>CM019149.1:39809932-39870104 GCA_009733165.1 Naja naja | reverse complement strand
TACAGGTGAAACTCGAAAAATAGAATATCGTGCAAAAGTTCATTTATTTCAGTAATGCAACTTAAAAGGTGAAACTAATATATGAGATAGACTCATTACATGCAAAGCAAGATAGTTCAAGCTGTGATTTGTCATAATTGTGATGATTATGGCTTACAGCTCATGAAACCCCAAATCCACAATCTCAGAAAATTAGAATATTGAAAAGGTGCAATATTCTAGGCTCAAAGTGTCCCACTCTAATCAGCTAATTAAGCCATAACACCTGCAAAGGGTTCCTGAGCCTTTAAATGGTCTCTCAGTCTGGTTCAGTAGGAATCACAATCATGGGAAAGACTGCTGACCTGACAGTTGTGCAGAAAACCATCATTGACACCCTCCATAAGGAGGGAAAGTAAAAAGAAGTTGGATGTTCCCAAAGTGCTGTATCAAAGCACATTAATAGAAAGTTATGTGGAAGGGAAAAGTGTGGAAGAAAAAGGTGCACAAGCAGCAGGGATGACCTCAGCCTGGAGGATTGTCAGGAAAAGGCCATTCAAAAGTGTTGGGGACTTTCACAAGGAGTGGACTGAGGCTGGAGTCAGTGCATCAAGAGCCACACACAGACGGATCCTGGACATGGGCTTCAAATGTATTCCTCTTGTCAAGCCACTCCTGAACAACAAACGTCGAAGTGTCTTAGCTGGGCTAAAGAAAAACAGACCTGGTCTGTTGCTCAGTGGTCCAAAGTCCTCTTTTCTGATGAGAGCAACTTTTGCATCTCATTTGGAAACCAAGGACCCAGAGTCCCAGAAGAATGGAGAGGAACACACTGCAAGATGCTTGAAGTCCAGTGTGAAGTTTCCACAGTTGATTTGGGGAGCCATGTCATCTGCTAGTGTTGGTCCACTGTGCTTCATTAAGTCCAGGGTCAACACAGCCGTCTACCAGGAGTTTTTGGAGCACTTCATGCTTCCTTCCATGAGCGAGCTTTATGGGGATGCTGACTTCATTTTCCAGCAGGACTTGGCACCTGCTCACACTGCCAAAAGCACCAAAAGCTGGTTCAATGACCGTGGGATTACTGTGCTTGATTGGCCAGCAAACTTGCCTGACCTGACCCCATAGAGAATCTATGGGGCATTGCCAAAAGAAAGATGAGAGACATGAGACCGAACAATGCAGAAGAGCTGAAGGCTGCTATTGAAGCCTCCTGGTCTTCCATAACACCTCAGCAGTGCCACAGGCTGATAGCTTCCATGCCATGCCGCATTGAGGCATTAACTGCTGCAAAAGGGGCCCAAACCAAGTACTGAGTACATATGCATGCTTATACTTTTCAGAAGTCCAATATTGTTCTATGTACAATCCTTGTTTTATTGATTGCATGTAATATTCTAATTTTCTGAGATTGTGGATTTGGGGTTTTCATGAGCTGTAAGCCATAGTCATCACAATTATGACAAATCACGGCTTGAACTATCTTGCTTTGCATGTAATGAGTCTAACTCATATATTAGTTTCACCTTTTAAGTTGCATTACGGAAATAGATGAACTTTTGCACGATATTCTAATTTTTCAAGTTTCACCTGTAAAATCAGTACGATTCATACAGCTTACTTGAAGAATTTCCCACTACCCCCAGGCCCCTTCCTTACAACCAATCAAGGGGGGAAAAACCACTACCCCAATTCTATACTTCTTCATCCCTCTTATACATATTTCATCAGATGGATTTCCTAATGGTGGCTCTCCCAATTCTGTAACCTTCAAATCCTCCTGAATGGCCCATTAGTTTCTTTCAGGCCTTGAAGGGAAACCAAGCTGATGGTTGGGTGCTTATAACTGAAAGCTTAACTGGCACAGTGCCCATCTGCAATTGCCTTGATTGAATAATTTACATTTCATTCACATGTGAGGGTTACCAGCAGGAATTCATAGCAGAAGTAGAACTTCCAGGCAGTTATGCATAATAAATAAAAATCTACAATTTGTCCTAATTCCCAATAGAAGCATTTTTTAAAAAATGTAGAGAACTCTTAAAACTCCTGTATCATTCCCTGAGTATCTTTCCAATGTGCTTTGCCAGAGTTTTGTAATTTTCCTTGTAGCAGAACTCATGGTTTTTAATCGCTTTCTTTCAGGCAGAGATTCAGCTGGTTCAATGATAGAGGCTCAGTATAACCTCAGTATTACACTGATTAGATTCATACAGTATGCAGGGTCAGAGCAAGCAACTTCCAACTGGTTGGGGAACATTCCTTGTTTTGCCCTCTGAAATCCACCAAGGATATGGTGAGAGCACCATAACATTGTTGGATGCAGCTAAATATGTTTAGCCTATTCTTGCAGTGGCTTGGGGAATTGGAGCAATTTAAAGAGAGAAAAGGGGGCACGATGGCTGGAGGTTAAAGACATTGAGCTATCAGACCAGGTTTGAGAGCCAAGTGCTGCACAATAGAGTGAGCTCCTGTTACTTGCTCCAGCTGCTGCCCACCTAGCACTTCAAAAACATGTAAATGAAAGTAAATAAATAAGTATCACTTTGATGGGAAGATAATAGTGTTGTATACACCTCAGTGTATAGTCATGACCATGGAAGATATTCGGATGACGCTGATTCCCTCAGCTAAAAATGGAGATGAGCACTGCCCCTAGATTTGGACACGACTGGACAGGGAAAAGCTGTGCTTTTACCTTTAAAGAGAGAGAGTGGGTTTCCTTAAGCTTAACTGCACTTGATTTAAATCTTAATTCAAATAAAATATGTCCAACTAAATTTCAGATATCAGTCGAAAATGGGGAGACCTGGGATGCCTAGAGGGTTGAATGTGGTACCATGGTGTGGTACTTTTTTGGTGAAGCAGATAAAATGCTTTAGGGCCTAGCATAATGAAGGAAGCTGTGTTTGTCAATGAACTCAGTAATGGTGGATGAGCGTGGGTGATGAAGTGTTAGCCATAGAGCAGGATGAGTGTGCAAAAGGACTAGATTGTTCTGTTTTTCCTACCATCACATGGTTAGCCCTTCTGCAAGTATATTACTTCATGCTTTCATATGAGGGACTGGAAATAGTGCTCAAATTGTATAAAGTTGGAAATTCAAGAAAAAATATTTTTTTTCATAAGAGGATTGTATGGGGGGAGGAGCTCTGCGCCCAGCATTTCAAACAGATGCCCATTACCACTGTGTCTCTGCCTCAGAGAAATCATATCTCAGAAGGAACAAAAAGGTTGAATGTTATTTTAATTGAATTTCTTTTCCATTTCTTTCCAGACTGTCTGGGGAAAAGCTCACACATCTTTTGACTGATTTTACCTAAAGTCTATTATCCTAATAATGAGGCCCTTTACAAAAAAACAAACCAGGTCTGTGTTTATAATTATATTTTTTCCATTGATTGTATCAGTGAACAACAAAAACATCAAGACGAAAGGAAAAGCGGGTATTCTGGAAATGATTGGTGGAACAATTCATAAAGTGATTTCAATCAGTGATATTCCCAACAGTGATTCACTCAGGAAAGAAGATGCAATGAAGGGCCATGAATTAATCAAGTCTGGGACTGAAAGTTTATTCCCCAACAGACTTGATTCAACTCGACGATACTTCTGGACTTGTCTGTCTCAAGAAAGGAAGAAGTTTGGTTTATCTGTCCCACAACTGTTACTAGGTGTAATTGTATGTGAGAATGACCTTGGAAGGCAGAGGAAAGAGCAATAAGAGGTATCTCAGCCCATAGTAGATGTATGTGTGTGGAAAATGGCTCAGAAGGGACTAACTCTAGTTTCTTGTGCTGTAAAGACAACAGGGGAAGAACGTATTCTCGGTCTTGCAAGATTCTGTTAATGTAACCATACACTAAAGTAGAATTAGTTCATCTGGGTCATGCTTCCTGTCTGTACTATGTTGCAAGGCTGATAACTAGGGGACCATTCCTCCTTCTCTCCCTAGATTAGGATCAGTTGAAAAGTGCTTAGTGAATTTAAATTTCAGGAAAAATGTTTGAAATCACATCACACATATGATTCCTTATAACATATCACACAGGTCCATAATGATTTGTTTTGGAGTTCACTGTAATTTATAAGGAATCTTATTTTGAATTCAGTGTATCATCTAAATATAGTGTGCAGAGACTAATAAATGTGCAGAGAGAATTATCAATTTCATCTAGTTTTATTAATCTAATTAAATGGACACCCATCTTATAAAAGCTCATAAAATGCAATGGCAGCATTTTAAAAAATAGCCCATATCTCAAAATAGCACAAGATTTTACTGCTCTTAATCTCCAGCATTGCATGAATTCTCACACAAGATTGAGAAAAATTTCAACTTTCTTGCTCAAGGTCTTCAGCCAATTGTTAAAAGAAATTTTTATTTAATTTTGAGGTCTGTGAATGTCATAACAGACTTCTAGTCTCATGGATACCATATTTCAGGCTCTAATAATTTTGAAATCAATTCATTGAATTGATATATCATATACAGGCTTTCTTTTTGAAGCACAAATGAAAAGATTTATTATCCCAAAGGCCTGCCATAAATGTATATTGTGGAACAGCCAGTTTATGTTACAGCATCATAAAACCAGGTTATGATATAGCAAGGTTAATTTATATAAGATATACATGTTTTCTTTAGGTAGCATCAAAATATTCACCATATATGCAAATATCAAAGTACTTATATTGATGAAACCACCCATTCATTTTGCTACATTGTGAAAGTGGGGTTATAATATATTTCTATGTGTACTGTATCATGATCTAAAACATGAATATGTATGCATTAATCTAACATGAATGTATAGAATGATTAATCACAGTAACTTTGATTATTCTATGAGATTACAATATACTGTGACTCTGCATCATTTTCATTAAATATCTGAGTTGTTACAATCTGGATGTCCACTAGATGCCAGCAAAGAAGATTGTGTTTGCTGCCATCTCGTGGCCATTGAGAATTCTGTAACCCAGGTAAAGTAGTCATGAAATTACATGACAGGACTAGCACGAGGACAATCTGAGTAAGTCATATTAAATGCCATTCAAATGAACAGCCACATTTGCCAAGCAAAATCTCCAAGGAATGCGACATTATTAGGACTCATTCTCTTGGGACCGTTGAAATAAGTATCCTGGGAAGAGGGACACTTGCTTTTCTCAATCTTCCCACACCAAATTTCTCATTAATGTCCCTTCTTTTTATAGCTGCATTGCATGAATAAGCATGTCTTGGATAGCCCTTCCCTACACCAACTGTCCTGGAGCACCAATCATTGCCATATGACTGCAAGCCAGCCATTATATATAATGAAGCTTAGGCAAAGTGTCCAAGCCCCTGCTCCCCAGAATCCCCATGCTTTGGCTTCCTGCTGCCATCATTTAATGCTGATTTAAAGGCTGCCATTTGCAGCGCCCCTACTTGCTCTTTAACTCTTGTTTCCTGCTGTTCTTTTTGCAGATGATGATGGTGCATGGCTCCAGTCATTTGCCCCTGGCTTTTGGTTCTGTTCAAAAGATAACCACAGAGGATGGGGAGACTATTCCATTGACAAGGCAGTCCGCTTCATAGTGCACTATAGTCTTAGCTATAAATGCCTGGATTTTACCTCAATGATATTTAATTAGCATATGAGATGCATCTTTGCTTATATAAGGCAGCTTCGTTGTCAAATTTGAAAGGGAAATTGTAAAAAAAGAACAATTGAATTAACATTATTGGACATGCTCTTTAACAAATGAATGTTTGCTTCTGTCACTTGGTTTTTCCAAACAAGCTTTCCAAATAAAAACAGACAACTTTATTGGTTTGGCTGTAAGTGACACAATTTTTGCTTCAAAAAAATGCACATGAAGCAGAATGTTCAGTGGTAGGTGTAGGCCAAAAAAGGAAAAGTCTATTTTTTTAATATCTGACTTTTTCTCAGCATGCAGATTGGATCACAGGGGAAAAGTCTGTTCAAAATATTTAAAAATCACTTGGAGGAGGGGTTAGAAAATTAGATGATCCAGTCTGGAGATGATGGAAAGATGAGGAGAGAACAAATATACAGTATTAAAGTATCAAGATCCTCAGCAATCTTGGCAAGTTGGAACAAAGAGCAGATTAATTTCAGCAGCAACAAAGTAAGTTCCTTTAAGTAAGAAAAACAACCCAAGGCATGATTATAAGAAATGGAAAACGTACAGAGCAATAGTACATGTGAAAATTATCTGGATGTCTTGGTGCTTCATAAGATGATGAGATGCAACCGCAAAAAAATGCAGTCCTTTATTATTTATTTAGCATGTAACATTTATTTATTTTATTTTTAATTAGATTTATATGCCGCCCTTCTCCGAAGACTCAGGGCGGCTTACAATTTTTGGGATACAACCCAATGTGCTCAGCAATAGCCTTCCTTCCATTGTATATGCCTGCTTATTACTAAGCGGCATTTTTACAAAGTCAGCTTATTGCCCCCAACAATCTTGGGTCCTCAGTTTACCTACCCCAAGAGGATGGAAGGTTGAGTCAACCTTGAGCCTGGTGGGATTTGAGCCTGCACTAATTGTAGACAGCTGGATCTTAAGAGCAGGCATTTAACAGCCTGAGCCACCAAGGCCCTTTTACATAACATACATAGACATACAATGTATATTAACATTTCACCTAACTTAAAAACAACGAAATATGAATGTTAAAAAGATCTATAATCAGATTTAGTGTTGATGTAAAGGCTGCCATTTCCAGCATTTTACACCTGGGCAGGAAAAACCAAAGGTACAAGTACAGATTAGGCGAAATCTGGCTCAAAAACAGTTAGAGGGACCTTGGAGTCCAAGTGGACAATTGCTTAAAAATGACTCAGCAATGGGCAGCAGCCACCGCCAAAAAAGCTAATATAATCCTTGGTTGTATAAACAGAAACAGAGTCAAAAGCATTAGTACCACTTTATGAAGTCTTAGTAAGGCACATCTAGAATACTGCATCCAGTTTTGGTCATCATATTACAAAAAAAGATGTTGAGACTTTGGAAAAAGTGCAAGAAGGAGCAACTAAGATGATTAAAGGCCTGAAGACTAAAACGTATGAAGAATGGTTGCAGGATTTGGGTTTGGCTAGTCTAGAGAAAAGAAGTGGGACATGATAGTCTCCCAGTATTTGAGACTGCCACAAAGAGGAGACGGGGGGATCAATTTATTTTCAGAAGTACCAGAGGGCAGAACAAGAAATAATGGATGGAAACTAATCAAGAAGAGAAGCAACCTGGACTTAAGGACAAACTTTCCAACAGTGAGGACAATTCACCAATGGAACAGGTTGCCTTCAGAAGTGGGTCCTTCATAACTGGAGGCTTTTAAGAAGAGATTTGTCTAAAATATTATAGGGTCTCCTGCTGGAGTAGGGAGCTGAACTAGAAGACCATTGAGGTCCCTTCCATCTCTATTTCGATTCTGATTCAGATAGCAATGTTTAGGCCATCTAACCATTGGAGCACAGCATCGTTCATCTGAAAGAAATCAGAAACTGTACTAGTATATGCCCTCACCTACAGCTGGTCACAATGTGATCTACAATTTGAAATGCAGTCCTGGGCTGCAGTAACAGAAGCATAGAGTAACATCAGGAAAAGCCACTGTTGCTGTATATTTTATATTTTGCAGATCACACCAAAATATTGTAATAATGGGTCAGTTCTGGGCCCCAATTTTAAGAAGAACATTGACAAACTGGAGCATCTGCAGAGGAAATCAATCTCAAGAACCAATGAAAAGAACCTTGAAAGCAACCTAGATGATAATATGCCTTTGATGAATAGTTGAAAGGATTGAAACATGGTGGTCTGAATGCAGTATTGCAGGCTAACTCTGCCCCCTGCCAGGAGTTTGATCCTGACCGGCTCAAGGTTGACTCAGCTTTCCATCCTTCCGAGGTCAGTAAAATGAGGACCCAGATTGTTGGGGGCAATATGTTGACTCTGTAAACCACTTAGAGAGGACTGTAAAGCACTGTGAAGTAGTATACAAGTCTAAATGATATTGCTATTGGTTATGCTTAGCATGGAGAACAAGAGACAATCAGGAGAGTGGATAATTGTTTTCAGACTTTCAAGTAGCAGTCAGGGTGGACTTAATTGTTGAGAGTTCTTCTTGAAGACAGAAATAATGGCCTCAAATTGCAAGGAATTAGGTTTTGGTTGAACATCAGGAAGAGTTTCCTAACAACTGTTCATCAGCAGTCTCTTCCTTGGGCTTCCTTAATGTCAGCTTCAGTCATCAGTATCTCTTGAGCTTTAACCTTCTGGTTCCTACTCTTCTAACATTTACTGTAAAATCCAACACATTAGCACATGACCATCATTTAACAGTATATTATTATTCTGTGCAAATTCTGGCCTTGCTGCTGAAGCTGTGAACTCTTCTTCTTCTTTTTTAATTTCCAGGAAAACTATATTAATGGGGAAGTTTCTGCTGGCATACATCTCACTAAGAGGTAATGAATGGTTCCATCCCAGCACATTGGCACTAATAACCTCTACTATAAAAGGAGAGTTTAGCTGGAGGGAGGAGGTGATCTTTCTGGACTGTTCTTTATGTTTTCTTTCTTTTTTTGTGTGTGAACTTCAGAAATTTGCTGAGCTTTCAGAATCCAGAACTGCAGAGATGCTAATTATGGGTGAGTATAGTAAATTACAAATAAATTAGTGTTCCAAAGGAAGAGAATAGCCATAGCTGAGGGTCAAACTGTGAAGTCCTTGGTGCTCTTGATTGTTTGCTTGCAGACTTTTCATTACCCAACTAGGTAACATCACCATTAACAAATTAGTGCTCAGTTTTAGCACTGCTATACTTCAGTTGCAAGAAATTATCCGAATTAGATTCAGGGACTGGCATTCATCACCAAATGGAATGACTGCAGCTTCAATAGATAATGTTGCCCCGCAAGCAACTAATATACACAGTAGAAAGGTGGGTGCACACAATAACTCGGACATTGCTAAGATGCTCATCTCAGCTTAGGCATGAATGGATGGTTATTTGAAACAATTGGACATGACAAGTGGTGCATTTCTAAGATTGAGGGCACATCTTGGGTACCAGATGAGAGGCTGGAGGCACTGACAGTGTGGTGTTTTTTTTTTTACAGATTAACAGAGTTGGAAGGGACCTTGTAGGTCATCTAGTCCAACCCACTCCCCAAGCAGACCCTACATCAGTTCTGAAAGATGGCAGTCCAGTCTCTTCTTGAAAGCTTCCAGTGATGAAACTCCCGTAACTTCCAAAGGCAACTTCTGTCCCATTGGTTGATTGCTCTCACTGTCAGAAAAATTCTCCTTATTTGCAGGTTGAATCTCTCCTTGGTCAGTGTTGTAAAAGAAGATTGTCATCCTAGCTAATAATTATTGCAAATAAATTGATATAGCATCACTTTTCATCCACATACAAAATTTTACCAGCAACCAAAGAGCTAAAAAAAAATCGACATACTTGTATTATTCTTATTTTTTTTGTATCTCCATGTTGTCATGTTAGAGGTAAAAGGGAAACCAAAGAAGCTACTGGTCCATGGCAAGGAGAAAGGGGTAAGCTGTTATTAGAGGGTTGTAACAAGAATTGAGCCACCAGTCCAGCTTGTCACCTGAGAAAGAGTGACTGGCCCCAAATCACCTAGAACACTTCCATCTCGAAGGCATGACTAGCAATGGATGGAAATTAATCAAGGGGAGAAGCAGGTTAGAATTAAGGAGAAATTTCCTGACAGTTTGAACAATTGGGCAGTGGAACTGCTTGCCTTCAGAAGTTGCAGGTGCTCCAACACTGGAGGCTTTTAAGAAGAGACTGGACAGCCACTTATCTGAACTGGTATAGGGTTTCTGCCTGAACAGAGGTTTGGACTAGAACAGCGGTCTCCAACCTTGGCAACTTTAAGCCTGGAGGACTTCAACTCCCAGAATTCCTCAGGTAGCTTTGCTGGGAGTTGAAGTCTTAAAGTTGCTAAGGTTGGAGACCCCTGGACTAGAAGACCTCCAAGGTCCCTTCCAACTCTGTTATTCTCCCAGTTTCTAGCCTGGTACCTTAACCATTAGACTAACCTGGCCCTCTTCTCTTGGATCTAAGTGATCTCAGGAAATAATATACCACTTCCGTATCATTTGAACAAGGAGCCCTGGTGGTGCAGTGATTAAAGTGCTGTATTGCAGGCAAACTCTGCCTATAGCCTGGAGTTTGATTCTGACCAGTTAACTCAGCCTTCCATCCTTCCAAGGTCAGTAAAATAAGGACCCGGATTGTTGGGGGAAATATATGAAATAATGCTTACATTATAAACTATCCAGAGAAGTGTAAACACAAAGAAGGAACGTTCTTCCATATGTGGTGGCAAGGTCCAGAGGTTAAAAGATATTGGATGAGGGTACAAAGATGGTTGTTAGAAATTACAGAGCACAAATTAGAACTTGAACCGGAAATATTCTTATTAGGAATAATTAAGGGAAAATTGAGCAAGGTCATCTGATACATCATTATACATATCATAACTGCGGCAAGAATAGCCTTCGCACAGGGATGGAAGAAGGAAAAGATACCATTTGAAGAAGACTTGACACAAAAAATAATAGATTGTGAGGAACTGGATAAATTCACAATGGAATTAAGAGGCAAAGATGATTCAGAGTATTACGCGGTTTGGGATAGGTGGTAGGTGATAGGTGGGTAGGTGATAGGTGATAGGTGGATGGAGGATAGAAATAAGAGCTGATGTTTATGTATAAAAGGAAAGGTGTGTATTAATAATGACACAAACACTGTTAATGTGAATAGAGCATTTTATTTTGTTTTTTAAAAATAAAAATATTAAAAATATATATAAACTAATCAGAGAATGCTGTAAAGCATAATGGAGCGGTGTATATAAGCCTGAATGCTATTGCAATTGACATATTTTGTTGCTGGTTATCCTTTCTGCCCACACCCAAGCCTTCTAGCCCAGGAACATACTCTTTGACAAGATTTTGAAGCTACTGATCCAGAAAAGGGCACTCAAAATCCTGGAAGATGTGAGACTACATTAAAGCTAATGGGCTTTTCTTTTTCTTTCACTTTTTCCTATTGTTTCCACATGAAATTGCTTCCCACTTATGAAGATAACCAATGACTTCATTAATAAGCAGCCTCTTTAAGAAGAGCAAGGCAAGTCTTCTTTCAAAGGCTTCTTGCTGGATGATTACTAACTTAACTCATTCTTCCAGGAAATGGAAGAGAAGCTGAGGGTCTATCAGTCAGACAGAATCAATCCTTTGAAAAGCTCATTAACAATCATATCTCAAAGTAATTCCTATGCTTGCAAAGCAGAATAATTTATTAGCTTTTGAATCTGTCACAGTTTTTAAAAGATATGCCACCAGCATATGTTAGAGAGGATAAAGAATATAATATGAGAAGAGAATATTGATAGCAAATGGGATTGAGTTATGTTATGCAAAATATAAATATTGGTTCTAACTTGTTTGCAACTCTAGTAAGCATTGACACAGAGTAATTTATTTATTTATTTATTTATTTATTCGACTTATATGCGCCCCTCTCCAAAAAGGACTCAAGGCTTACAACTAAAATACAACAATAAATAAATTAATTAAAAGAATATTAAACAAGTTAAGCCGAATTAAAATTTAAAACCCCTAGTTAAAATAACACCAACCTGAGAGAATCAGCACAGCCCGGACTGTAAAAAGAGCCAGGTCTTCAAATCGTGGCGGAAGGTGCGAAGATCGGGGGCCAGCCGGAGCTCCAGTGGAAGAAGATTCCACAGAGTGGGAGCCGCCACAGAGTAGGCCCTCCCCCGGGTTGTCGCCAAGTGACATTGTGTCGCAGATGGCACCCCGAGGAGACCCCACCTGTGTGCCCGTACAGGGCGGTTAGTATTTGATGTTGGGAGGAGCCGTTCTCATAAATAACCTGGACCCATGCCATGCTGGACTTTGAATGTTAATACCAGAACCTTGAACCTCACCCGGAGGGCAACTGGAAGCCAATGCAGGCCGCGCAGGAAGGGTGTAACATGGGAGTATCGGGAAGCTCCCATCACTACCCGCACGGCCGCATTCTGCACCAGTTGAAGCCTCCGAGTGGTATGCAAGGGCAGTCCTAGGTAGAGAGCATTACAGTAGTCGAGGCAGGAAATAACGAGGGCCTGAGTGACTGTGCGTAGGGCATCCCGGTCCAGGAATGGGCGTTACTGGTGAACCAGCTGGATCTGGGCAAAGGCCCCCCTGGCCACGGCCCCCACCTGCTCCTCCAATTTGAGCCGTGAGTCCAGGAGGACCCCCAGATTCTGTGCCCTGTCCACGGGGGGCAACACCTCCTCCCCTATGACCAAAGATGGGACATCCAAACTGGACCGAGATGTCGCTATGCACAGCCACTCTGTCTTGGCAGGATTGAGTTGAAGCATGTTCCTGTCCATCCAGATCCGTACCGCTTCCAGACAATGGGACATCACGGAGAGAGCATCACTGATGTGGCCTGGGGTGGAGATGTATAGCTGAGTATCATCATTAGCATACTGAAGATAACTCACCCCAAAGCCACAGATGATCTCACCCAGCGGCTTCATATAAATGTTGAACAGGAGGGGCGAGAGGACTGAGCCCTGGGGAACCCCACAAGTGAGATACCTTGGAGTCCACCTCTGCCCCCCTGCCAACACTGTTTGCAAACGTCCCGAGAGGTAGGAGGAGAACCACCGTAAAACAGTGCCTCCCACTCCCAACCCCCCGAGACGACACAATAGGATACCATGGTAAATGGTATCAAAAGCCGCTGAGAGGTCTAACAGGACCAGGACAGAGGATGAGCCCCTGTCCCGAGCCCTAGAGAGATCATCAATCAGCGCAACCAATGCTGTCTCCGTGCTGTACCCAGGCCGGAAGCCCGATTGGTATGGATCCAGGTAGTCCGCTTCCTCCAGGAAAAGTGGCAATTGCTGAGCCACCACACTCTCAACAACCTTCGCTAAAAAGCAAAGGTTGGAGACCGGATGAAAGTTGTTCAGCGGCTGGGTCAAGGGCAGGCTTCTTCAGGAGGGGCCTCACCACCGCCTCTTTCAAAGCAGCAGGGAATAACCCCTCCCTTAACAAAGGGTTGACCATTGCCCGGAGCCAGCCGCGTAACCTCCCTGGAGGCATAAACCAGCCAGGAAGGGCACGGGTCCAATAAACATGTGGTGGAGCTCAGCCACCACATAATCCTGTCCACTTCATCCTCAGAAACAGGATCAAACTCAGTCCAGATCACATTGGCCAAACCACTCGCATCCCCATCCTCAGGCCACTGCAAGTCCGAGCGCAACCCTTCTCGGATCCGAGCGATTTTATCCTGCAGATACTGACCAAATTCCTCAACTCTGCCCTGCAACGGGTCCACCACCCCCCCCCCAACTGGAGGAGGGAGCGAGCAACCCCAAACAGGGCGGCTGGGCGGTTATCTGCGGATGCTATGAGGGCGGAGAAATAGGATCTCCTCGCTGCCCCCACCGCTACCAGATAAGTCCTAATATGGGCTCTTAGCTGGGCTTGGTCAGATCCAGAGCGAGTCGCCCTCCACTTGCTCTTTAGTCCCCTTCTGTGACGCTTCATCTCCCGGAGCTCCTCGGTATACCAGGGAGCTGACCGGGATCCGCACAGAGTAAGGGGACGCATGGGGACAACCCTGTTGAGAGCCCCCACAGCCAACTGTTGCCAGGTAGCTGCAAGGACCTTGGCAGGGCTGTGGGTGAGGGATGCAGGAAAAAACCCCAGCTCTGCCTGGAACCTCTCGGGGTCCATCAGGCATCTGGGGCAGAACCATCTAGGTAGCTCCTCATCCCAGCGGTATGGGGTAGCTTGATGGAAGACCAGCCACAGGAGATAGTGGTCTGACCATGAAACAGGGTGGATAGTTATGTCACCACTCCCTAGACCACTCCGCCACTGCTCGAGACAAAACCAGGTCGAGCATGTTACCCCCCTCATGAGTCAGACCGTCTATTATCTGGGTCAGACCCATGGCCTCCATGGAAGCCATGAACTCCTGTGCCAAACCCAACACCAATCCCAGGGAGGGCAGGTTAAAGTCATCCAGAACTATGAGCTCCGGAAACTCCACCGCCACCCCCGAGATGGCATCAAGAAGCCCAGGCAGGGCAGCTGAGACATAGCTGGGGGACAGGTATGTAAGCAGCATGCCCAACCAACCTGCAGGCCCGCACCTCAGGAGGAGGGACTCACACCCGCCTATCTCCGGGGCAGGGACCTCCCTTGGAAACAGGGTCTCCTGAATAACAATAGCCACCCCACCCCCCCTTCCCTGGGGTCGTGACTGGTGCAATACCCAAAAACCTGGGGGGCAGATGTCAACCAGAGGGACTCCGCCCTCCGGCCCCAGCCAGGTCTCGGTGATGCAAGCCAGGTCCGCGGCCTCCTCCTCAATCACATCATGGAGGAGTGGTGCCTTATTAACCACGGACCTGGCATTAAAGTACACCAGTCCGAGTCCAGGGGTCCTGGATCCCAAGACTCCCAGGAGATGAGAAGAGGCTAAGGGGTCGGAGCATGCCACAACTTGGACATAGCAGGGGGGCGCTCCCCTGACGTGATATGGCCCGCTGCCTTGTCGGCTCCTACCCATACCAACCACCCTAGGGATCATAGCTCCCACTGTTCTGTCCGGAGCCCACAGCCCCCCCCATGCACCCCCCAACCATGGCCCTGTTTCAGGCTGCACTGAACTCCTGCGATAAAACCCCCATCCCTCCCACCCTTCCCTAACCCCTTAAGAAACCGAATTAAAAATTTTAACAAAGAAGCCCTGGGTCGTTTTCCCTTATCCTCCCGAACCCGGCCCCTGCCCTTTCCTGCATCATGCCATCTCTCCGGATTCCACAATCCATCCCCAAGATAGGCTGATGGTAAACTGGTGGGCCAAGTCTGAGAGAGGGAAGAGTCCCTCAGAGCCCACAATTCAGCTGCCAAAAAAGTCCGCATATGTTGTTAAATGTCCCATCAACAAAAGGGAGGAGCGGTCCTAGATGTAGATAGCATGTCCTCATAATGATCTTATAGTCTAAACATTGGCATAATTCAAAGTTCAAAACCACTGAGTTGCCTCCCTCCCTGGGTGCCCTCTCACAGCAATCCAGGGGGCTGTTGGTCGAGCATATAAGGCCGGCCACTGCTCTCTCACAGCTCGTGGCCCCCAGTGGTTAAAAGA
Organism: Naja naja; assembly: GCA_009733165.1. Lineage (NCBI taxonomy): Eukaryota > Metazoa > Chordata > Lepidosauria > Squamata > Elapidae > Naja > Naja naja. The sequence goes on along the minus strand of CM019149.1, from coordinate 39,854,881 downwards.
GATGTTACACCGCAGTTGGAATTGCGCAGGGGAGGAGGTGGTGTGTCCCAATTCCATTGTTCCCTCACCACAGTGGGTGGGTGAACCAGCAAAGTTCCATCACCCTCGCCAATGAAGACAGATGAGGGCAGGAGAAGTAACCCCCTCAGCACAGAGGAGACAAGAATTCTGGATGGCAGATGGATAAAGCCATCTGATAGTTCACATCCCAGATGGAAACAGGGAGACTCTTCTTGCCCCTCAGTATCAAATGGCGCAAACAGATCCCTGTGGCGCCAACAACCAGTCACTCAACCCAACCGTTCAAGGAGTCAGAATTAAAGAAGACAAAGAGGGCAAAGGGGAGGCGGAGAAGACCAACTGGGGGCAGCATCCAACAGTGCAGCCACCCTTGTCCTCATCAGTGCCTACCTCCCGGCCAGGGGCAACCTCTGGGCTCACCTCCAACATCCACGCCCATTTCCGGCAACCACACTGGCCCTGGGTCCACACCGCCGCCGTGGCCACCGTTGCCATCGTCGCCATCAGAGCAGGGCCCCAGCCAACAGATGCCATGTCCTGTCCACCCCCAACTGGGGGGGGGGTACAGCCAACGTGGCTGGGGCCATGACCTTCAACCAGCCCCCCAGCCAAGATGTAATTAGCCAAGATGTAGTTCACCAAGCGAAGGAGGCTGCTAAGGCCTCTGGCTCTGCCCCCAGAGACTCCAAAGCCAAACGAATCCCAGTTCGTTTGGAGCTGTTGGGGCAGCTGCGGATGCTAAAACACTAAAACGCCTGTTCGCTGAATCCCCGGGAGCCTCTGAGAGTGGGCTGGTGCTAGAGAAGTCGCTGCTTCTGAGGCGATGCCCGTAATCCGCCGCTTCTGAGGTGATGCCGTAATTCCCCCCTCGTCATCATAGCTGCTGGTCTGCACCGGAGATCATCGCGAGCTGGCATACGTGACTCTCCTGACGGGGCTAGATTGTTCCAGCCCCACCTGACTCCTTGGATGTTCCGGTGGGTATATCTTAGTTTTTCGGGGGGAAATCAAGCCTCCAACACCCCCAGGGACAAAAGAAACCTGCTCCGTCCACAGGAGAGATGATCGCTAGCTGCTAGGAGCCATCTTAGACATGTGCAGAAATTTTTTTTTACTGTATATGTATATAATTTACTGTATATGCTTGGATGTTATTTATTAATGGGAATTTTAATTTGAAATGTCTTTGAATATTAGTAGCTTGGGTTGGTAGTTATGTTGTTGGTTTGAGTTCCGAGTTTGGCGATTTGGTTGCAGATGTTTCGTCCTCATTTGAAGAGACATCTTCAGTACGCTTTGGATTGGGAATTTTAATATTCTTAAATATTAAATAATATTGATTTGGGAATTTTAATATTCTTCAGGAGTTGGCTAAATAAAGGCCCAGGAAGACTACTATATACTCAGTGGTCTTCCAGTTTCAATTACCCTTTCTTTAAAATTAGGGGGGAAAATTATCAAATTTAAAATTTAAAAACCAATTTTTAAAATTCTTTCAAATATCAGACTATTTATCTCAAATGGTATAGGATCTCTTGTTTGAGCAGAGGTTTGGAGTAGAAGAGCTCCATAGGATAGGATAGGATAGGATAGGATAGGATAGGATAGGATAGGATAGGATAGGATAGGATACTTTGTTGGCCAAGTGTGATTGGACACACAAGGAATTTGTCTTGGTGCAAATGCTCTCAGTAAATGCTCAGTAAGAAAAGATACATTTGTCAAGAGTCAAGAATCATCAGGTACGACATTTAATGATAGTCATAGGGTACAATAAGCAATCAAATCATACTAGGAAACAGTCAATATAAATCGTAAGGATACAAGCGACAAAGTTACAGTCATACAGTCACAAGTGGGAGGAGATGGGTGATAAGGAGTGATGAGAAGTTTAACAGTAATAGTAGTGCAGACTTTGTAATAGTTGAATAGTGTTGAGGGAATTATTTGTTTAGCAGAGTGATGGCATTCGGTGGGGAAATGTTCTTGTGTCTAGTTGTTCTGATGTGCAGTGCTCTATAGCGTCGTTTTGAGGCAGGGAGTTGAAACAGTTTATGTCTGGGATGTGAGGGGTCTGTAAATATTTTCACAGCCCTCTTTTTGACTTGTGCAGTATACAGGTCCTCGATTGAAGGCAGGTGGGTAGTAATTGTTTTTCCTGCAGTCCTAATTATCCTCTGAAGTCTGTGTCTGTCCTGTTGGGTTGCAGAACCAAACCAGACATTTATAGAGGTGCAGATGATAGACTCAATAATTCCTCTGTAGAACTGTATCAGCAGCTCCTTGGGCAGTTTGAGCTTTCTGAGTTGGAGCAGAAAGAACATTCTTCGTTGTGCTTTTTTGATAATGTTTTTGATATTAGGTGTTGGTTTTAGGTCATTATTATTTTATGTTCCAAAATGAATCATGAAGGATCCCCATTTTGTCATGTGCATGTGACATATGAACATTACAAGCTGCTGCATTATTGCAAAACAATAATAGTTTTGAAGATAGGACATTCAGCTAATCAAATCACTCCATTCCACAAAAAAACAAGTGTTGTAAGTACTTCCTGCAGAAGTACAGTCCTGTTTGGAAATTCAATCTCATTAGTAGGTGAAGAGCTATCTTGTCTTCTTTCATATTTTCCATCATAGCCTTGTGCCCACATTCAGTTGCCGCCTCTTGCCGGTCAAGAGTAGGGAAGCAAAGGCAGCTTCCAGGGGAGGTATGACAAACTGAAGACAAAGTGAAGCTGAAGACTCCAGCAAAGACCAGTGTTCTGACCTAGGCTTCACAAAATCACAAAACAGACTCCTTGTCTCGACAAAACCCCTTTTTATTAGGCTAATGTGAATTCCTATCATTCACATCCAGCAAAGTCCTGGAAAACAGTCTCTCAAGGGTGAATTGCAACCACAGACCTTATCAGGCTTGGAGAGTTGCCAGGTCGATAGCTTCCAAATGCAACACTGTACAAGAAAATATTTGGCAAGGAGTCTCTGTGAGTCACGAACAAATCTTCACACTAATTAAACGAACTAATTGTCTCCTACAAACGCCACTCCCCTTTTGCTCCTCTTTATTCCATATGGGAGGGGCCATTCACCGTCCACCTGTGCCTTTATGCCTGAGTCGACCCTTGTTCCTTAACTGTTCCCTTCTCCTGGCAGCTCTGCGCATGCACCCATTGGGAAGAGTCTCCAGCTGTTCTTCTGCTCCACTGATCTCTGACTCTCAAGGCAGATGGTAATTGTCAGACGGCCCTGGCCCCATCTCTGCCCCTGACACAGAGCACTCATCAGAGCCTTCCCCAGACTCCAGGACTGGCCCATGTTCTTCCCCAACCTCCTCACTGTCTGAGTCTGCTGCCAGCTCCTCTGGCAGTTGGCAGGCCACAACAATCAGTGAGTGAAAATTCTCTGGATAAGGAGAGGATGGAGATTGCTCACACTTACTCTGGATATCTGCTTCTCACAAAGAGAGTGCCAGACAGTGGTTTTCCACAGATCTGAACACCGGGAGACAACAGGATTAGCCTTTTTAAAAATTATATTTATATGCCGCCCTTCTCCGAAGACTCAGGGCGGCTTACAATTTTTTGGGATACAACCCAATGTGCTCAGCAATAGCCTTCCTTCCATTGTATATGCCTGCTTATTACTAAGCGGCATTTTTACAAAGTCAGCTTATTGCCCCCAACAATCTTGGGTCCTCAATTTACTTACCCCGAGAGGATGGAAGGCTGAGTCAACCTTGAGCCTGGTGGGATTCGAGCCCACAGTAATTGTAAGCAGCTGGAACTTAAGTGCTAGGCATTTAACAGCCTGAGCCACCAAGGCCCTTTTTTGCTCATAACCATGGCAGAAACTTTCAAAGACACAAAGCTAGCAAACCTAACTTTCTAATCACTTTCAGAAATTAGTCATTAACTATTTCTAAGGTATTATATATGAGCTGCAGTGGCACAGTGGTTAGAGTGCAATACTGCAGGCTACTTCTGCTGACTACTGGCTGCCTGCAGCCAAATCTCACCAGGCTCAACATTGACTCAGCCTCCCATCCTTCTGAGGTGGGTAAAATAAGGACCCAGATTGTTGGGGGCAATATGTTGACTCTGTAAACTGCTTAGAGAGGGCTGTAAAGCAAGGTGGGTAACTTGAAATGGCTGAGTAAATACAAACATACTTTTCAAGTAGACAGTTACTTGAAGTTACAACTCCCAAAACAGCTTAGGGAGATATTTACAAGTGTGAGATTCGAACAGCTTGACACAATGGTCAGATACGGGAGATTTCATGCTATACCGTACAATGAGCATCTCTGCATTTGCAGAGCGGCGGAGGTAGAGGACCTGGCTCACATCCTATTTGAGTGTTGCATATATAAGAGGGTGAGAGACAGGTATCTTGGTCTATATACCAGACGAATGACCCATTGGGATCCTCATATCAAAATAACTTACCTTATGTCCGGCCAGAACTTGAAAATAATATTTAACATAGCACAGTACTTAAACAAAATGATCCGGTTGAGGTCTGCATATGTGGGACTGATTGGGGTGGATTGCAGGGACGACTCCGAAGTATGATGCTGTCATATTTTATCTATATCTTAAATTATTCTACATTATTACAACTTCATTTTAGATTGTATTTTATTATTATTTTATCTAAATTGTATTTTATTCTGATTCCATTTTAAATTTTATTTTATCCAATTCCATTTTAAATTGTATTTTATCCAATTCCATTTTAAATTGTATTTTACTAAATTCCATTTTGAATTGTTTTTATCAAATTTTAACAACAATTTATTGCTGGAACTTTGCACTTTGATATGGCCCAAGGGCTAATCAATAAAGACTGTAAAGTGATATATAAGTCTAAATGCTTTTGCTATTAGATACCTTCAGAATTACAAACCTACAAATATCCATTCCAGTAAGTTTGCCTTCCATCCTAAATGAAAGAAATTTTTAATCATTATCTTAAACTAATAACTACCTCATGGTACTTAAAAAAACAATGTCCTTCATTACCCTTAATTTTCAATGTGGTTCTTGACCCATTGGTTGGAATGCAATATTGCAGGCTAACTCTGCTCACACTGCCAGGAGCTCAATGCCTTTGATCCTGATTGGCTCAAGGTTACTCAGTTTCCATCCTTCTGAGGTCAGTAAAATGAGGACCCAGATTGTTGGGGACAATATGCTGACTCTGTAAAATTGCTTAGAGAGGGTTGTAAAGCCCTGTGAAATGGAATATGCAGTAAGTCTAAGTGCTATTGCTATTGCTATTGGTCTCTTCATTAGACAGTCTCATATATTAAAGATATGGCAGCACTTGACACTGAATACAAATTGGTCTTATATACCAATGCCTATTGGGTTAACATCTTTCCCAAAGTTTACTCCAGTATGTTGAATTAAATATGTTTAAATGTATAGATGTAATTTCAGTGAATACAACTTGACCATCAACATTATTTATTTTAATCAATACATTCATTCATGTGTAACTTAATGTCTATCTTGAAAAGGATTCAATATTAATTCCTATTAGATATTTCATACAGATAAATAATATTTCATGGCAAGCTAAGGATTTCTTTGGCCAAATTGTAATTACTTTATGAAGGTGGCAGCTTTAACCTGACCAGATTTTCAACTATGTCATCATGTTAGCATCTAGATTTTTTCTAAAGAAGAAATCACTCATTATGATTACTTTCCTCTCTTGGCCCATTTAGAAAAGCAAATGTGTAACACTTTTGAAATCTTGGCAGGTCTTAGAATCTAGGTGTATTAGATCAGGATCTTTATTTCTTGCCCTGCAAGCTACTAGGCATTTGTGGTTATTAATAGGCAAGCAGCTGCATTTTGATCCTGGAACACACGAGGAGTTGCTACTGCTGTATAACTCAAACCTGAATATAGTAGAGAATATGTTTTATTGAACATGCTTGAATTAAGTGCTTGAACTAAGCAAGGGATTAAGGCTTTAAACTAGTTCATCCATAATGGTTATTTCAAAGATTTGGGGAGATTGATTTTTTTTCCATACATGCTTGGCAATGAAAAGAAATATTAGCCAAATGCTATGGCTGGCCCAGATATTTTAGCAATCTCTAAACTGTCTGCTATTTTAGCTTCTTTAAGGGGTGTTGCACTTGAATGAAAACATATAAGTCAATCAAATGAGCCTTGGTGGTGCAGGCTATTAAACACCTAGCACTTAGCTCCAGCTGCCTGCAATTAGTGCAGGCTCAAATCCCACCAGGCTCAAGGTTGACTCAGCCTTCCATCCTCCCGGGGTAGGTAAATTGAGGACCCAAGATTGCTGGGGGCAATAAGCTGACTTTGTAAAAATGCTTGGGGGGGAAGCCCTAGTAATAAGCAGGCATATACAATAGAATGAAGGCTATTGCTGAGCACATTGGGTTGTGCTCCAAAGATTGTAAGCTGCCCTGAGTCTCCGGAGAAGGGCAGCATATAAATGTGAATAAAAAAAATGTTATTAAAAAGAGAAATGGAAGTTAGTGTATTGGTAAAAGGAAAAATTTTTTTTTAAAAAGGATGGACAACCAGACTTTTTAAATTAATGATGTAATAAAATGGAACTATCTTTAACTCACATGATTTGATCTTGTTCTATTTGTTTTGATCTAAAATTGACCTGTGCGTTCCAGGGGTGGGTTGCAACTGGTTTAAAACTGGTTCTGTGAGCACATGGGTGCAGCATTCAATACACACCAATTTGAACCTCTCCAGCTCACCTTCTAGCCTTCCCCAGTAAGTAGAACAGCTGAGGTGCAATAATCAGAGGTGGTATTCAGCAGGTTCTGACCAGTTCTGGAGAACCGGTAGCGGAAATTTTGAGTAGTTCAGAGAACCAGCAAATACCACCTCTGTCTGGCCCCACCCCATCTATTTTCTGCCTCCTGAGTCCCAGCTGATCAGCTGAGTCTTCTTTTGTTGCCCTGCACAGGAGAACGGAGCTGGAAAGCAGGTTAGTGGGGTGGGGAGGGAATGGGATTTTGCAGTAACCTTCCCTCAGGAATGGGATGGGAATGGAGATTTTGCAGTATCCTTCCCCTGCCATGCCCACCAAGCCACGCCCACCAAGCCACACCCACAGAACCAGTAGTACAAAATTTTGAATCCCACCACTTTGCCGCGCGAATCAGCTGAGCTGCAAAAGAAGAAAATGTAAGACAGAATAGCATAGGGGCAGGTGGACAGGGCCAACTGATCATCATTTGAGGTGGTTCTCTAGAACTGGTCCAAACCTGCAGCAGCCCACCACTAGTGCATTCATATAATTTGGGGAAGACATTTTAAAAGATTTCATGTGGAAATACTGCACACTCTAGTTCAATGTTTTTGAATCCTAGTAACTTTAAGAGGTGTGGACTTCAACTCTTACAATACTCCAGCCAGCATGCTGACTGGAGAATTCTGGGAGCTGAAGTCTACATCTCTTAAAGTGGTTTTTGAGAAACTCTGCTCTAATTCCTTTAGGTCTGACTATTGCAAATGTGAGATGACTGTTTCCATATCGTAGGCCAGTTGACAGTCACAGAATGCAAACCAATCATCCACACAAGCCACCACCCCGCTCCTACTTCCTCTGTCATTCAGTGTCTTTCTCAGAATGCCTACCCACATGGCACTGTGTGAGCAGCAGGCAACTCACTGATACTGCAGATGCTTAAAGGAAGAGAAGAAACTGATCTGGCCAAGTATGTCATCATCATCAACATCATCATTTCAGGGAGGCATTGGATAAGCACTGCCACTGTCTCCCATGCAAAATCAGCAGATCTTCCAACTCTAACCTGACTATCCAAGTTGCCAAACAGTTAATTGACAGGGCTTCTACTCTGCAGATGTCTGCTCCAATTGTTGACTTGTTCCATGATCATGTAGCTTGATTCCATATGGCATTAAATGAAGGCAGCCAAAATGCTTTTCTGCTAGGCTGTCAACCCTATAACAAACAGTTGATGTAAAGCTTTTGCATCTATATATTACACCTAAAGGGGATCCAAAAATTCTCTACAACCTGCCCAGAATTTCTCCCTCTCCGCAGACCAAGTTTAATGTAACCATTCCTACAAAAATAAAATGTTCCATCCCTGAAAGTTTGTAGAGATTCTCAGTCATCCAGGTTGTCCCAAAGGAGCTTTGTCAGGAGGTAACTGAAAAGCTGAAGAAGCTTCTTGGATGAGAAGCAAAACATCTTCAAAAGAAAAAACAAAGTCCAGTTGCCTCCTGAAAAAGCTCCTTTGGGTGTTCCATCCTTACCACACATCCACCTTTTGCCCCATATTGGGGAAAGGGAATCTATATCCAATCAGATCAGTGTTTCTCGACCTTCTCAATAGGCATTCTGGTTGGGGAATTATGGGAGTTGAAGTACAACTAATCTTAAGGTTGGGCAGGCTGAGAAAGACTGCACTAGATTTTAAAACATGCCAGAATATACAACAAATTGCTCTCTTTAAAAAAACAGTGCCAGCAAAAGCCATTTGCAGCAACATTTCTGAATTACAATAAAGTTGCATGGAGTCCCCCAATTTTTCCTTAATATAAGTTGAAAGGCAAATCTCATTACATTTTCATTTTCTCTCCCTATGGCCAGACTTTAGATTCTTTAGCATAAAATGCAGACAACAGAAGCTGGGTCAAAAGCAGTTCGGGCTACATCAATTCTCTTATTCTTTTTTTTAAATAAACTTTATTGAATTTTATTACATTAAAAAAACACATAAAACATAAAAAAACAGAAAAACAGAAAACATAAGAATGAAAAAAGAGAAAAACATAAGAAGTATATCACTCAATAACAGCTATTTGGGGTGATAATTATATAGCAATCATATGTGCAATAATAACAGATATTAACTTGTGCATAAATATATTTTTATTCTATCTATATTCTATATTTAATAATAAATATATTTAATAATTACCTATTTTACTCTGTCTCCGATCCATCCAGCTATCCCATTGTTCCCATACTTTGTAAAATATTGAATCTTCCTTATCCTTTAAACTCAACGATAGTTTGTCCATTTCGGCACAGTTCATAATTTTTTGTATGACCATTTCCTCTACAGGTATGTATGGCTGTTTCCAACATTGGGCAAAAGCAATCCTAGCAGCAGTCAATATATGTATTAATAAATATTTTGTGCTTTTTACATATATATATTTTTTTGAAGATTCCCAATAGGAAGAGTTCTGGTTCTAGGTCTATCAATTCTCTTATTCTATTCACTGTGTGGAGGTGACTTCAGTCTGCATGGATGACAGCCTTATTTCCTTCAATGCAAGGGTCTCCAAGTACTGAGCCACAGATCGGTCCTGGTCCATGGCCTATTGACAATCAGGCCACGCAAGCAGTGAGTGAGCATTCAAAGCTTCATTTGCACATGTGTGGGAGTGAGGTTGCACACACACCACTGAGGCTGTGTGGGTCCATGGAGCCAGAAAGACTGGGGACAGCTGCTTCAATGGATCACTTAATCCTCCAAGGAAAGATTGAAGGCAAATGAGGTCCAGGTGGAAGAAGAACATTGTGGCTTCAAAATCTAAGGGACTGGTTTGGATAAAACTCAACAGCACTTTTTCATGTTGATAAGAATAGGATCACAAACCTGATCACCAACGTCCGATGATGGATATGGAAGAAGAAGAAGAAGAAGAAGAAGAAGAAGAAGAAGAAGAAGAAGAAGAAGAAGAAGAAGAAGAAGAAGAAGAAGAAGATATAAATGTAGACAGAATTATTTTCAGCAGGAATCACAGCCCGGTGTTAGTGAATAATAAAGGCTATTTGTAAAAGTATCATCTTGCATGAGAGGGGTCTTCTTTTTAACAACTTAATTTTCACATGCATTTAATGAATAAAAGCTTCACTATCAGTAGCTGTGAAACCATAGGTAGTTCTTGACTTACAATCCCAATTGGAACCAGAATCTGCATTGCTAAGCAAGACAGTGGTTAAGTAACTTGTGCCTGGTTTTATTATCTTTTTTTGCTGTTGTTAATTGAATAATATGATCACTAATCAAATCCATCTTTCCCCCCATTAAGTCACCTTGGCGAGATGGGTGGCATGGGGGTTTAATAATAAATAACAAATAAATAAATCAACACTGCTTGTCAGAATGTGGCTGGAAGGTTGCAAATGGTGATCAGGAGACCTCAGGAAGCTGCAACCTTGGTAAATACCTGCCGGTTGCCAAGTACCTCAGTTGTGACCATGGAAATGCAATGACATTTGTAAGCATGAGGACTACAGGTAGTTCTCAACTTACAACCACAATTGAGCCCAAAATGTATGTTGCTAAGTGACTAATGTGTTAAATGAGTTTTGCCCCATTTTATGACCTTTTCTCACCACATTTGTTAAGGGAATCACTACAGTTGTTAAATTAGTAACACGGTTGTTAAGTGAATCTGGTTTCTCCATTGACTTTGCTTGTCAGAAGGTTGCAAAAGGAGATCCCAGGAACCCAGGACACTGCAGATGTCATAAATGGGAATCAGTTGTCAAGCATCCAACTGTAAATCACATGACTATGGGGATGCTGAAACGGTTGTAAGTGTGAAAAATGGACATAAGCTACTTTTTCCCCAGTGCTGTTGTAACTTTGAACAGTCGCTAAATGAACTGTTGTAAGTCGAGGACTACCTTTAGTTGTAAGTCACTTTTTGTCATGCCCCTGGTGGAGACTGACTCTGAGGAAGAGGAGGAACAGCCAACAGGGAGTGGGAGTGTGGCTCCAGAGGTGGTGGAGGAGGCTGGGGAAGGGCAGAGGCTGGCTGAGCAATCAGAAGAGGATCCAGGCCCATCACCTATCCATCCCAGGGCACGCAGGGAGGAGAGGATCAGGGAAAAACATGGTCTACTCGGGAGGAGAGGGCCATGATCCCCCTCAGGGCTTACAGCTGGGAGCTATGTATATAAGTTTGTAACTGCGTATGCAGAATTGCTGGAGTCAAAGTTAGTGTTTCCTTTGAAAGAGGTTTATATTTGTTGGCGTGCTTCCCAAGGACTTTCCCCAGTTATCTGCTTGGAACGTATGATTACTTATCTTGGTTTGATTCAGAACTCTCGCCAATATGGTTTGTTCTTGTTTTCCTTTTGCCTCATTATTTACTTTTGGGACTTTAAACTGTAATTAATAAAACAGTTAAGTTGAAGGCATTGCCGGACTTTAATTCATGTTTTGGGTTTTGAGTGATTTTGAGAGACTACGGGTCATCACACTTTTTCAGCATCGTTATAAATCCAAAATGTCACTAAACGAATAATTGTAAGTCGAGGATTACCCATAGTGCCCTGTAGGAGTACCCATAGCAACCTGTGCCAAGCATTGCTACAGGTCATGAATTAAATCCAAGAACCTGTTTCTATACATCGAATGATCTGTGGGTCCTCATTTCAATCCCTGAAAGACCCAAGAGGCATTTCAAATATTGGGGAGAATTTAAGGTCATGTCCTTTTGGGTGGAACAGAGGCCTCCTTTTCAGAATTAGATCCTCCTCTCCCTTTTAAATCTCGCATTCTTTAAAAAAAAAAGAAATCTCTTGCTCCTTATAACTGAAGATAGGAAAAGCAAAGCAGAAGGAAAGCGGTATTGAAAAGCAATAACCAGATGAAAATAGGAACAGTTTATCTAGGAGCATATTATCAACCCTTTTTCTTCCGCCACACCTCCCCACGATTTAGTTGTGTCCGCTATGTTATTTCCAAATTTATAAAACTAGATAAACATTTTCACTGTCCCATTTTATGTGCTTGAAAGATGTATGAAACGGAGCCGTGAACATCTTCTCCGATTTTCTATGGAATAGAGCTAATGGGTGGTTCTTTCCTTCCTGTGATTGATTGATTGATGGATTGATTGATTGATTGATTGATTGATTTTAACAATACTACATTACTTTCCCATCACACTCCAATCCGCTGCCTGTGTGTTTGCAGACAGGTCTGGGGAGGCATCCTTCTTGCCTTATCTCTTTAGAAGGCCACTTGACAGCTCTCAGCCACATCACAGCATAGAGGAGGCCTCCCTTTCAAGCAAATGTCAAAAAGGCTTTGCTGGTGAAAGTGACAGATAGACAGATAGAAAGAGGTAACACCGCCAGGTATTCAAATCTATTCTGACAGCCTTTTTACAGTTACAGGCAGTTTTGTTGCTAGACTACAAGATGTGATTTTTGAACTAGCACCCAGGAGAAATATGAAGGGTCATAGAATCCAAAGATTCCTATTCAAATTACCTGCACCACAACAACCAAGTCAAATCAACTGTGCAGGATTAACATGCTTTCCTTTGTTTTTCGCCCCTTTCCTGATAATTTTTTCCCTCCAATATTATCCTATTTAAATTTTACTTAGGAAACCAAATTCTTCACTTAGAACATAGAAATCCAAGGCACAGACCAAATACATTTAAATCCCCAGATTAGCACCCCATGAACACGAATTATTTATTTCTAATTAAAGACGATTCGTCAGTGAGATGCGTCTGAAAATAAAAAAGGAAATACAATTGTATGACAGACTATTATTTCCAAATCATGGGAAGAACGTGATTTTCACCTCACTACTCTTTGGTCAAAGTCCATGTCTGTGGGAAGGATGGAGAAATCAAAAACAACAAGATTGGAGGTGAACCAGTGCAATAAAAATGTGACACCTTTGTAGATTCATCATGTTTACTCTGCTTTTAGTATGGGAAAAGGTGAAAACAAAAATTATATAAAATTACCAGTATGGCTCTCAACTATGAAAGCATTCAGACTATCCAAATGTAGTGAATTTGGGAAAAATTTTAACATAGAAAGACATTTTGAGTTCAGAAGGGGAACTTAAATCTAAACACGAGTTACAAAATCAAGGTGTGGACTTATCATAGTGGTCACATATGCAAATACAATCAAGGTATGAGAAAGATGTTAAAGCATGGCCTTTTAAAAACAAACAACATTGGATCAAATAATGTTAGGAACAGATGAAAAGCTAATAAAGAAACTATATAACTTTCTATTAAATTTAAAAATGGAAGGCGAACTGATTCATTAAACTTATATGCTGCCCATGTCACTATCCAAAGCAACTTTGGGTGGCTTACAGTACAATAAAACCACAAAAATAAAAGCATTAAAATGGACAAGAATTAATTTTAAAAAAGCAAAACACCAAGAGCATGACTGGTATGTAAATAGGATCTTCTCTATTACTCTGCCAATTGTCTTCAGCACAGAGTGCAGCCCCAAAACTGGCAGAACCAAGTTTTAAGGCCCATCCATAAGGCCAAAGTGATGGGGCAGATCTCACCTCAAGTAGCAAAATGTTCCAATGTTGGGGCCCATGGCAGAAAAGGAAACTCTTAGACTCCACCAGATAAAATTGTTGATAATTTCCAATGGATCTAGCCAAAATTAACCTTCAAATATTTGTGATCAGAGTAATCCTCTTATTGCAGAAATATAAACTTACATTATGTCTATGTTCTCTCTTAGGTACATCATTCTTTCAGGAGAGAGACGAGAGAGTGACCAAAACCAAAAGTAAGTACCTTTTATACCTTGTGGGAGGTGAATGTGTACTGATGCATCATGGGACATTTATGCTTAACATAATGGACAGCAATGGCAATGTTTTCCTATATGACTAAAGCAGTTTGGCATTTTACCTTAACAAAAATGCCTTGGCTGATGGGGTCCTTCTGCTAAAGCACCTTCTTTGGTGGGCCAATCCTACTGTTAACGTCACAAACATGTTGAAAGAATGTGGAGCTTCTCCGGTGACACCCTATCTACCATCTTGTTGATTATGGCCCTATCCACAGTGTGGTCACTCCAGACTTTAAGAGAGATTAAGAGGGAGTGGAATAGGTTTTTATCACTTCCATTTTTCATTAGCGAGCACTTTTTTCTTTTGAGAGAGACATCATTTGGGAGGCCAGATTTATCATCTCAGCTACTTCCAGTCCTTCTAGGGTTGACAGATTCTTTCTGAATGCATGCATTAATGCTGTTCTTTAAAGAAAAGCAAATCCTTTAAAGTGATTTTGAAGCCCAGATATTTTCCAGTTTTATGATACCAACTAATGCCGAGCGTTAACATCCTCGATAAATTTTGGATTAAAATGCAAATTGCAGAGAGAAAAGAAAAGCATCTTAAAGAATTGGCAGAGACTTGCCAGAAAAATTAGGATCAGCAACTTTTTTTTCTGTCAGTGGGCGCCATTGGTGCAGTTTCACACAACGTTGCTGAGGTAATTTATCATCCCTCTTTTGTTATTTAAATAAAAACATTGTTTTAAAATTCTCAAGAGGCTTCATGCAAAAACAGAGATTGCATGAGACTCCAACCTAATTTTTAACTAAAAATGTTAAAATGTTTCTCAATTTTTAAAAAGGCTTTGGCTAATCTGACAAAGCCACATGTGCAAAGGCATTTAGAGGACTTAATTTGTGGTGCTGATCTTTGCCATAAAAAAAAAGACAGAACATTTTAACATCGCTTTTTATTCCCTCCCTGGATGCTGCAAAACAATGTTTATTGTTCCAGATAATAAAGAAGTAGAAGGTAAATGGAAGACTCTTTTATTTTCTCAGAATGCTCCAAAATGACATTGCATTTTGAAAAGAGGGGCCTTTAGTCAGGTCCTGCCAAGGAAGTGTTTTGTTACCCCTTCTAAAATTGACTATTTTTAAAAGAAAGCAGGCTACTTTAATGATGGAAACATCATTAAAATATTACCCCCCAATGTAGCAGCCTCTTTGAGGAGAGGTTTTCACACATAACATTCACGGGCAACCAGGAGTGGGATTCAAATTTTTTAACAACCGGTTCTGTGGGTGTGGCTTAGTTGGTGGGCATGGCTTGGTGGTCATGTTATTGGCTGGGTGTGGCCAACTCAATATCACTCACATCGAGGCACGCATCTCCTCACCTGGCGTCTCATGACTGT
Source organism: Naja naja (assembly GCA_009733165.1). Taxonomy (NCBI): domain Eukaryota; kingdom Metazoa; phylum Chordata; class Lepidosauria; order Squamata; family Elapidae; genus Naja; species Naja naja. Next base: position 39,839,880 of record CM019149.1, on the reverse strand, counting down.
GGGGATGCTGCAACAGTTGTAAGTGTGAAAAATGGTCATAAGTCACTTTTTCAGTGCCATTGTAACTTTGAATGGTCACTCCACACAGGCAAAGTACCAGCAAAGGAGGGAAAAAAAACTCTAGAGAAGTTCCTGAGACAGGAAGTCTAGTCCTGCCAAAAATGTAATAAGGGTTAAAGGAGAGACAGTTTCTGTAAGCAACACCAGAATGTTTCCTTCCTGCCTTCCTTACAGGATTAGGCCAGTAATTTCTTTTAACAACCAGTTCTCCGAACTGCTTAGAATGCTAACAACCGGTTCTAGAGAATAGGTGCGAACTGGTAGAATCCCACCCCTGGAGGCAACCCAGTTGGCAATTGGCATACTGGAGTCCTATTCAAAGCTCATCCTGCACACCAGTGGTGGGATTCAAATATTTTTACTACCGGTTCTGTGGGCGTGGCTTGGTGGGCATGGCAGGGGAAGGATACTGTAAAATCTCCAGTCAGAGGTGGGATTTGCCGGTTCTCCAAACTACTCAAAATTTCCACTACTGGTTCTCCAGAACTGGTCAGCATCTGCTGAATACCACCTCTGCTGCATACCCATTAAGAAAATACAAATATTTCAAATCTAAATGCAGAATTCTCCAGAATTCGATTCTCAAATCAAAATGCAGACAAAAATGTCATTCTCTTTCCAGATGTTTTCCCCGCCAACCACCCTTTGTCTACTCATGCTTGAGTGTTATGCCTTGGGTGCTTGAGTTTGAAAAAAAATGGGATAACTTTTTTGACATCCTGAAGAGTTTCTTAAAATATTCCTAACCCTTTGGCATTCTTTCTTGCCCTGGACCTCATGCATAAAACATTTATCCAGTCAGCAGCATCAGGCAAAAGGAACAGCCAGATTCCATTGATCAATGTCAGGAGGTAAATTACTGAGGGATTTCAAATTCTTTAATAACCCTGTTTTCTATTATTGAGTTCGTAAACAACCAAATATCTCAGGTACTTGGTGGAGGAAGGGCCTTTCAATGCTGTCCAATATGGTCTTGCCATACCAGTTTGAATTTGTAAAATAAAAACAGGACTGTAACACTTTTCATTTAGTGAACTGATAGGGAGGGTTTTATTTCCTTATTTATTTACTTCCTCCCTCCCCGTTTTTGTTCTATACTAATTGTTGATATTAAACAATGATTGAAAAATGTCAACGGGGAATCTGTGCTTCCCAGCACCACTTATCACATTTCATTTATCAATTATGACAACTAGTATATGCAGCATTTGGGAAGAAAAAAAACCATTGCACATCGTGAAATAAGGACATAGTTTAAGGAATCCAATGATTTCAGTTGTCAAGTCAACTTGGAAGCATGTTGAAGTGCCATTTCAGCATGAATTAAATTAATAACTATTTGAGAAGGGGGTCCTTGGTGTTTTCTGACTTGGTAGTTTTCTAGCAGAAGTTTCATTATCAAACTAGATAGTATTGTCAGTGCTGGAAGGGTTTGGCAGGGTTTGCTCTTATTTTTATTTGCTTATTTTATATATTTAAGAAAAAGATGATTAGATGGGATGTTAGTTTCATTACCTAGTTTGGTAATGAAACATCTGCAAGAAAACCACCAAGCTCAGAGAGGACCAAGGACCCCACATTTCAACCCTGAGTTATAAATATTCTCTTCTATCCACATTTGAGAAGAGCTAGAGACCAGGAATGAGATTTCATAAGCAAAATGCTCCTGATCCAATCCCCAGTTTTTCCAATTTGATCTTGAAAAGATATTTACTTTTCAAACTTGGAAAAGCAACTGGTAGTGGCTCTTCAGTTTGACAATATTGGCCCATTTTGACTAATGCAGGGATCTCCAGCCTCGGCAACATTAATACTTGTGGACTTCAACTCTTCAGTCAGCTAACTACAATTCTTGGAGTTGAAGTCCAGAAGTCTTAAAGTTGCCAAGGATTGGAGACCACTGGACTAATATAAAGCAACCACTGGAAAACAATTGCTTTATTTATACTAATAGTGCTTAGGACCACTTGATTTGAAGCTTGATAAAGGATACCAATAGCACTTAGACTTATATACTGCTTCATAGTGTTTTACAGCCCCCGATAAAACAGTTTACAGAGTCAGCATATTCCCCCCAACAATCTGGGTCCTCATTTTACTGACCTCGGAAGGATGGAAGGTTGAGTCAACCTTGAGCTGGTGAGACCCGAACTGCCAAACTACTGGCAGCCAAAGCATCCTGCAGTACTGCATTCTAACCACTGTGCGGCTCATGATGAAAAGTCTCCAAGCAAAAAACCAAGTGCAAGAGAGCACTAAGGACTTCACAGTTTATTTTTATTATTTGTTTTATTAGACTTGTATGCCGCCCTCTCTCCCTAAGGACTCAGGACGGTGAACAGTAAAAGAAACCCAGTACAAATTACAATAAAAAGCCATTAATTAATTTATTGTTGTGTTTTGGTTTTAATTGTGAGCCGCCCCGAGTCTTCGGAGATGGGGCGGCATACAAGTCTAAATAATAAATAAATTAATTAATTAAAGAAATACAAGCCTAATCAGTATTATACAAAATTTAAAATTAATTAAAACAAATACTAAAAACCAACCTGCACCACCCCCCCGAGGTCAGTCCAGACCAGCCTGTTGGAACAGCCAGGTCTTCAGGTCCCAGCGGAAGGAGCGGAGATCGGGGCCAGCGAGGTCCACGGGGAGTTGGTTCCACAGGGCGGGTGCTCCCACAGAGAAGGTCCCACCCCTGGGCACCGCCAGTCGACAATGTCTAACTGATGGTACCCCAAGGAGGCCCTGCCTGTGGGAGTGTACTGGGCATCAGAATGTGATGCTGGCAGGAGGCGTTCCCGCAAGTATCCTGGACCCAAGCCATGTAGGACTTTGTAAGTTTTTACTAACAGTTCAACCTGAGCCTCAGATATTCTCTTCCACTGGAATTTTAAGCAACATTGGGAGATACTACAGATGATCACAGCCCTGGTGTATGGATACAGGAGATTAAAATCAGAAAGTATAGAAAAAAGAGGGAGGGAAACCACTCTTTGTATTATTATTATTATTATTTAATCCCAGTACTTTGGTGTGATAAGTGTTAACTTACCTTATTCCCTGTTTCCTTATTTGGTACTTGCCGTAAATCCTTCACAGAAGATAATATAAAAAACAGTGACAGACATGTTGATCTGTGAGGTGAAAAATATCCCAAGTGCCACAGCTTGGCAATATATTTATTTAGCGGTGGGTTTTTTTAAACTTCTGGTGACTGCCAGGATAAGTCCTTACAGCTTGGGAAGGGGTTGTATTGGAAGTGGCTTGACTTTGCCTTGTTTGTAGGGCTGAGAGTGAGAGTAATTTGTGCCTAAGGCAGGACTAGGATTCACAGCCTCCCAACCTCTAGCCTGGCACCTTAACCAATATACCAAGTTGGCTCTTAATATAGCTATTAGATGCCAGAAATATTATATTGACAGCCGCGGAAATCACCATAATTTTCATGAATTCAGAAACCAAGTGGCCAATCATTTGTGATTGGAATGGATTTCACTGGTTGTCAAGACTGGGTTAGGATGCTCCAATGGAAGGAAGTTAGAAGGGAGGGAGGGAGGGAAACAAAGAGAGAGAGAGAGAGAGAGAGAGAGAGAAAGAAAGAAAGAAAGAAAGAAAGAAAGAAAGAAAGAAAGAAAGAAAGAAAGAATTTTCCACCCCACCCTACCCCGCTCCCCCCATCCCATCACGTGGGGGAGAAATCTACATCCATTGTGTAATTTATTTTGCAACATGACAGTCATAAAACATAAATGACAGAAATGATAGGCTTTAAGCCTCACAGAACATTCACAGACTCACCTGGCTAATATCTGTGTATTTCTGAAATGATCATATCTCTCACCTAGATATACTGTTTGGTCAGTTTTTAGAGTTTCCTTAGTAACAGGTTTCACAGGTTAAGCAGTCTGGTGTGATAACTCTCTTCAGAAATCACACATTTGAGTCCTGGCTTCAATTCCTTTCTCTTCAGGTTTCAATTGTAAAGAAAATATTTCCCCTTACTTGTATGTACTTTTGACAGCCGCTGACATACCCACAGCCATAAAACTGTCTTGATTTTTCTTTTAAAAAAATGAAGGAGGAGGAAGAAAATGGAGGGGACTTTTTTTTTCACCTCATGGCAATCTATACTGGCTGTACAGTTATCAACCTGAAGAGATTCTCCAGACATTTACAGCCCAAATTTTGATGTGTCTGAAAATCAAAGATTTAGACCAAAAGGAATCAAACATTTTTTTGACCAGAGGAAAATGTTGCAGCTCCTAATTATTTAAGGGTGACATTTGATCTGATATTTCCGTGGCAGAAATCATATCATGGCACTTAATAAGGAAGATATCAAAAGATCTAAGATCTGAGGCAAGAGGAGTGGGGGTTGCGAGAAAGGAAAGATTAAGAAATTTTCCTGGCTTGGAATGCATATTGATTCAGCATTTCATATCTAGACAAATGTAATACCATTGCTTTTTTTATTTCTCTCTCTTCACATTGTTGTGATTCATCATCCATTCTATTATGTTATAGAGCATGCCATTTTTCTTAAAATGATTTGATAAAGTATCTCTTTTCTGGACAGTATTATTATTATTAGTATTCACAAACAACTATTTTGCAACAGGGCTTCAGAAACCTTTGAAGCAACTGAAAAAGGTTTTATATATATGAAAACGAAAACAAATATATATATATAAATCAACAAACGAGTCCCAGCCACAAAAACCAACACCGGACCCAAAATAACACATGATGCCACCACCAATCTCCTTCACCAGACTCAAACCCAAGCCCACACCACAGATGAAAGGCAACCACCATCCAGAAACCAGACCATGGCTGCAACACCAGCTGCTACACCCCCCTCCAACCCCCAAACTAAGCAAACTGACACACGCTATAAACACATAGCCAGACCTCAAACTCGGAGCCAAACCAAGGCCCAGAATGCCACATCACAGCCTTCCACCCAGGATACTACATCACAGAACTCAGGAGATCACAACACAAAACATCAGGAGGTTGCAGCACAGACAACGACCCAGGAGATTACAGCACCACACCCAGGACATCACAACAATAGAACTCAGAAGGTCATCACACAGCCCATTACCCAGGTCGTTACAACACAAAAGGCTGAGAGACACACCTCCAGCACCTCAGCCACACAGGGTCTCAGGAAAAAGCCATCCAATCTGCATACATCAACTCCACAAACCAATCAAAAAGTAACAACACATCCAACTCTAGAGTTTAAAAGGGAAAAACAGCCACGATCACACACTTCTCCCAGGAGAACGAAGCTGAAGACACCAGCCTGAAGATGACAGATGAGATTTCGTCGAAACGTTGCCAAGGTATTCTCAACCTTACGGACAAGACCGAATACACCAAGACCTACAAATATTATATATATATATATATATATATATATATATATATATATATATATATATACGCGCCACAGATGAAAGGCAACCACCATCCAGAAACCAGACCATGGCTGCAACACCAGCTGCTACACCCCTCCTACCCCAAACTAAGCAAACTGACACACGCTATAAACACATAGCCAGACCTCAAACTCGGAGCCAAACCAAGGCCCAGAATGCCACATCACAGCCTTCCACCCAGGATACTACATCACAGAACTCAGGAGATCACAACACAAAACATCAGGAGGTTGCAGCACAGACAACGACCCAGGAGATTACAGCACCACACCCAGGACATCACAACAATAGAACTCAGAAGGTCATCACAGAGCCCATTACCCAGGTCGTTACAACACAAAAGGCTGAGAGACACACCTCCAGCACCTCAGCCACACAGGGTCTCAGGAAAAAGCCATCCAATCTGCATACATCAACTCCACAAACCAATCAAAAAGTAACAACACATCCAACTCTAGAGTTTAAAAGGGAAAAACAGCCACGATCACACACTTCTCCCAGGAGAACAAGCTGAAGACACCAGCCTGAAGATGACGGATGAGATTTCGTCGAAACGTTGCCAAGGTATTCTCAACCTTACACGGGACAAGACCCGAATACACCAAGACCTACATACCTTTACCCGTGAAAATCTACGAAAACAAATATATATATATATATATATATATATATATATATATATATATATATATATATATATATAAACATAGCCAGACCTCAAACATAGCCAGACCTCAAACTCGGAGCCAAACCAAGGCCCAGAATGTCACATCACAGTCTTCCACCCAGGATACTACATCACAGAACTCAGGAGATCACAACACAAAACATCAGGAGGTTGCAACACAGACAACGACCCAGGAGATTACAGCACCACACCCAGGACGTCACAACAATAGAACTCAGAAGGTCATCACACAGCCCATTACCCAGGTCGTTACAACACAAAAGGCTGAGAGACACACAGCCAGCACCTCAGCCACACAGGGTCTCAGGAAAAAGCCATCCAATCTGCATACATCAACTCCACAAACCAATCAAGAAGTAACAACACAGCCAACTCTAGAGTTTAAAAGGGAAAAACAGCCACGATCACACACTTCTCCCAGGAGAACGAAGCTGAAGACACCAGCCTGAAGATGACGGATGAGATTTCGTCGAAACGTTGCCAAGGTATTCTCAATCTTACACGGGACAAGACCCGAATACACCAAGACCTACATACCTTTACCCGTGAAAATCTACGAATATATATATATATATATATATATATATATATATATATATATATATATATAGGGTTGGAAGGTACATTCAAATACTTCTACAAAATTATAATAGTTATGTTAGTTAAACAATGTCGCTATTTTTATATGCATATTATCTAGACCCATTTGATGGACAGAGAAAATCTGCAGATAAAAAAAAACCCCGAAAGCACGTTTACAACTATTTACATAGTTTGTTTTTCATCATCAGCATTTATAAACTGGACCAAAAGAAAGCAGAGTGAATTCAGCATTGGCAGGTTTGCTCATCTCTCTTTCCTTCCATAAAACCAGGCCAGGAGACCGGGAGGCAGGGAGAAAATGAATAGGATGTGTGGGGTTGCAAAAAAAGAAAGAAAAAATGTTTTCCAGCCAGAGTCCACCATCTGCATTTTATGTGCAGCCATTTTAATTACAGCTCTGTCAGCAAAGCAAAACGCATTTTAAAAAATGAGTCTGCAATTTTCCAGGTTGACACAAATTACAGCTATTGCTGGCCCGGCCTTCTCTTTACTCGGTGGTGGTTGCTGGCCCCGTGGGTGAATGAGATCTCAAGAGAATTTAGAAGAGAATTAACATAAGCGTTTATTGATCCTTCAGCTTTAAGAAAGACTTGGGATGGCAAATGCTATTATGACACAGTAATTTGAGCTTGAATCAGAAGGTACTGGAGCTTGACAAAAGTGAAGAACACCAAGTAAGGCAGAATTTTTAAAAAAAATTAACTGCATTTAGCAGAGGACAGAAGGGGGTGTGAAAAAATATCGCCCCTCAAGAGTATGATCAAGACAAATGTATTATCTTTCTCATTTATTGGCATTTTTAAAAAGAATCTCCCTTTACATTACTGAAACTGCAGAGATCTTGGGCATACCCACAGGCAAATATTTGAGCAGATCAGTCATCTAGAGGGGGAAAAACAACAAATGCAGTAGCTTGTATGTGTTCTAGTTGTCAATCCTGAAACTGGCCAGATGGAAGCCATCTTGGATGCCCTCTCAGCTCCAGTTGCCACATCCCTGGAGCTGAGGGATAGGGAGGGGGGATTTGAGATAGCTGGGATTTTGTAGTCAAAACAAAATACTTTCTGTTGGGAACCAAGGACATTCTCACACCTGGCGAGAGAAGGCAGAGTGATGTCACCAGGCAACTAGACAGCACCGTGACTGGACCATGTGACTGATCATTTTGAGAAAGTGACAAACTTTTACCTTTAATTAGGAGAAAACCACGGGAACCTTCAGAGTCGGTTTTCACCAGATCTGTGCCAATATGATATATCCAATAAAGCTATTCTTTGAGGAATCTACCTGCCTCAGATTTTTACTTGCTATGGGTCTATTACTTGGAACCCTGACACCAGTTTTGAAATGTAGAGGAGAAATTCTATCATTTAAATAGAAAAGTAGATCCAACAGAAAGGAGAGCCAAGACAATTTTTACATCTTTCAAACAACTTGAAAAGAGGAAAGAAGCTTACATCCCCCACTAGAGTAGTAGTCCTCAGGTTAAACTAATTTTCTCTTGAAAAATTGAAGTAAAAATGGATATAAGAAAAGGTTCTGATGAGATTCTTTAACACATTTAAAACAAAAGCCACATGACTTCTGGCTAACCTATTACCCTTTTATCCTTTTATTACATGTTGCATCTGCACAGATGAAGTTGCTAGATTGGATTGAGTTTATGATATTTAAATATTACCCCCTCCTGAGAATGCAACACTGAAGCAAACTGGAAGAATGTGGTCCAGGGAGAATTGCAATTTTTAAAAAATATTCAGCTATGAAGCTCTTGCACACAGAAAGTTAGCAAGTTACGGAGAATAGCTTCAACTTCTCTCTGATAGGCTAGGTTTCCAAACACAGCAAAGGTTAGGTATATTTTCATTGGGGATTATCCAGATACAGGTAGTCCTTGTCTTACCATCCCAATTGAGCCCAAATTTCCATTGCTAAGTGAGACACATGACTTCCGAACATTACAACCATCATAAGTACGAGCCAGTTACCAAGTGTCTGCATTTTGGACACACGACCATGACTATGCAATGGTCATAAGTTTAGGAAAACAGTCATGTCCCTTTTTTTCAGTGCCATTGTAACTTGAACAGTCACTAAATGCACTAAATGACTCCCTCAGCATGATCTACTCTGAAGTGCCACCCCTCCAGAACTGCCTATTTTTCATCCTTTCTGGATGTTTGTCAGCAAGTTTGAAATGTGGCTAAAATTCCAGGAAATAACCCAGAAAAGGCAGTTCTGAATATCTGATTTTGCAAAGTAGATTCCTGGATCTCTTGAGGCCCTTCTTCTTCTTCTTTGCTTTTCATCATTTCAGAAATCGATGCATGCTTCACTCCAATGCCAGAAAGAGCAAATGCATTTCTTAGCGCCATCCAGTAATTGGCCTGCCTCTTTAAAGAACTTACTGATCGAGACCTCCTAGAATGCACTAAATGTAATTGATTCTAACAATATCAGAATGCCTCCCAAGAGGTAAATAAGCAGCCTTGGAAGCATTAATATTTTTTCTGCTTTATAAGAACTGTAGGATGTTTCATTAGCAAAAGATCCATGGAGATTTCTTGTGCTGCTGAGGGTAGCACAAGAAATCCTTCAGGCTGCACGATCAGGGCAGGCATTTTCTGTCAGCTGACCCAACCAATTGAGAGGTATTGATTGGGGCTGGGTTTCTATGGCGACCCATTAGTTGTCGGAGTTCTGTCGCATAAGAACTGATTAGCTTGCCTATTCAATGCCATCCAGAAAGGCAATGAGACAATTTGGAGAGTGGGGGTGCTGTTAGAGAGCTATGTTTTAAGTCCATGCTCAGGTACAGGTAGATCAGAGGAGACCTCCTGCTCACAGAGCTAGCCCTACGATTAGGCAATATGTGTGAAGTCTGTATAATAGGAATAGCAAAATGACACAAAATTGTCTCAGTGTCCTATTATCTCTCATCCATTGCCCAGCCTGCTTCCTGTAGATACAATGGAGGTCACTGTTCTGTCTCTGATATTGGAATGACATTCAACTGCCAGTCTTGTCTGCTTCCTCTTGTTTCTTGGCTTTAATGTGGTAATGTAAAGTTTTTATTGTCTTTTTTTTTGTCAGAGTATATTTATGAACTGGAATAGAACATGGTAACAAGGTCAGCCAATGAATAGGCATAGCAACTAAATCAGCCAATGAGAACAGTTTGGAAACTGAAACTAGAAGTAGCCTAGGCATGGCTCTATGTTAAGCTCTGCAACTCTGCAGCTATGTTGAGCTCTGAGTCTGTCTATTGAAATGAAACTGCTTCTCTCCTCTGCTTGCCTGCTGAACTAAAGTGAAACTGGAAGTTCTCTCTGTTCTGCTCTGCTGAGAGTTACTTGCAACATGTTTCTGAGTTTGCTCCATGTTGCAGAAATCTACAACTGGTTTGTAAAATCTACTTATTATGTTTGTAAAGATATTAAATGGAGCATCAGCCATCTGTGTTTATTTTTCTGGTGCTGAATTAACGCTGAAAAACTCTGAATAATTTTAAATATGGTTTTACATTCTGTAAGCCTCTTTGAGTCGCCATGGGTGAATAGGCAGCAATATAAATTAAATAAATAAATAACAAATAAATAAATAAATGTCATTGCAAATTCTAATACCATATTTTTGTGTAACTGAACTAGTAGTGAATGGGGTACAGTGATGAAAGTGTCAGCCAATAAACTGGGATACTGTGAGTTCTAGTTCTTTGTTAGGCACGAAAGTGACTGGATGACTTTGGGGCAGTTTCAGCCCAATTCACCTCACAGGGGTCTTGTGAGGGGGAGTAAACAGAAGATAGGTGTCAACTTTGAACTGAACCTGTTAGCAGCCATTTTTCTGTTCCTCAGTTACCACACAGAAAGAGAAGGGGGGAAGGAATCAGAGGTGGGATTCAACTGGTGTAACAATCGGTTCAATTTGCCTGTACACGCGCTGCGTACACTGCCCATTTTCAGCTCTAAAACTTACCTTATACTGCAGCCCCGGTGAGTAAAACAGCTGAGGTACGGCAATCTGCTGTGCCACGCAAATCAGCTGAGCTGCAAAACATGGAAATATAGGACAGACTAGGGCAGGAGCAGGTGGGCATGGCTAACTGATCATTGGAAATACTGGTTCACCCGAACTGGTTCGAACGGCTGAATCCCACTCCTGGAAGGAGTGCTTTACTAGATACAACAGAGAGCTTTCTCGTGAGAACCAAGGTCATCTCTACTGGCAACAGATAACATTGGGGAAGGAGTGCCTGGAGAGCCTGTCAATTAACCCAATTAGCCAACATGACTTGTGACAATTGGGGATGGGGTTATTTCCTAGTTTAATTATACTGAAACCACAGGAAAGATTTAGAATTGTTGGTCATTGTTGAAGCTGTGCTGATATGATGTACTCAGTAAAGAAGACCTTTGAGAAGGAGCTCTGATTTGCTTGGGTTCGTTAGAGTCTTGACAATGAAAACATTAGCTATACCATTTTGAATTGTACAATGAATGGAGCAGTTCCTTCCCAAAGCCTGAGAAGCAAGAAACTCAATGACCATGGATCTGGAATTGGAGATCCAGGAAAGATGCAGCAATCTGATGAAGAGTGCAGTTAGATATGGATTAAGATTTTGGATTGATAGAATTATCTCGGCTGCCGCAAATTTGTCTTGTTCTCCTGGCCAGAAGACAAGCCATTGAGATAAATCTTGAAGAATCTCTTCTGAAGGGATTTAACTTTAGTGCACATTCTTCCCTCCCCAAACTCAGTTAACAGGAAGAGAAGCAGAAGAAGGAAGTTTGCCACTATAGCCTACACCACCACTGTATAAAAGGATTTTCTCTGGAATGACATGGATATTAACAACATATCAACTAGATTCTTGTTCTGTCCTCACTACATGTTATCCTTTGTGCAGCTACTTTCTTTTGCTTTCAAGTCAACCCTGCCTTGGAATTCTCATAATCATTCTAATGAGTGAACATTTTTCAGGCACAAATGACCAGGAACACTCACTGAATTCAAAGCACTGAAGAGTTTATTATTGCTACCTTTACACAAGAATCTAGTTAACTAATGGTCATAGTTAAATTGGTGCTAGATAATCAACAAAATTCATTGGTCCCTTGCAAGTGTGTAATGACTCCAAGCTGATGAGACATTTAACCCCACCATCTAGATCTACCTGCACATCTCCTACAACTTTAGTCCCAAGGTCTTAGTCTGATGCATTATCAAGACTATCAGATTTTATTTCTTTTAACTGTCATTCAACAGCATCAAGTTCTTCCTGACTCTAACTTCTCAGCACCCAACCTCCCCCTACAAAGAAATTACACTAATCAAATACAAACTTGTAATTTGAATATGTCTCCTCATACATTATGGTGTTTTCCCTAGGAGTGAAAAGTAACCTTTGCTTTTTTTTCATTCCTATTTCTCTAATTTTTCATTTTCTATCATTTTTCCCTTCACTTACCGGAGTTTAAACTCTGATGTTGTCAACATGGCCCATAGCACTGATTAATTTTATACATCTATGCCTTTTAGCTGCATATAAATATGGTCAGCATTTTTTTTGCCAGCCAAGTAATTAAAACAAACTTCATTTCTCATTGATTGTGAGTTCAGTTGCTCCAAAAGGATTTCCCTGAAGCTAAGAGTTAGGAAAACTATAACCAATTATGCAGAGACAATTATTCTTACCCACAAAGTAGACCAAAGTCCTCATCAAAGGCCATCATAGAAATGGAAATTAATAATTAATTACAATTAATTTGTGATTCATAAAATTTCTCCTTATTTCCTCCCCACTTCAATCCCTTCAGTTCCCTTGTGTTATCGCTAGCTGAAATGAAAATAACAATCATTAGCATCATCGAAGGTACAATCTCTGATGGGCTTTCCACCTTTCTGCTTCTCACTCCAGTGTTTAAAATATGCAAGGAGCTTTATTATCTGAGAAAGGAATACAATTATGTCTTCCAACTTTGGAGGAAGGACACTTGTTACACATTTGCCGTGGGGAAATTTCATCGCATTATGAATTTGTATTCTGCTAAGTGCCCCTCTTAATAACTTCCCCGGGTGAGTCTCTTCCATGTGACAGCGTTAAAGAAAAGATTATCAAAGCTTAAGGACTTTTTCTTTCTCTCGGGATGTGAGACAGTCACTTCGATCCCAGACCAAATAAAAAAAAAACAGTTCTCCAAACGCTATGTCTGATAATAGTAATAAGAAAAATAATCAAACGTACAGGGAGATTCTCTGGAACACAGTTCAAACTAATGTATTACCTCAGGGAAAATAGATTTTTAAAAATGCTTAATAAAAGGTAATATTGGCAACACCTGAACTAGTTTCTAACCTTGAATGAGAGATCATTCAATGAGATACCCGGGCTTTTGCTTTGTCTCCATACAGTAATCTCTGTCTTTTAACTGCAAAAGGCAGTTTCTGCTGCTGACATTTTAGCAGCAGTGGCTTGGGATTTCTTGGTTTGCAGACACTACTTTATTTCATTAATTCTTTCTTTCGTTTTAGGTATGTTTTAAAGGATACTTTTAGGGTATGATTTTGGCAGTTGTGATGGTCGGGTGGGATTCAAAAATCCCAACAACTGGTTCTCTGCCTGGTTGCTGGGTGCCCATGGGCATGGTGGCCATGGCCTACCGGAACTTCTGGGAGAGCCGTCTGTTGCCTCTCCCAGAGTCCGGAGGCTTCCCTTGGGCCTCTGAGAGGGTGAAAACGGCCTCCCCTGGACTTTTTTCAGACTTCTGGAACTTCCAGGCGGGCCATTTTTTACCTTCCCAGAGTGTCTGCGCAGACCCTGAACTTACCTATACCAAAAAACGTGCTGCGTGGAGACTCCTGGGAGGGGCAGAGCAGGGTGGGAGGAGCTAGCCGGTCAGATCAACTACCAGTTCAGCAAACCAGATGAAAATTTAACATCCAGTTCGCCTGAACCAGCCCAAACCAGCTGAATCCCATCCCTAGCGATGGTGCAATTAACAGCCTGTTGTTTATATGCATCATGTGTGCAAAGCACATTGCAAAAAAAAAAAAGACTGAGTTTTAATCACCTGTCACTTTATCATTCCCTTCTCTGTTTCCTTTTTCAGCAAGGATCAATTTTAGGAGGGTCTTAATTAATTCCAGGCACCTGAACCACTTGCAATGAAGTCAGACCCTCCCCCAAAACTCAAAGAAACTTGGGGGAAGCACTGCACTAAGCTGTAAGATGGCCCCTTCCTATTTCCAAATTGGAATCTGATGCCATATAGGCAATCTCATAAGTTAGGAACTTGGCTTTTAGCTTGTTGCCTTTTATTTTTTAATATAGCATCCAGGTGAAGAAGAATCCTGCAGACAGGGCTGAGTATTTTATGCACTGCTGATTGTAGGCTCCTGGGTGATATTTTCAACCAGTAATTTAAGTTGGCATTTTTCATTTCTTCTGTGGCTGTCCATCCCTTGGGCTTAGGAACACTGAACACTGGAAATTCTGCAGCCAGCTTGGCCCTCTTGTTCTAAGTTTATCTGCTCACCAGTCTGAAGATTTACTGTTCAGAATATTACTCTTTTCTTTGTAACAAATTTTTTCAGAGGAATTGTAGAAAGTCAGCACCCACGCACCCTCCTAGAGAATGAAATTTTGAGGAATATTAAAAAGGCAACAAGCCAAAGGTTGACAAGATTAACTCAGACAAACAACTAGGATTTGCATTTCCCCTTTTGCCTATAGAGCCAGCCATGACCCCTACATGACCCCATAGGGATCCAAAAAGTATAAAAACCACCCAATCTCAACTCCATTTTGGTCAGCTGTCCCAGAACTGCACACTGTATGTGTGTTGGTTCTGTTCACCAATAAACAGAATCTTTCTTTCCAATCAGCCTCCATTTTATTCCCGGCTTGGAACTGGACCTGGATATTTCTTCCAACAGAATCTGCAGGGAGAAGAATTAAAGTCACAACAAGGCAGCCTTGGTCCCATTTCTTTTGTACATGCTTCCATTTAAATGCACTTTCAAAGCAATGGAGGTTCAATTATTACGTTCTTGTGTTTTTCATCTTGACTTCTTTGTCCCTCCCCAGATGCCACTGCTATCTTATTAGGTCCAGCACATCATTCAACATCTGCAACAAAAGATCATTTCTTGGTGATAAGGAAATACCTATACATAAATATGGTTCACAATTTCCAACCTCCTAAACTTTATATATGCAAACTCTTAATATGACAAATAAAATTGAGAACAGCTATTTATTTCTCAAATTGTTTAGTTCCAATGTTGTTTTATATTTAGCTGTCTCCCTTCTCTATTTTCTTTGGGATTTAGAAATGATTGTGTAACACAATTTTTGTTACTCACAATACACAGCCCTAACAATTGCATGATCATGACTATTTTTGCTGTAGAGATATCAGTTACTTTTCTTTTTGGTAGCCTGCAAATTGCTTTTCATTGCCCTCCTACACAAATGTATCTCTATGTCCATCTTCTGCAAAATAACAAGCTCTCCACATAACTGTTTTCTTTTAATATATAGTATAGTAGTGTCAATGTTCATTGTGTGGACTTGCCTCCTATTTTTAACATGTGAAGCATATCAATTTGATAGGGGAAATAGGAAGCAAATATTTTAAAATCAACATCAAGTGCTAATGCATGTTTTCTTCACTTGCATCTAAAAATGATTAGCAAGTACAAATCAACCCATATTTGCCTTCATCGAACAATGTTCAGTTTATAACTTTAACCAAAGATAATAGAAAAAAATAGGACATGGTGGCTCAGTAACTAAGACACTGAGCTTGTCGATCAGAAAGGTCGGCAGTTTGGTGGTTCGAATCTCTAGCATCCTGTAATGGAGTGAGCTCCTGTTACTTGTCCCAGCTTCTGCCAACCTAGCAGTTCAAAAGCATGTAAAAATGAAGTAGAAAAATAGGGACCACTTTGATGGGAAGGTAACAGCGTTCTGTGTACCTTCCGCATTTAATCATGCTGGCCACATGACCACGGAAAAGTTTTCGGACAGCAATGACTCTTTGGCTTTGTAACGGAGATGAGCACTAGAGCCGGAAACAACTAGGACGTATATGCGAGGGGAAACTTTACCTTTACCTAATAGAAAAAAATGTTAGTAGATGCGGGTGAAATGCAACCACAAAAAAAGCATTGGGACAAGAGACATTTAGAAGCATTGATAGCGGCCTTCAAATGTTTGTCAATGTTTTGTTTCAATTAGAAACACAAATGAAATGTTAAGAGCATTTATGGAAAGAATAAAGAAGATAGAATATTTAAGGAGGGTTTATAAAGTAACATGAAACATGTCATCCTGTCATTCTATCAGCGCAAGGACATTTTCTGCTGTGACAATGATGTGTAAATAAAGATAAAGACTTCTTCAAATCAAGTCCAACTCCTAGTGATTTATTGACTTTTCTTAGCAGTGATACAGAATTGATTTGCCATTACCTATTTCCAAGATATTTCTCTGACTTCACAGTCTAGTCTGCAATCCTGTTATTCACTGGAATTTCCTACCCTGTTGCTAACCAGATACTTGGCTTCTGCTGGCCCTGGCTGAAATGAAGTCTAGGTCACCAGAGTTAATTGAAAGACTAAAGAACTCAGGGATGAAAATTGTGCGGGAGCAGCCTTAGTATCAACAGGGCTTCAAAATGCATTTCAGGAATCTTCCTACTTAGGAAGCCAGGTAAGAACTTCAGATACTGTTGCATAACTGAGATATAAAATCCATCTAACCTAGTCTGGCTGCATTAGCAGCTTTTAGGGTTTCCTAGGACTTTACTATGACCACCCAAAAATTGTCTGGGATGCTTGGGATTGTATCTGAAACCTACTACTAGCTACAGATCTTCCCTATGCTGGCACAATTATTGGTTGTTTAGTTTTACCCTATCTTGCAGAAACTCTGGTGGATTTTCTATGAGCTGTTATTTTATCCTAAAAATACACACTAGGTACCCATGTTTCCCTGAAAATAAGACCCCGTTTTTTTTCTGTCACAAAAAAAGGCATCATCTTATTTGGGAGGGTGCCTTCCACTGATTCACCTCACATGCATGTGTCACCCTTGGCCTTCTTTTCATTTTCAGAGGCCTTCAGGAACTTCTGCAGCTGGCAAGGCTGGCAAGGCTTTCCTGAAGGCCTCTTCAGCCAATAACAGAGCTCCGGATTGATCTGGAGCTCTGTTATCAGCTCTAGAGGCCTTCAGTAAAGCTTTGTCAGCTGCAGAAGAAATGGGTCAGCAAGTCTTACGAGACATGGGTCCGGGTTATTTGCAGGAGCGTCTACTGCCGGCATCAAATACCAACCACCCTGTACAAACACACAGGCAGGGGCTTCTCGGGGTGCCGTCTGTGACTCAGTGTTGGCTGGCGGCATCCTGGGGAAGGGCCTACTCTCTAGCGACTCCCACTCTCTGGAACCAACTGCCTCTGGGGCTTCGCCTGGCCCCTGATCTCCGCACCTTCTGTTGCAACCTAAAAACTTGGCTGTTTGAACAGGCTGGGCTGGGCTGACTCCTCGGGGGAAGGGTTTTATATGTATTATGGGATTTTTAGTTTAATTTGGCTTGCTGTAATTTAATTCTATTTTAGTTAACTTAATTTATTGTATCGTTTTTATCTGTGAGCCGCCCCGAGTCCTTCTGGAGAGGGGGTGGCATACAAGTCAAATAAATAAATAAATAAATAAATAAATAAATAAATAAATAAATAAGACAGGTGGTGGGGTGTGTGAGGTCTGGCTGCAACTGCCTGAAGATAAGTAGTAGGGCAGCTTCGCCATCCCCCCATCCCCACCCTAGCTTAATTTTTAGTTGTGTACCCTGGAGTGGGTGGGGTCTTAATTGGGCTTATTTTGGAGGTAGGGTTTATATTGGCTACCTGTATAAAATCAAGCTAGGACTTACTTTCAGGGTAGGGCATATTTTCAGGGAAGCACTATAAAATTGATATGGATGCATTTAAACATATATTCTGAGAATGAGGGATATTATTTCTGATAAAATGAATTCCTTAATACAAAGGGTGGAGCAAAATTCTTGGTGTTAATTTATTGCTCTACCTGGCTTCCTTTTAAAAAAAATGTCCAGTACATTAAAGTCACTTCTTGTGTGGTGATCCACTTCTTTAGAACTTCTGAGGATCAATCAAACTGGAATTATTGAGAAGAGTTCGGGGTCCACCTTCTTCACTGCAAATTGTAATGACAATTGTTCCATCCATGTGTTCCAAATTTTCCACCCAGGAAAAGAAGAGGGCAAGGTCACTAACTCTACTTGTTCTAACCTAGATGATTTTGGTTCCAACCTGTTCCACTCAACTACTGGATCCATGTTATTAAGATCACAATTTTCAATAAGTGGAGTGATTCTTTACCACACCTGCTACTTACAGATATTCTTACAATGGTAATTTAAAAGGTCAAGAGACCTAGCTGGCCAGCATAAAATGCAATTTCATTTAATCCGTTGCCTTACCCTTGTAGAGTACTGATACAGTTTTTCCCCACAGCAACCACACTGGACAAAAACAGTCTTTCAAAATTCTTTTGGCAGAGAAATTGGATGGGTAAGATCTCAAAGCGAAGAGAGAAATTCTCCAGTCATTTCTCAAAGGAAGGACTTTCTTCTGGCAGTTATTAAAAATGCCCAAGGGAAAAATTTCCTCAAATGGCTGTGTGGAGAGCCAGGGAAACTGCAAATATCTGAAATATGATTGTGCAAGGAAAGAAGATACTCTTATCTTGGCCACCGTGTTGCTACATAAATGCAAGGATATCATGAGCCACTCGTGATCATTTATCATGCAGTGTTTGTTTTTTAAAATATAACAACGCTGATTTTCATCTGCTACCCTGTCTATTCTATAACTCTTCATAAGGAGAAGAATGCCTGTAGCAACAGCCATCCTAATTCAACCCTTCAGTCTGAACAGCCAAATCTGTTAATTTGACTTTCTTTTGTATTTAGCTTTTTAAAACCTCCAATTCTTTTGATCATGTTTACAAAGAAACTTGCAAATATTAGGAGAATTATATATATGATTTATTATACATATGCACCCAGCAGTATTAATGCAAATATGTACAAACTTAAATAAGAGACATGATTAATGTGATCCAGCATGTCACAGAATATACATATAAACACCAAGGAGCTTGAAACCAAACAAGCAAACCACGTGCTAAAAATCACTTAAGGCCATTAATTTGCTATTGGTGCATGGCAATGTAGCTTTGTTTTGTTTTGTGAGGGAGGGGTTGCCTTCTCCTTGATTATGCAATGATATGAAATAGCACAATTGTCTCACTTATCATTCTTGGTCATTTTTATTGGGTTTTGTTTGCTGAATTTTAAGTTGTTAGTTTTTTTAATGATTGTTTTTTATTATATGCTACGGAGAGTCACAAATCTGTGAGATGGGCCAATATATAAATATGTTGAAGGATGGGGAAGGGGAGGAGGAGGAGGAGGAGGAGGAGGAAGAGGAAGAGGAAGAGGAAGAGGAAGAGGAAGAGGAAAAGGAAGAATGACTGCATTCCCACTCACATTAGTAATACTATTACTAAATTTGCAGATGATACAACAGTGGTGGGACTCATCTCTGGGGGGGAATGATTCTGCCTACCAAGATGAGGTGGACCAGTTGCTTTCGTGGTGTGGAGACAATAACTTGGTCTTCAACACCAATAAGACCAAGGGAGCTTATAGTGGACTATAGAAGGAACAGATCAGACATCCAGCCCTTGCTTATCAATGAACACAGAGTAGAGCAAGTGGGCAGTTTTAAGTTTCTGGGTGTTACCATAAAAGAGGACCTGACCTGGGGTGCTCACATTGCAGCCCTGGTCAAAAGGGCCCAGCAGAGATTACACTACCTGAGACTTATTTTTTTATTTTATTTTTTTATTTATTTATTTTGTCAATCGCTTGCAAGTTAATAAGTATAAGGATAAACATAGTTATGAATACATGAAATGAATACATATAAGAAAAATAAAAGAAACAATAGGACAGGGATGGTAGGCATGTTGTTGCACTTATGTACGCCCCCTACAGACCTCTTAGGAAAGGGGTGAGGTCAATAGTAGACAGTCTAAGGTTAAAGTTTTTGGGGTTTGGGGAAGAAACCACAGAGTCAGGTAGAGTATTCCAGACATTGACCACTCTGTTGCTGAAGTTGTATTTCCTGCAATCAAGTTTGGTGTGGTTAACCTTGAGTTCATATCTATTGTGTGCTCTTGTATTGTTATGGTTGAAGCTGAAGTATTCATTGATCAGAAGGACATTGCAATGTATGATTTATATACTATACTTAGATCGGACCGAAGGCAGCGTAGTTCTAGGTTTTCTAGGTCTAGAATTTTAAGTCTGGTAGCATAAGGTATTCTGCAACAAGTAGAGGAGTGTAGAAGTCTTCTTGTGAAATATTTCTGGACTTTCTCAACTGTATTAATATCAGATACGTGATGTGATTCCAGACTGATCAGCTGTATTTGAGTATTGGTCTAGCAAATGTTTTGTATGCCCTAGTTAGTAGTGTGATATTACCAGAGAAAAAGCCACATAGAATTAGGTTAACAACTCTTAATGCCTTTTTGGCTATGTAGTTACAGTGGGCTCTAGCACTTAGATCATTAGAGATGAGTATTCCAAGGTCCTTGACAGAGTTTGGATTATCAACAAGATCTTGACTATTCAGCTTGTATTATATTTTCTGATTTTTTTTTTGCCAATATGTAAGACAGAGCATTTATTTGTTGAGATTTGACGTTGCCATTTGTTTGAGCATTCTGATACATAGTCGAGGTCTTTTTGAAGGGTAGCAGAGTTATCTGTGGTGTTGAATAGCTTTACATCATCAGTGAAGAGAACGCAGTTGTTCTTAATATGATCACAGAGATCATTTATGTAGAGTATGAAGATAGTTGGTCCTAGAACGCTGCCTTGGGGACACCACTGTTGACAGGTACAGAATTTGATAAGATGCTCCCAATTTTGACCATTTGTTGTCTGTTTGACAGGAATGCTTCTATCCAGTTATGCAGTTGTCCAGAGATACCATAAGATTTTAGTTTTAGTAATAGTTTGTCATGTACCACTGAATCGAAGGCTTTACAGAAGTCTATGTAGATTGTGTCTATTGCTTTGCCCTGATCGAGTTGTGTAGTCCATATGTTTTTGCAGTGTATGTGTTGCAGATTACAGGATAGTTTTTTTCTGAAACCATATTGTTTGTTAGAGAGTAGGTTGTTTGTCTCTAAGTGGAGGATAATGGATTGGTTCATAATTGATTCCATGACTTTACAGGTGACGCAGCATAAAGAGATTGGTCTGTAATTTTCAACTAGACTGGGGTCTCCTTTTTTGAAGATGGGGATGACCGTGGCTTGTGACCATAGGTTTGGCAAGGAGCTGGTCCTGAAAGATTTTTCAAAGATTATGCTTAGAGGTTTGGCTATGGCAGTGGATAACTTTTTTAAGAAGTAGGCACATATTCCATCCAGTCCAGTAGATAGAGATGGTTTTAGATTGCATAGTGCTTTTTCAACATTGTTTTCTGTAAAATCAATATGAATTAGATCATTGTAGTTGTCTGTGGTTCGACTAGGAAATACTGAGCATGATCCATTGCTGTTTACAAATACTGAGCCAAAGAATGTGTTAAAGAGGTTGCTTTAATTGTGTTATCATTGCAGTCTGTACCATTAGGTCCTTTCAGGGGTGGGATGGATCTTGAGTTTTTTAGTTTGTTGTTTACAAAATTGTAGAAAGCGCGGGTGGAATTGGTGCATAGAAGGTTTTCCTCTTGTTTAATGTGATAATTGGTGCATTCATCTTTATCTGGTGGCATAAATTTTTGTATCGGCTTTTGAAGTTGGCAGCATGACCAGATTTGTTTTTCTGCCAAAGTGATCTTTTTGGATTGAAGTTTCCTTATTGTTATGGTAATTTTTTTTTCTGGTTTTGGGAATTGTTATTGGTACATATAGTTTGATGACTCTTTGGATTTCAAGTAAAAATATGTTGCAGTGGTCTTCAACAGTATTGCATCCAGTGAATAGAATTGCCAATCAAGGGATGAGATCATTATCTATAAGATCATTGTTGCCTTTTTTGAAGTTATAATTGGGGATCATGTTGTGATGATTTTTGTGCGGACGTATGTTGAGACAAAAGTCAATCATGTTGTGGTCGCTGTTGGAAAAGGGTTCTTTAATTTGTATTCCATAAATTGAGTTTAAACTATTGCAGAAGATGAGATCGAGGCAGCTGTTAAGTCTAGTATTGTTGATTACTAGTTGTTCCAGTCCTACATTTGTTACAGCATTGTAGAAGGTTGCATGTATGAGTTCAGTATTACATTCGTTTAGGGTCCAGTTAATATGAGGTAGATTGAAGTCACCAAGAAAGATAAAAGCATGTGGGCAGGATGATGCCCATGTTAGTAGTGAATTTAGCTTGTTTACATGCTCTATGTCATAATCAGGGGCTCTGTAACATAGTAAGAATCGAAATGTGATATTTAAGGACAATTCACAGACGATGGTCTCAGGAAGACCAAGCTCCTGGGTAACTTGGATGCTTTTTAGATGTAAGGACTTTTTATAGAAGATAGCAACACCACCTCCTCTATGGATTTCATGATCTGATCGGTAAACATGATCGTCTCTTACTGTGGTAATGGAGTCAAGCTGAGATGCGTTAAGCCATGTTTCACAGACAAAAATGATGTCAAATTTAGCCGTATTTAGTAAGAGGAGGAATTCAGGTATTTTGTTCACAAGGCTTCTTGCATTGAGTAGCTTGCATTTAAGGCCAGCTGTAGTTGGAATTGAGGTACTTAGGGGTATGTGTGCCTAGTCTTGGGTGATGGTGGATTGGTTGGTGTAAGGAATACAACAGAAAACAACAATTGAATGAAAAACTGCTGGTGACAGTTGTACCGCTGCACCATAGAGAGTATCTTAACTTACTCCACCTCTGTATGGTTTGCCAGTTGCACAGTGGCAGATGGGAAAGCACTCCAGAGGGTTAATGTCATTGCCCAGAATATCACTGGTTGCTCTCTCCCCTCTTTGGAAGAGCTCCATAGCTCCTGCTGCCTTAAGAAAGTTCAAAACATTCTCAAAGATCCATCTCATCCTGGGCACCCTCTTTTTGAACTATTACCATCTGGCAGACGGTACAGGATAATAAAAACAAGGACAAATAGGCTGAAAAACAGCTTCTATCCCAGGGCAGTAGCTCTGTTGAATTCTACTGTATAGTTCAATATTAATGCAACATCAGGGGTTTTCCGTTCAATGTGTGGAGTGTGAGGGATGTGTGTTTGTGTTTATTTTGATAGTCATAAATTGTACACTGAAGATGGTATTTAATTTTGTTGTATGAGGTGCAATGACAATAAAGTAAGGTAAAGCAAAGTGAAGAAGAAGAAAGAAGAAAGAAGGAAGAAGGAAGAAGGAAGGAAGGAAGGAAGAGGAGGAGGAGGAGGAGAGGAGGAGGAGGAGGAGAAGGAGAAGGAGAAGGAGAAGGAGAAGGAGAAGGAGAAGGAGAGGAAAGGAGAAGAGAGGAGAAGGAGAAGGAGAAGAGAAGTTGTTTTCTCCATCATCACATCCTCAACTCTATGAGAAGTTTAAAAATCATATGGGGTTTCATAAACACACAGGTGCATCCACAACTAGAATCAGGATTTGGTACATTCTGCACTGAATTACTTCTGGTTATTAACTTTTGATGGCATTCCTCATCCAGCAAAATTGTCCAAATTCAATATCCTCCTCCCAAAGACTACTTAATCATAGCACAGCTCTCCAGTGCCATACTGCCATATCCTGCCTCCATTTTTAAGCTTGACTAAATAGTCCCACTGGTGGCTACATAAGACTGCTGTATTTAATGAAATTAAAAGCCGGGTGTTATACTCCATTTGGTATTAAATGAGGAGATATTGCAAGGGATTTTCCTCCCCATTACAGGACAATATTGATAGGGTACAAATTATTATTATTATTATTATTATTATTATTATTATTATTATTTAATCACATATTTGTCAAAGTTTGAGTTTGAGTTTGAGTTTCTTTGATTCTTATAGATTAGAAATTCTCAAAATGTGGTCTGAGGATACCTCAGAATCAGCAGTCCATCTGCATTTAAAAGACAAAGCCATTCTTTTTGAAGACAGCAAAGTCCACATTTTGGACAGGGAGGACCACTGGTTTGAAAGAGGGGTCATATTACTATGTCAACAGAGGCAGACGGATACAACATCATCTATTTCCAGTCTACAACACAGTCCTTTCAGCAGCTCCAATAAGGCTTCACACCTGTTTGCACTACTCAGGTGACCCTAATGACACAGATGAACCTCCAAGTGGCCTCAATGACTCTCTAAAATAATGCAAATGACTAGCTGTCTGCAAGGAATATAAATCCTGCCATTCCCCACCATCCAGCCAGAGCTGAAGAAGCTTCTTGGATGAGAAGTGAAACGTCTTCAAAGAAAAACCAGAAAAACCAGTTGCCTCTTGAGTGGGGCAGATGGGGAAAAAGCATCTTTGGGACAACCATGACCTGGATGAATGAGAATCTCCATGGACATTTCTCTCAGAATCTCCGAGACAATTTCAGGGGTCCATAAAGTTAAACAAATAAATATTTTGAAATGCCTTAGTTTTAATTTCTAATATTAAATTAATATTTAATTAAACATTGAAAAATATAACCCACTAAATCAAAGGTCTTTGAGGTTCTCAATCATTTTAAGAATGTAAAGGGATCCTAAACCAAGATGTTTGAGAACTGCTCTTCTAGAGACTGAGATCAGATATTGATGGTTATGATCAGCAGCCATATCTATGATCTTGGTAGTATATATAAAAAATAAAAAACATCACAATGATCACAAACAATATGCAGGATAAGGCTAAATGCAGGTAGTCCTTGACATGTGACCATAATTGAGCCCAAAATTTATGCTGCTAAATGAGACATTTGTTAAGCTTTATGGAAGTTGTTAACACCACCTCCCACAAAACCACACACAAAAGACTCATGGTAATAATGAGCATAACAATAGCTAGTATAATATCTCTTCTTGTTTCTCTCCTTCTGTCCCTCCCCCCTCTCTCCCTCTCACCCCTCCCTCTCCCCTCCCTAAAATCTCCCATCCCATACTAAGTTTCTTTTTCTAAATCCCTCCCCAACAGGGCACCATGCAAACAAATGGGACAACTAATTTTTTTAAAAAAAGCTAGAATCCCTCTTTGATGCATTAAGCAAAGTGGTTTCTAAGTGAAATCATAGCAAGGAAGCTCATAAATGCAAAGATTAATCACAAAGTTACTTTTTCATCACTATTGTAACTGCAAACCATGGCTAAACAAGGCAGTTACTAAACAAGGATTACCTATGTCAGAAATGTAGCTCTGTAAAAGATTGAAATTAAAGCTCCATCAAATTAGATGTGTCTACACCACGCTGTCAAACTCCAGCCTGTAGGCCAGATGTGTCATGTGCCATGCCCACGCCCAGTTTAGCGAATGCGGAAAAGTCCTGATATGTCACATGACACCCCCCGTGACTATATGAGTTTGACACCCCTGGTCCATGGGTGGGATTCTACTGGTTCTGTCCGCTTCTGTAGAACCAGTTGCTCTGAAAAGCAAGCAAACAGAGAGCATACATAAAACCGGTTCTATGTCTGCTGCTGTTTTGGCCCACCTGCCCCTCACCCGCTCTTACCTGACCTATATTTCCTGTGTTTTCAACTGCAGCTCTGCTTGCGCAACACAGCTGTGGTTGAAAAAGCAGGAAAAAACTGCTTTTTCAACCGCTGCACACCTGCGCACAGCACTGCTCAGCTGTCCAGGCAGCTAGCAGACAACGATATACACAGGCTAAGCTTGCATGCACGCGCAAAATGTAAAATCACTGAACCGGTAGTTACACCAGTCGGATCCCACCCCTGCCCTGGTCTATACCCTCTTGGGTGTGTTAAAACAAACAATACAGCTGAATGTCATTCTGTTTTGTAATACACATTGAAGTTCTCTTTCACCAGATGGACTGATCCTTCTACTCATTGAATTCTATGCACAAGACAAGAGGAGAAACTGTCTTATCTCTTCCAAAGTTCTTGGTCATTCTTCTTTCTCCCTGCATAGTGTAAGAGTCAACTCCAGTGGTGGGATTCTACTGGTTTAACAACTGTTTCGGTGAGTGTCTGCTTTGCGCACGCAGCATTAGAAAACCACCAATTTACATCTCTAAAACTTACCTTCTACTACAGCGTCGGTGAGTAAAACAGCTGAGGCGCGACAATCCACTGTGCTGTGCCTTAGCTGAGCTGCAAAACATGGAAATATAGGACAGACTAGGGTAGGGGCAGGTAGATGGGGCCAACCAATCATTGTTTGTACCAGTTTGCCCAAACAGATGTGAACTGGTAGCAGCCACCCCTGCTCAACTCATAAAGCAGTTGCACTGCTGTAGGCTGTTTCTATAAGGTATCCTCCCCATCCAGCCATTGCTTGAAAGGTAATTAGGTTTATTTCAGTTTTGTAGTGTTGTTTATTGTTGCTCTCATTTAGAAAACAAGTCAACAGGGACAAATGGAAAGCATTCTCCATAATTACATAATTTGCAATTAATTTCTACCTGAACTGTCAAAACAAATGGACTCAGATCAGATCTGGGAGCTTCCACCCTTCTTTCTGTAAATCTCTCCCTTTCATACAGTAAATGTCTCTCTCTCCCCTCCTTCCTCCCCTTCCTCCCCCATTCTCTCTCATATCTTTCTATCTAGCTTCCTAACTACCTACCTACCTTCTATCTAGTTTGAGGGTCTTTATTAGGGCACCCTCACTTGCCAGCAATTGATGCTGCTAATGTACAAAGCAGAACTGGCAAACCTATTCTCCCCTCATCCAGATCTCAGCTGTTCAGCCGGAACCTGGCAAAACTTAGCTGATTGTTTTAAATGTCAGTCAGAATTATGGAGCAAAGAAAAAAGGGCTTTTCAGCAAAATGAAGACTTCCTTGTCAGCCAAACCAATTTTCTCAGCAGGTCTCTGACAGAGAGAGGGAGCTTACTGTGGGAAGAGCTGCAGGAAGCGACTTCTCCAATTAGAAACATTTTGGAATTATTATCTGTATTCTTTACCGCAACTCACCATTATGGAGATCGATTAGGATATAACAGAATAATTTGAACAAAACTGGAGGAAAAAGTTGGACCTTCATTAGACATAGATTGACATGATGCCATTCATTTAAAAAACTCTTCTGAACTCAAAGTTCAAAATGGTGTCACCGAATATATTTCCAAAACCATAATCGACAAACTTACTCTTATTAGTCTTTATTCTATATATACAGTATTTTTATGAGAAGACAGAGATCCATGTTCTTCCCCATTCTTTGCCAAACATAGCTGAACTGGTTGAGGATTTTGGTGTGAGTAAGGCTTGTTGAGTGCAGGAGTTGTGAATTAGGCTTCTGGCTATTACTTTTCACTTGGACTTCGTGCATTGATTATTCTTTTCTTTCTTTAACAGAAAGTAGCAGTCCCCCACTTATGACCACAACTGACCCCAAAATTTCTGTTGAATTTGTTAAGTGAGTTTTGCCCCCATTCTACAGACTTTCCTGCTGGTCAGAAGGTCGCAAAAGGTGATCACATGACCCTGGGACACTGCAATCATCATAAACACATGCCAATTGCCAAGCATCTGAATTTTGATCACATGACCATGGTGATGTGGCAACAGTCATAAGTATGGAAACACAGTCATAAATCGCTTTTTTTTCAGTGCCACTGTAAACCTTGAACAGTCACTAAAAGAATGGTTGAAAGTCAAGGAGTACCTGAACTTCTTTTATTTTAGTGAAATGTGAGCAATTTTCTGTGCACATATGTACATACATAGCTCTTCCATTGGAAAGAAGGGGAATGCACTGGAAGGATGCAGCATATTATGGATTTTGGAAACCCTCCAAATTTGCCCTAGCAGCATCACTGCCATCTGTTGATATGGAAAGCTTTGTCAAAAGGAAAGAAGGCAGAAATACAATCATATTCAATAAAACAAAATGTATGCATATCATAGATATAACTCAAAAATGGATAAACAATGGCAATTAGAGAACAGGAAAAAAAGATTATTATAAAATTTGGAATTTATTTTATGAATGGCTAGATAGAAGAGTAAGAAATTGAAATATATAATAATAGTATAATATATCATAACTGATTGAATTAGACTGAGTAAGAAAATGAATATAATCTAAGTAAAGATGAAATATATTTTTGAAAGACGGTAATTATAATGTGAATGATAATACAACAATTGTTAAATGTGATATAAAATATTGATTAGAATGGTTATAAATATAAACAAGTAAGAAATGTATGATAATATTATTATGTGTGCAAGATGTACGTACCCAACCGACACAACGTTGAACAGAAAGATAGTTTTATTTGTTTTTGTTTTTGTTATAAAATTTTTAAAAATTTAAAAAAAAACACATAACACAATATTTCTATTTAAATTCAGTGGTAGTATTCTACTGGTTCAGCCTGGTTCGAACCAGTAGCTCCGAGGATCATCTGTGAGCAAACCAGTTCGCTTCAAGGATCAGGTGCTGGGCCCACCTGCCTGCCCCGGTTCTATTCTGACCTTTATTTCCTGGTTTTGAAGCTCAGCTGCTTTGCGCGGTACAGCGGATTGCTGCACGTCAGCTGTTGAAGACACAGGGAGAGTGCAGGATTGCAGGAGAAGATCAGTAGCAAACCCTCTGCATGCACACAAGCGCTCCACCAACCCACACCCACAGAACCAGTGGTAAAAAAAATTTGAATCCCACCATTGTTTAAATTACATTGCAATGTTGGTTATTTTACAAGAGATGTTATGCCGATCTACTCAGAAGTGTCGCTGAATTGAACAGAACTAAAATTTATCCACCCCAGAATAGGACCATGGTAAAATGGGTGGCAAATATATTTAATAAATAAATGAATGCATCACATTGGCATCTGAATCAATGGGATAAAATTGCATCATTATTTACTTTACAGGAAATTCTCAACTTACGGCATTTGTTTAATAATGGTTCAAAGTTATAATGATCCGTAGACACACTTATGACCATCATACCACCCCCGATCTTCACATGATTGCAGTTTGGGTGCTTGGTATCCGGGTTTGCATTTATGACCGGTTGCAGCATCCTGCAGTCACATGATCATAATTTGTCACCTTTTTTTGCCAATTTCCAGAAAAAAACACCCTTTTGAAAGCTGATTGGCTTAACGACCACATGGTTTCCTGAATGACCTTGTGATTCAGTTAACAACTACAATGATTTCATCAACAACTGTGGTAAAATAGCCATAAATGTTGTGGTTAGCCGACAGCAGGTGCAGACGGCTGAGGAGAGCGAGGACTCAGATGAGAGGCCAGGATCATTAGGGAGTAGACTGCTGCCTTCAGAGACTGTGGGGCTGGCAGCAGTGATGAGGAGGTTCCCCGAGGAGCCTGTGCCACGTGCCTACGCGCGCAGGATTGCTCGGAGGAAAGAGCAGTTTAATTTTAATTTAATTTAATATTGGGATTTCTATGCCGCCCTATCTCCTGAAGGACTCAGGGCGCTCACAACAATAAAACAGAAATACAAAATTTAAAAAAATTAACTATTAAATAAGAGAACCCCCATTACAAACATTAAAACATTAAAACCAAGAACAAATTTTAAAAAACAATTAAAAAAACCCTTCAGTCCAGGTTGGCTGATCGACAAAGCCATGTCTTCAGGCGCAACGGAAGGATCAAAGGTCAGGAGCCATCTGCAGCTCCATGGGTAGTTGATTCCAAAGGGCGGTGCACCCACAGAAAAGGCTCTCTCCTGAGTCGCCAGCCGACATTGTCTGGCTGACGGCACCCTGAGGAGACCCTGTCTGTGGGAGCGCCAGGGTGATGGGAGACCATTGCTGGCAGTAGGTGTCTCGCAAATACCCCAAACCTAAGCCATGAAGGCTTTATAGGTGATTACCAGCACCTTGAATCTCACTCAGAGGGCAACCAGCAACCAGTGCAGCTCACAG
>CM019149.1:39782364-39808932 GCA_009733165.1 Naja naja | reverse complement strand
TTTATTTTATTTTTATTTATTTATTTGATTTGTCAATGCTTACAAGATAATAAGTATAAGGATAAACATAGTTATGAATACATGAAATGAATACATATAAGAAAAATAAAAGAAACAATAGGACAGGATGGTGGTAGGCATTGTGTACTATGCACCCCCTACAGACCTCTTAGGAAAGGGGTGAGGTCAATAGTAGACAGTCTAAGGTTAAAGTTTTTGGGGTTTGGGGAAGAAACCACAGAGTCAGGTAGAGTATTCCAGACATTGACCACTCTGTTGCTGAAGTTGTATTTCCTGCAATCAAGTTTGGTGGTTAACCTTGAGTTTGTATCTATTGTGTGCTCTTGTATTGTTATGGTTGAAGCTGAAGTATTCATTGACAGAAGGACATTGCAATGTATGATTTTATATACTATACTTAGATCGGACCGAAGGCAGCGTAGTTCTAGGTTTTCTAGGTCTAGAATTTCAAGTCTGGTGGCATAAGGTATTCTGCAATGAGTAGAGGAGTAGAACTCTTCTTGTGAAATATTTCTGGACTTTCTCAACTGTGTTAATATCAGATACGTGATGTGGGTTCCAGACTGATGAGCTGTATTCAAGTATTGGTCTAGCAAATGTTTTGTATGCCCTAGTTAGTAGTGTGATATTACCAGAGAGAAAAGCTACATAGGATTAGGTTAACAACTCTTAATGCCTTTTGGCTATGTAGTTACAGTGGGCTCTAGCACTTAGATCATTAGAGATGAGTATTCCAAGGTCCTTGACAGAGTTTGGATCATCAACAAGGTCTTGACTATTCAGCTTGTATTTTATTTTCTGATTTTTTTTGCCAATATGTAAGACAGAGCATTTATTTGTTGAGATTTGAAGTTGCCATTTGTTTGACCATTCTGATACATAGTCGAGGTCTTTTTGAAGGTAGCAGTAGTATCTGTGGTGTTGAATAGCTTTACATCATCAGTGAAGAGAACAGTTGCTCTTAATATGATCACAGAGGTCATTTATGTAGAGTATGAAGAGAGTTGGTCCTAGAACACTGCCTTGGGGACACCACTGTTGACAGGTACAGAATTTGATAAGATGCTCCCAATTTTGACCATTTGTTGTCTGTTTGACAGGAATGCTTCTATCCAGTTATGCAGTTGTCCAGAGATACCATAAGATTTTAGTTTTAGTAGTAGTTTGTCGTGTACCACTGAATCAAAGGCTTTACAGAAGTCTATGTAGATTGTTTTGCCCTGATCGAGTTGTGTAGTCCATATGTTTTTGCAGTGTAAGAGTTGCAGATTACAGGATAGTTTTTTTTCTGAAACTATATTGTTTGTTAGAGAGTAGGTTGTTTGTCTCTAAGTGGAGGATAATGGATTGGTTAATAATTGATTCCATGACTTTACAGGTGATGCAGCATAAAGAGATTGGTCTGTAATTTTCAACTAGACTAGGGCTCCCTTTTTGAAGATGGGGATGACCGTGGCTTGTGACCATAGGTTTGGCAAGGAGCTGGTCCTGAAAGATTTTTCAAAGATTATGCTTAGAGGTTTGGCTATGGCAGGATAGCTTTTTTAAGAAGTAGGCACATATTCCATCCGGTCCAGTAGATAGAGATGGTTTTAGATTGCATAGTGCTTTTTCAACATTGTCTTCTGTAAAATCGATATGTATTAGATCATTGTAGTTGTCTGTGGTCGACTAGGAAATACTGGGCATGATCCATTGCTGTTTACAAATACTGAGCCAAAGAATGTTAAAGAGGTTGGCTTTAATGGTGTCATCATTGCAGTCTGTACCATTAGGTCCTTTCAGGTGGGATGGATCGAGTTTTTTAGTTTGTTGTTTACAAAATTGTAGAAAGCGCAGGTGGAATTGGTGCATAGAAGGTTTTCTTGTTTAATGTGATAATTGGTGCATTCAGTCTTTATCTGGTGGCATAAATTTTTGTATCGGCTTTTGAAGTTGGCAGCATGACCAGATTTGTTTTTCTGCCAAAGTGATCTTTTTGATTGAAGTTTCCTTATTGTTATGGGTAATCTGTTTTTTCTGGTTTTGAGTTGTTATTGGTACATATAGTTTGATGACTCTTTGATTTCAAGTAAAATATGTTGTAATGGTCTTCAACAGTATTGCATCCAGTGAATAGAGATTGCCAATCAAGGGATGAGATCATTGTCTATAAGATCATAGTTGCCTCTTTTGAAGTTATAATTGGATCATATGTGATGATTTTGTAAAGTGACTTATGTTGAGACAAAAGTCAATCATGTTGTGGTCACTGTTGGAAAAGGGTTCTTTAATTTGTATTCATAAATTGAGTTCAAACTATTGCAGAAGATGAGATCGAGGCAGTTGTTAAGTCTAGTATTGTTGGTTACTAGTTGTTCCAGTCCCAGATTTGTTACAGCATTGTAGAAGGTTGCATGTATGGGTTCAGTATTACATCTGCTTTAGGGTCCAGTTAATATGAGGTAGATTGAAGTCACCAAGAAAGATAAAAGTATGTGGGCAGGATGATGCCCATGTTAGTAGTGAATTTAGCTTGTTTACATGTTCTATGTCATAATCAGGGGCTCTGTAACATAGTAAGAATCAAATGTGATATTTAAGGACATCACAGACGATGGTCTAGGAAGACAAGCCCTGGGTAACTTGGATGTTTTAGATGTAAGGACTTTATAGAAGATAGCAACACCACCCCTCTATGGATTTCATGATCTGATCGGTAAACATGATAGTCTCTTACTGTGGTAATGGAGTCAAGGAGAGATGCGAGAGCCATGTTTCACAGACAAAAAAATGATGTCAAATTTATCGTATTTAGTAAGAGGAGGAATTCAGGTATTTTGTTCACAAGGCTTCTTGCATTGAGTAGTTGCATTTAAGGCCATTGTAGTTGAATTGAGGTAGTTAGGGTATGTGCCTAGTCTTGGGTGATGGTGGATTGGTTGGTGTAAGGAATACAACAGAAACAACAATTGAATGAAAAAACTAGTTGATAGCAGTACTATGCACCAAGAGATATATCTTTAACTTACTCCACCTCTGTATGGTTTGCTGTTGCACAGTGGGTAGATGGGAAAGCACTCCAGAGGGTTAATGTCATTGCCCAGAATATCACTGAGTTGCGCCTTTCCCCTCTTTTGGTAAGCTCCATAGCTCCTGCTGCCTTAAGAAAGTTCAAAAACATTCTCAAAGATCCATCTCATCCTGCACCCTTTTGAACTATTACCATCTGGCAGACGGTACAGATAATAAAAACAAGGACAAATAGGTTGAAAAACAGCTTTATCCCAGTGGTTGGTAGTGCTCTTGTTGAATTCTACTCTATAGTTCAATATTAATGCAACATCAGGGGTTTTCCCGCCAATGTGCAGAGGAGGGATGTGTGTGTTTGTGTTTATTTTTGATAGTCATAAATTGTGTACACTGAAGATGGTATTTAATTTTGTTGTATGAGGTGCAATGACAATAAAGTAAGGTAAAAAGAAAGAAGAAGAATCAGAGAAGAAAGAAGGAAGAAGGAAGAAGGAAGGAAGGAAGGAAGAGGAGGAGGAGGAGGAGGAGGGTGAGGAGGAGAGGAGAAGGAGAAGGAGAAGGAGAATGTGAGAAGGAAGGAGAAGGAGAAGGAGAAGGAGAAGGAGAAGGAGAAGGAGAAGGAGAAGGAGAAGTTGTTTTCTCCATCATCACATCCTCAACTCTATGAGAAAGTTTAAAAAAACTATTATGGGGTTTCTCATAAACACACCACAGGCATCCAAACCAACCAGAATCAGGATTTTGGCACATCTGCACTGGAATTACTTTTGGTTAACTTTTGATGGCATTCCTCATCCAGCAAATTGTTCAAATTCAATATCCTCCTCCCAAAGACCACTAATCATAGCACAGTTTCTCCAGTGCCATACTGCCTATCCTGCCTCCATTTTTAAGCTTGACTAAATAGTCCCACTGGTGGCTACATAAGACTGCTGTATTTAATGAAATTAAAGCCAGAAGTGTTATACTCATTTGTATTAAATGAGAGATATTGCAGGGATTTTTCCTCCCATTACAGGACAATATGATAGGTTAAAATTATTATTATTATTATTATTATTATTATTATTATTATTATTTAATCACATATTTGTCAAAGTTTGAGTTTGAGTTGAGTTTCTTTGATTCATAGATTAGAAATTTCAAATGTGGTCTGAGGATACCTCAGAATCAGCAGTCCATCTGCATTTAAAAGACAAAGCATTCTTTTGAAGAACAGCAAACCACATTTTGGACAGGGAGGACCACTGGTTTTAAAAGGGGTATATTACTATGTCAACAGAGGCAGACGGATACAACATCATCTATTTCCAGTCTACAACACAGTCCTTTCAGCAGCTCCATAAGGCTTCACACCTGTTTGCACTACTCAGGTGACCCTAATGACACAGATGAACCTCCAAGGCCTCAATGACTCTCTAAAATAATGCAAATGACTAGCTGTCTGCAAGGAATATAAATCCTGCCATTCCCACCATCCAGCCAGAGCTGAAGAAGCTTCTTGGATGAGAAGTGAAACGTCTTCAAAGAAAACCAGAAAAACCAGTTGCCTCTTGAGTGGGGCAGATGGGGAAAAAGCATCTTTGGGACAACCATGACCTGGATGAATGAGAATCTCCATGGACATTTCTCTCAGAATCTCCGAGACAATTTCAGGGGTCCATAAAGTTAAACAAATAAATATTTTGAAATGCCTTAGTTTTAATTTCTAATATTAAATTAATATTTAATTAAACATTGAAAAATATAACCCACCTAAATCAAAGGTCTTTGAGGTTCTCAATCATTTTTAAGAATGGTAAAAGGATCCTAAACCAAGATGGGTCCTCATTTACCTACCCGAGAGGATGGAAGGCTGAGTCAACCTTGAGCCTGGTGGGATTCGAGCCTACAGTAATTGTAGACAGGCATTTACAGCCTGAGCCACCAAATGCAGGTAGTCCTTGACATGTGACCATAATTGAGCCCAAAACATGTGACCATAATTGAGCCCAAAATTTATGCTGCTAAATGAGACATTTGTTAAGCTTTATGGAAGTTGTTAACACCACCTCCCACAAAACCACACACAAAAAGACTCATGGTAATAATGAGCATAACAATAGCTAGTATAATATCTCTTCTTGTTTCTCTCCTTCTGTCCCTCCCCCCTCTCTCCCTCTCACCCCTCCCTCTCCCCTCCCTAAAATCTCCCATCCCATACTAAGTTTCTTTTTTCTAAATCCCTCCCCAACAGGGCACCATGCAAACAAATGGGAACAACTAATTTTTTTTTTAAAAAGCTAGAATCCCTCTTTGATGCATTAAGCAAAGTGGTTTCTAAGTGAAATCATAGCAAGGAAGCTCATAAATGCAAAGATTAATCACAAAGTTACTTTTTCATCACTATTGTAACTGCAAACCATGGCTAAACAAGGCAGTTACTAAACAAGGATTACCTATGTCAGAAAGGTAGCTCTGTAAAAGATTGAAATTAAAGCTCCAGCAAATTAGATGTGTCTACACCACGGCTGTCAAACTCCCAGCCTGTAGGCCAGATGTGTCATGTGCTGGCCATGCCCACGCCCAGTTTAGCGAAGGCGGAAAAAGTCCTGATATGTCACATGACACCCCCGTGACTACAAGAGTTTGACACCCCTGGTCCATGGGTGGGATTCTACTGGTTCTGTCCGCTTCTGTAGAACCAGTTGCTCTGAAAAGCAGCAAACAGAGAGCATACATAAAACCGGTTCTATGTCTGCTGCTGTTTTGGCCCACCTGCCCGCCCAGGCTCTTACCTGACCTATATTTCCTGTGTTTTCAACTGCAGCTGCTTTGCGCAACACAGCTGTGGTTGAAAAAGCAGGAAAAAACTGCTTTTTCAACCGCTGTGCACCTGCGTGTAGCACTGCTCAGCTGTCCAGGCAGCTAGCTGACAACGATATACACAGGCGAAGCTTGCATGCACGCACAAAATGTAAAATCACCGAACCGGTAGTTACACCAGTCGGATCCCACCCCTGCCCTGGTCTATACCCTCTTGGGTGTGTTAAAACAAACAATACAGCTGAATGTCATTCTGTTTTGTAATACACAATGAAGTTCTCTTTCACCAGATGGACTGATCCTTCTACTCATTGAATTCTATGCACAAGACAAGAGGAGAAACTGTCTTATCTCTTCCAAATTTCTTGGTCATTCTTCTTTCTCCCTGCATAGTGTAAGAGTCAACTCCAGTGGTGGGATTCTACTGGTTTAACAACTGTTTCGGTGAGTGTCTGCTTTGCGCACGCAGCATTAGAAAACCACCAATTTACATCTCTAAAACTTACCTTCTACTACAGCGTCGGTGAGTAAAACAGCTGAGGCGTGACAATCCGCTGTGCTGTGCCTTAGCTGAGCTGCAAAACACGGAAATATAGGACAGACTAGGGCAGGGGCAGGTAGACGGGGCCAACCAATCATTGTTTGTACCAGTTTGCCCAAACAGATGTGAACTGGTAGCAGCCACCCCTGCTCAACTCATAAAGCAGTTGCACTGCTGTAGGCTGTTTCTATAAGGTATCCTCCCCATCCAGCCATTGCTTGAAAGGTAATTAGGTTTATTTCAGTTTTGTAGTGTTGTTTATTGTTGCTCTCATTTAGAAAACAAGTCAACAGGGACAAATGGAAAGCATTCTCCATAATTACATAATTTGCAATTAATTTCTACCTGGAACTGTCAAAACAAATGGACTCAGATCAGATCTGGGAGCTTCCACCCTTCTTTCTGTAAATCTCTCCCTTTCATACAGTAAATGTCTCTCTCTCTCCCTCCTTCCCTCCCTTCCTCCCCCATTCTCTCTCATATCTTTCTATCTAGCTTCCTAACTACCTACCTACCTTCTATCTAGTTTGAGGGTCTTTATTAGGGCACCCTCACTTGCCAGCAATTGATGCTGCTAATGTACAAAGCAGAACTGGCAAACCTATTCTCCTCTCATCCAGATCTCAGCTGTTCAGCGGGAACCTGGCAAAACTTAGCTGATTGTTTTAAATGTCAGTCAGAATTACGGAGCAAAGAAAAAAGGGCTTTTCAGCAAAATGAAGACTTCCTTGTCAGCCAAACCAATTTTCTCAGCAGGTCTCTGACAGAGGAGTGGGGAGCTTACTGTGGGAAGAGCTGCAGGAAGCGACTTCTCCAATTAGAAACATTTTGGAATTATTATCTGTATTCTTTACCGAGCAACTCACCATTATGAGATCGATTAGGATATAACAGAATAATTTGAACAAAACTGGAGGAAAAAGTTGGACCTTCATTAGACATAGATTGACATGATGCCATTCATTTAAAAACTCTTCTGAACTCAAAGTTCAAAATGGTGTCACCGAATATATTTCCAAAACCATAATCGACAAACTTACTCTTATTAGTCTTTATTCTATATATACAGTATTTTTATGAGAAGACAGAGATCCATGTTCTTCCCCATTCTTTGCCAAACATAGCTGAACTGGTTGAGGATTTTGGTGTGAGTAAGGCTTGTTGAGTGCAGGAGTTGTGAATTAGGCTTCTGGCTATTACTTTTCACTTGGACTTCGTGCATTGATTATTCTTTTCTTTCTTTAACAGAAAGTAGCAGTCCTCCACTTATGACCACAACTGACCCCAAAATTTCTGTTGAATTTGTTAAGTGAGTTTTGCCCCCATTCTACAGACTTTCCTGCTGGTCAGAAGGTCGCAAAAGGTGATCACATGACCCTGGGACACTGCAATCATCATAAATACATGCCAATTGCCAAGCATCTGAATTTTGATCACATGACCATGGTGATGTGGCAACAGTCATAAGTATGGAAACACAGTCATAAATCGCTTTTTTTTCAGCGCCACTGTAAACCTTGAACAGTCACTAAAAGAATGGTTGAAAGTCAAGGAGTACCTGAACTTCTTTATTTTAGTGAAATGTGAGCAATTTTCTGTGCACATATGTACATACATAGCTCTTCCATTGGAAAGAAGGGGAATGCACTGGAAGGATGCAGCATATTATGGATTTTGGAAACCCTCCAAATTTGCCCTAGCAGCATCACTGCCATCTGTTGATATGGAAAGCTTTGTCCAAAATGAAAGAAGGCAGAAATACAATCATATTCAATAAAACAAAATGTATGCATATCATAGATATAACTCAAAAAATGGATAAACAATGGCAATTAGAGAACAGGAAGAAAAAGATTATTATAAAATTTGGAATTTATTTTATGAATGGCTAGATAGAAGAGTAAGAAATTGAAATATATAATAATAGTATAATATATCATAACTGATTGAATTAGACTGAGTAAGAAAATGAATATAATCTAAGTAAAGATGAAATATATTTTTGAAAGACGGTAATTATAATGTTAATGATAATACAACAATTGTTAAATGTGATATAAAATATTGATTAGAATGGTTATAAATATAAACAAGTAAGAAATGTATGATAATATTATTATGTGTGCAAGATATACGTACCCAACCGACACAGAAAGATAGTTTTATTTGTTTTTGTTTTTGTTATAAAATTTTTAAAAATTAAAAAAACACATAACACAATATTTCTATTTAAATTCAGTGGTAGTATTCTACTGGTTCAGCCTGGTTCG
Organism: Naja naja; assembly: GCA_009733165.1. Lineage (NCBI taxonomy): Eukaryota > Metazoa > Chordata > Lepidosauria > Squamata > Elapidae > Naja > Naja naja. Next base: position 39,800,283 of record CM019149.1, on the reverse strand, counting down.
AACCAGTAGCTCCGAGGATCATCTGTGAGCAAACCAGTTCGCTTCAAGGATCAGGTGCTGGGCCCACCTGCCTGCCCCGGTTCTATTCTGACCTTTATTTCCTGGTTTTGAAGCTCAGCTGCTTTGCGCGGTACAGCGGATTGCTGCACGTCAGCTGTTAAAGACACAGGGAGAGTGCAGGATTGCAGGAGAAGATCAGTAGCAAACCCTCTGCATGCACTCAAAACGCACCCACCAACCCACACCCACAGAATCAGTGGTAAAAAACATGTGAATCCCACCATTGTTTAAATTACATTGCAATGTTGGTTATTTTACAAGAGATGTTATGCCGATCTACTCAGAAGTGTCGCTGAATTGAACAGAACTAAAATTTATCCACCCCAGAATAGGACCATGGTAAAATGGGTGGCAAATATATTTAATAAATAAATGAATGCATCACATTGGCATCTGAATCAATGGGATAAAATTGCATCATTATTTACTTTACAGGAAATTCTCAACTTACGGCCATTTGTTTAATAATGGTTCAAAGTTATAATGATCCATAGACACACTTATGACCATCATACCACTCCCGATCTTCACATGATTGCAGTTTGGGTGCTTGGTATCCGGGTTTGCATTTATGACCGGTTGCAGCATCCTGCAGTCACATGATCATAATTTGTCACCTTTTTTTGCCAATTTCCAGAAAAAAACACCCTTTTGGAAAGCTGGATTGGCTTAACGACCACATGGTTTCCTGAATGACCTTGTGATTCAGTTAACAACTACAATGATTTCATCAGCAACTGTGGTAAAAATAGCCATAAATGTTGTGGTTAGCCGACAGCAGGTGCAGACGGCTGAGGAGAGCGAGGACTCAGATGAGAGGCCAGGATCATTAGGGAGTAGACTGCTGCCTTCAGAGACTGTGGGGGCTGGCAGCAGTGATGAGGAGGTTCCCGAGGAGCCTGTGCCACGTGCGACTGCGCGCAGGATTGCTCGGAGGAAAGAGCAGTTTAATTTTAATTTAATTTAATATTGGGATTTCTATGCCGCCCTATCTCCTGAAGGACTCAGGGTGGCTCACAACAATAAAAAACAGAAATACAAAATTTAAAAAAACTATTAAATAAGAGAACCCCAATTACAAACATTAAAACATTAAAACCAAGAACAAATTTTAAAAAACAATTAAAAAAACCCTTCAGTCCAGGTTGGCTGATCGACAAAGCCATGTCTTCAGGTCGCAACGGAAGGATCAAAGGTCAGGAGCCATCCGCAGCTCCATGGGTAGTTGATTCCAAAGGGCGGGTGCACCCACAGAAAAGGCTCTCTCCCTGGAGGTCGCCAGCCGACATTGTCTGGCCGACGGCACCCTGAGGAGACCCTGTCTGTGGGAGCGCACAGGGTGATGGGAGACCATTGCTGGCAGTAGGTGCTCTCGCAAATACCCCAAACCTAAGCCATGAAGGGCTTTATAGGTGATTACCAGCACCTTGAATCTCACTCAGAGGGCAACCAGCAACCAGTGCAGCTCACGCAGGAGGGGTGTAATATGGGAGTATCGGAATACTCCCATCACAACCCACGTGGTTGCATTTTGCACCAGTTGAAGCCTCCGAGTGGTCCACAAGGGCAGCCCCATGTAGAGAGCATTGCAGTAGTCTACACGGGAGGTAACGAGCGCATGAGTAACCGTACACAAGGCATCTCGGTCCAGATATGGGCGCAACTGGTGCACAAGGTGAACCTGCGGAAATGCCCCCCTGGCCACAGCTCCTACATGATCTTCCAAATTGAGCTGTGCGTCCAGGATGCCTAGATTGCACGCCCTTTCCACAGGGGGTAACACCTCTCCCCCCATGACCAAAGTTACAACAACACGGGTGACTCAGGAGTAAGGTTGCAAGGTAATGGCCCCTCCTTCAAGAAGATAAAAGCCAGCTGTGAAACGAACGTTCTTTGCAGAAGGCAAGGATGTTTTGAAACTCTAGCCTCGTGGACATTCCAGTATCCTGAGTTTGTATTTGAAGATTCGTATTTTGCAAATTGTTTCTTGTCTGTTATCTTTTGGCAAGTCTCACACAGTTTGGCAAGGCTTGTGCTTATCACAGCTAATTATTTTGTAAAAGCATTACAAGGTTTTTGTTCTTTTTGGATGGTGTTTGATTTGTCGGAAAAGTGTGTGGGTCAGAAGAATAAAATTGAGTTTGATTTGACTTATGACTGCAATGATTTATGGCAGAAATTCTGATTCTCCCCCCCCCTTGTTGTAAGTTGAGGACTATCTGTAGTTTTTTTACTTATCTTAAATAATTTTTATTGAAAGAGGATTTTACAACGGTTTTACAAATTACAGAAAGAAAAAAGAAAAAGAGATGATAAAATCTAAAAGAAAATGTGGAGACTAACAAAAAAAAAACCCAGAAAATATTATCCAAAGAAGCAACAGCTGTGACAAACATAGCAATTACCATTTTCATCCTCCAATAGTGCATATCAGTTTCCTTCTTCCCATAAACAAACCTTTTAAATCAATAAATCCCCAATCAACAGTTCAATTTTTATCCATTTTCAGCAAAGAAAAAAAATCTACAAAGGGTATACAGTCTTTTATGAAAGTAGCTGTAATTCCTTCCTTAATCAAAACAAGTCAATTTAGTCATCTTTGCAAACTCAGCCATCTTCACCATTCATTCCTCTATTACTGGTGTTGCTGTAGTCTCCTATTTTTGTGCATATAATTTCATTGCTGCAATTACCATATAGAAAACCAACTGCCCGCTAGCCTTTTCTAGTTGACTGTAAGTCCTAATAAGAAAAGTTCCAGTTTCATCAGAATGTGAATTTTTAAAACTGTCTGCATCACCATATGCATTTTTTCATTTCCTCACCAGTCTACCACATGTGATCAAATGTTCCTTTGTGTTAAGTTTGCATAGAGAGACAAGACGCGGAATGTTTCAGCTCTTATTTATTGTGACTTCAGCTCAGAATGGACCCGAATGGCTCAGCCACGGCAGCTATTTATAGCCGGCTGCCGCGGCTGCCAGCCAATCAGAGTGCAGGGTTTTCCCACACTTTTGCAACCAATGATTTCAAACACTTTACAACATCAACCAATCACTTTAAACTCTGCATACATAACACCCCTCCCCACTAGGTTTGGTCCATACTCAAACCCCATCTATCTAATATACTCTTGTAAATAGGTGGGGCTCTTCAGATGCGTTGAGACCTGCGTGGTTCAGGTGTTTTGGGAATCTCACCTTGTGAGGAAGGAAATGTATCTGCCAACATTTCCTTATTAGGATTTCTTGTACTGGTAGAACCTGTGTGGTTACTACAACCTGGTCTCTCCTCCCAATCTATTTCCAACCCAGTGTTATCCTCTAAATCTGGTAATGATGTGCAATCCTCCATTTGTAAAAATGGTTGTTGGGACTGTGACAGGGTTTGGGATGGTTCCTGTCGTGTTAGCTCGTTATACATGGGATTGATTCTTACTTGCTCATTACCTCCATTATTTCCCCCTTCCCCCCTAGAAAAGGCTGTGGGGGTGAAATCCAGAGAGGAGCAAGGGCGATGCTCCAAAGGCAGTCTGGACTGTAACTGGTCTATATGCCTACTCCACAAGGCACCATCCTCGGTTTGAACCCTGTAAGACCTGGGGCCTGAGTTTTCTACCCATCAAAAGCTCAGCTGGAGTTAAATTAGTGGATGGGTTAGGAGTGATGTGTTGGATACTGAGTAGTTTTTCAACTTTCTCAGTGATGTCCCCTGGACCCAACTGTTGGAGTTTCTCCTTAGTAAAACGTACCATGCGTTTAGTCCGGCCGTTAGGCGAAGGATGCCCAGGGACTGTAAGGGCGTGTCTGATACCCTGCTGTGCTAGATATGATTCAAAAAGGTTAGCAGTAAATTGAGGACCATTGTCAGAGACAAGCACATCAGGTAGGCCGTGCATTACAAAAAGTTTCTTAAGCTGTCTGATAACAGCCTGAGCTGTGGTGGATGACATGGGAATAACCTCTAACCATCTGGAGTATGCATCTACCACAATGAGAAAGGTGTGGCCTCTGGTAGGGCCAGCAAAATCAATATGAATCCTGGATCAGGGGCCCCTAAGACATTCCCATTCCTGTATGGGGGCAATAGGTAGGGCAGGCCTTGTTTCCTGACAATTTGGACAGGATGCAACCCAGTTTTCAACCATTTTTTCTATACCTGGCCACCATACATAACTCCTGGCCAATCCCTTCATTCTGACAATTCCCGGATGACCCTCATGTAACATTTCCAAAACCTCTTTCTGCAGTTTTGCAGGAATAACCACCCTGTTACCCCACAAAATACATCCCCTTAGAACAGATAATTCAGTTTGTCTGGATTTGAAAGGTTGGGAACCCTGAGGTAGATCTTGTAGTGGCCAATCTTTTTTAACCCAACCTACAATAGGAGCCAACAAAGTGTCCTTGGCAGTTTCTCTAGCAATTGTAGCAGCATGGACTGGAAGCTTGGCAACAGTTTCTAGAAAAAATGTGTAAGTTGCAGGAGCAGGGTCCTCAGTGTGCAAAGGAAGTGGGCAGCGACTCAAAGCATCTGCATGCCCAATGTCTTTTCCCGGTCTATGGATGAGTTTATATGAATAAGCAGCAAGAAATTCAGTCCATCTCAGCATTCTTGGTGACAGGATGGTTGGCGTTGGTCTGTCTCCTGCCACAATGCCCAGCAGTGGTTTGTGATCTGTGACAATGGTGAATCTCTTCCCATAGACGTATTCGTGGAACTTCTTGACTGCTGCTACGAGTGCCAAAGCTTCTTTGTCCAGTTGACTGTTGTTCCTCTCTGCTTTAGTCAAAGTGCGAGAGTGAAAAGCAATGGGAGCTTCTCTTCCACTGGGAAGCAAGTGGCTCAGCACCCCACCCCACTCCAAATGGGGATGCATCACAAGTTAATATTACAGGTAAATTTTCAGAAAACTGTATCAATACACAATCGGAAGTTATTAGTCTCTTGATATTGATAAATGCAGACTCTTCCTTTCTGCCCCAAACCCATGCAGATTTTTTATCCAGTAGTCTATGTAAGGGTTCTGCAATGGTTGCTTTCTGAGGTAGAAACATGTGGTAGAAATTAACAAGTCCCAGGAACGCTTGCAAGTCAGTTTTGCATTTTGGTCTGGGGGCTTCTTTGATTGCCTGGACTTTGGCTTCTGTGGGGTGGATGCCCTGTTTATCAATCATATAGCCCAAGAATTCTACTTTGTCAGTTCTTAGTGTACACTTTTTTTTTTACTTTCAACCCTGCTTTTCTGAACCTGGTCAGGACTTCTCTGAGTTTCTCTTGTAATTGAGTGTCATTTTCAGCAGATATTAAAACGTCATCAAAATAGGGCACCACCACCCAGGTAACCCTTGTAGCATCCTTTCCATAAGGCTTTGAAATATGCCTGGTGCCACACTTACTCCAAATTGTAACCTCTTGCATTTGAATGCACCCCGATGGGTTACAATGGTTTGGGCTTCTGCAGTTAAATCATCTACTGTTAACTGTTGGTATGCTTGGGCCAGGTCCAGTTTGGCGAAGACTGTGCCCCCGCCCAGAGAATGTAATAAATGATGAACCACTGGAACCAGATATGCGCTCTGTTGAAGCATGGTTCAATGTCCCTTGTAATCCCACAGATTCTCACAGAACCATCAGCCTTGACTGGCATGACTATGGGTGTCTCCCATCTGGAGTGGTCTGTGGGCTCTAGTACCCTTGGGCTATTAACTTATCTAATTGTTCATCTATTTTTTCCTTCAAGGCAAATGGTACCCTCCTGGGTTTTAAATGGATTGGTTGTACCTTGGGATCTAGGTTAAAAGTGATAGGGGTCCCCAAGTACTTGCCTAATCCGTCGCTGAAGACCTCTGGAAACTCAGACTTCAAGGATTCTTCCCACTCAGTGTTGCTCACGTGATTGATGCCAGTTACTTCGATGCCCAGCGGGTTGAATCACTCCAGTCCCAGCAAGCTTGGGCGATCTTTACCTACGATGGTCAATGGCAGGCGCTTGGTGTGGCCTTTGAATTTCACGTTGATTTCTCTTGTTCCAACTACTGGAATCTTGTTCCCTTGGTAGTCTTTAAGAGTTAGCGTTTGTTTTTTGAAGTGAGTCTTCTGAATGTCTTTGAATTGTGTCCCATGACACCATGGGCAGGTATGAACCTGAGTCCACTTCCATTTGGCAAGGCCTTCCTTCAATAAACACCTTGACATGCACTTTTCTGTTATTTAGTGAAGAGGAATGACCAATAGTTACTGTTTGATGAGTTTCATTTTTTCCATTTACTTCTGTGCTGTGCCTCATTCTCTCACTGTTGTTGTTTGGCTTGACTTCTCTGTCTTTGTTGTTTGCAACAAACTTCCTTCTGTTGGGTGGAGTTCTGGATGATTTGCAGACTCTTGCAATGTGCCCTCTTTTTTCACAACAGAGACAAATGGCTTCCAGGAATTTGCATTCAGTGCGGGGTGGTTCCCCACAACCTATGCAGTGGAAATCTCGCCTCTTTCTTCCCAGGTCATTTCGTTTGCTCCATTCTGAGTCTGTTAATTCCTTCTTCTTCTCCACTATATTCTGACTCGGATTCAAGTTCATCAAAATGAGTTGTGGTGGTCTTCTCACCATCAGAATGGCCCGTAGTCTTGTTCATTTTCCTCATGGCTGCTGCTGAGATTTTGGTGGCTTCTGCTGAAGATGCTTCTTCTATGGCTTCTTTCAGTGTAATTTTGGGTTTCATCAGTAATTTGCTCTGCAAGACCTTGTCTTTGAGGCCCAATACAAAACGATCGCGCATGGCCTCCTCTAAACTGCTGAATTCACGCCCCAATGTTCCTTAAACTTGCCACGAAGTCATTGACGCTTTCGTCTTCTCCCTGATCGCGGTGATAAAACTCGTGTCTCCTAATGAGGCACGATACTTGGGGCATGTAGTGTGCCCTTAAAAGTCTCTCCAGATCAGACCATGCCATTACCTTCACGTCTGCTGAGCCCGCCAATGCCTTCACCATCTTGAAAACTACAGGACCACAATAAGTGAGAAAAACCGCTCTATTCCGCTGCTCAGAAATGGCGGCCAGATCATTTCCCTCCAAATACATCTGAAACCGATCGCATACGACTCCCAGTCTTCATTCTCGGTCGAATGGGGCTGGGGGTTGTTCAGTGCAGCCATCTCTCTCTTCTTCTTCGTTCCGCGTTGTCTCTCCTGGGAAATCCCACCTTCGTCCCCATGTTAAGTTTGCATAGAGAGACAGACGGAGTGCTTCAGCTCTTATTTATTGTGACTTCAGCTCAGAACGGACCCGAATGGCTCAGCCGCGGCAGCTATTTATAGCCGGCTGCTGCAGCTGCCAGCCAATCGGAGTGCAGGGTTTTCCCGCACTTTTGCAACCAATGATTTCAAACACTTTATAACATCAACCAATCTCTTTAAACTCTGCATACATAACACTTTGTGTTTTTCACATTTACAACAGTGAGTAGATGTGTCTTTATATAGGAGTCCTGATGGTGTAGTGGTTGGAATGCAGTATTGCCATCTGACTCTATACTCACTAACAGGAGTTTGATCCTGACTGGCTCAAAGTTGACTCAGCCTTTCATTATTCCGAGGTTGGTAAAATGAGGACTCAGATTATTTGGAGCAATAGGGTGACTCTGTAAACTGCTCCGAGAAAGCTGTAAAGCACTGTGGGGCAATATATAAGTTTAAGTGCTCTTGCCATTGTGCTATTTCTATATCTTGGACAATTCATCTGGTGTTAACCCAGGGGTCCACAAACTTGGCAACTGTAAGACTTGTGGACTTCAACTCCCAGAATTCCTCAGCCGGCATAGCTGTGAGTTGAAGTCCACAAGTCTTAAAGTTGCCAAGTTTGGGGACCTCTGTGTTAAACTTTTAACTGCATTCTTTTCCACTGAGCCACTTCACATTTTTAAACTACCCATCTCCCTCAGAGGGAGATTCTGGGTGTTCAACAAAATGTTAAAATACAAAAGCGGTATATAAACATTAAAAATCTAGAATTTAAAAGGAGGCAAAGGTGATTAAACCCTGTTAAAAATTAATTTAAAAGGCGATTTTAGCAATCATATATTCATCATTTCTACATAATTCATTTTCATATTCCATTTTATCACTTTCTATTCCTGGTATTATTTCATCTATATTAAATCTTTATTTTAATTGTGCATATGAGAGCCATTGAAACCTAAATCTCTCTGCAGTCAATTGTTCTCTTGATTTCATCTTAAGTTCCCCCTTTTTCTGTTCAGTACTAGCATGTCTATATATGATTTCCTTTAGTTTCACTAATTTTAAGAGCTGTAGTCCATGTGTTTTGAACTATACAATCCCCTAAACTGATTCAATAAGTCTACTCTGCAGATGACAGAATCCAGACAGAACTTTAACTAATCTCAAAAGAGCTAAACAGAGTCAGACTTGGTTACTATTTGAATAAGAGATCTCCAGAAAATCCTGAAGTTGTAGACTAGATGATGATATTGAATAGGGATGGTGGAATGTTGGAAGAAATTTCCCTGGTTCATTCCCAGCTGGGACATACCACAGACACTGAGAAGAAATGGATGCAGAAGCCAGCTGCCAGAAAGTGGAATTCTTTTAATGTAGGAAGGAAAGAAGCAAAAAGTGACTGGCTTGCAAGCAAGATTAGGAGTGTGATTCTGAGCCTTTTATGCTTAATTCCCCTTTGAAGCACCTGCAGCTTGATGGGTTTTGATGTGTTTCTGATTGCCCTGGGTTTTATTTTCCTGTTTTACTGGGTTAATCTTGGTCCCAGGTCTTTTGTTTTTTCCTGCGCTTGGGTTTAATGCAGTCAGGGGCAGGAAAAAGGGAATTTCAGTTTACCATGGAGAGTTTATTTTTAGCCTGCTTCCCCCTTATCTTAATGGCTCTACTTAAGTGATTCTGTTGTCAGCTCTGTTACTTTTGTAACAGCCATTAGCAGGGCTGCTCTCAGTTTTCCTTTCAGCTGGCGCTTCTTGGTTTTCTTAAGGAAGGAAGAGCTGGCTTGAGTCTCTTGGCACTGTTTTCTGAGGTTTCTGCTGCTGTGAGGTTTCTGGCACTGTCCTTTTGGAGTGTACTTCCCACAGGAGGAAAACAACTTCCAAATTGTTGCCAAAAACATGATCACTGAATTGAACTTAACCAAGGGAAGATTTACTCTGTCCTTGCCTGCTTTGAATCTAGTGTGTTGAACTCAGAGGTGGCATTCAGCAGGTTCTGACCAGTTCTGGAGAACCAGTAGTGGAAATTTTGAGTAGTTTGGAGAACCAGCAAATACCACCTCTGACTGGAGATTTTACAGTATCCTTCCCCTGCCATGCCCACCAAGCCACGCCCACAAAACCGAAAGTTAAAAAAAATGATTCCCACCACTGAAGAATATGAACAGTAGTATTCAAAGTAAGCTACTTATGGAATTGCATTGTAATATGTTAGTAAATGCTGGTTATAGTCCCATCTTATGTCCTTTTCTCTAAACAATCAAAATCATTTAGAAACTTACAAGAATATTTTTAAAAATTGAGACCATGTCCAGTTGAGAGGATTTGAATGTGAGGGCTTGCTGTTCCCTTCAATTCCCATGTTTATTTAAAGATGTTGGTTATGATGACTAGAGTTTTTGTTAATTTTTTTTGGTCTATCTTCTAATAAAAGGTCAGCCAGGTAGATATTCCATTTATCACTATTACAAAGACTCTAGCTCCCTGATGAAAAGGGAGAAATTAATTACAAGTCTGGAGCTGCAATAACTCTCTCTAATAGTGACAAAAATTTTAAATTAATGTTTCTGACACTCAGAGAAGTTTGATTAATTTTAAGATACTATCGCTGTAATATTGGTGGATAAGAAAACACCATTTTCTGCAGTTTAGATGTGGATCATTCTCGTAAGACTCTCAGCAAAGCTACAAGGCACCTTCACATTTTATTAACAACTTCAGTCAGTGCCATACAAGCAATAATTAGTTTGAAGAAAAAAAATGACATAATAAATATATCTTTTGTGGTAAGATGAGTGAGTAAATAGATATGTCTAAGAGTTAATGTAATTTGAATGGGAAAAGTACATAAAAGCTAAGCATCATGGGTACTCACTTGATCTTGATGGCAGATTAAGCAAGCAGAAACTGGATACACAAACAAGGAATTTTTCACATTAAGAAGTCAAACCAACAAGCACCTAAATACACATAAAGTTAATGCTTCCCCTGGAACACCTCAGGCTGGGCAACTCTTATTTGTGGATGAATAGGAAAGGAGGAGGCAGAACCTGAGTCAAGCAAGGAATCAGCCTAGAGTCATTATGTCCCCACAAGCAATCAAAATCCAGCCCTCCTTGAATTCTGTTAATTCTTATCTAGTATCAATTTAATACTATTATCAGTAGTTGACTAGATTCTTATGTATAGGCTTGAGAAATAAATTATCTTAACTGGAACTTAATGTGTGGTCCTGATTCTTCACACCTGACAGAATGTCTTCAAATATCTATACCAGAATGGGCCTTATTTATTAATTTATTTATGTATTTATTTATTGGCAGGAAATCACATTTTATCTTTTTTTATTTTTGAGAGATGCTTTCTGAAAGGACATGGTGGTGAGGTCATCAGAATGGACAAGAGGAACATTTTCAACCCAATTTTAATTGTTTTTGCAGAGGAGAAAGAATGGAAGGATAATAGAAGGATTAATATTCTGCAGAAGAAAACATACAAACAAACCATAAAAAGAAGGGGAGGGAGATAGACTTGAGGGCAGCAAGTGTCCAATTATTAAGCAAAGGCACCTGAATGAGAACCCAAAATGTTTAAAAATCATTTAAACATTTGACTGCCTTGACCCAAATCAAGCAGTGAAGATTTTTTGTACACAACTTTAAAATCAGAGATACACATTCTAGTCACATGCTATTTCTCAAACACTCCAAAAGTTGCTATTAAATTAGTGTTCAGAATAACAGAATTATGAAACTGGAGTGCAGTAAGATCACCTTCATTAGAATTAATTCAATGTAAATTAAATTAAACCAAAATTAACTCCTTTTTTCTTGGCTCAGCTTAGTTATTTTTGGGAGAATGGCTCATTGCTCAGAAAAAGTTGCACACATTTGTCCTAGATGATTTAGGACCAGATTCCACTGTCCTGCTTAAGTCAGACTTTAAGATCAGCTTGGAGGGCCCTGCTTAGGACCTCATTGCTGATCATGGTCCATGCCATGAAGATCTGAGTAGCCCACTAGATTGTGTCATTCAGCACTTGAATCCCTAAGTAGGAGAAATCTGCTTAACCCTCCCAAATCGTTGAGTTTCCAATGAGTAAACTCAAATCTCTTCACTTGAGGTTTTTACAGTGGAATTTGGGCCTATGTGGGAATAAACTGAAGGTCAAGAGGAAGAGATGCTGCCTGGGGAAGGAGGAACCTACAATTGCTTGACAGTCAAAGAACAAAACTTAGGAAGGACGTCTCTTACCTTTTACTGAATATCAGTCAATAAGAAACAGCAGGAGATCTGGACTTCCAGACTTACAAGATTCTGTCAATGTAGCCTCATAATGAAGTAGAATTAGCTTATCTGGCCATGTTTCCTGGCTGGTTTAATTGGAGAGCTGGCAGCCTGGGACTTGTGCAGATGGGAAATTATGCTGTGGTTTATGTATATTAACTTTGTGATGTAATGGTTGTGTAGCGTTATTGAGGAACACACCATTCTTACTTCCTTTGACAGGAAGCCTGTCAAATAAGCAAACCAACTGGGAAAGCAATGCTTGTCTTTGAATTTACAGCTCTTACATTTAAATGCACTCTATCTGGATTTATGAATTCCACGTTACAGCTTTTTGTGTGCTTTTTTATTAGTTTTAGAAACCTGCAGTGCTTTAGGCAGTTTTCTAGGTGATCTGGAAAAAACCTTGGCTATTGAAAATGGGAATAGCAGTACAAGAGTCTTCATAATCAATAACGGGCATTTCACAAATTGTAAGGGAAAATAAGCAGTAATGATAGCTACTTCTTCCCCCAGCCTCCTCATCAAATCTGGAACTATGCCATTCCATTATTTTGCTGATGAATAAAGTCTATAGACAGTTGATATAACTTCTTTTAACGTTCCATGTGGGTTGGAAAAATTTAAATGGAGTTTATCGTGGAATTATTTGGGCAACTTATTCTTTTCCATTCCTTCTGTGGCTAGTAACCAATTCAAATGTAAGGGCTGAGATGGAACCTGGAAAGAGACGTTTTGGAATTTTCCCTAATGCAGGGACAGGCAATTTAATTTTCCCAAGTGGCTGCATGGGAAACTGGGACTGTGGTGGAGAGCCAATAGCAAGAGACTTTAGGCTTATATTCTACCCCATATAGCTTTACAGCACTCTCTGGGTTGTTTACACTTATTTGCATATTGCCCCCAACAATCTGGGTCTTCATTTTGCCAACCTTGGAAAGATGGAAGACTGAATCAACCTTGAGCCCCGTTAGGATCAAACTCCAGGCTGTGGGCAGAGTTTGCCTGCAATTCTGCATTCTAACCACAGCGCCACCATGGCGCCTCACTGCGTGAGGGCTGTGAAGATGTATAGGCATGCACACATGTATACATGTAAATTGAAAAAACATAGCAGTCACCTTTTAAAATAAATGCAACTGTGGAAAACACTTCCCCCCCCACCCCCCAAAAATGAAATATTTTGGGAAATATTAAAAAATTAATATTGGCAGAATATTATATTTCCCCAAAGGGAGAAATGGAGAAATATGATGTTAAAGTCAGAAAGCAAACTCAGTCTTTCTTAATACCTCCCCGCCACCTCCACAGATATTTTGTGCCCATTAAGAAAGATTGGGCCAGCCTATCTACAAAACAAAAGACCTTCAGCTCCAGGGTGATGAGATTAAGAAGAACAGGATATGACATTTCAGGATATAATAGGTGTTAAGTTTGCATGAAGAGTCAGACGCGAGGAGTTCCAGCAAAGAGTTTATTAAGTGACTACAGCTCGAATGGACCCGAGTTGGCTGGGCTACGGCTGCTTCTTATAGCCTGCAGCCGTAGCTGCCAGCCAATGGGAGTGCAGGGTTTCTTCCCGCACTATTTAAATCAATACCATTTGACATTTTACAAGAACAGTTCAAATAAACCAATAACATTCAAACCTACATACATAACAAATAGTTTAATTAATTATTAGGGGCCTTACTGTAAAAAGTCTACACTTTTCAGCCATAATTATAAAGATGGTGGTAATAATGCTGATGTATCTGACAGATTTAACCATTTCTCCTTGGTCCCTAGTTACTAAAGGTAGTCTAAAAATGTTGATAAAATGGAATGGGATGGAATCCAGAGCAGAGGAACTAATTGAAGCTGGAATAAAAGGTGACAGACATAGGGTGAACTGTTCATCTGCACATAAATGTAGAACATCAGTACAGAAGTATCTGACAAAAAGCAAAGGGTATAAACAATTGGATTCTTATTGTGAAGTGAGCTAGGTAGATGGCATACATTTTGTTATGTATGCAGGTTTGAATGTCATTGGTTAAGTTTGAACTGTTCTTGTAAAATGTCAGAAATGATTGGTTTAAAAAGTGCAGGAAAACCCTGCACTCTGATTGGCTGGCAACTGCGGCTGCTGGCTATAAGTAGCAGCCACAGACCAGCCAAATTGGGTCTGTTATGAGCTGTAGTCACTAATAAACTCTTCATTGAAGCACTTCGCGTCTGACTCTTCATGCAAATCTAACACATTTTATAATTCAGCATTCTCAGAGAACACTGTTATTTCAGAGCTACTTACTAATATTTACATCAGGGGTGGGCTGCTGGGGGTTTGCAGGGGTTCAAGGAGAGCCCTAACTAAGATTCTGTGCGGAGAACCCCAAATCCCACTCTTGTCTGACCCTGCCTACCCTGCCCTGCCCCTCCCAGGAGTCCCCAGCCCATTTTTGATGCAGGTAAGTGCAGGGCATGCATGGAGGCTCAGGGGAGGCAAAAAATGGGTCTTCAGAAGTTCAGAAAGGCCAGAAACAGGCCTGTTTCTGGCTTCCAGAGCCTCGGAGCCCAGGGAGGCCATTTTCACCCCAGAGGCTCAATAAAAGCCTCTGGAGTCGGAGGGCAAAAACAACCACCTTGCCGTGGTGTAGGAGGCTGACTATGCCATGCCCACCATGGCCACGCCCACCCAGCAACCAGGCAGAGGACCCCTTGCTAAAATTTTTGAAGCCCAAGAGTATTTTTTATAATGGGGTTTAATTGTTGGTTTTATTGTTTGCTACCTTGAGTGAGATGAGTGGACATATAAATTTGATAAATAAATCTTCTCCTTCTTCTTCTTGTTCTTTTTGTTCTTGTTCTTCTTCTTCTTCTTCTTCTTCTCCTCCTCCTCCTCCTCCTCCTTCATCTTCCATATCTATCACTGGATGTTGGCGATCTCGTTGACATTCATATTTTTATCAACACTGGCATGAAAAAGTGCTGCTGAGTTTTGTCCAAACCAGGCCCTTAGATCTTGAAGCCATGATGTTCTTCTTCTGTCTGGACCTCATTTGCCTTCAATCTTTGCCTGGAGGATTAAGTGAAGGATGCCGTATTTTTCCAGGTGTCACATCACATGTCCAAACTATTCTAACTTTTGCTTTTTTGTGGTTTTGATGATTTCCCTTGGCTTTTTCAGATGGCTTATGACCTCCTCATTTCTGATTTTGTCAACCCAACTTCTACATAACAGCAGCCTGTAAGTCCACATTTTAAATGCTTTTATAATCTCTTCAAATGACTTTCCATCAGAGACCAACTCTCCCTCGTAGACCAGGATAGCATCTGACAAGCCTGACTTTCAATCTTAGACTTATGTCGTGACTGCAGAAGACCTTTTTTCATTTGGAATAATGCTGTTTGAGCTTTCTCTATCCTTGCCTTTACTTCAGTGGCCATGTTCCAGCTTTCATGTAAATTAGAACCGAGGTAAGTGATCTTTTCAACTTTTTCTACTGGTACTCCTTCCAAAGTTATCAGTGGTAAATTAATGGGTTGTTTGCTGATGACCATGATCTTGGTTTTTGAGGTATAAATAAATATACAAACAAACAATATATTAAAGGAGGATTTTTGTGGCTCAGGGTTGAAATGAAGGCTCCTTGGTGCTCTCTGAGCCTGGTTGTTTTCTTGCAGTAGGTGCTCATCATGTTGGCTAGTTTGGGTAAAGAATTGTCTGCAAAACAACAGGCTCAGAGAACATCAGGGACCCTCAAACAACACATTCCGTGATTTCAGAACTGTTTCCATATGGAAGCAAAAATTTTCATTATCAGTTCCTTGGCTAATCTTTTATGCTCTAGATTGTCTCATGACATCAAAATTAGGTGCCCGATAGCACTATCAGAGAGTCCATCAACAAAAGCGATGACAGGCAATGCAATTAGTTGGTTCAAATAAAAGAGTTTGCCAATGACTCTGATAGGAAGGATAACGAGTGTCACCTTACATTCAATTTCTCCATTCCTCTGTGTAGAATACAATTGTTTTGAGCTGAAAGTCAAACTGGGAAAAATATTCTATGAAAACCCTTATTTGGAGAATTCATATTGGACTGCACAAATGACTCATTCTGTGTGGCTTCTCTCTTCAAAAAAAGTTAGGGAAAGTAAACATTCCAAAATCTCATAACTGTTTTCCACTTCACTGGACACGTTTTCCCCTCAACTTTGCTTTGGGAAGATCAAATGTCAATCTTCATTTTTCTCGTCATCTCTCTCTTCCTTTCTCTGTCAACAAACAATGCTCAAACACTTGTCCCAACAAGTGTCCTTATATTCTTATCCAGGAGGTAGCCGCGTGACTTTCATTAGTGCGAGCTCAACAGGACAAATTGATCTTAGCAAACCTCATGAAATGTTAGCCGGAGCCCCAATTCTTCAAGGACCATTTATTACATGGTATATGAAAATAACATAGTGTGAAGCTGCTGAATGCCGGATCTGTACCATGCTTTTATCCTCCAACAGTGGCCCAAGATCCACCTGTCTTTAACCTTTGTACCAGCGACGGCGTCTTCTTTTTGATTTCTGATCCCTGTGCCTCTTTCAAAACCAGTAACAATTTCTTGCTTGCATCCTCCCGGTCCATTATATTGAACCATCTGTGAATAATAACTACAGGATGACCCACTTCTGCTACATTGCCGTTGTGCTAATTACCTACAAAATATGGATGGGCTGCCTGCTGTTGCAATTGTTATCAGACACCAGAAGGTAATTCTCAGTAGGAAGAGGAAGGTTTGCAAGATATTAAGAGCCCGTTTTCTTAAAACATCTCCAAGTCTCCCTTCACTTCTGCCAAATCAAAAGAAAGGATGGATTTGTTTTTGGGAGAGCTGAGAATCCAAATATGTAGGCGTCCTTGATGTGGAACCACAATTGAGCCCAAATTTCCACTGCTAATCAAGGCAGTTGTTCAGTGAGTTTTGTCCCTATTTTATGACCTCTTTTTTTGCCACAGTCGTTGAGCAAATCTGGCTTTCCCCATTGACTTACCTTGAAGCCAGATGGAAAAGTTACATATGGTGATGAGATGACTCGGGACAGTGCAACTGTCATAAATATATGTCAGTTGCCCAAATCTTGATCATGTGACCATGGGGGATGCTGCAATGGTTGTGAGTGTGGAAAACAATCATAAGTCACTTTTCCAAGGCAGTTGGAACATTGAACAGTCACTAACTGAATGGTTGTAACTTGATGACCATAATCTGTTTCATATTGCTGTGACCTGCCAGCCAGTGGAGCAGGTGGCAGACTCAGACAGTGAGGAGGTTGGGAGGAACATGGGCCAGTCCTGGAGTATGGAGAAGACTCTGTGAGGGCTCTGCATCAGAGCAGAGATGTGGCCAGGACTGTCTGGCAGTTATCAGCTGCCTTGAGACAGAGATCAGTAGGGCAGAAGAAGAGCTGGAGCCTGTTCCCAGTGTGTGCATGTGCAGAGCTGCCAGGAGAAGGAACAGTTGGAACAAGGGTCGAATCAGGAGTAAAGCCACAGGTGGATGGTGAATGGCCCCTCCCATAGGGAATAAAGAGGATCAAAAGGGAAATGGTGTTTGCAGGCAACAATTAGTTCAGTTCATTAGGGTGAAGATCTGTTCCTGACTTCTTGCCAGTAATTGCTGCTACAAGCATGGTGTTTGGAAGATATCAGCCTGGCAACTCTCCAAGCCTGATAAAGGTCTGTAGTTGTGAAATCTCATGAAAGGCTGTTTGCCGGGACTTTGCTGGAGAGGAATTCACTTTAACCTAAATAAAAGGGGTTTTTGGGGACGAGGAGTCTGCTTCATGATTTTGGGAAGCCTAAGTCAGAACACATGTAATTTGTATACTTGTAATCAAATCTATCTTCCCCATCACATGCTCCCTTTAATTTAATTAATTAATTAATTCTCTGGCTGGGTACCATGGCAGTTGAGGTTAAGAAAGGATGATTCCCTCTTGTCTATTTAAGCGTGGTGGCGTAGTGTGTTAGAGTTCAGTGCACTACTTCTGCTGACTGCCAGCTGGTTGCAATTTGGCAATTCGAATCTCACCAGGTTCAAGGTTGATTCAGCCTTCCATCTTTTAAGATGAGTAAAATGAGGACCCAGATTGTTGGGGCAATGTGCTGACTCTGTAAACCACTTAGAGAGGGCTGTAAAGCATTATCAAGCAGTATAAACATTTAAGGGCTATTCCTATTGCTATTGACTCAGCCTTCCATCCTTCCAAGTAAATAAAATGAGGCCCAGAATTGTTGGGGCAATAGGCTGACTTTGTAAACTGCTTAGAGAGAGAGCACTGTGAAGTGGTGCTATTGCTATTTAT
>CM019149.1:39649727-39781364 GCA_009733165.1 Naja naja | reverse complement strand
TGTGGTGTTGAATAGCTTTTACATCATCAGTGAAGAGCATGGTTGTTCTATAATATGATCACAGAGATCATTTATGTAGAGTATGAAGATAGTTGGTCCTAGAGCGCTGCCTTGGGAGACACCACTGTTGACAGGTACAGAATGATAAGAATGCTCCCAATTTTGACCATTTGTTGTCTGTTTGACAGGAATGCTTCTATCCAGTTATGCAGTTGTCCAGAGATACCATAAGATTTTAGTTTTAGTAGTTTGTCATGTACCACTGAATGAAGGCTTTACAGAAGTCTATGTAGATTGTGTCTATTGCTTTGCCCTGATCGAGTTGTGTAGTCCATATGTTTTGCAGTGTATGTGTTGCAGATTACAGGATAGTTTTTTCTGAAACCATATTGTTTGTTAGAGTAGGTTGTTTGTCTCTAAGTGGAGGATAATGGATTGGTTCATAATTGATTCCATGACTTTACAGGTGGCCAGCATAAAGAGATTGGTCTGTAATTTTCAACTAGACTGGGGTCTCCTTTTTGAAGATGGGGATGACCGTGGCTTGTGACCATAGGTTTGGCAAGGAGCTGGTCCTGAAAGATTTTTCAAAGATTATGCTTAGAGGTTTGGCTATGGCAGTGGATAGCTTTTAAGAAGTAGGCACATATTCCATCCAGTCAGTAGATAGAGATGGTTTTAGATTGCATAGTGCTTTTTCAACATTGTTTTCTGTAAAATCAATATGAATTAGATCATTGTAGTTGTCTGTGGTTTCGACTAGGAAATACTGAGCATGATCCATTGCTGTTTACAAATACTGAGCCAAAGAATGTGTTAAAGAGGTTGCTTTAATATTGTTATCATTGCAGTCTGTACCATTAGGTCCTTTCAGGGGTGGGATGGATCTTGAGTTTTTAGTTTGTTGTTTACAAATTTGTAGAAAGCTGGTGGAATTGGTGCATAGAAGGTTTTCCTCTTGTTTAATGTGATAATGGTGCATCATCTTTATCTGGTGGCATAAATTTTTGTATCGGCTTTTGAAGTTGGCAGCATGACCAGATTTGTTTTTCTGCCAAAGTGATCTTTGGATTGAAGTTTCCTTATTGTTATGGTAATTTGTTTTCTGGTTTTGAATTGTTATTGGTATATAGTTTGATGACTCTTTGGATTTCAAGTAAAAAAATATGTTGCAGTGGTCTTCAACAATATTGCATCCAGTGAATAGAATTGCCAATCAGGGATGAGAAGATTATTATAAGATCATAGTGCCTGAGATTATAATGGGATCATCGATGATTTTTGTCTGCGGACGTATGTTTGAGACAAAGTCAATCATGTTGTGGTGCTGTTGAAAAAGGGTTCTTTTAATTTGTATTCCATAAATTGAGTTTAAACTATTGCAGAAGATGAGATCGAGGCAGCTGTTAAGTCTAGTATTGTTGATTACTAGTTGTTCCAGTCCTAGATTTGTTACAGCATTGTAGAAGGTTGCATGTATGAGTTCAGTATTACATTCGATTTAGGGTCCAGTTAATATGAGGTAGATTGAAGTCACCAAGAAAGATAAAAGCATGTGGGCAGGATGATGCCCATGTTAGTAGTGAATTTAGCTTGTTTACATGCTCTATGTCATAATCAGGGGCTCTGTAACATAGTAAGAATCGAAATGTGATATTGGACAATTCTGAGCGATGGTCTCAGGAAGACCAAGCTCCTGGGTAACTTGGATGCTTTTAGATGTAGGACTTTTTTAGAAGATAACACCACCTCCTCTATGGATTTCATGATCTGATCGGTAAACATGAAGTCTCTTACTGTGGTAATGGAGTCAAGCTGAGATCGTTAAGCCATGTTTCTGAACAAAATGATGTCAAATTTAGCCGTATTTAGTAAGAGGAGGAATTCAGGTATTTTGTTCACAAGGCTTCTTGCATTGAGTAGCTTGCATTTAAGGCCAGCTGTAGTTGGAATTGAGGTACTTAGGGTATGTGTGCCTAGTCTTGGGTGATGGTGGATTGGTTGGTGTAAGGAATACAACAGAAAACAACAATTGAATGAAAAAACTGCTGGTGACAGTTGTGCAGCACCATAGAGAGTATCTTAACTTACTCACCTCTGTATGGTTTGCCAGTTGCACAGTGGCAGATGGGAAGCACCAGAGGGTTATGTCATTGCCAGAATATCACTGGTTGCTCTCCTCTTTGAAGAGCTCCATAGCTCCTGCTGCCTTAAGAAAGTTCAAAACATTCTCAAGATCCATCTCATCCTGGGCACCTCTTTGAACTATTACCATCTGGCAGACGGTACAGGATAATAAAAACAAGGACAAATAGGCTGAAAAACAGCTTCTATCCCAGGGCAGTAGCTCTGTTGAATTCTGTAGTATAGTTCAATATTAATGCAACATCAGGGTTTTCAGTTCAATGTGTGAGGGATGTGTGTTTGTGTTTATTTTGATAGTCATAAATTGTACACTGAAGATGGTATTTAATTTTGTTGTATGAGGTGCAATGACAATAAAGTAGGTAAAGTGAAGAAGAAGAAAGAAGAAAAGGAAAAGGAAGAAGGAAGGAAGAGGAGGAGGAGGAGGAGGAGGAGGAGGAGGAGGAGAGGGAGAGAGGAGAGGGAGCAGGAGAAGGAGAAGGAGAAGGAGAAGGAGAGAAGAAGAAGGAGAAGGAGAAGGAGAAGTTGTTTTCTCCATCATCACATCCTCAACTCTATGAGAAAGTTTAAAAAATCATTATGGGGTTTCATAAACACACAGGTGCATCCACAACTAGAATCAGGATTTGGTACATTCTGCACTGAATTACTTCTGGTTATTAACTTTTGATGGCATTCCTCATCCAGCAAAATTGTCCAAATTCAATATCCTCCTCCCAAAGACTACTTAATCATAGCACAGCTCTCCAGTGCCATACTGCCATATCCTGCCTCCATTTAAGCTTGACTAAATAGTCCCACTGGTGGCTACATAAGACTGCTGTATTTAATGAAATTAAAAGCGTGTTATACTCCATTTGTATTAAATGAGGAGATATTGCAAGGGATTTTCCTCCCATTACAGGACAATATGATAGGGTACAAATTATTATTATTATTATTATTATTATTATTATTATTATTATTTAATCACATATTTGTCAAAGTTTGAGTTTGAGTTTGAGTTTCTTTGATTCTTATAGATTAGAAATTCTCAAAATGTGGTCTGAGGATACCTCAGAATCAGCAGTCCATCTGCATTTAAAAGACAAAGGCCATTCTTTTGAAGACAGCAAAGTCCACATTTTGGACAGGGAGGACCACTGGTTTGAAAGAGGGGTCATATTACTATGTCAACAGAGGCAGACGGATACAACATCATCTATTTCCAGTCTACAACACAGTCCTTTCAGCAGCTCCAATAAGGCTTCACACCTGTTTGCACTACTCAGGTGACCCTAATGACACAGATGAACCTCCAAGTGGCCTCAATGACTCTCTAAAATAATGCAAATGACTAGCTGTCTGCAAGGAATATAAATCCTGCCATTCCCACCATCCAGCCAGAGCTGAAGAAGCTTCTTGGATGAGAAGTGAAACGTCTTCAAAGAAAACCAGAAAAACCAGTTGCCTCTTGAGTGGGGCAGATGGGGAAAAAGCATCTTTGGGACAACCATGACCTGGATGAATGAGAATCTCCATGGACATTTCTCTCAGAATCTCCGAGACAATTTCAGGGGTCCATAAAGTTAAACAAATAAATATTTTGAAATGCCTTAGTTTTAATTTCTAATATTAAATTAATATTTAATTAAACATTGAAAAATATAACCCACCTAAATCAAAGGTCTTTGAGGTTCTCAATCATTTTTAAGAATGTAAAGGGATCCTAAACCAAGATGTTTGAGAACTGCTCTTCTAGAGAGACTGAGATCCAGATATTGATGGTTATGATCAGCAGCCATATCTATGATCTTGGTAGTATATATAAAAAATAAAAAACATCACAATGATCACAAACAATATGCAGGATAAAGGCTAAATGCAGGTAGTCCTTGACATGTGACCATAATTGAGCCCAAAATTTATGCTGCTAAATGAGACATTTGTTAAGCTTTATGGAAGTTGTTAACACCACCTCCCACAAAACCACACACAAAAAGACTCATGGTAATAATGAGCATAACAATAGCTAGTATAATATCTCTTCTTGTTTCTCTCCTTCTGTCCCTCCCCTCTCTCCCTCTCACCCCTCCTCTCCCTCCTAAAATCTCCCATCCCATACTAAGTTTCTTTTTCTAAATCCTCCCCAACAGGGCACCATGCAAACAAATGGGAACAACTAATTTTTTTTAAAAAAAAGCTAGAATCCCTCTTTGATGCATTAAGCAAAGTGGTTTCTAAGTGAAATCATAGCAAGGAAGCTCATAAATGCAAAGATTAATCACAAAGTTACTTTTTCATCACTATTGTAACTGCAAACCATGGCTAAACAAGGCAGTTACTAAACAAGGATTACCTATGTCAGAAATGTAGCTCTGTAAAAGATTGAAATTAAAGCTCCATCAAATTAGATGTGTCTACACCACGGCTGTCAAACTCCCAGCCTGTAGGCCAGATGTGTCATGTGCTGGCCATGCCCGCCCAGTTTAGAAAAAGTCCTGATATGTCACATGACACCCCGTGACTATATGAGTTTGACACCCCTGGTCCATGGGTGGGATTCTACTGGTTCTGTCCGCTTCTGTAGAACCAGTTGCTCTGAAAAGCAACAAACAGAGAGCATACATAAAACCGGTTCTATGTCTGCTGCTGTTTTGGCCCACCTGCCTCTTACCTGACCTATATTTCCTGTGTTTTCAACTGCAGCTGCTTTTGCAACACAGCTGTGGTTGAAAAAGCAGGAAAAACTGCTTTTCAACCGCTGCACCCTCGCAGCACTGCTCAGCTGTCCAGGCAGCTAGCAGACAACGATATACACAGGCTAAGCTTGCATGCACGCGCAAAATGTAAAATCACTGAACCGGTAGTTACACCAGTCGGATCCCACCCCTGCCCTGGTCTATACCCTCTTGGGTGTGTTAAAACAAACAATACAGCTGAATGTCATTCTGTTTTGTAATACACATTGAAGTTCTCTTTCACCAGATGGACTGATCCTTCTACTCATTGAATTCTATGCACAAGACAAGAGGAGAAACTGTCTTATCTCTTCCAAAGTTCTTGGTCATTCTTCTTTCTCCCTGCATAGTGTAAGAGTCAACTCCAGTGGTGGGATTCTACTGGTTTAACAACTGTTTCGGTGAGTGTCTGCTTTGCGCAGCATTAGAAACCACCAATTTACATCTCTAAAACTTACCTTCTACTACAGCGTCGGTGAGTAAAACAGCTGAGGCGACAATCCACTGTGCTGTGCCTTAGCTGAGCTGCAAAACATGGAAATATAGGACAGACTAGGGTAGGGGCAGGTAGATGGGGCCAACCAATCATTGTTTGTACCAGTTTGCCCAAACAGATGTGAACTGGTAGCAGCCACCCCTGCTCAACTCATAAAGCAGTTGCACTGCTGTAGGCTGTTTCTATAAGGTATCCTCCCATCCAGCCATTGCTTGAAAGGTAATTAGGTTTATTTCAGTTTTGTAGTGTTGTTTATTGTTGCTCTCATTTAGAAAACAAGTCAACAGGGACAAATGGAAAGCATTCTCCATAATTACATAATTTGCAATTAATTTCTACCTGGAACTGTCAAAACAAATGGACTCAGATCAGATCTGGGAGCTTCCACCCTTCTTTCTGTAAATCTCTCCCTTTCATACAGTAAATGTCTCTCTCTCTCTCCTTCCCTCCCTTCCTCCCTCATTCTCTCTCATATCTTTCTATCTAGCTTCCTAACTACCTACCTACCTTCTATCTAGTTTGAGGGTCTTTATTAGGGCACCCTCACTTGCCAGCAATTGATGCTGCTAATGTACAAAGCAGAACTGGCAAACCTATTCTCCCTCATCCAGATCTCAGCTGTTCAGCGGAACCTGGCAAAACTTAGCTGATTGTTTTAAATGTCAGTCAGAATTATGGAGCAAAGAAAAAAGGGCTTTTCAGCAAAATGAAGACTTCCTTGTCAGCCAAACCAATTTTCTCAGCAGGTCTCTGACAGAGGAGAGGAGCTTACTGTGGGAAGAGCTGCAGGAAGCGACTTCTCCAATTAGAAACATTTTGGAATTATTATCTGTATTCTTTACCGAGCAACTCACCATTATGAGATCGATTAGGATATAACAGAATAATTTGAACAAAACTGGAGGAAAAAGTTGGACCTTCATTAGACATAGATTGACATGATGCCATTCATTTAAAAACTCTTCTGAACTCAAAGTTCAAAATGGTGTCACCGAATATATTTCCAAAACCATAATCGACAAACTTACTCTTATTAGTCTTTATTCTATATATACAGTATTTTTATGAGAAGACAGAGATCCATGTTCTTCCCCATTCTTTGCCAAACATAGCTGAACTGGTTGAGGATTTTGGTGTGAGTAAGGCTTGTTGAGTGCAGGAGTTGTGAATTAGGCTTCTGGCTATTACTTTTCACTTGGACTTCGTGCATTGATTATTCTTTTCTTTCTTTAACAGAAAGTAGCAGTCCTCCACTTATGACCACAACTGACCCCAAAATTTCTGTTGAATTTGTTAAGTGAGTTTTGCCCCATTCTACAGACTTTCCTGCTGGTCAGAAGGTCGCAAAAGGTGATCACATGACCCTGGGACACTGCAATCATCATAAACATGCCAATTGCCAAGCATCTGAATTTTGATCACATGACCATGGTGATGTGGCAACAGTCATAAGTATGGAAACACAGTCATAAATCGCTTTTTTCAGTGCCACTGTAAACCTTGAACAGTCACTAAAAGAATGGTTGAAAGTCAAGGAGTACCTGAACTTCTTTTATTTTAGTGAAATGTGAGCAATTTTCTGTGCACATATGTACATACATAGCTCTTCCATTGGAAAGAAGGGGAATGCACTGGAAGGATGCAGCATATTATGGATTTTGGAAACCCTCCAAATTTGCCCTAGCAGCATCACTGCCATCTGTTGATATGGAAAGCTTTGTCCAAAATGAAAGAAGGCAGAAATACAATCATATTCAATAAAACAAAATGTATGCATATCATAGATATAACTCAAAAAATGGATAAACAATGGCAATTAGAGAACAGGAAGAAAAAGATTATTATAAAATTTGGAATTTATTTTATGAATGGCTAGATAGAAGAGTAAGAAATTGAAATATATAATAATAGTATAATATATCATAACTGATTGAATTAGACTGAGTAAGAAAATGAATATAATCTAAGTAAAGATGAAATATATTTTTGAAAGACGGTAATTATAATGTTAATGATAATACAACAATTGTTAAATGTGATATAAAATATTGATTAGAATGGTTATAAATATAAACAAGTAAGAAATGTATGATAATATTATTATGTGTGCAAGATATACGTAAACCGACACAGAACAGAAAGATAGTTTTATTTGTTTTGTTTTTGTTATAAAATTTTAAAAATTTAAAAAAACACATAACACAATATTTCTATTTAAATTCAGTGGTAGTATTCTACTGGTTCAGCCTGGTTCGAACCAGTAGCTCCGAGGATCATCTGTGAGCAAACCAGTTCGCTTCAAGGATCAGGTGCTGGGCCCACCTGCCTGCCCCGGTTCTATTCTGACCTTTATTTCCTGGTTTTGAAGCTCAGCTGCTTTGCGGTACAGCGGATTGCTGCACGTCAGCTGTTGAAGACACAGGGAGAGTGCAGGATTGCAGGAGAAGATCAGTAGCAAACCCTCTGCATGCACACAAAGCGCATCCACCAACCCACACCCACAGAACCAGTGGTAAAAAAAATTTGAATCCCACCATTGTTTAAATTACATTGCAATGTTGGTTATTTTACAAGAGATGTTATGCCGATCTACTCAGAAGTGTCGCTGAATTGAACAGAACTAAAATTTATCCACCCCAGAATAGGACCATGGTAAAATGGGTGGCAAATATATTTAATAAATAAATGAATGCATCACATTGGCATCTGAATCAATGGGATAAAATTGCATCATTATTTACTTTACAGGAAATTCTCAACTTACGGCCATTTGTTTAATAATGGTTCAAAGTTATAATGATCCGTAGACACACTTATGACCATCATACCACCCCGATCTTCACATGATTGCAGTTTGGGTGCTTGGTATCCGGGTTTGCATTTATGACCGGTTGCAGCATCCTGCAGTCACATGATCATAATTTGTCACCTTTTTGCCAATTTCCAGAAAAAACACCCTTTTGGAAAGCTGGATTGGCTTAACGACCACATGGTTTCCTGAATGACCTTGTGATTCAGTTAACAACTACAATGATTTCATCAGCAACTGTGGTAAAATAGCCATAAATGTTGTGGTTAGCCGACAGCAGGTGCAGACGGCTGAGGAGAGCGAGGACTCAGATGAGAGGCCAGGATCATTAGGGAGTAGACTGCTGCCTTCAGAGACTGTGGGGCTGGCAGCAGTGATGAGGAGGTTCCCGAGGAGCCTGTGCCACGTGCGACCTTGGCCGATTGCTCGGAGGAAAGAGCAGTTTAATTTTAATTTAATTTAATATTGGGATTTCTATGCGCCTATCTCCTGAAGGACTCAGGGTGGCTCACAACAATAAAAAACAGAAATACAAAATTTAAAAACTATTAAATAAGAGAACCCCAATTACAAACATTAAAACATTAAAACCAAGAACAAATTTTAAAAACAATTAAAAACCCTTCAGTCCAGGTTGGCTGATCGACAAAGCCATGTCTTCAGGTGCAACGGAAGGATCAAAGGTCAGGAGCCATCTGCAGCTCCATGGGTAGTTGATTCCAAAGGGGGTGCACCCACAGAAAAGGCTCTCTCCTGGAGGTCGCCAGCCGACATTGTCTGGCTGGCGGCACCCTGAGGAGACCCTGTCTGTGGGAGCGCAGGGTGATGGGAGACCATTGCTGGCAGTAGGTGCTCGCAAATACCCCAAACCTAAGCCATGAAGGGCTTTATAGGTGATTACCAGCACCTTGAATCTCACTCAGAGGGCAACCAGCAACCAGTGCAGCTCACGCAGGAAGGGTGTAATATGGGAGTATCGGAATACTCCCATCACAACCCGTGTGGTTGCATTTTGCACCAGTTGAAGCCTCCGAGTGGTCCTCAAGGGCAGCCCCATGTAGAGAGCATTGCAGTAGTCTACACGGGAGTAAACAAGCACATGAGTAACCGTACACAAGGCATCTTGGTCCAGATAGGGGTGCAACTGGCGCACAAGGTGAACCTGTGCAAATGCCCCCCTGGCCACAGTTCCTACATGATCTTCCAAATTGAGCTGTGCGTCCAGGATGCCTAGATTGCATGCCCTTTCCACAGGGGGTAACACCTCTCCCCCCATGACCAAAGTTACAACAGCACGGGCGACTCAGGAGTAAGGTTGCCCCTCCTTCAAGAAGATAAAAGCCAGCTGTGAAACGAACGTTCTTTGCAGAAGGCAAGGATGTTTTGAAACTAGCCTCGTGGACATTCCAGTATCCTGAGTTTGTATTTGAAGATTCGTATTTTGCAAATTGTTTCTTGTCTGTTATCTTTTGGCAAGTCTCACACAGTTTGGCAAGGCTTGTGCTTATCACAGCTAATTATTTTGTAAAAGCATTACAAGGTTTTTGTGTTTGATTTGTCAGAAAAGTGTGTGGGTCAGAACAATAAAATTGAGTTTGATTTGACTTATGGCTGCAATGATTTATGGCAGAAATTCTGATTCTCCCCTTGTTGTAAGTTGAGGACTATCTGTAGTTTTTTTACTTATCTTAAATAATTTTTATTGAAAGAGGATTTTACAACGGTTTTACAAATTACAGAAAGAAAAAAGAAAAAGAGATGATAAAATCTAAAAGAAAATGTGGAGACTAACAAAAAAAAACCCAGAAAATATTATCCAAAGAAGCAACAGCTGTGACAAACATAGCAATTACCATTTTCATCCTCCAATAGTGCATATCACAGTTTCCTTCTTCCCATAAACAAACCTTTTAAATCAATAAATCCCCAATCAACAGTTCAATTTTTATCCATTTTCAGCAAAGAAAAAAAATCTACAAAGGGTATACAGCCTTTTATGAAAGTAGCTGTAATTCCTTCCTTAATCAAAACAAGTCAATTTAGTCATCTTTGCAAACTCAGCCATCTTCACCATTCATTCCTCTATTACTGGTGTTGCTGTAGTCTCCTTTTTTTGTGCATATAATTTCATTGCTGCAATTACCATATAGAAAACCAACTGCCCACTAGCCTTTTCTAGTTGACTGTTTGTAAGTCCTAATAAGAAAAGTTCCAGTTTCATCAGAATGTGAATTTTTAAAACTGTCTGCATCACAGAATGTGAATTTTTAAAACTGTCTGCATTTTTTCATTTCTTCACCAGTCTACCACATGTGATCAAATGTTCCTTTGTGTTAAGTTTGCATAGAGAGAAGAGACGCGGAGTGTTTCAGCTCTTATTTATTGTGACTTCAGCTCAGAATGGACCCGAATGGCTCAGCCGCGGCAGCTATTTATAGCCGCGGCTGCCAGCCAATCAGAGTGCAGGGTTTTCCCACACTTTTGCAACCAATGATTTCAAACACTTTATAACATCAACCAATCACTTTAAACTCTGCATACATAACACTTTGTGTTTTTCACATTTACAACAGTGAGTAGATGTGTCTTTATATAGGAGTCCTGATGGTGCAGTGGTTGGAATGCAGTATTGCCATCTGACTCTATGCTCACTAACAGGAGTTTGATCCTGACTGGCTCAAAGTTGATTCAGCCTTTCATTATTCTGAGGTTGGTAAAATGAGGACTCAGATTATTTGGAGCAATAGGATGACTCTGTAAACTGCTCGGCTGTAAAGCACTGTGGGGCAATACATAAGTTTAAGTGCTCTTGCCATTGTGCTATTTATATATCTTGGACAATTCATCTGGTGTTAACTAGGGGTCACAAACTTGGCAACTGTAGACTTGGACTTCAACTCCCAGAATTCCTCAGCCGGCATAGCTGTGAGTTGAAGTCCACAAGTCTTAAAGTTGCCAAGTTTGGGGACCTCTGTGTTAAACTTTTAACTGCATTCTTTTCCACTGAGCCACTTCACATTTTTAAACTACCCATCTCCCTCAGAGAGAGATTCTGGGTGTTCAACAAAATGTTAAAATACAAAGGTGGTATATAAACATTAAAAATCTAGAATTTAAAAGGAAGCAAAGGTGATTAAACCCTGTTAAAAATTAATTTAAAAGGCGATTTTAGCAATCATATATTCGTCATTTCTACATAATTCATTTTCATATTCCATTTTATCACTTTCTATTCCTGGTATTATTTCATCTATATTAAACCTTTATTTTAATTGTGCATATGAGAGCCATTGAAACCTAAATCTCTCTGCAGTCAATTGTTCTCTTGATTTCATCTTAAGTTCCCCCTTTTTCTGTTCAGTACTAGCATGTCTATATATGATTTACTTTAGTTTCATTAATTTTAAGAGCTGTAGTCCATGTGTTTTGAACTATACAATCCCCTAAACTGATTCAATAAGTCTACTCTGCAGATGACAGAACCTAGACAGAACTTTGACTAATCTCAAAAGAGCTAAACAGAGTCAGACTTGGTTACTATTTGAATAAGAGATCTCCAGAAAATCCTGAAGTTGTAGACTAGATTATGATATTGAATAGGAATGGTGGAATGTTGGAAGAAATTTCCCTGGTTCATTCCCAGCTGGGACATACCACAGACACTGGGAAGAAATGGATGCAGAAGCCAGCTGCCAGAAAGTGGAATTCTTTTAATGTAGGAAGGAAAGAAGCAAAAAGTGACTGGCTTGCAAGCAAGATTAGGAGTGTGATTCTGAGCCTTTTATGCTTAATTCCCCTTTGAAGCACCTGCAGCTTGATGGGTTTTGATGTGTTTCTGATTGCCCTGGGTTTTATTTTCCTGTTTTACTGGGTTAATCTTGGTCCCAGGTCTTTTGTTTTTTCCTGCCCTTGGGTTTAATGCAGTCAGGGGCAGGAAAAAGGGAATTTCAGTTTACCATGGGGAGTTTATTTTTAGCCTGCTTCCCGCTTATCTTAATAGCTCTACTTAAGTGATTCTGTTGTCAGCTCTGTTACTTTTGTAACAGCCATTAGCAGGGCTGCTCTCAGTTTTCCCTTCAGCTGGTGCTTCTTGGTTTTCTTAAGGAAGGAAGAGCTGGCTTGAGTCTCTTGGCACTGTTTTCTGAGGTTTCTGCTGCTGTGAGGTTTCTGGCACTGTCCTTTTGGAGTGTACTTCCCACAGGAGGAAAACAACTTCCAAATTGTTGCCAAAAACATAATCACTGAATTGAACTTAACCAAGGGAAGATTTACTCTGTCCTTGCCTGCTTTGAATCTAGTGTGTTGAACTCAGAGGTGGCATTCAGCAGGTTCTGACCAGTTCTGGAGAACCAGTAGTGGAAATTTTGAGTAGTTTGGAGAACCAGCAAATACCACCTCTGACTGGAGATTTTACAGTATCCTTCCCCTGCCATGCCCACCAAGCCACTTCACAAAACCAAAGTTAAAAAAATGATTCCCACCACTGAAGAATATGAACAGTAGTATTCAAAGTAAGCTACTTATGGAATTGCATTGTAATATGTTAGTAAATGCTGGTTATAGTCCCATCTTATGTCCTTTTCTCTAAACAATCAAAATCATTTAGAAACTTACAAGAATATTTTTAAAAATTGAGACCATGTCCAGTTGAGAGGATTTGAATGTGAGGGCTTGCTGTTCCCTTCAATTCCCATGTTTATTTAAAGATGTTGGTTATGATGACTAGAGTTTTGTTAATTTTTTTGGTCTATCTTCTAATAAAAGGTCAGCCAGGTAGATATTCCATTTATCACTATTACAAAAGACTCTAGCTCCCTGATGAAAAGGGAGAGAAATTAATTACAAGTCTGGAGCTGCAATAACTCTCTCTAATAGTGACAAAAATTTTAAATTAATGTTTCTGACACTCAGAGAAGTTTGATTAATTTTAAGATACTATCGCTGTAATATTGGTGGATAAGAAAACACCATTTTCTGCAGTTTAGATGTGGATCATTCTCGTAAGACTCTCAGCAAAGCTACAAGGCACCTTCACATTTTATTAACAACTTCAGTCAGTGCCATACAAGCAATAATTAGTTTGAAGAAAAAAATGACATAATAAATATATCTTTTGTGGTAAGATGAGTGAGTAAATAGATATGTCTAAGAGTTAATGTAATTTGAATGGGAAAAGTACATAAAAGCTAAGCATCATGGGTACTCACTTGATCTTGATGGCAGATTAAGCAAGCAGAAACTGGATACACAAACAAGGAATTTTTCACATTAAGAAGTCAAACCAACAAGCACCTAAATACACATAAAGTTAATGCTTCCCTGGAACACCTCAGGCTGGGCAACTCTTATTTGTGGATGAATAGGAAAGGAGGAGGCAGAACCTGAGTCAAGCAAGGAATCAGCCTAGAGTCATTATGTCCCCACAAGCAATCAAAATCCAGCCCTCCTTGAATTCTGTTAATTCTTATCTAGTATCAATTTAATACTATTATCAGTAGTTGACTAGATTCTTATGTATAGGCTTGAGAAATAAATTATCTTAACTGGAACTTAATGTGTGGTCCTGATTCTTCACACCTGACAGTATGTCTTCAAATATCTATACCAGAATGGGCCTTATTTATTAATTTATTTATGTATTTATTTATTGGCAGGAAATCACATTTTATCTTTTTTTATTTTTGAGAGATGCTTTCTGAAAGGACATGGTGGTGAGGTCATCAGAATGGACAAGAGGAACATTTTCAACCCAATTTTAATTGTTTTTGCAGAGGAGAAAGAATGGAAGGATAATAGAAGGATTAATATTCTGCAGAAGAAAACATACAAACAAACCATAAAAGAAGGGGAGGGAGATAGACTTGAGGGCAGCAAGTGTCCAATTATTAAGCAAAGGCACCTGAATGAGAACCCAAAATGTTTAAAAATCATTTAAACATTTGACTGCCTTGACCCAAATCAAGCAGTGAAGATTTTTTGTACACAACTTTAAAATCAGAGATACACATTCTAGTCACATGCTATTTCTCAAACACTCCAAAAGTTGCTATTAAATTAGTGTTCAGAATAACAGAATTATGAAACTGGAGTGCAGTAAGATCACCTTCATTAGAATTAATTCAATGTAAATTAAATTAAACCAAAATTAACTCCCTTTTTTTTCTTGGCTCAGCTTAGTTATTTTTGGGAGAATGGCTCATTGCTCAGAAAAAGTTGCACACATTTGTCCTAGATGATTTAGGACCAGATTCCACTGTCCTGCTTAAGTCAGACTTTAAGATCAGCTTGGAGGGCCCTGCTTAGGACCTCATTGCTGATCATGGTCCATGCCATGAAGATCTGAGTAGCCCACTAGATTGTGTCATTCAGCACTTGAATCCCTAAGTAGGAGAAATCTGCTTAACCCTCCCAAATCGTTGAGTTTCCAATGAGTAAACTCAAATCTCTTCACTTGAGGTTTTACAGTGGAATTTGGGCCTATGTGGGAATAAACTGAAGGTCAAGAGGAAGAGATGCTGCCTGGGGAAGGAGGAACCTACAATTGCTTGACAGTCAAAGAACAAAACTTAGGAAGGACGTCTCTTACCTTTTACTGAATATCAGTCAATAAGAAACAGCAGGAGATCTGGACTTCCAGACTTACAAGATTCTGTCAATGTAGCCTCATAATGAAGTAGAATTAGCTTATCTGGCCATGTTTCCTGGCTGGTTTAATTGGAGAGCTGGCAGCCTGGGACTTGTGCAGATGGGAAATTATGCTGTGGTTTATGTATATTAACTTTGTGATGTAATGGTTGTGTAGCGTTATTGAGGAACACACCATTCTTACTTCCTTTGACAGGAAGCCTGTCAAATAAGCAAACCAACTGGGAAAGCAATGCTTGTCTTTGAATTTACAGCTCTTACATTTAAATGCACTCTATCTGGATTTATGAATTCCACGTTACAGCTTTTTGTGTGCTTTTTTATTAGTTTTAGAAACCTGCAGTGCTTTAGGCAGTTTTCTAGGTGATCTGGAAAAAACCTTGGCTATTGAAAATGGGAATAGCAATACAAGAGTCTTCATAATCAATAACGGGCATTTCACAAATTGTAAAGGAAAATAAGCAGTAATGATAGCTACTTCTTTCCCCAGCCTCCTCATCAAATCTGGAACTATGCCATTCCATTATTTTGCTGATGAATAAAGTCTATAGACAGTTGATATAACTTCTTTTTAACGTTCCATGTGGGTTGGAAAAATTTAAATGGAGTTTATCGTGGAATTATTTGGGCAACTTATTCTTTTCCATTCCTTCTGTGGCTAGTAACCAATTCAAATGTAAGGGCTGAGATGGAACCTGGAAAGAGACCGTTTTGGAATTTTCCCTAATGCAGGGACAGGCAATTTAATTTTCCCAAGTGGCTGCATGGGAAACTGGGACTGTGGTGGAGAGCCAATAGCAAGAGACTTTAGGCTTATATTCTACCCCATATAGCTTTACAGCACTCTCTGGGTTGTTTACACTTATTTGCATATTGCCCCCAACAATCTGGGTCTTCATTTTGCCAACCTTGGAAAGATGGAAGACTGAATCAACCTTGAGCCCCGCTAGGATCAAACTCAGGCTGTGGGCAGAGTTTGCCTGCAATTCTGCATTCTAACCACAGCCACCATGGCCCACTGCGAGGGCTGTGAAGATGTATAGGCATGCACACATGTATACATGTAAATTGAAAACATAGCAGTCACCTTTTAAAATAAATGCAACTGTGGAAAACACTTCCCACCCCCAAAAATGAAATATTTTGGGAAATATTAAAAATTAATATTGGCAGAATATTATATTTCCCCAAAGGGAGAAATGGAGAAATATGATCTTAAAGTCAGAAAGCAAACTCAGTCTTTCTTAATACCTCCCCGCCACCTCCACAGATATTTTGTGCCCATTAAGAAAGATTGGGCCAGCCTATCTACAAAACAAAAGACCTTCAGCTCCAGGGTGATGAGATTAAGAAGAACAGGATATGACATTTCAGGATATAATAGGATTAACCCACCACAATTTAGCAGAAGACACAGTGTGTCAGCTTTGGAGGCCATATTAGAACCAGAAGCTTCCACGCTGCCACATTCCTGTGCCTGGGAAAGTAGGAGGGGGATTTTAGAGTCTTGGTAGTTAGACATAATAGCATTCTTCTTTTTGGTTATTCCTGCACCTGGAGAGTGGTTGAAGGAGGTCTCTAGCTGAGGTGGGTAGTGATTGGACTATGTGATGGACTAATGGGTGCAAGGGTTGGGTTTTGACTTTTGAATTACTAAGGGAAAACCCGGAGCTCTCAGATTCGGGTTTTCCCAGATGTGCCAGTATACCTACTCTAATAAAAGGAAATTTTGAGAAAATGCCTGTCTCGGAATTTTTAACTGAAGTTGGGTTTTTCTGGAACCCTGACACAGAGCTCATTACATTACACAATCTCCTAAGGGCATTTCAGACATTGCACAAACCCCCTCCCAGCAGAATCTCTGAAACTTATAAAAAAATCCATGTACTCATCAAACCAATGGTTCAGCTGCACCAGAACCACAAACCCTGGTGGTTCTGTTCATCAATAAATGGACCTTTCTTTCCAATCAGCCTCCAGCCTCTATGTTGTTTCCAGCGTTTTTTCTTCCAACTTGGAACTGAACCAGATGGATTTTTCTTCCAACACAACTCATGTGGACAAGGATAGCCAAAGGACTAGAAACAGGGGTGGGATTCTCCCGGTTCAGACTGGTTCAGGTGAACCGCTTGCTCCGAAGATCAGCTGGCAGTGAGGAGGTTTGCTGCGATGATCATATGGGCTCGCCTGCCCACACTTGCACTGTACTTACCTATATCCTCTCAGCTGATTCGCATGGCAGAGCAGATTGCCACTCCTCAGCTGTGTTACTCCCCAGTAGTAACTTAGCTGGTAAGGTTTTTTTGGAAAGTTCTCCATGTGTGAACACCGAACTGGTTGTTACACTAATGGAATCCCACCCCTGGCTAGAAATGACCATAAAATGCCCAGTTCTGCCCTAATGCCTAGTTGATGAGACCCAACACGTAACCTATCCTGACTCATCCTGGCCAGTGTTGCTTATCTGTTCCTTTCGCAACCACAGCAATGATCAAATCCTTAAAGGGAGGGGAAAAAATACGATGTAATAAAACATGTTACCACTTGCTGTAATGAAAATGTATCGGATTGATAGCAATCAATGGCATTCAGCTCACTGTGAAAACATGGCTTGCTGTCTCCACTCAGTTCCCTTTAGTCAACAAGGTTGAAGTTTTGCAGGCTGGATCGATGCGCCATTCATTAGGGGAAGTGAACCTGTAAGAATAAGCATTCACTTCTCTCTCTGTCAAGATCAAACCCAGCCTGTACAGTAGTGTTGAGAGTGGAGGTTTTAAATGATCTTGAAATCGCTCACTCTTTAGAGAAAGTTTCAACCCTTGAAGTTAACTTTCATGTAACTGTCTCAGACAAAGACTTGGGTGGGAAAGAGAGAATAAAGATACCTTTTATTCCCCCAAGCCCTGCTCTATTGACTCCAAAGTAGACTGCATTAAAGTCTGCAGTGTTTGTTCTGGAATAAATGGCCAAGGAGTTGCAGCTTCAGAAGCTTCGGGGTGCACAATCAATCCTGGAGGACTTTTTGAGGATTTCCCAAATTGATTTAATGTACAATAGAATTAGAATAAAATGCTTGATCTGTTACTTAGCAAATGGCAGAATTCTGCAATTCATTAATTTTTTTTCCTTCTTCTCTTCCGTGTTATAATGGCTGCTTTGCTTTGTTAAATCAAGTGGGTTTAAAAATAAATATCAGTAGAATTCTAGGATAGTGCTCATTCTAATAAGAGAGCTGCTTAGCATTCACCAGCTGTTTCTTTCAATCTGAAAGACATTGTTTATTATTATTATTATTGGAGAGGTTTTCCTATTTTTGCTCTGTTCCTTGGCACAGGTTAGTTTGCTTTGAAGATTAAAAGCACTCTACGCAAATATATATCTTAAACAATTCGAAAAAGAAGTGGCAATGAGATTAAGCAAACACAAATTTTGCAGCTGGAATCACACACTTTGCATTGAGGGGGAGGCTTATATCCTTCATCCTTAACCACAGAGAGAGGGCCCAATGCACAATATTGGATCAAAATATGTTTTGCAATAACCCAGATGTTTTTCCCCCTGTGAAGGAGGCTTTGGTTTATTTAATTTATTTCAAAGGTGCTTGTCGATGCTTGTGAACTTCTCCAAGTTTGGTATAGCCAACAAAGCAAGGAGAGCTTATAGCTTAGAGGTTAATGCATCTACTTTATTTGTAAGTAGCTCAGGTTCAAATCCCAGAAGGGAATAGCTAGTTGTTGAGAACTAAATAGCTTGAAATAGATCAATACTAGTCTCCCTTTATTTCTTTGTCAGTAAAAACGTAAATTCAACATAATTTCTCCAGGTGTTATTTTGAGCTTCCTTTGGTGTTGAAGATGCTGGTATTACTGATTTCAATTACAGATAGTCCTTGACTTACAACTGTTCATTTATTGATCATTCAAAGTTACAACAGCATGGGAAAAATGTGACTTATGACCACTTTTCACACTTACGACTGTTGCAACATCCCCATGATCATGTGATCAAAATTCAGATGCTTGGCAACTGACTCATATTTATGATGGTTGCAGTGTCCCAGGGTCACATGATCCCCTTTTGCAACCCTCAGACAAGATTCAGTTAACAACCAGGTTACTAACTTATCGACTGCAGTGACACACTTAACAACTGTGGCACAAAAAGTCATAAAATGGGGTAAAAAAATCACTTAACAAATGTCTCACTTCACCAGATAAATTTTGGGCTCAGTTGTGGTCGTAAGTCAAGGACTACCTGTACATGTTTTCCATCAGCTGGAAGCCTCCCCGGCACCCTAATACACCCCAAATTTAAAATAATAATAATAATAATTAAACATCCCATGGAAAGTGTTTTCTAATTATGTCTTTGCTTTGGTTTTAATAGCAATAGAGGAAATCAGGAAGGATGGAGACCATCAGAAAAATTTTACAATGTAAGACCTTGGTGGTGCAGGCTATTAAATGCCTAGCACTTAAGT
This sequence comes from Naja naja, assembly GCA_009733165.1. NCBI lineage: Eukaryota > Metazoa > Chordata > Lepidosauria > Squamata > Elapidae > Naja > Naja naja. The sequence continues at coordinate 39,762,069 of CM019149.1, read as the reverse complement.
TCCAGCTGCCTGCAATTAGTGCAGGCTCGAATCCCACCAGGCTCAAGGTTGACTCAGCCTTCCATCCTCTCGGGGTAGGTAAAGTGAAGACCCAAGATTGTTAGGGGCAATAAGCTGACTTTGTAAAAATGCCTCGGGGGGCAAAAAAGCCCTAGTAATAAGCAGGCATATACAGTGGAATGAAGGCTATTGCTAAGCGTATTGGATTGTGTCCCAAAAATTGTAAGCCGCCCTGAGTCTTCAGAGAAGGGCGGCATATAAATGTAATTTTTTAAAAAAAGACACTACTTGGCTTCTTTGGTTACCTCCAAACTGTATGAGTATAGGAACTTCACTTCAAATTCATGCAAATGTCACTTCTGGTGAGATGGGCAGCTGTATAAATCTGATAAATATACAAATTCTCTTCTTCTACATTTGGGAGCCATCTTGGCCATTCCTTTGAGTAGGACTCTAAACGTTGTTTTGCCATAAAGCAGAAGTTCACTGAAGGCACTAGCTGAAGATCTACAGTAACTGTACAGACAGACACTAAGGCACATGTGATATGATCTGCCTCCCATTAAGTAACTCAAGCTGTGAAATGCATTGAAGACAAAAGCAGAGCTTTGAACTAAGGTGAGAAAGAGACTAAAAAAATCAGTGCAAGGGATAAACTACAGGGATAATGTCATCAAAGGACTCAGTCTTGTTTAACAGTCTTCCAAAATATTATTTCAGACTAATTTGATATTCAAAGGCAGGCCTGTGTGTTTAATGGATATTGTGTTCTTAAGTTCTGAAGCACATGCCATTTGGTGTGCTCCAACATGCCAAAATCTTTTCCCCCAGTTGTTGAATTGGAACAGCAGGAACATGTTTATCCACTCACAGACTTTTCTGACCAAAAGGGCAGTGTAAAATTTTCAAATGCAGTTATAAATAAAATGGCTTTTGTAAAGCATTTATTCGTTTACACAATTTATCACCTGCTCTTTGTCATAATCACATTAATCCTAAAGCAGTGGTGCAAAATTGCATTAAAATCTTAAAATAATAAGGTCCCAGCACTTTATAACTAGGGCCAAAGCAAATGAATTTATGTTCAATTAAAAGTTGCGAGCTTGCATAATTTGAATCTGTCTTAATGAATGAAACACATTTGGTGGAAAGCACTTTTTTCTAGGACTACTATTTGGCAAATTCTGAGAAATGGTTAAGGGGTCATCTCTATCTGGAATTTGGAAGGCTCATCCATTTGAGAAAAGCAACCCTTTGAGAGAAATATGAGGACCCTGCTCTGTGAGTTAGTAGTCAAATAGTATAATGTAACAGTATTTTAATGTCTTCTACAAGATTAAGGATCGTTAATTATCATGTGAAGATACCTGGAAAATGTTTTCATATGTGCATTTATAGAAAGGCATTGTGTCTATGGAGATTCTCAGACATCCAGGTCAGGGTTGTCCCAAACCCTTTTTCAAGAGGCTTCTTCTTCAGCTTCTTGAATGAGAAGTGAAATGTCTTCAAAGAAAAAACAAAAAGTCCAGTTGACTCTTGAAAAAGCACCTTTGGGACAGAAAAGCATTGTATTTTCTGTGTTCATAGTGTTATCTATTAACATCCTCTAAAGTCATCACCTTTAAGAGAAGGATGAGATGAGATGGAAATGTTTGTTAGACTGCCAACCCATTTGCTAAGCAGGATTGTTTCCATGCCATGACATTTGTCCATCCATCCATCCATTGATCCATCCATCCACATACTTTAAGATGCCTTCTTTTGGCCAATGATTACATGTACCATGTTAGGAATAACATGGTACATATTTATTTATTTATTTATTTATTTATTTATTTGAACTTGTATGCCGCCCCATCTCCGAAGACTCAGTGCTCACAACTAAAAATACAGAACAATAAATATTAAAAAAACCATTAAACCAAAGACAAGCCCAAATATTAAAACATAACGATAATAAACATTAAAACCATCCCTCCCCCAGGGAGGGGTCACAGCCCGGGTTGGGCAAATAACCAGGTCTTTAATTCACAGTGGAAGGTGCGGAGATCAGGGGCCAGACGGAGCTCCAAAGGCAGTTGATTCCAGAGGTCAGGGGCTGCGACAGAAAAGGCTCGTCGTCAGGGAGTCACCAGCCGGCATTGACCTGCCGACGGGACCCTGAGGAGTCCTTGCCTATGAGCTCGCCCAGGGCGGCCGACACTAGCTATTGGAAGAAGACGCTCCCTCAAATATTGAGGACCCATGTCATGTAGGACTTTGAATGTCAAAACTAAAACCTTGAATCTCACCCGGAGTGCAACCGGTAGCCAATGCAGACCGCGCAGGAGAGGGGTAGCATGGGAGAACCGGGTAACTCCCATCACCACCCGCGCGGCCGCATTCTGCACCAGCTGCAATCTCGGATGGTATGCAAGGGCAGTCGTAAATAGAGAGCGTTTCAGTAGTCGAGTCTAGAGGTGACAAGGGCATGAGTAACTGTGCGCAGGGCGTACATATAATCATTGATAGCCTTCTTTTGGCCAATGATTACACGTACCATGTTAGGAAAGGCAGGGAATGCAATGGATGGGGTAATGATTCAAAGGCAGGGTGTCACCTTGCAAGGGAAGCCGTCACCTTTTTCTTTGGTTCTAGAGGAAAGCTTTGAGGGAGGATGCTTCACTAGGTGTGCTAGTTATTTATTTTATTTTATTTTATTTTATTAGACTTGTATGCCGCCCTCTCTCCCTAAGGACTTAGGGCGGCGAACAGTAAAAGAAACCCAGTACAAATTACAATAAAACCATTAAGCAAATACAAGCCTAATCAATATTAAACAAAATTTAAAATTAATTAAAACAAATACGAAAACCAACCCGCACCCACCCCCCAAGGTCAGTCCAGACTGGCCTGTTGGAACAACCAGGTCTTCAGGTCCCGGCGGAAGGAGCGGAGATCGCGGGCCAAGCGGAGTTATAACCTTACCTGTCTCAGGATTCCCTGGTAATTAAAACCATACTTTGTTTACCCTTCATTTGGGCTATTATCTATGTAGGGCTACCCTTAGAAATGATTTGGAATTGGTACAAAATGTGGCACCCAGATTGTTGGTGAAACAAGTCTATCAATATCAGGTGATATCTACAATATTTTGAAATCATTGTATTAATTATAAGTAAACTTGTGGGCTCAGTACAAAGTTCTGGAAGTCACCTTTAATGTCCTGTTCCATCAGGTACCTTGCTAGTACTGAATCTTCATGTTCAGTCTAAACAGAGAAGACCTTTGAAGGATCATCCACCCATTCTTGCCTCACATGGAACATACATAAGACAATAGGGCTTGTCCTTTGGTAGTCCCTACTCTTTTTTTTAAAATTACATTTATATGCCACCCTTCTCCGAAGACTCAGGGAGGCTTACAATTTTTGGGATACAACCCAATGGACTCAGCAATAGCCTTCATTCCATTGTATATGCCTGCTTATTACTAAGCGGCATTTTTACAAAGTCAGCCTATTGCCCCCAACAATCTTGGCTCCTCAATTTACCTACCCCGAGAGGATGGAAGGCTGAGTCAACCTTGAGCCTGGTGGGATTCGAGCCTGCACTAATTGCAGGCAGCTGGAACTTAAGTGCTAGGCATTTAACAGCCTGCACCACCAAGGCTCTTATTAAAGAGTCTTTAAAAGACTCTTTCCTTAGAAGGCTCCTATCCTAGGGTGGGCTTCAAAAATTTTAGCAATGACTTCTCTGCCCAGTTGCTGGGTGGGCGTGGCCATGGTAGGCATGGCCTAGTCGGCTTCCTGCACCACGCTGGGGGATGTTTTTGCCCTCCCCAGGCTCTGGAGGCTTTCCTCGAGCCTCTGGGAGGGCGAAAATGGCCTCCCTGGGCTCCAGAGGCTCTCTGGAAGCCAGAAACAGGCCCATTTCCGGCCTTCCTGAATTTCCAGGAGGCCAGTTTTTCACACTCCCCAAGTCTCTGTGTATGCCCTGCACTTACCTGCATCCAAAACAGGCCATGTGGGGACTCCTGGAAGGGGCAAGGTGTGGTGGGCCAGCCAGGAGTGGGATTTGGGGGTTCTCTGAACCGCACAGAATCTTAGCTAGGGGCTCTCCCGAACCCCTGTGCACCCCCCCACCAGCCCATCCCTGCTGCTATCCTTGTATCTGTTTTGCTCTGGGTTTTGGCCTGAGCATCCAGAGGGTTATTGGGACACCCAGAATAAGAATTTGCTATTATGTAATTGTGGGTTGATTGTTTTATTTTATATTATTGTTTGCCTATATTTTATTCATATTATTAAATTGTATACATAACATTATTGTTCTTTGAACATTACTTTACTTTAATTGCTTTGTTATTATTCATTTAAGTTTTGTCTGCTGCTAAGAATCTTTCAGGAGGTGAGGCAGTGTACAGGCACAGCTAAATAAATAAATAATCATCTACATAGATATATAAATTAATTTTATACTTTTCATGTTCCACAGAGAAATAACAACGACCATATTATTTCCACATTTAAATCTACTTCAAAACAGCCAGGCTGTGTTTTTGCACGAAGCGCTTCACCCTACCTTGAGATTTTCATTTTTCACGACCTTGAGAAACTTGGTTACTTTTGTGTGCGGTTTAGCATTCTGTGCACATCTGGGCCATTTGGTTAGTTCAATGTTCTCCGCAGACCTAGAAAAGTAATCACTTTAGCAACTAAAATCAACCCTATTGTGCAAACACCACCTGAAAATGTCAAGTGGCCTCCTTCTAAGTGATCTCAGGGACCTGGGTGAGCGATGGCATTCCAAGGCCAATAATAACTCAGAAAGTGGAATATACTATAAATAAGACTGCCAGTAAAAAAATAAAATAAAAGAAGTAAAAGTATTGTGCTTTTCTTACTAAAAATGATGACATTTTCTATTCAATCTCTGAAAAGTTCCAAAGTCTTTTTTTTTTTTGCATTCATGAATGGAGCTCCACTTGTGTGGCCCAGTTCCCAATGGATTGTGTACCAGAGGTGGTATTCTGCTGGTTTGGACTGGTTCTGGCATACCGGTAGTGGAAATTTTGACTAGTTCAAAGAACCGGCAAATACCACCTCTGGCTGGCCCCGCCCACCCATCCCGGTCTTACTTCTCCTATATTCCCCTTGTTGTTTTGCTCAGCTGATTCGCACAGCAGAGCGGATTGCCGCCCCTCAGCTGAGCTAAAAAACAGCTCAGCTCACCTCACTCAGCTCATACAGCAGTCGGACTTTGAGCCCTGTACGCGCATGCTCAAAGTGCATTGAACCGCTCATAGAACCAGTAGTAAAAAATTTGGAACCCGCCACTGTTGGGTACCCCTGTTCTATGTAAATTCCTACAACTTTTTTTTTACTTGTGATATTGCAAGGCAGTGCGCTGAACCACCAGTTTTGGTCAACCCAGAAATTGGTATTGCTTTACCCCATTCAAGATTCAACCTAGAAATTTAACTGAAGATTGACAATAATACTGTCGTAATCTTACTATAATGTAAACAAATCATAAAAATATAATTTCATAATATAAACTTAAGGTTTGTTGTTTTGTGATTGGTTTGGGAATTGCCTACACTCTGGTAGACACACAACATTTATGGTACCCATAAATCTCTGTTAATTTTTTGAGCTACCAAATCTAGGCTGCAAAAATATGAAGAACTACCAGATGAAAGCAAAAAGTAAAAATTATTTCTGTCTCTTTGCTGCCATCAAGTGATTATCCAAATTTTTGCAGCCTGAACCTGATAACACTGGTGGTATGTACAGTAATCTGCCTATTTTCATTCTTTGTTTGTTCTGCTCATGTCTTTTATATTTCTAATTAATGAAATGAATGATTTTCAGTCTTAAACCCCTTTCATTCACATATGTTATATTTACTGAAATTTACTATGGTGGCGCAGTGGTTAGAATGCAGTTTGCAGACTAATTCTGCTGGCTACCAGCAGTTTGATCCTGACCAACTCAAGATTGACTGAGCCTTCCATCCTTCTGAGGTCAGTAAAATGAGGAGCCAGATTGTTGGGGGCAATAGGCTGACTCTGTAAACCATTTAGAGAGGGCTGTAAATCAGTATATATTGTAAGTTTAAGTGCTATTGCATTGATTTCAAAGGATTAGCTCCTCCCAGTGTATTTGGGATGGAAGACACTTAAGCTATGTTTACCATTTAGCTAAATTCTCACACAGCATTACACTTTGAGCTAATCTGGATGAAAAAATATTCATATGACATTTCTAAGTCCTGCAAGCTAAGAATGCAAATGGATACTAAGCAAGTCTGCTTTAATACTAGCTTAGAGGAAATCTACCTGTGTTATGCTTTTATCATTTTTCAATCAGCCTTACGCATTAATTTGTATTATGCAGAAGGTTGGTCTTTTCGAATGTTAGGCAAAACAGTGGATGCTATCAAAGTTACAGCAGCATTGAGGTCATTCCCAAACCTTGTAGTCTTGTACTGCACTGGAGATCAACAATTTTCTTTGTTTAGAAGCATATATTAGAAATAAGATTTGTGGCGTTCAGTGAGGCTTGTTCTCAGCTAAGTAGCTATCAGTTTGCACATGACATAGAAACATACAGGTAAGTCCTCTACTTACAACCGTAACTGAACCCACAATTATGGTTGTTAACAGGGGTGGGATTCAAATTTTTTAACAACCAGTTCTGTGGGCGTGGCTAAGTGGGCATGCCTAGGGGTGCAGCTAGGTGGCTGTGGCCATGTGACTGGTGGCTGTGGCTTTTTTGCAGCCCCCCTGCACTCTGTTTTTGGGCCTCCTGCACCTTACGGAAGCCTCCTGGGGGCATTTTTGCTCCCAGGACCTTCCCTGGGGCCCAGGTATCAAAAATCAGAGTGCAGCGGGGGGCGCAGCACACACCCACACCCCGCACGCCCCCTTTTGCCTCCTGGGTCTCAGAGAAGCCTCCCGGTGAAGCAGTAAGACAGCGAGGGGGATTCCAGCACAGCTGATCATTGGAACAGCTGGTCGTCAGGATGGGGAAAAAAGGAACACCTTAAGAGTGGCTGGATGGGGGAGAATGCAGTCAGAGATGTTGCACATGCGTGATAAGGACTGACTGGGCAGGGAGGGGAGGGGCGGATGGAGAGGGGCGGGGCCAGCCAGGGGCACGATTTGCCAGTTCTCCAAACTGCACAGAATCATAACAACCGGTTCTATAGAACCAGTCCAAACCGGTAGAATCCCATCCCTGGTTGTTAAGTGTTATAAATGCCAAAAATAGACTCAATGACCAAAGAACCGTAAAAAGGCTCCTATTTCAGAAAATTTGCAAATATCAGAATAGGACTTCATCTCCTTAACATTAGGAGTATGAAGATGCCACCTAAAGTGGTTATTACATTTATAGGGTGTTACAAACATATGTTACTGAAAGAGCATAACAGGAAGAATTATGTAACATACGTATGTAACACCCTATAAATCTAAAATTACTGAAAGAGCATAACAGGAAGAATTACATAATTTTAGGAATTTTCCTAGGTATCTTTCCACTAGCTCCTTCCAGACCACCATCTCTTGGAAACCACCTCATTCTCATGGCCTTGTCTTCCTGTTATGTCCATCTGGGTGTTTTTGTAACACAACAGATCATTAATCAGTTCCATTCGGGTCAGGAGGACCCAGGATCTTTTTCACATATCTGCATGTCAAAAATTACAGTCCCATGTTCTAGCTAAAAACTGACATTTGCTTCAGAAGATAACAAGTTACGGAACATAACATGTTGATTAGATATAGTTATATAACTGTCCAGTAATCTTTACACAGTTCAAATATCGGATAAATATGGCTTCCCTTCTGTTCCTCATTTTCACAGGTGTAACTCTTAATATGTAATTCTTACATATGATATTAAGTCATGCCAATCGTTAAACCGGTCATCATGTGACCGTGCCTGATTTTACTTTTTTGCAGTGGTTAAGCAAACACTGCAGCTATTAAATGAATGCAGTGGTTGTTAAGCCAACACAATAGTTATTGAATGAATCCATTTTACCCAATGGGCATTTTAAACCAGTAACTGTAAATTAACCCTGAAAGCTGGCACACTGGTTGGGAGGTTGTACAGCACACCCAAGCAGCATGGATGCTCCAGCCAGCAAATCCTGCAGCCAATCAGTTGAACAGGAAGGCTGATCCTCCTTTTTACCCCACTTCCTGTCTGCACAAAAGACTTGGCTTGGCTTGTTGAAGTGATTAGTGCATTTTTATAGGAAGTCCTCTACTTACAACCATTTGTTTAGTGTACGTTCAAAGTTACAATGGCACTGAAAAAAGAGACTTATGATCATTTTTCACACTTGAGACCATTGCCGCATCCCCGTGGTCACGTGATCAAAATTCAGCATGTATGTATGACCGTTGCAGTGTCCCTGGGTTATGTGACCCCCTTTTGCGACCTACTGACAAGCAAAGTCAATGGGTAAGGCAGATTTCATTTAACAACCATATTACTAACCTAACAATTGCAAGGATCCCTTAACAACTGAACAAGAAAGATTGCAAAATGGGGCGAAACTCAGTTAACCACTGTTTTGCTTAGCAACAGAAATTTTGGACTGCATTTTTGTCATAAGTCGAGGACTGCCTGTATGGCACCATGCATGGCCTAGTCACAGCTACGTTTTTTTTTAAAGCTTCTCGAACAATTTATAATTAACAGTTCTTCCCCCAAATTATTTTGCCTTCAGGTATGATAGATTAAGCCAGATCATTTTTTACCCCTTGTACGATCTGCATTATGAAATACGTTAAACGTAGACTTCTGGAGCATGACAAGAGACTGATTAATATCTCTGAAAAAAGTTTTATTAGTGCTGAATAGGGCATTTTTTTAAACATTTGATCTTCTATACAAGCTAGAGTTTATGTACATTAAATGAGACAAAAGGCAAGATGCCGATACATAAGAGAACATATAGAGATTTTCTGTCAATATCTCCTGATTAATCACCTCATTTATTTATTTTATTTATTTATAATTGGACTTGTATGCCGCCCCTTCTCCGACAGGACTCGGGGCGGCTCACAACTAAATTACAACAATAAATATATTTAAAAAGAATTAAACTTAAACAAGCCCAACAGGTAAACTAATTTAAAACTAATTTAAAATTTAAAACAATTTTAACCCCCCCTCCAAGAGGTCAATCCAGCCCGGCCTGCTCAAACAGCCAGGTTTTCAAATCGCGGCAGAAAGAGCGGAGATCAGGAGCCAAACGGAGGTAGTTGGTTCCACAAGGCGGGAGCTGCAACAGAGTAGGCCCTTCCCCGGGGCACCGCCAGCTGACACTGTCTTGCGGACGGTAGCCCGAGGAGTCCCGCCTGTTTGAATGAAGGATGGGAAGAATGAATGGTGCGGTGGCCTAGTGGTGGAGGTCTCGCCTCACAATCACGACGCTGTGAGTTCAATCCTAGATAGAGGCAGATATTTCTCTGGGCACGTTGAGGATATATCTGCTGAATATAACTCTGCATTGGTGGCAGGAACGGCATCCGGCCAGTAAACACTCAGATTCATTTAGTTGCCCAGACTCCACCCTGCAAAGGATTATGGGGTTGTTAAAAGGAGATGATGATGATGATGAAGAAGAAGAAGAAGAAGAAGAAGAAGAAGAAGAAGAAGAAGAAGAAGAAGAAGAAGAAGAAGAAGAAGAAGAAGAAGAAGAAGAATGAGAGATGGGAAGAATTCTTCCACCTACTTGCCAGGTAATTAGGATTTTTTTTTCCTGAAGAACAGATTTTTGAATGAATATTCAGTGAAAACCTAATCTCCATAATCTCCTGAAATTATTACACATAAAAAAATTCAGCCTCTCCATTCAGGTTCAGATGAAATTGCACTGGGTTTAAATGAATTCTTAGCCACATCAAACAAATATGGAAAGGTTCAAGATTCACCTGAAGAGAAAGGAAAGTTTGCAAAATGAATTTGGTACTTGTTGACGTTTCCTAAAGGATTGTGAAATTTAGGAATCTGGAGAAATAGAGACTGTGTGCAGATCAATATTATCACATATTCTCCCAAGTGTCTAGGAAAGGGAAAGGAAATGGAAATGAAGCAAAGAAGATGACAATCTTGGGGATCATAAAATTTCTAACTTCCAGTATGAAATGTAGCTACAATGTGGAGAACAGTATGTGGCTGTATTGAGCTGTGTTTCTCAACCTAAATAACTTTCAAATGTGTGAACTTCAACTCCCAGAATTTCCCAGCCAACTATGTAGCTAGCTAAGCTAGCTACGGAATTCTGGGGGTTGAAGTCCATAACTTAAACTTGATATGGTTAAGAAACACTGGTACAAAGATATCCCCATGGAAGAAGACATGCTTTGTATTAACACTGATGCAGACTCATTCCTTGGTATTACTAAGAATATGGGAAATGTCAAGGAGAAGGGCTGAGAAAGGACTTTGGATGGGAAAATATTAGACCTATATAAGAAAATACCAAGAACTCAACACATGATAAAGTAAAACACCTTCCCATCATTCACGAATTGTATTGACGTGTCCTTGTAGTATTTTTAACAACAGTATAGGAGTTATTTGTTATTTATTTATTTATCGAATTTAGATACCATCCACCTCAATCTCAGAGTGACTCTGAGTGGTTTATTGCCTTCTTCTGAGATGATTTTGCAGCCTAGCCTATAGTCTAGAGCTTTGCAGAGAGGCTTCCATTCAACTTCCAGCAAATTCAACCATGCTTAGCTTTCTATCAGCAAAATCAGTCTAGGCAGTCACCTAGCTTCCCCACCATCCAGTCAGAGCTGAAAAAGCTTTTTGGATGAGAAGTGAAACATCTTCAAAGAAAAAACAGAAAATCCAGTTCCTTCTTGAAAAAGCACCTTTGGGACAGCCGTGACCTGGATGACTTAAAATCTCTATAGATACCTAGCTAACCTGATTCTAAACCCTCCATAATTTTTTTTCCTTTTCCAAAAAGGAAGATACAAAACCAATATTTCTGAGTCAGGTGAATAGATTCGTTCTTCCTATCCAAATAATTTACCCCAGTCTTAAACAAGAAGTCTTCCAAATACGGTGAATTCAAGATGATAACTTAGAAAGTTGATAACGAATCATTTGCCTTTTAATAATTTTGGCCCAACATCTTCAATCAAGCAACATGGATATCAAAGATACAGTTTTTGGAAGTGATTAAAAAACAGAGCCAATATTAAAGCAGTAATAAAACAAAAGGTGCCCCAAGGAGTTAAGGGTTTTTAAACAAGCCTGTCAAAAAAGTATAATAATGTTGTCAGATCAATTTGCTACCTGGTGCAGGTTTAATGTGATAAAGCTTCAAAGTGGAAGTTCTTAGCAGATTATGTTTTCAAAACTGCCAAGCAGGAGCTACAGTCATAAGTAACAAATTACAAGATACCAAGCACAGAACTAAAGATGCTACAATAATCCACCATGCTGGATTTTCAGGAGATCCCATATCTTACTTCCCTTGGAGAAGACAAGTACCCCAAATCGGAACCACCCCAAATCAATCAGGTTTAATTTCTGTTCAGTGGGGTGAGGGGAAAGAAAGACATGTTGGTTGTGCAAATTGTGACTCATAATGAAAAATTAAGTAAGGCTGGATTATTTACCAAAAATCGAGGCTTAGCATACCAAACCAAATTGATGGGGTCCTTGGTGCTCTCTGACCTTGATAGTTTTCTTGCAGAGGTTTAATTACCCAAACTAGATAACATCATCAGTGCTAGAGTAGATTAGCACTGATAATGTTACATAGTTTGGGTAAGGAAATGTCTGCAAGAAAACAATCAAGGTCAGAGAGCACCAAGGACCCTTCATTTTAACCCTGAGCTACAAATATTCTCTGTTATTGGAACAAAATTAGTGTGCAGAAAGCATAAGCATGGTTTTTCATTCGTTTGTTCTAAAAGGTAGAAAGTACCTTCTACCTTCCTTCTGTTTTGCTAGTCTAGATAGCTTGTGGTTCATAACTTTGGTCAGTGAGCAAGGGATGATTTATTAAAGGATACACTCACAAACTTTCAGTGGACATTCAAGAGTTCAGGATCTTTTCCAGTAGAAAAATGCTCAGGGGAAGATATAGCTTACAGAAAGCCTCTGTTTACCAATAGAAGAGAATATTTATAGTTCAGGATTGAACCATGCTCCCTTAATGGTTGTAGATAAGCATTCTAATGTAGTTGGGTGCTCTGGTAGGATTTCCTATGGGAGCTTTATAGATGACAATAATCATTGTGCTTTACAGGAAAGTAAATGAAACATATATGAAATCATAGATAATATTGAGGGTGGACGAGAGAGAGAGAGAGAGAGAGAGAGAGAGAGAGAGAGAGAGATGATACTTCCTCTTATACAATGATACAAGTTGTTATGTATGCAGGTTTAAAGTCATTGGTTTAGTTTGAACTGTTCTTGTAAAATGTAAGAAATGATTGGTTTAAAAAGTGCAGGAAAACCCTGCACTCTGATTGGCTGGCAACTGCGGCTGCTGGCTATAAGTAGCAGCCGCAGCCCAGCCAAAGTGGGTTCGTTCTGAGCTGTAGTCACTAATAAACAAAGAGCTTGAAGCACTCCGCGTCTGCCTCTTCATGCAAACTTAACACTGGCGACAAAGGTGGGATCTCCCTGAAGAAGAAGGCAACGCGAACAGAAGGAGAGTGAGATGGCTGTGCTGAACACCCCCAGCCCCGCTTCGATCCACGGCAGAAGACTGGGAGACGATGCAGATCGTTCCAAATGTATCTGGAAGGAAACGATCTTGCCGACATTTCCGAGAAGCGGAAGAGGGAGGTCTTTCTCACGCACTGTGGTCCAGCAGTTTTCAAGATGGCGAAGACATTGGTGGGAGCTGCAGACGTGAAGGTAATGGAATGGCCTGACTTAGAAAAGTTGTTAAGAGCCCATTACGCCCCACAAGTATCGTGCCTCATTAAGAGACACAAGTTTTACCATCGGGATCAAGGGGAAAGCGAAACATAAACGACTTTGTGGCAAGTTTAAGGGACATTGGGGGTGCATGTGAATTTAACAATTTAGAAGAGGCCATGCGCGATCGATTTGTTCTGGGCCTTAAAGACAAGGTGCTTCAGAGCAAGTTATTACTAAGACCTAAGATCACGCTGAAGGAAGCAATAGAAGAGGCCTCTTCAGCAAAATCTACCAAGTCCTCAGCAGCAGCCATGAAGAAAATTAACAAGGCCACAAGCCAGCCTGATGTGGAAAAGTCCACAACAACTGATTGTGGGCAAATAGGTTCTGAGTCAGACTGTAGTGAGGTGGAGGAAGGAATTTATAGACTCAGAATGGAAAGGAAAAAGAAAGACCTGGGAAGAAAGAGGCAAGATTTCTACTGCAGAGGTTGTGGGGGAAGCCACCCCCGCACTGAATGCAAGTTCCTAGATACCACCTGCCTCCGTTGTGAAAAAAGAGGACACCTAGCAAGAGTCTGCAAATCATCCAGAACTCCACCCAACAGAAGGAAGTTTCCTGACAAAGAATTCAAGCCCAACAACCTCAGTGAGAAAATGGGGCACAGCACAGAATGAAACTCATCAGACAGTAACTATTGGTCATTCTTCTTCTATCAATAACAGAAAGGTGCATGTCAAGGTACTAATTGAAGGAAGGCCTTGCCAAATGGAAGTGGACTCAGGCTCATATTTATCTATGGTGTCATGGGACACTATTCACAGACTACTCCCAAACATTCAGAAGAAGCATTTCAAGAAGCAAGCACTGACTCTTAAAGACTACCAAGGGAACAAGATTCCAGTAGTTGGAACAAGAGAATTCAACGTGAAGTTCAAAGGCCACACCAAACGCTTGCCCCTGACCACCGTGGACAAGGATCGACCAAGCTTGCTGGGACTTGAGTGGTTCAATCCACTAGGCATCGAGGTGACTGGCATCAATCACATGAGCAACACTGAATGGGAGGAGGCCTTGAAGTCTGAGTTTCCAGAGGTCTTCAGCGACGGATTGGGCAAGTATATTTATTTATTTATTTTATTTACTATTTGAACTTGTATGCCGCCCCATCTCCGAAGACTCGGGGCGGCTCACAACTAAAAAACAGTAACAATAAATACTTAAAAAGAGATTAAACCAGATTTACAAGCCCAAATACAACACTAAAATTTACAATAGTTAAATAATTAAAAACCCTATCCCCCGCCCAAAGGAGGGGTCACAGCCCGGGTTGGTCAAACAACCAGTTCTTCAAGTCATGGCAGAAGGTGCGGAGGTCAGGGGCCAGGCGGAGCCCCAAGGGCAGTTGGTTCCAGAGGTCAGGAGCCGCGACAGAATAGGCTCGTCGCCGGGGGACCGCCAGCCGACATTGGCTTGCTGACAGGATCCCGAGGAGTCCTTGTCTATGTGCTTGCACAGGGCAGCTGGCATTCGATATTGGCAGAAGACGCTCCCTCAAATATTGAGGACCCATGTCGTGAAGGACTTTGTATGTTAAAACCAAAACCTTGAATCTCACCTGGAGTGCAACCAGCAACCAATGCAGGCAGTGCAGGAGGGGGGTAACATTGGAGAATCGGGAAACTCCCATCGCCACCCGCGCCGCCACATTTTGCACCAGCTGCAGTCTCCGGATGGTATGCAAGGGCAGTCCCAAATAGAGAGCATTGCAGTAGTCGAGTCTAGAGGCAACAAGGGCATGAGTGACTGTGCGCAGGGCATCTCGGTCCAGAAATGGGCAAAGTTGACGAACAAGATGGAGCTGGGCAAAGGCCCCCCTGGCAACGGCCCCCACCTGCTCCTCCAACCGGAGCCGTACATCCAGGAGGACCCCCAGATTCTGCCCTATCCACAGGGGCAACACCTCTCCCCTATGGCCAAAGATGGATATTCCTGACTGGGCCGAGATGCCGGTATGCACAGCCACTCAGTCTTGGCCGGGTTGAGTCGAAGCATGTTCCCGCCATCCAAATCCGTGCATCCAAACACCGGGTCATCAGGGAGAGGGCATCACTGATCTGGTTTGGGGTGGAAATGTACAGCTGGGTGTCATCTGCGTACTGATGGAATCTCACCCCAAAACCACGGAGGATCTCACCCAGCGGCTTCATGTAGATGTTAAATAGGAGAGGGGAGAGGACCAATCCCTGAGGGACCCCACAAGAGAGCACCTTGGGGTCGATCTCAACCCCCTGCCAACACCGATTGCGACTGCCCCGAGAGGTAGGAGGCAAACCACTGAAGAATAGTGCCCCCCATTCCCAACCCCTCGAGGCGTCGCAAAAGGATACCATGGTCGATGGTATCGAAAGCCGCTGAGAGGTCTAATAGGACCAGGACAAAGGAAAAACCCCTGTCCCGAGCTCTCCAGAGATCATCCATCAGCGCGACCAATGCCATCTCCATGCTGTAACCGGGTTGGAAGCCCGATTGATATGGATCCAGGTAGTCTACTTCTTCCAGGAAAAGTGGAAACTGCTGGGCCACCACACTCTCAACAACCTTCGCCAAGAAGAGAAGGTTGGAGACTGGATGAAAGTTGTCTAACACGGTCGGGTCCAGGGCAGGCTTCTTCAAGAGGGGTCTCACCACTGCCTCCTTCATGACGGTGGGAAAAACACCCTCTCTTAACGAAGCATTGACAACTGCCTGGAGCCAACCGCAGGTGGCCTCCCTGGCGTCATAAGCCAACCAGGAGGGACACAAGTCCAACAAACATGTGGTGGAACTCAGCCGCCGCATAATCCTGTCCACTTCATCCTCGGAAACAGGATCAAACTCATCCCAGATCACACTGGCCAGACTGCTTGCACCTCCCTGCTCAGACCACTGCAAATCAGAGGACAACCCGTCCCGAATCTGAGCGATCTTGTCTGACAGATGTTGACCAAACTCCTCAGCACTTCCCCGCAACGGGTCTGCCCCTCCCTCTATACGAAGGGGAGAGCAGGTAACCTGAAACAGGGCAGCTGGGCGGTTATCTGCGGATGCTATGAGGGCGGAGAGATAAGATCTCCTCGCCGCTCTCATAGCTACCAGGTAAGTCCTAATAGCTACCAGGTAAGTCTTAGCTGGTCTCGATCGGATTGGGAATGGGTGGACCTCCACCTGCTCTCTAAGTCCCTCTGACGACACTTCATCTCCCGGAGCTCCTCGGTATACCAAGGAGCCATCCGGGATCCACGGCGTGTGAGGGGATGAATGGGGACAACTCTGTCAAGGGCATCTGACGCAGCCTGTTGCCAAGTGGCCTCCAGATCCTCGGCAGAGCTGTGGGCAAGGGAAGAGGGAAAAGACCCCAGTTCCACCTGGAACCTCTCAGGGTCCATCAGGCGTCTGGGGCGGAACCATCTAAGTGGCTCCTCATCCCAGCAGTGGGGGGTGGCCTGTTGGAAGACCAGCCGCAGGAGATAGTGATGAGACCATGGAACAGGCAATGCCGTAAAAATGGCTTGCCCTCTGTCACTACGCCACTGTTCAGAGACAAAAACTAGGTCAAGAGTGTTCCCCCCTTCATGAGTCGGGCCTTGAATCAGTTGGGTCAGGCCCATGGCTTCCATAGAAGCCATGAATTCCTGGGACAAACCCGACGCCCCACCCAGGGAGGGCAGATTGAAGTCCCCCAGGACTATAAGGCCCGGGAACTCCACCGCCACCCCCGAGAGGAGATCGAGAAACCCAGGCAGGGCTGCTGCCACACAGCTGGGGTAAAGGTATGCGAGCAGCAAGCCCACCCAACCATTAGGTCCCCAACTCAAGAGGAGGGTCTCAATCCTGCCTATCTCTGGAACCGCGACCTCCCTTGGAAACAGGGTCTCCCAAATAACCACAGCCACCCCAGCACCCCTCCCCTGGGCCCGTGGTCAGTGCAAAACCCAAAAACCTGGAGGGCACAAATCAACCAGAGGGACACCTCCCTCCAGGCCCAACCACGTCTCGGTGATGCAGGCCAGGTCCACATCCTCCTCCTCAATAATCTCACGGAGGGGGGAAGACTTATTAGCCACGGACCTGGCATTAAAATACACCAACCTGAGCCCAGGGGTCCCACTTCCCGAGCCACCTAGGGAGGAGGCCATAGGGTCGGAGCATGCCACCGCACAGAGATGGCGGGTACGCGCTCCCGACACATGATATGGCCCTATGCCTCGACGTCTCCCACCAATTCCAACCACCCTGGGAATCACAGTCCCTACCTCGCACCTCAGGGCCCTGCTGGCCCCCAGCCCCAGCCCCCCAACCACACACCGGCTGCAAGAAGGCCCCTCCACCCACCCCCCAGCCCCTTAAGACAACCAATTAAAAATTTTAAAACCTCCCTTCAATTAGGTAATTTAAAACCCTTGGTCATGCTATGCCCCCTCTCGGGAATAAAAAACCCATCATCAAGTGACAGTACAGCAGGCCATCTCAGGGACAGGGGAACACCCCTGAGTGCCCGCAGCTCAAGAGAAGAATAGATGTATCCCTTGAAGTCTGAGTTTCCAGAGGTCTTCGGTGACAGATTAGGCAAGTACTTGGGGACCCCTATCACTTTCAACCTAGATCCCAAGGTGCCCCCAATTCGCTTAAAGCCCAGAAGGGTCCCATTTGCCTTAAAGGAAAAAATTGATGCACAATTAGATAAACTAATAGCTCAAGGAGTTTTAGAGCCCACTGACCACTCCAGGTGGGAGACACCCATAGTCACACCAGTCAAGACTGATGGGTCAGTGAGAATCTGTGGAGACTATAAGGGGACATTGAACCATGCGCTTCAACAGAGCGCATATCCAGTTCCAGTGGTGCATCATTTACTACATTCACTTGGCAGGGGTACAGTCTTTGCCAAATTGGATCTGGCCCAGGCATATCAACAATTAACAATGGATGATGCCACTGCAGAGGCCCAAACCATTGTGACTCATAGAGGTGCTTTCAAATGTAAAAGGTTACAGTTTGGAGTAAGCGTGGCACCAGGCATCTTCCAAATCCTTATGGAAAGGATGCTCCAAGGACTGCCAGGAATAGTACCTTACTTTGATGATGTGTTAATCTCTGCTGAAAATGACACTCAGTTACAAGAGAGACTCAGAGAAGTCCTTACCAGATTCAAAAAGCGGGGTTAAAAGTCAAGGAAGAAAAATGCACTCTTAGAACTGACAAGGTTGAGTTCTTGGGCTATATGATTGACAAGCATGGTATCCACCCCACAGATGCCAAGGTTCAGGCAATCAAAGAAGCCCCTAGACCAAAATGTAAAACAGATTTGCAAGCCTTCCTTGGACTCATTAAATTTTATCACATGTTCCTACCTCAGAAGGCAACCATTGCAGAACCACTGCACAGATTATTAGACAAAAAGTCTGCGTGGGTCTGGGGCAGAAAAGAACAATCTGCATTTAACAATATTAAAAGACTAATCACATCTGATGCTGTACTGATACAGTTCTCTGAGAATTTGCCTGTTCTGACTTGTGATGCATACCCTTTTGGAGGGGGTGGGGTTTGAGCCACAGGCTTCCCAGCAGGAGGGAGGCTCCTATTGCATTTTACTCTCACACCTTGACCAAAGCAGACAGGAATTACAGCCAACTGGACAAGGAAGCCTTGGCAATTGTTGCAGCTGTCAAGAAATTCCATTAGTATTTATATGGGAGAACATTTACCATTGTCACAGATCACAAACCTCTGTTAGGCATTGTGGCAGGAGACAAACCTATGCCCACTATCCTGTCACCAAGAATGCTGAGGTGGACTGAATTTCTTGCTGCTTATTCATACAAACTCATCCACAGGCCTGGCAAAGACATTGGGCATGCCGATGCTTTGAGTCGCTGCCCACTTCCTTCTCAGTGTTCAGCATATCACTCCCAACCCCTCAACTAACTTGTCCCCAGCCGAATTGTTGATGGGTAGGAAACTCAGGTCTCCCCTTGATCGCCTTCATCCCACTTACGCACCCAACGCACCACTAGATTCCACTAGCAAAACTCGCACATTCACTGTGGGTGATTCTGTTTATGCTAAGAACCTTATGGGTGAACCATTATGGATTCCTGCTGAGATCACCCAAAGCACAGGCCCCAGGTCTTACAGGGTACAAACGGAGGATGGTGTCCTCTGGAGCAGGCACATTGATCAGTTAAGATCCATATTGCCTCAGGAGCATCGCCTTTGCTCCTCTCTGGTTCCCATACCTACTGTCTCTCCTAGGGGGGAAGGTGGGGATTATGAAGCAAGCAAGAATCAACCCCATGTATAACGAGCTAACACGACAGGAACCATCCCAAAACCTGTCACAGTGCCAACAACCATTTTTACAAATGGAAGATTGCACATCACTACCAGACTTAGGTGCTGACATTGGGTTGGAGATGGATTGGGAGGTGAGACCAGGTTGTAGTAACCAAACAGGTTATTACAATACTAGAAGTCCAAGTAAGGAGATGTTAATAGACACATTTCCTCCCTCACAATGTGAGAACCCCAAAACACCTGAACCACGTAGGTCAACGCACGTAAGAGCCCCACCTATTTGCAAGAGTATGTTAGATAGATGGGGTTTGAGTATGGACCAAACCTAGTGGGGAGGGGTGTTATGTATGCAGAGTTTGAATTGATTGGTTGTTCTTGTAAAGTGTTTGAAATCATTGGTTTAAAAGTGCAGGAAAACCCTGCACTCTGATTGGCTGTCAGCCGAGGCAGCTGGCTATATATAGCTGCCTCGGCTAAGCCAAATTGGGTCCGTTCTGAGCTGAAGTCACAATAAACTTTGAGTTGAAGCACTCCGTGTCCTGCCTCTCTATGCGAACTTAACATTTCCTGCTTTTTCAACCTTAGCTGTGCCGTGCAAAGCAGCTGAGGAGGGGAAAGCAGGGAATAAAGGACAGCCTAGAGCCCAGGCAGGTGGGTGGGCCAAACACTGAACCGGTTCAGTGTCAGCTGCTCTGCACAGCTACCGGTTCTATAGAACCAGGCTGAACCCGTAGCATCCCACCCCTGCTTATGACCATTGACACATCTCCATGGTCACATGATCAAAATCTGGGAGCTTGGCAACTGGCATATATTTATGACAGTTTCACTAACCAGGGGCACCATTTGTAACTTTTCCAGCCAGCTTTCGAGAAGCAACATCAATGGGGGGGGAGCTAGATTCGCTTAATGACTGTTTAACTGCAGACATTTTGAGTGCCAGGGTTCCAGCAAACACCCCAAACAGAATCAAAACTCCAAGGGAGGCATTCCTCAAAGCACTGATTAGGCATGTCATATTGGCACATATGGGGAAAACCCGACTATGAAGGACCCAAGGTTTTCCCCACCCAAATCAAACCCCAAAGTTCTTCCCCCCCCAGGTCATATGTCCATCACATAGTCCAACTGGGTTGCATCCTCCATCCTGATTGGCTTTGATCCACGCTTCTCCAACACTTGCTAGGACATCCTTGGCTCCCACAGGAAAGAATGTTGTTTTGGCTACACATCCCCAGATATCTCTATTCCCCAACCCCCATGTTCCCACAGCTCCAACCGGCCTTGCTGTGGCAGCCCTGAAGATGCTCCCAAAATGGCTTCAGGACTGACATTGGGCTCAATTGTGTTCATAAGTCAAGAACTACCTGTACTTCTCAAATCACTGGCAGGCTTGCCTTCAATTCAATTCAAGGAAAAAAATTTTAAAAGAAATCTGGGATCACTTTTCTAGACTAATACTGAAAAGTGTAAACTTTTGTGAGCTGCCACTCACTTCATCAGATGTATTGCAAAATTACTAATATCTCTCTCTTCGAAGAGTAACTGGAATGAAAAGAAATTATTATCTTCTTGGTTGGCTTATTAGCTTCTCAAATGAATCACTGTGTAGTTAATAACTGTTAGATTTACATGTTGGTCTTATTTAAAGTTGTCAGAGTTGTTTATTTAAAAAAGAAAAAAAAACCTCGGAAAGTGAGAAAGAATTAGTTAATTATTTAGGGCATTATTTTACCGCCTGTGCTGAAACGACATTCATCTTGACACCTAGAATCCCAAAGGAAATACTGCTGTTGAGAAAATGCTGCTTCTTATATTCCAAGGACCAAACTAACTGTTTGATTTAAACTAGTTTTTTAGGGATTTCCCCCCTATTTGCTATTTCCTATATTCTTAACAAGAAAAGACAGTCTTATTTTATGATATGAAATACTTTGTGATATGTCTTCTTATGAAGAAGTCTTATTTTCCCTGTTTACTCAATATATCTACTATACAGAAGCATGTTGTCTGCTCATCATCTTAAGCGATGCTGAAAAAATTCCTTTACCCTCTAAGTCAATGCATGGGAAGCCCAGAAGATGAATTGGTATTGAACAGGGGCTTCCAGGTTCTACAAGAAAATAGAGTCCTTAAAAAAAAGAGAGAAGCAATAAATAGAAAACAGAGCAGCTTCTATTGATTGTGTGATGTTTTCCACCACCACCCCACCACCCCGCTCTTAACTCAATTCTCCTGGACAGCTGCATTCTTCCACCTGAAACATTTGACAATGAAAGCGGAAAGTGTTTTGCACCATCTACCATGTACCAATAGCTTGTTTGGAAATGGAATACTTCCGTTCTTCAATAGACATTCCCATGTGCTATCCAGTGGTGAGATTCAAATTATTTTATTACCAGATCTGTGGGCATGGCTTGATGGGCATGGTGGGCATGGCAGGGGAAGGGTACTGCAAAATCTCCATTCCCACCACACTGCAGGGGAAATCTCCATTCCCTCCCCACTCCTGGGGGAAGGTTACTGCAAAATCCCATTCCCTCCCACCCCACTAACCTGCTTTCCAGCTCCGTTCTCCTGTGCAGGGCAACAAAGAAGACCCAGCCAATCAGCTGGGACTCAGGAGGCAGAAAATAGTTGGGGGCAGGGCCAGTCAGAGGTGGTATTTGCTGGTTCTCTGAACTACTCAAAATTTCCACTATCGGTTCTCCAGAACTGGTCTGAACCTGCTGAATACCACCTCTGGTGCTATCCCACCACCAAGATTTGGTTTCCCCATTCAGCAGAGCTTTGTAAAGGCCCAGCTTATGTCATGTATATGTTGATAAAAATGGGATAGTTGAGGTTTAATATTTCATTATCTTTTCCAGATTCAAGAATTTGTATTTTCCTTCCTTCCTTCCTTCCTTCCTTCCTTCCTTCCTTCCTTCCTTCCTTCCTTCCTTCCTTCCTTCCTTCCTCTTTCTTTCTTTCTTTCTTTCTCTCTCTTTCTTTCTTTCTTTCTTTCTTTCTCAGTAGTTTTTTCTAATTTTTTTTACTTTGCCATTAACCAAAGAAAAAATGGTGAGGAAGAAGAACTGAGAATTCATTCTTAGTAAAATTCATTTTAGGGAGCTCTAAAGACACCTGAGAACAATTTTATTTGGTCTATTTCCAAGGCAGGAAATAATTCTCCTGCAGCTAGCCTAACAAAATGAGTATTGGACACATCATTTTGCTTCTAACAATTTTTTGCTTTGTTCAACCATGCCATTAGCTTTGTGGCCATGTGAGCTCAAGAACAATTCCTTTGATGGGCTTATGTCCCAGTTCGATATGAAATGAACAAGTTCAGCTTTTGGGCAATGTGCCGTAACACTGAATATTTCTCCACAACAATAACATCTTCTTAATGAGGGACTGCATGGCATTGCACTGGCCAGAAAAGCACATGGTTCAAAACAAAACAAACAAATAGATAAATAAATTCAAAGGTGTTGTTTTATTTTTCCAAAATCAGATGAATACAGTTGTATGGCATTGTCCCAAATTTGAGTTCAACTTTGTGGACAGAATTAGATTATCATCCTTCATTTATGCAAACTGAATAGGAATTTAAGGAGCATAACCTGTTATGTATGTAGGTTTGAATGTCATTGGTTTAGTTTGAATTGTTCTTGCAAATGTCAAATATGATTGGTTTAAAAAGTGCGGGAAAACCCTGCACTCTGATTGGCTGGCAACTGCGGCTGCTGGCTATAAGTAGCAGCCACAGCCCAAACAAATCGGGTCTGTTATGAGCTGTAGTCACTAATAAACTCTTCACTGAAGCACTCCGCGTCTGACTCTTCATGCAAACTTAACACTGGCGACGAAGGTGGGATCCTTCCGAAGACAACATGGAGAACAAGCTGAGAGAGATGGCTGCAACACCCCCCAGCCTCGTTCGATCCGGCGGCAGAAGACTGGGACTCGTATGCAGATCGTTTCCAAATGTATTTGGAGGGAAACGATCTCGCCGACATTTTTGACAAGTGGAAGAGGGCGGGTCTTTCTCACCCACTGCGGTCCGGCCATTTTCAAGATGGTGAAGGCATTGGCGGGACCTGCAGACGTGAAGGTAATGGACTGGCCCGACTTAGAAAAGTTATTAAGAGCCCATTACGCGCCACAAGTATCGTGCCTCATTAAGAGACACCAATTCTACCGTCAGGATCAAGGGGAAAGCGAAAACGTTAATGACTTCGTGGCAAGTTTAAGGGACCATGGGGGTGCATGTGAGTTTATCAACTTTGAAGAGGCCATGCACGATCGATTTGTTCTAGGCCTAAAAGATAAGGTTTTGCAGAGCAAATTATTAATGAAACCTAAAATCACGCTTAAGGAGGCCATAGAAGAAGCTTCTTCAGCGGAAGCTACCAAGTCCTCAGCAGCAGCCATGAAGAAAATTAACAAGGCCACAAGCCATCCTGATGTGGAAAAATCCACAACAACCCATTACGAGCAAATAGACTCTGATTCAGAGGAAGGAATTTATAGACTCAGAATGGAGAAGAAAAGGAAAGAACTTGGAAGAAAAAGGCAAGACTTTTATTGCAGAGGTTGTGGGGCACTGAATGCAAGTTCCTAGATACCATCTGCCTCCGTTGTGAAAAAAGAGGTCACCTAGCAAGAGTCTGCAAATCATCCAGAACTCCACCAAGCAGAAAGAAGTTTCCTGATAAAGAATTCAAGCATAACAACTTCAGTGAGAAAATGGGGTGCAACACAGAAGCAAATGGGAAGAATGAAACTCATCAAACAGTCACTATTGGTCATTCTTCACCCTTAAGAAGCAGAAAAGTACATGTGAAGGTACTTATTGAAGGAAGGCCTTGCCAAATGCAAGTAGACTCAGGCTCCTATTTATCTATGGTGTCATGGGACACTATTCACAGGCTATTTCCCAACATTCAGAAGAAGCATTTCCAGAAGCAAGCACTGACTCTTAAAGACTACCAAGGGAACAAGATTCCAGTAGTTGGAACAAGAGAATTCATCGTGAAGTTCAAAGGCCACACCAAACGTTTGCCCCTGACCATCGTGGACAAAGACCCCAAGCTTGCTGGGACTTGAGTGGTTCAATCCACTAGGCATCGAGGTGACTGGCATCAATCACGTGAGCAACACTGAATGGGAGGAGGCCTTGAAGTCTGAGTTTCCAGAGGTCTTCAGCGAAGGATTGGGCAAGTATATGGGGACCCCTATCACTTTCAACCTAGATCCCAAGGTGCCCCCAATTCGTTTAAAGCCCAGAAGGGTCCCATTTGCCTTAAAGGAAAAAATTGATGCACAATTAGATAAACTAATAGCTCAAGGAGTTTTAGAGCCCACTGACCACTCCAGATGGGAGACACCCATAGTCACACCAGTCAAGACTGATGGGTCAGTAAGATTCTGTGGGGACTATAACGGGACACTGAACCATGCACTGCAGCAGAGTGCATACCCAGTTCCAGTGGTGCATCATTTATTACATTCACTTGGCAGGGGTACAGTCTGCCAAATTGGATCTGGCCCAGGCATATCAACAACTAACAGTTGATGATGCCACTGCAGAGGCCCAAACCATTGTGACTCATAGAGGTGCCTTCAAATGTAAAAGGTTACAGTTTGGAGTAAGCGTGGCACCAGGCATTTTCCAAAGCCTTATGGAAAGAATGCTTCAAGGACTGCCAGGGTAGTGCCTTACTTTGATGATGTGTTAATCTCTGCTGAAAATGACACTCAGTTACAAGAGAGACTCAGAGAAGTCCTTACCAGATTCAGGAAAGCAGGGTTAAGAGTCAAGGAAGAAAAATGCACTCTTAAAACTGACAAGGTTGAGTTCCTGGGCTATATGATTGACAAGCATGGCATCCACCCTACAGATGCCAAGGTTCAAGCAATCAAAGAAGCCCCTAGACCTAAATGCAAAACAGATTTGCAAGCCTTCCTTGGACTCATTAACTTTTATCACATGTTCCTACCTCAGAAGGCAACCATTGCAGAACCATTACACAGATTACTTGACAAAAAGTCTGTTTGGGTCTGGGGCAGGAAGAAACAATCAGCATTTAACAGTATTAAAAGACTAATCACGTCTGATGCTGTACTCATGCAGTTCTCTGAGAATTTACCTGTTGTACTGACTTGTGATGCATCCCCTTTTGGAGTGGGGGTTTGAGTCACAGGCTTCCCAGCGGGAGGGAAGCTCCTATTGCATTTTACTCTTGCACCTTGACCAAAGCAGAGAGGAATTACAGCCAATTGGACAAGGAAGCATTGGCAATTGTTGCAGCTGTCAAGAAATTCCATGAATATCTTTATGGGAGAACATTTACCATTGTCACAGATCACAAACCTCTCTTAAGCATTGTGGCAGGAGACAAACCTACACCCACTATCCTGTCACCAAGAATGCTGAGGTGGACTGAATTTCTTGCTGCTTATTCATACAAACTTATCCACAAGTCTGGCAAGGACATTGGACATGCTGATGCCTTGAGTCGTTGCCCACTTCCTTGTCACAAGGAGGACTTTGAACCTGAGGCACACACCTTTTTCCTAGAAACTGTTGCCAAGCTTCCAGTACACGCTGCTGAAATTGCCAGAGAGACTGCCAAAGACACTTTATTGGCTCCTATTATAGGCTGGATTAAGAAAGGTTGGCCTTTTCAAGATCTACCTCACCTTGCCCAACCTTTTAAGTCCAGGCAAACTGAATTATCTGTATTAAGAGGATGTATTTTGTGGGGTAACAGGGTGGTTATTCCTGCAAAACTGCAAAGAGAGGTTTTGGAAATGTTACATGAGGGTCATCCTGGGATTGTAAGGATGAAGGGATTGGCCAGGAGTTATGTATGGTGGCCAGGTATTGACAAAATGGTTGAAAACTGGGTTGCATCTTGTCCCAACTGTCAGGTAGTCAGGCCTGCCCCACCTCTCGCCCCCAAACAGGAATGGGAATGTCCTAGGGGCCCATGGTCTAGGGTTCACATTGATTTCGCTGGCCCTACCAGAGGGCACACCTTCCTTATTATAGTAGATGCATATTCAAAATGGCTAGAGGTAATCCCTATGGTATCTACCACAACTGATGCTGTCATCAAGCAGCTCAAAAAGCTTTTTGTAACTCACGGGTTACCTGATGTTCTTATCTCTGACAATGGCCCTCAATTTACATCCAACCTTTTTGAATCATATCTAGCACAACAGGGTATCAGACATGCCCTGACAGCCCCTGGGCACCCTTCGGCTAACAGCCGGGCTGAACGTATGGTATGATTTACCAAGGAAAAACTTCAGCAATTGGCTCCAGGGGATATCACTGAGAGAGTTGAAAAACTTCTTAGTGTTCAGCACATCACTCCTAGCCCATCAAATAACTTATCCCCAGCAGAGTTGTTGATGGGTAGGAAACTTAGGTCTTCCCTTGACTGCCTTCATCCCACTTACGCACCCAACCACCACTAGATTCCACTTCCAAAGTTCGCACATTCAGTGTGGGTGATTCTGTTTATGCTAAGAACCTTATGGGTGAACCCTTATGGATTCCTGCTGAAATAACTCACATCACAGGCCCTCGTTCTTACAGGGTGCAAACAGAGGATGGAGTCCTCTGGAGCAGGCACATTGATCAGTTTAGATCCAGATTACCTCAGGAACATCGCAATTGTTCTTCTCTAGTTCCCTCACCTGATGTTTTTTCTAGGGGGGAAGGGGAGGAGCAGGAGGATAATCAGCAAACAAGAATCAACTCCATGTGTAACGAGCCATTATGACAGGAACCATCCCAAAACCTGTCTCAATGCCAAAATCCATCCTTACAAGTGGAAGATTGCACATCACTACCTGACTTGGGTGCTGACATTGGTTTGGAGATGGGTTGGGAGGAGAGACCAGATTGTAACACTCAAACAGGGTCTTCTGTCACTGGAAGCCTGAATAGGGAAATGTCAACAGACACATTTCCTCTCTCACTGGGTGAGAACACTAAAACTTCTGAACCACGAAGGTCTCAACGTACACGTAAGAGCCCCATCTATTTAAAAGAATACATTAGATAGATTGGGGTTTGGTATGGACTGAACCTAGTGGGGAGGGGTGTTATGTATGTAGGTTTGAATGTCATTGGTTTAGTTTGAGTTGTTCTTGTAAATGTTAAATATGATTGGTTTAAAAAGTGCGGGAAAACCCTGCACTCTGATTGGCTGGCAACTGCGGGTGCTGGCTATAAGTAGCAGCCGCAGCCCAGCCAAATCGGGTCTGTTATGAGCTGTAGTCACTAATAAACTCTTCACTGAAGCACTCCACGTCTGACTCTTCATGCAAACTTAACATAACCAGAGGTGGTATTCAGCAGGTTCTGACCAGTTCTGGAAAACCAGTAGTGGAAATTTTGAGAACCAGCAAATACCACCTCTGACTGGCCCCACCCCCATCTATTCTCTGCCTCCCAAGTCTCAGCTGATTGGCGGGGTCTTCTTTTGTTGCCCTACACAGGAGAACGGAGCTGGAAAGCAGATTAGTGGGGTGGGGAGGGAATGGGGATTTTGCAGAATCCTTCCCCTGCCATGCCCACCAAGCCATGCCCACCAAGCCACACCATGCCCACCAAGCCACGCCTACAGAACTGGTAGTAAAAAAAATTGAATCCCACCCCTGAGCATAACTTTGTTGACCTGTCTAAATATATCCACTGTATCTGCAAATGTATAAATATAATAAGTGTGAGGGTAAAGGTTCATTCTCCAAGCTTGTGGGTTGGCTAGTAACATCTTCAGCAGAGTTTAGGGGATGTCAGTGTTCTGTTTATAGGCTTAGGTGTGGGTGTGTCAAGTGAGGGTCTTGTGACAGGTCTTGTGATGACTCAGCTATGAGTCAGCTGTGAGTCTTATGATGGGCCTTGTGATAAAGAGATTACCTCAGGTCAGGGTTGTTGGGAGATGAACTGCTGCAGTGGTGGTATTCTACCAGTTCGGCCTGGTTCTGGCATACTTTTAATGCCAAAGATCAGCGGAGACCGAACCGGTTCTCTCTGAGGAGCTGCTGGAGCTGCTGTTGGGCCCACCCACCTGCCTGGGCTCCTATACTGTTCTTTATCCTCTGCTTTTGAAGTGCAGCTGCTTTGTGTGGTCTTGCACACTAGAGACTTACTCCATACCCATCAGTCTTCCTGAACTGGAAAAGGAGATCTGAAACAGAAAATACTCCAGTTTAGTCATGGGTACAGCGGCTGACAATTAGTTAGCCAAGCTATTCTGTTTAATAATAATAAAAAATATTTTTAAACTTGAGTAAGTCTTTACTTTTATCTAGTGCTGTACCTAACATGCCTGACACCTGGAGCAGAGTATTTTTAACACATACATTCCTTGTCTGTCCCTGAGGGCCAGTTTACTGGAGGGGTTAAGTCATCAGGCTAGAAGCTGGAAGTGCAGTGGTTCATGAGGTTGCAGCACTGGGTTGACAATCTGCAAGCTCATGTTTGAGACCTGATTGCTGCTGCAGGGGAGGATGAGCTCCGGTTATATGCTCCAGCTCCTGCCAACCCAGCAGTTAGCAACCAGGACAACCATGAGTAGATAAATGGGTACCAGTTCGGTGGGCAATTTCATGGGGACACAAAAGGAACTCCAAGTGGGTATTTCCCAGGCAATAGTGATGTTACTGGCATATCCTTTCATCCCGGAAGCATTTTGATGCTTCCAACAGAGTAGTAGTAGTAGTAGTAGTAGTAGTAGTAGTAGTATCTGGCTAGAAACTAGGAGTCCTGCCTTCGGTCCAAAGCCATTTGAGTGATTACAGCCACTCACACTTTCTTCTCTGTAGGAAAAAGGAACTGTTAAACCACTTCTGAAATAGGTTGCCAAGAAAATTGCAGAGG
The DNA here is from genome assembly GCA_009733165.1 of Naja naja. Classification (NCBI taxonomy): domain Eukaryota; kingdom Metazoa; phylum Chordata; class Lepidosauria; order Squamata; family Elapidae; genus Naja; species Naja naja. The sequence continues at coordinate 39,732,946 of CM019149.1, read as the reverse complement.
GCAATCATCAGGAATCAAAACTGACTTGACAGCAAATGTTTTCCTTTCTGTTGCTGACCGACAAACTTATGATTGGTGGACTGGCAACAGTAACACAACTCCACACCCACTGCTATGTTTGATAGCACCCCTCTTGTTGCCAACATTCAGGACAGATCAGTTCTCTCTTAGTAACACACTGTGTTTATCATTTGCCTATAAATATGTATATGCAAATGTTAATGCCCTCCTGGTACCCCATTGGTACATTTATCCTTTGTATATAAATATTTAATATTTATCAGATATATTATATCAGATAAATACATACTTACTTTTCTGTTTATACTGCAGTGAGAACCAGGCTATTTTCATGTGAAATATTACTGAGTACGAGCATTTCACATTGCTTACATATGAGCTCATTTACAAAGATAATCATGATAATTCACATGTGCAAAAACTATATCTGGCCTGAAGTGTGCTATCCTGAAAGTAATTTTGAATTAATCACTTATAGTATTAACTGAAGCTAAGCATAATTAACTTGGAGAGCCAGTTTAGTGTAGTTGTTAAGGCATTACACTAGAAATCAGGAGACTGGAAATTCTAGTCCCACCATGGCCACAGCCAGCTAGGTGACTTTGGTCCACTCCAGTCACTTTGTCTCTGTCCTAGGAAGGGCAAACTACTTCTGTAAAACCTTGCCAAGAAATTGCATGGACTTGCCCAAGCAGTAACCGAGAGACAACACTGACTTGAAGGAACCCACACACACTCCAAAAAAATTGTAATTAGCTGTGAACTTTTATGTACTTCTAGTTGGGAGGTGTAGGACAAGAGCAGGCAGAGCTAGCGGGTGGAGTTAAAGGTGTTATCAGCTTAAAGTCATTGCATTCCCACAATCGCTCCAAGTCCTACAAATGTTCTTGTGTCTAAGCTTGAATAAATCTTCTCTGCTGCTACCTAATTGCTGGTTCTGATTCTTTGCATCTTACAGGAGGCAATATGACCCACAATTTCTAAAACCTGAAATAAAGTTACCAGACTGTCTTGCTCCTTAGGCCTTTTTCAGGATGTCCAAAATGAAATAAAGTAAGGCAGTCTGGTGAAGGAAATGGCAAGAACCATTGTATCTTGAGAAAATGAACTGTACCTCTGCAGCACAAATTACTCTCATAGCCACATTTTTAATGGCTTCTAGAATATGATTAGGGTTGGAGCTACACTGATTTATGGGGCGATGGCTTATTGCTCCAGGATCAAAGACATCATGAATCACCAGTTGCTGGAGAACAATAACAGGAAATTCTTGCCCCATATCCCACTTCTTAGCATCCTGAAAGATCTCAAGATGCTTTAATAGCGGAAGATATTTCTGACTGGCTTCCTAGTTACTTCAGTTGTCACTTTCCTCAACATAACATATGTTATGTTATTGTCATGACATTGCTGGATGGTGTGTGCCATCTCATAGAACTCTTGCCATTGTACTGCTATTCCTACTATTAATACCACTCTTTCTTAATGGACCATCTTTTCCCAGTCACACCTACCTGATTCACCAGAGCAGGGGGGCACAGAATCTACAGAACTCCTTTGAGATCCATTTAGTGGGATGAAGAAGGGCCTTCTTTGTGGTAGTTCCCTCCCTGTGGAATATTCATCTCCATGGAGATAAGATTGATCCTCACCTTGCCATTCTTTCAAAAGACCCTCAAGATACGTTTTTTTCCAGTGGGCCTGGGGACCCCAGGTGATATGAAGCCTTTCAAGTGGTTAGTTGGTGCCAGTGGGTAAGGGTTTATTGGGCTTTTTACAGCGGTGGGATTCTACCGGTTCTAACCAGTTCTATAAAACCCCTTGTTAACTTTCTAAGCAGTTCGGAGAACTGGTAGTTAGAAACAATCTCCTTTGGTTTTTTCCAGCCTTATTACATTCTTGCCAGTAAGCCTAGACTTCCTGTCTCCGGAGCTTCTGGGGCTTGACTTTCTTAAAGGGGAAGGATTGTTTTAAGATTTTTACACTGCTGTTGGGAGGAAATACTTCCCTGGACAATCAGCACTTTGAAGAAATAATTGAATAATGAAGCAGAGCTGTCAGAAAGAAGCTTTTAATGACAAGGAACCAAGATGAGTGACATTCAGCAAGACTTCTTGGCTAGCTAGAAAGATTGACATTCAAACATGAGTTTACATACCTTTCTGAGTTTTGGTCTAAAACTGGTTTTTGGTGAAGGTTAATTCTGTGCTTGGTGACGTTTAATCCTGTGTTTATTGATGGGATAATTTTCCCTATTTCAGCTTCAACAAGCAACAGTTATTGTTGTGATTTAATTATTTGTATTGTGTTTGAATTTTTTCCTACCTCATGGTTTCTTTTTTGATCTGGGGAGGGGGTCTTCCTTCACTGCTTTAGTACTATTTGGCACTGTCCTTTTGAGGTATACTTCCAAGAGGCAGGATGCAAGCTTGGCACTGATTTTTTTTACTGCCTTTCTGGGGGGCATGTGACCTTTCCTTAAATCTGGATGATTTCCTTAGGATATCTTGTGAGCTGAGTGAGACTGGCTGGTATCTTTAAGTGGTGCAAATGGATCTAAGGATTGCTTTTCCTAGGTGTGCTTTTTCTGGAGAGCTTAAGTGACCTCTCTGCTAAAGGGTTTCACTTTGTGAGCAAGAGTTGGCTGCTGATAGTTATCACTGCATTTTAACTATTTTAATTCCTCAAGGTGCTCTGGTACCCTGCCTGGTTTGTAACTCCAGCTTGCAGGTAGTTTTAATCTAATGATTGGTATTTAGGGCAGCTTTTTACAAGCAAAGAAGCTTTTTCTATTTTTGTACAGGTAATCCTTGACTTACAACAGTTCATTTAGTGACCATTCAAAGTTACAATGGCACTGAAAAAAGTGACTTATGACCATTTTTCACACTTATGACCGTTGCAGCATCCCCACCATCATGAGAGGCCAGGTGAGGAAAAGCGCCCCTTGACATGAGTGATGTTGAGTTGGTCACACCCACCCAGTCTCATGACCATCCAGTCACACCCACCAACTAAGCCACGCCCACAGAACCAGTTGTTTAAAAAATTGAATCCCGCCTCTGGTTTTTTATATGAGGTTTTATTTCTGTAAGCCATCTAAAGTCACTGTGAGTGAGTTGGGTGGCCATGTAAAAATTTCTTAACAAATAAATAAATTGTATTATTTCTGATGGTGGAGTTAGTTATCTCAAAATAGTTTCTGTCTGAATCTCTTTGTTTCCTATTTCAGATTCAACTGGACCTTTATTTCTAATTCCTGCAAGAGCTGTGCAAATAAACAAATACATGCATACAAACGGACAATCATAATAGAAGAATAGAATAGAATAAAAGCTTTGTCACCTCAAATGTACACTAATCAGCATCCATTAAAATGAAATTTCATTGCATTTGGCTCTCAAAAGATAGCCATTATGCATATACCCCCCCATACACACATATATGACACAAGCAGACAAATTATATTTTTCCTCCTTTTATTCTGATCCTATTTCTTCTTTGTTCCTGACACACACATTTCTGAGATATATTAACATCACTGATGTTAATACATCTCAGAAATTATGAGTTATTCAGCTAAGTCATTTATGTGTGTCTGTTTTTTATGTGTCACAGAGTTTCTTTTCCACAAGTGGCTCAAAGGAGGGAAAAATGATGCTGCCATTGTTCCAAGTGAATTTCAGCTGTGGTGATTCCAAAATGAAAAAAAAATTAATCACTAGGTAAAGTTAGCAGATATTAATGGGAGGATTGACGTTTGCACTGAATCTATCTATCTGTCGCTTATACGATAGATAAACAAGCAACAATGGCTTAAGAGTCCTAATTCCAAGGCACTGCTTGTCTCAAATATTTACATAACTATAGAAAACATGCAAAACAGAGAAGAACACAAATTGAAAGCATGAAATGGTAGATTCTGTTCCTTTCTATCATAACATCTGCCTGTCCTTTTCAGCAGAGAATTGCACTTTTAGATATAAAACTTATAGATTGGTTGCATGACTGAATTTCGTAGCTTAGTGGCAGCATATATACTTTGAATTCAAAAAGTCCCCTTGACATTGCTAGATAAAGACAGACAAGCTTAAATCAGAATTTCTGGAGACTTTTTGCCAGTGTCAACAGAATTAAATTTGATAAAGTGGTGATGCAGCTTCCAGTGGTATTCTGATACCAGATTTCAGACTTATGCTTTGAAAATGTTTCTACTTCTCCATTATTTTTACAGAGAGAGAGAGAGGAGGGAGGGAGGGAGGGAGGGAGAGAGAGAGAGAGAGAGAGAGAGAGAGAGAGAGAGAGAGAGAAAGAGAAGCTCTTTTGCAAAATAAGGAAACTCTGAATTCAAAGAATTCAATTTTTTATGCATAGTAGAAGTTGAGTTATATTCTCCATTCTTTTTCCTCATATGAATTGCTGCTAGTTTCTGGTAATATATAGAGCACATCTTTGTATCATTTTTGGCCATTATGTTGATGGCCCAGTTTTTGTGAATATTATAATTCAAAACATCCATAATGTCACAATGAAATAAGGATACATTCTTCTCTCATAGCAACTGTAATGTAACTATAACACAAATCTACTCTTACCTTTTGAAATTAACCCATATGGAAACACTATAGATTCTGCATTCAAACTGAACATCAAAGATAGACAAGAAATTAATTTCATTTTATTCATAAGTGAGATAAAAAGATTGAATTGAAATCATGCAGCATCAAAATAAACTAAAGAAAACAAATCAATAAATGCAGATGTGCAATTTAAACAATTTGAATGGCAAAGAACACAAAATGAGCACACTGTCCATTCAGACAAGTGATATTTGAGGGCTGAGCTCTTGAAAATCTGGATTTGAAAGTGTACTCAGCCAGTATTTCTGGTGTTGAATTAAAGTTATCACTCTTTTGTTGAGATAGTATCCTCACATTTAACATCTGGCACAAAGGTGGAGGATATGGTCCTAACTATGTTTTGTGAATTGTTGTGAGTTGCATAGAGTTGTTGTATAAGATAAGCAAATATATAAGTCCAATAAATAATAAACAAACAATGAATTACTGGAGGTAGATATAAAGTGATAAGGTGATTTGTTGACTTTGACCAATTCTGCTTTAACCAATTGCTGTTATCTATTGAATTGACATTGACCTGACATATTTATATTATTGAATAAATAGATGGCCATTTAATTTGGTGGGTTTTTTTAGTAAGGAACTATCTAGATTTCTAAGAGTTTTCATAGATAAGGAGGAGAACTTGGTGGTGCAGGCTGTTAAATGCCTAGCACTTAGTTCCAGCTGCCTGCAATTATTGCAGGCTTGAATCCCACCAGGCTCAATGTTGACTCAGCCTTCCATCCTCTCGGGGTAGGTAAATTGAGGACCCAAGAATGTTGGGGGCAATAAGCTGACTTTGTAAAAATGCCGCTTAATAATAAGCAGGCATATACAATGGAATGAAGGCTATTGCTGAGCACATTGGGTTGCGCTCCAAAAAACTGTAAGCCGCCCTGAGTCTCTGGAGAAGGGTGGCATATAAATATGAATTTAAAAAAAAGAAGAATTTAATATTAAAATTAATATAACCAAAGAAGAATATGAAATAGATAGATGGCCGTTATTATCAATCAACTGCTGTATCAATCAGTAGCTCCAAGTTGTAAAGTTTCTTTTTCAAATAGAAATAGAAAAAAAAAGATTTCCCTTTCATTTGAACGAATTTAATAAAGTTTTGATCAAAGGGAAAGAAAGGAAAAGAAAATTTGTTTAACAGTATATAATCACAATTCAGAAAGTATTCTGTTGTCAGGAATATTCCCTTGTGATCTTGTTTTCATTTATATTTAATTGTTTTAGTGGTCTTTGTAGAATGTTTCAATTGTCAGTTTTATTGTACACTGCCGAGAGTCATCCTGGATTAGATGGGCAGCCACATACATTTGATACAAAATAAAAATAAAATGATAAAAGGTTAAAAAATAAACTTACCCTAATATTAAAATTAATGAACAATTAAAAACCTACTGAAAGAACTCTATCCTTGCATTCTTTAGCCTCACAGTGACACAAAGAAATCCTTTCCCACCTACCAGGTAAATGAGCCTCTTAAAAGAAGCATTTTTAAAGCACCTCATTTGCTGGCCAGGCAGATTTGTAATGGAAAAGATGGTACCTCAGATAGTTAAAAGGTCAGTATCAGCATTTAAACTGTGCCCGGTAAATCTATATAATGCTAAAACTCTTGTGTCTGTTTGATTCTTTGTAATCTTCAACTGGGCAAAACAATGCATCATAGGTGTCGCAAATGTGTTTTTTTCAAGAGGCCACTGGACTTTCTGGTTTTTCTTTGAAGATATTTCACTTCTCATCCAAGAAGTTTCTTCAGCTCTGACTGGATGGAAGGATTTATACTTGTTTCAGACAGCTGGTCATTTGCATTCTTTTAGACAGTCGTTGAGGCCACCTGGAAGTTTATCTGCATGCATCAGAGGGTAACAATTTTTGAATCAACATACCTCAAATGGGTTGGTTTACAGAATGTATCCAAAATTCAAGACCCATGACTTGCATGGAATTGAAAGTTGTGAGCATTTCAGTGCTGTTATATCAGCTATGGTCACCATATTGTCATTCCCTACAAGGGAAGCTGTCAGGAAGTCAAAAGTCGCTCCCATGTCACGGCTTTCACTTGACACAATTATTCTATTTCTTTGTTAAGGTAAGGAAATATCTCTGACCCATGTCCCAATTGGTTAGGGGTTGTCTAATATATTAGTACCTTGGTACTCAGCGTTTATTGGCTCCAGGAGGTGCAATGAGTACCAAAAATGATGAGTACCAAATGATTTTTTCCCATAAGGAATAATGTAGTGAGTCACAAGGCAGCCAACACTGACAAGTTCTAGCAAGTTCTAGTTGAGTACCAAGCAAACAATGAGTACCAGGACAAGATTTTCATGTCAAAATGTGATTACCAAATGAGTTTCAAAGAAGCTGAGTACCAAAGTACCATTTTTATTGATAATGTCAGCAGATCTTTCAGTTCAGTGAACATAAGAACTTAGCACAGAGCTAACTGAAACTTTCAGACACATTTTAACAACAGTTCATGTAGTCTGTTATATGATGGTCAAGATAGAATGTTGTCAAAAAAAAGGTTAGAGCAAAAGTCAACGGCTTCTGAGCTTCCCACTGTGGAACAAAGAGTTGGAGTAGAATGTCTCTAATGTGATCCTCCAGGACTCTTCTTATGTTCCAAGTATATACATGAGCACAGAATCAAAGGTTACTAGCTTAAATAGCTAAAGTAAGAACACATGCCAAACCAGCATCAAATTTTCTAAGAATTGAATTATTTTTCTTCAATAATTATCTCAATGACCAGCTGAATGGCAATGGAAAGCCTGAAATAAATAATGGAGGTCAAAATCTAAATTATATTTCTAATTATAGCTGAAAACAAACTGCTTGGACTAAAGATGTTGGCCTTATGTTGGATTTCTAATGCTGACAATCAGAAGGTATTATGTAGCAGTTCAGTTCTTTGCCTTTTTAATAAATAAGAAAAGATTTTATTTACTTATTTATTTTATTTATATTTGGATTTATATGCCACCCCATCTCCGGAGGGACTCGGGGCGGCTTACACAGAAACATACACAGTATAAAACTTATTCCAAAATCCAATCCAAATAATTCTAAAATATTAAAAATATCCCCAAAATTAAAAACCCCAACCCCACTCAATCCAGGCCAGCCTGCAAAAACAACCAGTCTTTAGATCACGGCGGAAGGAGCGCAAGTCAGGGGCCAGATGTAGCTCCAGCGGTAGTTGGTTCCAAAGGGTGGGCACCCCCACAGAGAAGTCCCTCCCCCAGGGGACCGCCAACCGACATTGCCTGGCTGACGGCACCCCCAGGAGGGCCTGCCTATGGGAGTGTACCGGGCGACTGGACCTCGATGCTGGTAGGAGGTGCTCCTGCAAGTACCCCAGACCCAAGCCATGCAGGGCTTTATAGGTTAACACCAGCACCTTGAATCTTACACAGAGGACAACCAGCAACCAATGCAAACCACACAGGAGGGGTGTCACATGGGAGAATTGGGCCGCTACCATCACCACCCATGCGGCCACATTTTGCACCAGTTGAAGCCTCCACATAGTCTGCAAGGGCAGCCCCAGATAGAGAGCATTGCAGTAGTCAAGATGGGAGGCCACGAGCACATGAGTGACCATGCGTAGGGAATCTTGGTCCAAGTAGGGGCACAACTGGGGCACCAAGCAATCCTGGGCAAAGGCCCCCCTGGCGACGGCTCCCACCTGTTCCTCCATATTGAGCCGTACATCCAGGAGGACACCCAAGTTGTGCGCCCTATCCATGGGGGGCAACACCTCTCCCCGCATGACCAAAGATGGAATTTCTTGGATCTGAGATGCCAGTACGCACAGCCACTCAGCCTTGTCTGGATTGAGCTGGAGCCTGTTCCTCCCCATCCAGATCCGTACCGCCTCCAGGCACCGGGACAGCACGCGGAGGGCATCACTGAGGTAGCCCGGGGTGGAGATGTAAAGCTGAGTATCATCAGCATATTGATGATACCTCACCCCGAAACCACGGATGATCTCGCCCAGCAGCTTCATGTAGATGTTGAACAGGAGGGGAGAGAGCACCGACCCCTGAGGAACCCCCCAAGTGAGGGGCCTCGGGGTAGACCTCTGCCCGCCCATCAACACCGACTGCGTGCATCCCGAGAGGAAGGAGGAGAATCACCATAGAATGGTGCCTCCCACTCCCAGCTCCCGAAGGTGCCGCAATAAGATACCATGGTCAATGGTATCAAAAGCCACCAAGAGATCTAATAGGACTAGGACAGAGGAACATCCCCTGTCCTGAGCCCTCCAGAGATCATCAATCAGCGCGACCAATGCTGTCTCAGTGCTGTAACCGGGCCTAGATAGCACTAGGAAGATACCATTTTCTCTACTCAACTTGCTGCTGTGGAACTAAATTCACCTGTATTTCTATTTAAATTACTTGCTCCCTTTTATAGAGTAATATGTGGGTGAAGATCCTTTTGCAAGCCACTGTTTGGAAGAGTCTTTGCAGATAAAGACTCACATTCACTCCAGGTTTGACTCTGCTTTGATCTGGGTTAGCAAGGTGACTTTGACAACATACAATAGAAAATCCAGGATTTTTTGCAGAAGACTTTAGAAATGGAAAGTGTGTTAGGAACTCTGAGGCAGAAGTTCTGTCACCAGTAAGGTTGATCCATCTCAGAGGTGGTATTCAGCAGGTTCTGACCAGTTCTGGAGAACCGGTAGCGGAAATTTTGAGTAATTCAGAGAACCGGCAAATACCACATCTGACTGGAGAATTTCCCCTGCCACGCCCTGACAGTATCCTTCCTCTGCCATGCCCACCAAGCCACACCCACAGAACCGGTAGTAAAAAAAATTTGAATCTCACCACTGATCCATCTGTCTCATTCATGCAGCTAGGAAGGGTTAGGGTGACTGGATTCAGGAGGTGATTGCTTTTTTTTGTTATTGTTAAAGGAGGGAGTGGTATGAACCAACTTATAGGAAACCATTGTGCATATTTTTCTGAATAAGTCATTTTTTAAAATCTAGTTACATTTATACAACTACTGGCTGAATCCAACCTTCTGTTTTGAGGGATTATTTTGAAGAAGGTATTGGAGACTCAGTTTCAAAAGGTCCTAGAGGAAATAAATTTTCCTGGATTCCTTGTGGTCAGGATTCAGTATTCAAAATCAAGAGCGGGGGCACTAATCTTATCTCGAGGTGATAATAACATAATAACAAAGTTGGAAGGAACTATGGAAGCCTCCTAGTCCAATCCCCTGCTGAAGCAGGAAACCTTATACCATTTCAGATAAATGGTTGTCCAATCTCTCTTTAAAACCTCCAGTGGTGGAGCACCCATAACCTATGAAGGCAAGCCATTCCACTGATCAATTATTCTGTCAGGAAATTTCTCTTTATATCTAATTTGGCTTTCTCCTTGATTAGTTTGCATCTATTGCTTCTTGTTCTCCTTTAGGTGCTTTGGAAAATAGGTTGACCCCCCACCTTCTTACATATTGGCAGACTGCTACATGTCACACTTAGTTCTTATTTTAATTAAACTAGACATACCAAATTCCTTCAACCATTCTTCATATATTTTAGCCTTCAGCCCCCTAATCATATTTGTTGCTCTTCTCTAAACTCTTTCTAGAGTCTCAACATCTTTTTTTATCGTGGCGACCGAAACCAGATGTAATATTCCAAATATGGTCTTACCAACGCATTATAAAGTGGTACTACCACTTCACATAATCTTGATTCTATCCCTTTGTTAAGTTAACTAACAATTACATGATAACACTTAATCCTAAATCGCCTAAGTGAATTTGATTCAGCATTTCTTATTCTTGGAAAATAAGCCTTAAATAACTGTAGCTTTCCTCCTTTCTTTCCAGATAGTTATATTACTTTTCCCATATAATAAGTGGTGGAAAACCATTGTCCCAAAATTGCCTAGTGACCAATGATTATGTCAACTCATAAAACATTTTGCATACATGTTTTATAGTTGACAACAGAAAGAAGTGGGGGGATTTCAAAGAGCAGGCAGTAGTGTGGAATCGAAAGTACATTCCATTCATATTTTCTTCAGAGACTGATTAGATGACTGAAGCTTCTGCCAAGCAAAAATCTAATTGGAGAGCATGATTGATGACTCTTGGCTATGGACATGTTTCATTGGATGATACACCTAGAGAGGTGGGGGGGGAAAGCAGGATCAAGGGTGACAGTGAATTACATATCGCAGAGTTGGCTACGCCCAGGCTAATACCAGAATGTTAACTTCTAATAAATCCTTTTTAGTTTTGGGAGTGTGGCTCGAGGCTCATAATTTAATTGGAGTAACTCCCAGAATCCTGACAGATTATAGATAGTCCTTGCCTTATGACTGTAATTGAGCTCACAGTTATGGTTGTAAGTCATGATGGGCATTAAGCCTGTCACCACATGATCCTGCCTGATCCTATGATCTTTTTTGCGGTGGTTGTTAGGCAAATTGCAGCAGTGGCAAAGCAAATGCACTGGTCATTAAGTAAACCGATTGTTCACCGTGGGATGCTTTTTTGGCTGAAACCATAAGTAAATGCCACTTATGGGAAAAACATTATCAATCATGGCTACGTGACAGCAGGACACTGCAAAATGTGGGCCAGTTTCCAAGTGCACAAAATGTAGTCATGTGACTGCAAAGAAGGGGATAGTTATCAGAATTTTGATTCTGGGTCATAGGTACGTCCATCATATAGTCCCCAAGCAACCAATTGTAAGTCAAGGAATACCTGTACTTACTGCCATGTTTCAGTCAAGCAATAAGAACCAACCTTGTTAGAAGAAGCCATAGTGGCAGGAAAATTGTCCCTGGGTCTTTAAAGACCTCATTTCAAGAAGGGTAAAAAACATCCAACATTCCTTTGCCAGGTGACCGAAGATTTTCATCTTATTTAAACACCTGTGACAGGTTGCAAAAGTCTTCTTCAGCCTAGCAAATATTAATTTGTTTCAGATAAACATTAGAACCCCCTGTTTTTCCTAAGGCGCTAGATATAAGACAGTGAATCAACATGTATGTCTAGAGTTATTAATTTCAGAATTACTAATACATTATGTTTGTGGGATTTTATTTATTTATCGTACAACAATTGACAAAGCATGATTACATCTATATTTTTCTCATTTCTTTATTGGGACCACAGTTTGCTTCTTGCAACCAGCCTGAGGCATCATAATTTTTCTACCTGCATACATTTTCTCCTGGAGTGTTGGAAGTTGAATTAACACCTATGGTCAAAGAAATCACCAGTCTTGTCTAAACTGACTGAAATAATTATCCTTGTGCCTCAGAAGAGGACAGAAATGACAGCCCATTTAGAGGAAGTGTATTATCTGCAGCAAAAAGACGACAGATTAAAAATTTCAGTCAAACCCACTTAAAATTTACAGATGTGATTCCTTTCTTCTCATTGGAGATGCAGCTCAGAAGAAGATTTTACCAACTTAAGAAAAAAAAATAGAAAGCAATTTTGGCACTATTGCAGAGTTAAGAGCTAAATCAAAGCAAAGGGGGGACATAAAGAACATTGCATGGCAACCAGGAAGAACTGTGATGAAGAAATGACTTATTTAGTAAGTAACAAGCAGAAAGGAGAACAATATGGAAAGGCTGTGATAAAGAATTATAAGAGAAGAAGCCAAGCTATGTTAAATAAGAGAAATGCAAAGTATTTGAGAAAGACATTGCATGAAACATGAAAATCATTTTCTCAAGGAAACAGAGGCTGGGGATATAACATTTTATCATTTTGCTGAAGCTCAGGAAGTGCTGCACAATCAAAAAAAAAACCTCTGGGTATTAAACCTAGAATGCTGGTTAAATCTCTTAGGGGCACTTTAATGGTGGTAATGATAGTGGTGGTAATGATGATGATAATCAGTCTGGGGTGAGATGGATAGCTATATCAATTTGATTACAATGAATGTCAACTCATAAAACATTTTGTATACATGTTTTATAGTTGAATGAATGAATGAATGAATGAATGAATGAATGAATGAATGAATGAATGAATATTTTTACAGTTGATCCTGACAAAGCAGAATGAAAACACTCACTTCTGAACCAAAGGTGCTTTTTCAGGAGACAACTGGACTTTTCTTGGTTTTTCTTTGAAGACATTTCACTTCTCAACCAAGAAGCTTCTCCAGTTCTCCAGACTGGATGGTGGGGAATGGAAGGACTTACATTTCTTGCACACAGCTGGTCATTTGCATCCTTTTAGAGGGTCATTAAGGCCACCTGGAGGTTTATCTGTGTCCTCAGGGTAACCTGAGTAGTGCAAATGGGTGTGGAGCCTTCTTGGCTGCAGGATGTTTTCTGACCTGTGTCCCTTCACTGTTGAAGACAGGTGTGGGCTGTTGGGGATGAGTCTGTGTTGTCTGCATCTGAGGACACAGATAAACCTTCAAGTGGCCTCAACGACCCTCTAAAAAGAATGCTGTCTGACCAGCTGTCTGCAAGGAATATAAATCCTTCCATTCCCCACCATCCATTCAGAGCTGAAAAAGCTTCTTGGATGAAAATCGAAACATCTTCAAAGAAAAAAACAAGGAAGTCCACTTTCCTCCTGAAAAAGCACTTTTGGGACAACTGTGACTCTACATAGAGTGACTTCTGGAGAGAATTAATGACTTTTTCCTAGTAGAGAAAGGGGAAAGAACTCAATGTAGAAGCAGAGAGGCTCATCATATAACTTTCACACACTGTGGTGTACCAGTTTTCTGAGAAACTTATTTTTATGTACGGACAGAGCAATACCATGGCTGTTTTGCTAAATGGGAAGCAAGTGCCTATTTATGTTCTGTAGATCAGTCACTGTTTAACCTGCCACCACTGCAAGCAGTAAATTTTATACATGTCAAATATGAGTTATAACCCGAGGCAAAATTATTAGGAAATAAATTTCCTGAATGTAACAGGGCTTACTCTTTCAGTAATCAAGCTTAGAATTGCAGGAGAAGTCCCTGAATAAACCAGTTCTGAAGAAAAGAAGGTTGGTATGAAAGCAGAATCAACATCAGCAGCCAGAGTCCTATCAAAAACCATCACCTTCATGGGGTTGAGACCATGAGGATCACTAAGAGTACTATACTCCTCTGCTCGCAACAGAATACTCTACATCACCAGGCTTGAAATGTTGGGCTTGGACAACCTTGAACTATGCTGCCTACGGTTGGACTTAAGCATAGTACACAATATTATCTGCTACAATGTCCTACCAGTCAATGACTACTTCAGCTTCAACCACAACAATACAAGAGCACACAACAGATACAAACTCAATGTTAACCGCTCCAAACTTGATTGCAGAAAGTACGACTTCAGGAACAGAGTGGTCAATGCCTGGAATGTACTACCTGACTCTGTTGTTACATCCTCTAACCCCCACTCCTTTAACCTCAAACTATCTACTATTGACCTCACCCCATTCCTAAGAGGTCTGTAAGGGGCGTGCATAAGTGCACAATTGTGCCTACCATCCCTGTCCTATTGTCCCATTTATTCATACCTATTTCCTGTATTCTTACTCATGTTTATACTTACACCTATTATCTTGTAAGAGATTGACAAATCAAATATAAATAAATAAATAAATGGAATGGAATGGTTTCCAAAGGACACTTAGGAGTTTCCCAACAATCTGCTAGCCAATCCTCCTGGCCCTGTGAGTGTGGCTGTGTGCTCTGTCCCTGTTAGCTAATCCTAAAGAACTCCTTGCTTTACAGAACCCCCACTATAAGAGACACCTGGAGTGCTAGCAGAGGAAGATGAAGAATGGATTTAACTAAGCAAGGACATGAACTGCTTGATCCTATGCTACACTGGGATAATAAAAGTGCACTGCATGCTTGCTTTATCATTCTTATTACTGTCCAATGACTTTCAGTTCGCCCATGCTTCTTTAGGGAAGACTGATAAGGGAGAAATACTGCTCATTTGGCCAGTTAAAAAAACATTTTGCTGATAAAGTCATAGATTCATATGTAATCTTAACTCTTCATAGGTAAAATCTGATCCATGCTTGAAGTGTTAACAGAATAACAGAATTGGAAGACTTCTAGTCCAGCCCCCTGCTCAAGCAGGAAATCCTATATCAGGGATCTTCAAACTTGACAGCTTTAAGACTTGTGGACTTCAACTCCCAGAATTCCTCCTCCCATCATGTTAGCTCAGGAATTCTGGGAGTTGAAGTCCACAAGTCTTAAATTTGCCAAGTTTGAAGATCCTTGCCCTATACCATTTCAGACAAATAGTGATCCAATCTCTTCTTACAAAACCTCCAGTGTTGGAGCATCCACAAATTCTGGAGGTAAATTGATTGATTGTTCTAGCTGTCAGGAAATTTCTTAGTTCTAAGTTGGTTCTCTCCTTGATTAGTTTCCATCCTTCGCTTTTTGTCCTGCCTTCAGGTGCTTTCTTGTCTTGCAATAACTTTTCCAACTGAGGATTCTGAGGGAAAAGGTGCTCTCTAGTATACAGTACATTCTGTCCCCTATGAGCTGGCCTTTTTTCATTAAATTTACAGATGACACAGGTTGGAAAGTATGGCCAACACTTCAGAAGATAGGTTCCAAGGTTCAGTCGGATCTTGATTGACTTTAACATTGGGCTTTATTCGACAAAATTCTGTTCAATTTCAAGAAAATTATAAGGTTCTGCATTTGAATGGGATGAAAGTATAAAATAGACAATATATGGCTCTACATTAATATCTGAGAAGAGACTTGGTGTCCTGGTGGACTCCAGGTTAAGCATGAGCTTATAGTATGATTCAACTGCCAAAAGATTCTATGGAACTTTGGACTGTATCAACAAAACTACAATGTTGAGATCCTAGGAAGTGACAGTTTCACTCCCTGCTTTCTGGTTACCATAATTAGTTCTCATAAAAATGTAGCCAAATTCGACAGAATAACAGAGTCAGAAGGGACCTTGGAGGTCTTCTAGTCCAGCCCCCTGCTCAAGCAGGAAACCATTCCAGACAAATGGATATCCAATCTCTTCTTAAAATCTTCCAGTGTTGGAGCACCTACAGCTTCTGTAGGCAAATTTTCCCAGTGATTAATTATTTGAACTGTCAGAAAATTTCTCCTTAGTTCTAGGTTGATTCTCTCTTTGATTGGTTTCCATTCATTGCACCTTGTCCTTCCTTGGCTGGATTAGAGCAACCCAACACGCAAGAGATTTAGTAAATAGAGCCAACTCTTCTGTCTCCTCGTTTTCTCTAAAATTTAAATGTTCACAGACTGTTCCATTTCTTAATCAAAGGGCTCCTATCTCTTTCTCAGAGCATTCCATTAAGAGATCATCTTAAGAATTGAAGTTGATTGCAATGACTTAGTCTTTCCTTCCATTTATTGATTTGAATGTGAGGAGCTATGACTGCCTTTATCCTTTGGAAGGATTTGAAATAAGCAATCCCACCAGAGAGGCCAATGACAAAAATATTTCTCAAGCCAAGATATTTTTCAAGCCATGGTCACCCATCCATGATTTCCTGAGGAGTGAGGATATTATTGTTATGCATTTCTATAGTCAGAATATAATCATATTTAATACAGTATATTCCTTTCAGTGCCTGAATAAAATCTTTGGTAAGTGATTTTAAGTTAATTAAGGGGACCTGGCTATTGTATGTGTTTTCTTCTTTTTCCTTGCTTCAGTTGGTGTGAATTTTAATTATCTTTAAGCAGGATTCCCTTTGGATTTGTTAATGTACTTGGCACTTTATTCTGGTTTAAAGGGCAATAAAAATATTGCTAATAGTTTGAATCTGCTCTGAGAAAGACTGTTCAGAAAGTTTTAAAGACTGAAAGTCAAAATTTGGTCTCAGATTTCAAAATGAAAGAAGACAAAGGAAGAGGAATATTATTATTATCTGTTCACAACAATGTGAGGTCACAGCTGCTGGTTCCTTAGCTGGTGTTGACCTTCATACTCATGAAATTCTTTCAAGAACCTAGGATGTGGTAATGCTTCATTATAGTATGTGTGCAGATCAAAGCATTGTGCCCTTTTGCAACTGTCAGACAGAAATTGTTAGAACTGCTACAGATGGTATGGAGCCTTTTCTACTGGTCAGAATAGACACTCCTGATCCAGAAGAAGTGTGATGACTCCCCAGATGCTTCCCCAAATACCTCTCCAGATGTCAGTTTGGAGGAAGATGAAACTGTTCCAGAGGGGAATTGGCCAACGGTTTCAAGCAGCCATCTGAGGGGGATTTGGCTGAAGCACAGCTGCAGCAGGATAGCCCTGAGGCTTCAGGTAAGGAAAGCACACAGCTGCAGGTGGTCAGCAATGAGGAAGAGGAACTGCCTTCTGCACCTGATCCAAGAACATGTAGGACAGAGAAAAGGTAGGAGCAGCAAAGGACAGCCAGATTACTCATGAAGAGGCAGCCTCACCCTTCTTGATGGGATGCAGCAGAAGCTGGCTATTTAGCACAGCAGACAGAGGCAATGCTGGGAACAATGTGCTTGGTTTCTTGCTGTGTGTCCTTGCCTTGAACTTTGGATCATGTCTCTTCAGCTGTTTCCTTTGCCTTGTGGATTTGCCTTTGTCATGGAACTTGCCTTTCCCTTGGCAATTTGCTTTGGCCTAGTGGACTGGACTTGCCTTTGCCTTGAGGACCAGTGTTGGCTACATTTGTGTAGCCTGTGGAACTCATTGGGGTTGAGTCCTGAAGGTGCTTTTTCAAGATCCGTACCAATCGGGCTTCCAACCGGAGTATAGCACGGAGACGGCATTGGTCGCACTGGTTGATGATCTCCTGAGGGCTCAGGACAGGGGTTTTTCCTGTCTTGGTCCTGTTAGATCTCTCAGTAGCTTTTGATACCATCGAACATGGTATCCTGTTGCGGTGTCTCGGAGGGGTTGGGAGTGGGAGGCACTGTTTTACGGTGGTTCTCCTCCTTCCTCTCAGGACGCTCGCAATCAGTGTTGGCAGGGGGGCAGAGGTCGACGCTGAGGGCTCTCACTTGTGGGGTCCCTCAGGGGTTGGTCCTCTCACCCCTACTGTTCAACATCTATATGAAGCCGCTGGGTGAGATTATCTGTGGCTTTGGGGTGAAGTATCATCAATACGCTGATGATACGCAGTTATACATCTCCACCCCGGGCCACATCAGTGGTGCCCTCTCCATGGTATCCCGTTGTCTGGATGCGGTACGAATCTGGATGGACAGGAACATGCTTCTGCTCAATCCGGCCAAGACAGAATGGTTGTGCATACCGACATCTCGGTCCAGTCAGGAGATTCCACCTTTGGTCATGGGGGAGAGGTGTTGCCCCCCCGTGGACAGGGCACGGAACCTGGGGGTCCTCCTGGACTCACGGCTCAGGTTGGAGGAGCAGGTGGGAGCCGTGGCCAGGGGGGCCTTTGCCCAGGTCCAGCTGGTTCTCCAGCTATGCCCATACCTGGACCGAGATGCCCTGTGCACGGTCACTCAAGCACTTGTCACTTCTCGGCTCGACTACTGCAATGCTCTCTATGTAGGACTGCCCTTGCATACCATCCGGAGGCTTCAGCTGGTGAAAAATGCAGCTGCGCGGGTTGTGATGGGAGCTTCCCGGTACTCCCATGTTACACCCCTCCTGCGTGACTTGCATTGGCTACCGGTTGCCCTCCAGATGAGATTCAAGGTTCTGGTATTGACATTCAAAGTCCTATGAGACATGGGTCCGGATTACTTACAGGAGCGTCTACTGCCAGCATCCAATACCAACCACCCTGTACAAGCACACAGGCAAGGACTCCTCGGGGTGCCGTCTGCGACCCAGTGTCATTTGGCGGTATCCCGGGGAAGGGCCTACTCTGTAGCAGCTCCCACTCTATGGAACCAACTACCTCTGGGGCTCCGTCTGGCCCCTGACCTCCTCACTTTCCGACATGACCTAAAAACCTGGTTGTTTGAACAGTCTGGGCTGGGCTGACTCCTCGGGGAATGGGTTTTTAATTTTGTATTTATTATGGGTTTTAGTTAATTTGGTTTGCTGTAATTTAATTCTATTTTAGTTAATTTATTGTTCCGTTTTTATCTGTGAGCTGCCCTGAGTCCTCTTTGGAGATGGGGCGGCATACAAGTCAAATAAATAAATAAATAAATAAATAAATAAATAAATAAATAAATAAGAGGCAACTGGACTTTCTGGTTTTTATTTGAAGACATTTTGCTTCTCATCCAAGAAGCTTCTTCATCAGAGCTGAAGAAGATTCTTGGACAAGAAGAGAAATGTCTTCAAAGAAAAACCAGAAAGTCCAGTTGCCTTTTGAAAAAAGCTATTTTGGGATAACCATGACCTGGATGATTGAGAATCTCTGTAGACATTGGGGTTGACCTGGTGCCGGCATAGGGAATTGCTGAGGAATACCAATTCAGACTCAGGTGCCTTAATAAAGATTCCTTACACCTGTGCTGTGTGTGTGAGTGTATGTGAGTGGGACAGCACAAGAAGATCCAATGTCATGTTCCGGTGTCCCGCATAAGAAAAAGCCAGCAACACAAGTTGATGTTAGACTATTTATCTGGAAATGTGAACCCAGCACGATGCAACCATCCAAAAAGAATCAAAGTTTGTGCTATCGTGGTTAGTTCACCTGCCCTTATATTGTGCTCCACCTCCACCTATGTGTATACCCTTCCCCTCCTACCAACTTTTTGCTGCAGTCCAGCCCCTAGCCACCCATCCCAGTCTATTGCACCTGGTTTCCTGCTTCCTCCCATGCACCAACAATCAGCTGTTTCCATGCTCCAATGATCAGCTGTTTCACAAGGAGCCAGTTGCAGTCAGGGCAGAGCGAGCAGTCAGGTAATGGCTGGGCCTTGCTAGCCAGAGAGCAGCCCATGGATGCTGGAGCAATGCAAGCCATAGATGTGTGTCCCAAGTGGCAGCTCCACCCCATCCACTCCTCCCCCACCCAAATGGCAGCCCCAGGCCATCTGGCAGTCCAGGGCTGGCATTCAACATATCATACGGCAGTTTCCTATCATCTTAATGGGTTTGTTTGGAATTCAGCTTCAAATCTGCAACTTCCCTTAATAAAAATGGTGGAGGCATCCAGCTCCCTGCTCTGCAGCAGTAAACCCACCCATATGCCCACTATAAACCTTAACATATCAAGGACTCCTCTGCTGAAAAACTGCCCAAGGAAAACATCAGCATCCCAAGATTTCCTTTCCCAGATGCTTGTTGAGAAATCAGATATCATTAATTTGGAACAGAAACTCAGCTGGATCAGTCACTTCAGCGTGGTATTTATTTTCCTTAAAAATGAGCTTTTAAATTGTGCTCGCTGCTGGGCTTGTTCTGAGCTGCCTTCAGAAGCCTCCATTTTGCATCAACTCTATAAACACCTGTCAGATGAGCATCAGGGAAAGGTTTGGAAGAGCCATTAGTCCCAAATGTTGGACAGGCTAGCAAACTTATTTTACTAGCTGAAGTCTATTAATGCCTTATTAGGGTTTCTTATATGTCTCCACTAATAAGAATAACCTTGGGAAGCAAGAGCAATTTATCCCCACCTCTAGCTTACACAACTTGTCATTGTCAGTATCATTTGCTAACCCCCTTGGATTCCTCTTTCAGCTCAGTGGAGGTGTCCTCATCTTAAATACATTATTTCAACTTGACAGAATCTAAACAGAGCAATTACACAGCCCAATGTAGACTGGAAAGGTTGATCACTAAAGCTAAATCCTGCATTGTCATTCTAATGCACTCGGCTTGGGGGAATGGGAGGAGGACAAGGCAGGCAGGAGGGTCAGTGAATGAACAGATCTGTCAAGCTTACGAATGCAAAGTTAGGCAAGAAAGTACAAAGAGGAAAAAGGGGAGGATGTTGCTGGAAATGATGCACACATTGCAGAGAGGCGATAAAAAATGTACTGCTTTCATGACATTGCAATGATGTGAACAGCCCGTGGTTCATAGATCATACTGGCTTCAAACACCCTTTCTGGGTAGCCCTCCCCACTCAAATCATGATATCACCGGCCTTCAATCCGACCTAAGCATAGTACATAAAATTATCTATTGCAATGTCCTACCCGTCAATGACTACTTCAGCTTCAACCACAACAATACATAAGCACACAATAGACACAAACTCAAGGCAAACTGCAGCAAACTCAATTGCAGGAAATACGACTTCAGCAACAGAGTGGTCAACACCTGGAATGCAGTACCAGACTCTGTGGTCTCTTCCCCAAACCCCCAAAACTTTAACCTTAGACTGTCTACTGTTGACCTCACCCCATTCCTAAGAAGGGGCATGCATAAGTGCACCAACGTGCCTACCATCCCTGTCCTAATGTTCCTTTTTATTTGTATCCATTTCATGTATTCATAATCATGTTTATACTTATACATGTTATCTAATACATGCTTGACAAATAAATAAATAAATAAATAAATAAATAAATAAATAAATAAATACCAACATTAGAAGGCACAAGTGCAATTTCTATCTTGTTAGAGCCAGTTTGGTCTAGTGGTTAAGGCACCAGGCTAGAAACCAGAAGACTGTGAGATCAAGTCTCAAGTTAGCCATGAAAAACCACCTAGGTAACCTTGGGACAGTCATTCTCTTTCTCTCTCTCAGCCCAAGCCACCTCACGGAGTGGTTGTTGTGGGGAAAATAGGAAGAGCAAGCTTTGTTCACTGCTTTGAGATATTTGTAAAAATAATAAAAGAGGGATACAAATAAATAAAATAAATATGTATAGTAAACAAAACAAAAAGTGTGTAAACCGTAAGGTGAAGATTCCTTCAAGTCAAATATGCCCTTTGGTGATAATCTATCCATCTCTCTCCCTGTCTCTCTCCCTCCCTCCCTCTCCCTCCCTCCTTCCCTCCCTCCCTGTCCCGCTCTCCTATCCATCTATCTACCTATGTACTGATTGTTTGTCTATCTATCTATTATCTTCTATCTATTGTACCTATCTATCATTTTTTTTTATCCCACACACTTAAAATAAACTCTGGATGGCTCACACAAATATATATTATGAAACAATAAATGAAAAAAAATAGAATATATACTGTATATAAAGTCCTATATCTTAAAATTTAACAAATATGCTAGAGTTCAAATATTGAATACTGGATATTACTCATATTTTAAAGGCATGTTGACCAAGTCAACTCTTTATAGTTTTCCTTAAAAATAACCGCTTTCATTAACCATGGGAAAAAGAATTCAACAGTAGAGCTTATAGGAAGGAATATCATCCTCAGGTTACAAAGGGCAATCAGCTAATGGAAATGGCTTCATTATAATATACAATAAATTATTTATATTGTCTCAAATGTCTGGATATCTTTTATCAAGTTCACAATATTATCTTCCCTTTGTTCTTAAAAAAACCAACATTCTATCATTTTCCTCAATTTTGAAAGTGTGGTTCTTTGGAACAGACTAACTATGCTCTGAACTGCCCACCAGTATTTTCAAAGAATGCTGAAACACCAATAACCACTAATTTATTCTTTATTGTTGTTTTCCATCTTTTAAAAACCTACTTTCAACTCTTAAGTCAGGAGTTGCAGATTTACAGCCAATTCCTGCAATGGAGAACTTTATAATCAAGGTGGAGTAAAGTTTGATGATCCATATGGTTAAGAACGACAGTATAAGGAATATAAAGGTCCATGGGAAAAGATATGGTGTGAATAAGTTCTTTGGGATTTTTAATGATGCTATTAAACAATAAGGAACCAACTCACCCCAATGGGATTAGCTTACCCCATTCATTCCAGAGGAAAGGCCCTACTTCAGATCCCATCAGCCAAATAATTTTAGCTGGCAGGTCCAAAAGAAGAGACTTTTCTGCTGTGGCCCCCTCCCTCTGGAATAATCTCTGTTGGAAGTGAAGTCTGCCTCCACAGTCCTGGCTTTCCAGAAGAGCCTGTAGGAGAAGAAGGAGCTCAACTGGAAGGTGGGGTTCAACATGTCCACAATTTGAAGCCATTGCATTGTCACAAAAGACCTAAGTCCAGCCGCCTATGAATTTATTATTTATTTATTTATTTATTTATTTGATTTGTCAATCGCTTACAAAATAATAGGTATAAGTATAAACATGAGTAAGAATACAGAAAATAGGTACAATTAAATGTGGACAATACAGCAGGGACGGGAGGCATGATGATGCACTTATGCATGTCCCTTACAGACCTCTTAGGAATGGGGTGAGGTCAATAGTGGATAGTTTGAGGTTAAAGGAGTAGGGGTTTGAGGATGTAACTACAGAGTCAGGTAGTGCATTCCAGACATTGACCACTCTGTTGCTGAAGTCGTACTTTCTGCAATCAAGTTTGGAGTGGTTAACATTGAGTTTGTATCTGTTGTATGCTCTTGTATTGTTGCAGATAAAGCTGAAGTAGTCATTGACTGGCAGGACATTGTAGCAGATAATTTTGTGTACTATGCTTAAGTCCAACCGTAGGCAGCGTAGTTCAAGGTTGTCCAAGCCCAAAATTTCAAGTCTGGTGATATAGGGTATTCTGTTGTGAGCAGAGGATTGTAGTACTCTTCTCATGAAATACTACTGGACTTGCTCAATTGTATTAATGTCTGATACACAGCACGGATTCCAGACAGATGAGCTGTATTCAAGTATTGGTCTAGCAAAGGTTTTGTATGCCCTAGTTAGCAATTCAATATTTCCAGAGGAGAAGCTTCGTAAGATTAGATTTACAACTCTTAATGCCTTTTTGGCAGTGCTGTTACAGTGAGCTCTGGTGCTTAGGTCATTAGATATGAGTACTCCTAGGTCCTTGACAGAGTGAGGGTCATCAATGAGGTCATATCTGCCTAGTTTGTATTTGGTATACTGATTTTTTTTACCAATGTGTAGGACAGAGCATTTGTTGGTTGAGATTTGGAGTTGCCAATTGTTTGACCATTCAGACACATAATCAAGGCCACTTTGAAGAGCAGTAGCACTGTCAGTGGTGTTGAATAGTTTTACATCATCCGCGAAGAGGACGCAGTTGCTTATAAGGTGATCATAAAGGTCATTTATATAGAGTATAAAGAGTGTGGGTCCTAGAATGCTGCCTTGGGGGACACCGCTGTTAACTGGAGCAGGGTTTGATATAGTGCTCCCTATTTTTACTATTTGTTGCCTGTTTGACAGGAATGCAGTAATCCACTTATGAAGGGATCTGGAAATGCCATAAGAGTTTAGTTTTAACAGTAGTTTGTCATGTACCACTGAATCAAAGGCTTTGCAGAAGTCTATGTAAATTGTGTCTATTGCTTTACCCTGGTTGAGTCCATATGTTTTTGCAGTGTAGGAGTTGTAGGTTTCAGGACAATTTTTTCCTGAAACCAAATTGTTTTTTGGAGAGTAGGTTGTTTGACTCTAAGTGGAGGGTGATGAATTGGTTAGTGATTGATTCCATGTGACACAACACAGTGCACTTGACACAACACAGTGAGATTGGTCTGTAGTTTTCAATCAGGCTGGGGTCACCTTTTTTGAAGATAGGGATGACCGTAGCTAAGGAGTATAGGTTTGGTAAGGAGCTGGTTCTGAATGATATATCATATATAATGCTTAGGGGTTCTGCTATGGCAGAGGAAAGCTTTTTTAAGAAGTATGTACATAATCCATCGGGGCCAATAGATAGGGATGGTTTTAGATTATGTAATGCCTTTTCTACATTATCTTCTGTAAAGTCAATATGTAGTAGATCATTGCAGTTAGTTGTGGTATGACTAGGAAATTTGAGGCATGAGCCATTGCTGTTAACAAAGACTCAGCTGAAGAATGTGTTGAAGAGGTTGGCCTTAACAGCTTCGTCACTGCAGTCTTTCCCATTTGGTCACTTTAGAGGTGGGATGATTCTTGAGTCTTTAAGTTTGGTGTTTACAAAATTGTAGAAGGTGTGGGTAGATTTTGTACGTAGGAGGTTTTCCTCCTGTTTGCAGTAATAATTTGTGCATTCTGCCTTTATCTGTCAGCATAAGGTGTTGTATCAGTTTTTAAAGTTTGCTACATAGCTAGTTTTGTTTTTACGCCATAGTGATTTTTTTTATTGGAGTTTCCTTATTGTTATGGGTAATTTGCTTTATTTTTGTTTTCAGAGGTTACTAATGGTACATATAGTTTAATGACTCTTTCAAGTTCAAGTAAGAATGCATTATAATGGTCTTCTGTAGTATTACAGTTAGAGAACAGAATGTGCCAATCAAGAGATGATAGGTTGGCATCTATGAGATCATAATTGGCTTTTTTGAAATTGTATTTGGAGATCCATCATTATGATCTTCTTTGTGAGGGCGTAAATTGAGACAAAAGTTAATCATACTGTGTTCACTGTTTGCAAAGGGTTCTTGTATTTGTAGGCCATAAATTGAGTTTGAGCTGTTGCAGAAGATGAGGTCAAGGCAGTTGTTGAGTTTAGTGTTGTTAGTTACTAATTGATCCAGTCCCAATGTAGTAGCGGCATTGTACAGGGTTGCATGTATGGGTTCAGATGTACATTCGTTTAGGGTCCAATCTATAAGAGGTAGATTGAAGTCACCAAGGAAAATAAGAGGGCGTGGACAAGAGACAGCCCACGTCAGCAGTGAAGTTAGTTTGTTTGCATGAACTATGTCATAATCTGGGCTCTGTAGCATAGTAGGAAGCGGATAGTGGTATTTAAGGACAGTTCACAAACGATGGTCTCTGCAAGAGCAAGCTCTTGTGTAATTTGAATCTTTCTTAGATTTAGGGATTTTTTATAGAAGATAGCAACTCCACCTCCTCTACGGATTTGTTGATCTGACTGATAAACGTGATATTCTCTGACTGTGGTAATGGAGTCTGGAAAAGATGCATTCTACCACGTCTCACAGACAAATATAATATTGAATCTATTGCCCCTTATCAAGGACCAATTTAGCTTTGACCATTAATTGACTAGCGTCTTGTATTAGAGGTAGAAATAATAAAGCGTTCTGTGCTTTGAACTCTCAACAAACGTTATTTGCATTTGACAGAACCTGAAAGCTTGACTCTGCTGCTTGGCCTGGGGCCCAGACAGGGAATTGCTATGTTAGGGATGGCTGCCTGTGTAGAAAAGATCCCCACTTCCAGATTGTTCATCATCTTCTTCATTATCATCTTTCGTTTCAATTCTTCTAAGTTTAATTGTTTCTAGAATTTTTTTATTTTTTATTATATTGTAAGTCACCCAGAGTTCTCTATCAGTAAGATGGGTGGCACAGAAAATAAACAAACAAAAAATGATGCATCTTTTGAGAAAGCTGAAAGGGCAAGATGGTACTAATCTTGGCACTTAAGGCCTTGCTGTATGATGCAGGTTATATTGTACCATATAACGTATTGTACTATATTGTACTATATTGTATATTGTATTGCAGGTTATATTGTAACATTTCTTTATCACAGTGAAGAAAATAGCATCGATGCATCTTTAGGAATTGATATCAACTTTTTCTTTCATAAGTGTCATAATTAATAGTATGTAGTCATCCTTATAAACAGAGAAGCAATTATAGGCTGTAAGAGGATATGATGACATCTTCCAGCAAAGGAAGGAAGTCACATTACTTAGGAGGGCCATCTATAACTGTTATAGATATCTCATGCCACATAGGAAGATGCTACAGATATCAAATGTCATGTGAGGATTAGCTGGTAGAATTTTTTTTAATGGACTGTGTGTTTCCAGAATGGTTGATGTTGAATCATATGAGTTGAACACCACTTTGTGTTCTCTTTGAATTACAAGTAACTTAGAGAGTACACAGGATCATGAAATGTTGAACATTTTAAATTAGGAATGGGAAAACTCTTTGCATCCTGAAACCACACTTTGTTTAAAAAAAATAAGGAGCAGGGAGCAGGAAGGATGGTGCCAAGAGAGATTAAGGTGGTGACTCTCAGAATACTTAACACATGTTTTGATTTTATTTTTTTATTTTTTGGTTTTCCTTTTTGGGTTATTTTGTCTTCTTTTTTCCCCATGGCAGAAATCAGCAGGAATTGATGCTACCACTATTTGCCCAACAGCTGCCAAATTTCTGCACTGTAACCCCTGGGTATGCAGGGGATCGAAAAATGGGAATACAAAAGCTCATGTCTGTTCTTTTCCCACCATCATTTTCATATATTGTCTCAAGAAATGTGATCCCAGGCTGCTCAGACATGTATGAAGAGAAAGAGCAGAAGGTTGTGGATCAAAGTACAAATTGTTATTCTCATTGTTCAGGAGAACAATTACTAAAATCCATTTGTCGGTAAATGTGCCTTGTCTTGTAAATGACTGGGTCATTAGCCTTAACAATGTCAGCAGGTTGTCACTATCCAATTCAATTAAACAACTGACCAGAGTACATCTTAAGAAAATATTCTACCCCCCAAAAAAAGGACTTTATAATAATACCATCGCATTTGTGCATATTGCATTCAGCAATATTTCAATTCTACATATAGAAATAAGGGGATAAAGGTAATCTATACTATATTCAAAATGGAGAGGTACAGACACATCGCAAAAAGAAGATAAGCAGAAATTGGTGAGATGTGAGAAAAATGAAGTGGAATGTATCCACCACATCAGTAATACATGTTCTAATTCCTTGGTTCTCCAAGGGGAAAGAAGATGATAACAAATAAATTATTATGCTGGCTGGGAGCAGTGCATTACAGAGTAATTTGTTTGAAAGGATAAAACATGATTTAATTTTCTCTATACATTGACACCGTGGTATGTAAGATCTTATCCAGATTACCGTATGCCACAAACAGAGAAGGAAATATCGACATATCCATGCTAGACATAATTGTGGAGAGCAAATGAAAATATTGTAATGGTGTGAAGTAAAGCAGTTGAGAATGGACAGAAATGTGGAAGGAAGCCCTGTAAATACACCAAACGAAACATACAATTCCCTCATCACAGTTTGATTCAGAGTTTGAATAAACTTCCTCAACACAGCATTGTCCATCATGTTGATTGAAAGTGTTATGTATGTAGGTTTGAAGCCATTGGTTTAGAAAGAGGCAAGATTTCTACTGCAGAGGTTGTGGGGGAAGCCACCCCTGCACTGAATGCAAGTTTTTAGACACCATTTGCCTCCGTTGTGATAAAAGAGGACACCTAGCAATAGTCTGCAAATCATCCAGAACTCCACCCAACAGAAGAAAGTTTGCTGCAAGCAAAGACAAAGAATTCAGGCCCAACAATCTCAGTGAGAAAATGGGGCGCAGCACAGAAGCAAATGGGAAGAATGAAACTCATCAAACAGTAACTATTGCTCATTCATCACCTTTAAGAAGCAGAAAAGTGCATATCAAGGTACTTATTGAAGGAAGGCCTTGCCAAATGGAAGTGGACTCAGGCTCATACCTATCTATGGTGTCATGGGACACTATTCACAGACTTCTTCCCAACATCCAGAAGAAGCACTTCAAGAAGCAAGCATTGACTCTTAAAGACTACCAAGGGAACAAGATTCCAGTAGTTGGAACAAGAGAATTCAACGTGAAATTCAAGGGCCACACCAAGCCTACCACCACTGACCATTGTGGACAAGGACCGCCCAAGTCTGCTGGGCCTTGAGTGGTTCAACCCGTGGGCATCGAGGTGACTGGCATCAATCACGTGAGCAACACTGAGTGGGAAGAGGCCTTGAAGTCTGAGTTTCCAGAGGTCTTCAGCGGATTAGGCAAGTACTTGGGGACCCCATCACATTTAACCTAGATCCCAAGGTACAACCAATCCGTTTAAAACCCAGAAGGGTCCCATTTGCCTTAAAGGAAAAAATTGATGCACAATTAGATAAACTAATAGCCCAAGGGGTTTTAGAGCCCACTGATCACTCCAGGTGGGAGACACCCATAGTCACACCAGTCAAGGCTGATGGGTCTGTGAGAATCTGTGGAGACTACAAGGGGACATTGAACCATGCTACAACAGAGCACATATCCAGTTCCAGTAGTGCATCATTTATTACACTCTCTTGGAGGGGCACAGTTTTTGCCAAGTTGGACCTGGCACAGGCATATCAACAATTAACAGTTGATGATGCCACTGCTGAAGCCCAAACCATTGTGACCCATAGAGGTGCCTTCAAATGCAAAAGATTGCAATTTGGAGTAAGCGTGGCACCAGGCATCTTCCAAAGCCTTATGGAAAGAATGTTACAAGGGTTGCCAGGGTGGTGCCCTATTTTGATGATGTTTTAATTTCTGCTGAAAATGACACTCAATTACACGAGAGACTCAGGGAAGTCTTAACTAGATTCAAAAAGCAGGGTTAAAAGTCAAAGAAGAAAAATGCACACTTAGAACAGATAAAGTGGAATTCTTGGGTTACATGATTGATAAACATGGCATCCACCCCACAGAGGCAAAGGTTCAGGCAATCAAAGAAGCCCCCAGGCCAAAATGCAAAACAGATTTGCAAGCATTCTTGGGACTCATTAACTTCTATCATATGTTTCTACCTCAGAAGGCAACCATTGCAGAACCCCTACATAGGTTGCTGGACAAAAAATCTGCTTGGGTCTGGGGAGGAAGGAACAAGCTGCATTTAACAATATCAAGAGACTAATCACGTCTGATGCTGTGCTGATACAGTTCTCTGAGAACTTTCCTGTTGTTCTGACTTGTGATGCCTCCCCTTTTGGAGTGGGGGGGGGGTTGAGCCACATGCTTCCCAGCGGGAGGGAAGCTCCTATTGCATTTTACTATCGCACTTTGACTAAAGCAGAGAGGAACTACAGCCAACTGGACAAGGAAGCCTTGGCGATTGTAGCAGCTGTCAAAAAATTCCATGAGTATTTATATGGGAGAACATTTACTATTGTCACAGATCACAAACCAATACCCATGATCCTGTCACCAAGAATGCTCAGATGGAATGAATTTCTTGCTGCTTATTCATACAAACTGATCCACAGACCTGGTAAAGACATTGGGCATGCAGATGCTTTGAGTCGCTGCACACTTCCTTCACACATTGAGGACCCTGTTCCTGAGACTCACACCTTTTTTCTAGAAACTGTTGCCAAACTTCCAGTACATGCTGCTCAAATTGCCAGAGAGACTGCCAAAGACACTTTATTGGCTCCTGTCATAGGCTGGATTAAGAAAGGTTGGCCACTTCAAGATCTACCTCAACTTGCCCAACCTTTTAAATCCAGGCAAACTGAATTATCTGTATTAAGAGGATGTATTTTGTGGGGTAACAGGGTGGTTATTCCTGCAAAACTACAAAAGAGGTTTTGGAAATGTTACATGAGGGTCATCCGGGAATTGTCAGAATGAAGGGATTGGCCAGGAGTTATGTATGGTGGCCAGGTATTGACAAAATGGTTGAAAACTGGGTTGCATCTTGTCCCAACTGTCAGGTAGTCAGGCCTGCCCCACCTCTCGCCCCACACAGGAATGGGAATGTCCTAGGGGCCCATGGTCCAGGATTCACATTGATTTTGCTGGCCCTACCAGAGGGCACACTTTCCTTATTATAGTTGATGCATATTCCAAATGGCTAGAGGTTATCCCTATGGCATCCACCACAACTGAAGCTGTCATCAAACAGCTTAAAAGCTTTTGTAACTCACGGGTTACCTGATGTGCTTGTTTCTGACAATGGCCCTCAATTTACATCCAACCTTTTGAATCATATCTAGCACAACAGGGTATCAGACATGCCCTGACAGCCCCTGGGCATCCTTCTAACGGCCGGGCTGAACGTATGGTGATTTACCAAGGAAAAACTTCAGCAATTGGGTCCAGGGGATATCACTGAGAGAGTTGAAAAACTTCTCAGTGTTCAGCATATCACTCCCAACCCCTCAACTAATTTAACCCCAGCTGAATTGTTGATGGGTAGGAAACTCAGGTCTCCCTTGACCACCTCCATCCCACTTACGCACCCAACGCACTAGATTCCACTAGTAAAATTCGCACTTTCACTGTGGGTGATTCTGTTTATGCTAAGAACCTCATGGGTGAACCATTATGGATTCCTGCTGAGATAACCCAAATCACAGGCCCCAGGTCTTACAGGGTACAAACGGAGGATGGTGTCCTCTGGAGCAGGCACATTGATCAGTTAAGATCCAGATTGCCTCAGGAGCATCGCTTTTGCTCCTCTCTGGTTCCCATACCTACTGCCTCTTCTAGGGGAAGGGAGGATTATGAGAGTAATCAGCAAGCAAGAATCAACCCCATGTGTAACGAGCTAACATGACAGGAACCATCCCAAAACCTGTCACAATACCAACAACCATTTTCACAAATGGAAGATTGCACATCACTACCTGATTTAGGTGCTGACATTGGGTTGGAGATGGATTGGGAGGAGAGACCAGGTTGTAGTAACCAAACAGGTTCTACCATTACTACAAGTCCAAGTAAGGAAATGTCAGCAGACACATTTCCTCTCTCACAAGGTGAGAACCTTAAAACATCTGAACCACGTAGGTCTCAATGTACATAAGAGCCCCACCTATTTAAAAGAATACATTAGATAGGTTGGGGTTTGAGTATGGACTGAACCTAGTGGGGAGGGGTGTTATGTATGTAGGTTTGAAGTCATTGGTTTAGTTTGAACTGTTCTTGTAAAATGTTGGAAATGATTGGTTTAAAAGTGCGGGAAAACCCTGCACTCTGATTGGCTGGCAACTGCGGCTGCTGGCTATAAGTAGCAGCTGCAGCCCAGCCAAATTGGGTTCGTTCTGAGCTGTAGTCACTAATAAACTAAGAGCTTGAAGCACTCCGCATCTGTCTCTTCATGCAAACTTAACAGAAAGGAATAGTTCAATGTTTCTAGAGAATATCAATTTGGACAAGTCAGAATTCAACTTATTTGGTTTAACCTTCTAGATCTGCAATATATACTCCTTCATGAAACAAAGGACCACAATATCACATGCCCATAGATCATTTTTTCTCCTTGTCTTCCCATTCTTAATTTTTATTTCTTGAGCGTCATTCTTTTTATCTCTTTCAGATAGATGGCCTTATTCACACTATATTTTTTGGTCCCTCACAAGAATCTGTTGAGGATCTATCAAGTCCAAGCCCAAAAATGACACAGCAAAATCCAATCCTTTACATCCTTACTCCTAATGGGCAAATCTTCTAACCTACTAGATATATCCTGAGAAGTTCTAGGAGGTGGCTACCCTGAACCTCTTCCCTCTTCCCCCATCTAGATCAAGATTCCACAATCTCTTAATCTGGGTCTCTCTCTGTGTTGCCCAAACTCTCCCCCACTGTTTCACCGGGTGCACATTCCATCACAATCTGTTTTCATAAGTGCCTGTC
The DNA here is from genome assembly GCA_009733165.1 of Naja naja. Lineage (NCBI taxonomy): Eukaryota > Metazoa > Chordata > Lepidosauria > Squamata > Elapidae > Naja > Naja naja. The sequence continues at coordinate 39,700,969 of CM019149.1, read as the reverse complement.
TGCATTGTTCTGTCTCCACTCCAGCAGTGTTGGGTCAAAGCTTCTTTTGGATTTTGGAAGCACTGATCATGTGGTATAAGTACCCAAGACTTTATTCAAAGGCAGTATATGAAAGTAACATAATAATGCATTGCATGAGAAAACACCAAAGAATATTAAAGAGTGCTGAAGAATTCAATAAGATAAAGAAAGACCTTGTGCCATTTCTGCCATTCAAGGAACTCCAAAGAGATTATGGATCCCTTTCAAGGCAGCAAACACACAGCAATTTCCCACTTAGGCTTGCATCAAAGTTCCATCCTGAGAGTTTTTTTTAAAAAAATTAGTTAGATAGGCTCTGAAACATGATGAAACACACTTGCTTTTCAATGGTGCTATTTCAGTTAATTTTGCTAAGGTCTAAAAGATCAAGTCTACCTTATCATGGAATGCTTTTGTCTTCCTCCCATGCATGAGACCTTCAAGGTTAAGGAATCTTTGTATGGTATCGGCAGCACATCTCATAGTTAAGGAGTATCTGTATCTCATGGAAGATGAAAAAGATCATCCTACTCTATGCAAGCATCTCACCAAGGACAAGGCAGAACAAAATATAACCAAATAGTGACTAAAATAAATGCTTGTGTCATTATAGAATAGAATAACAGAGTTTGAAGGGACCTTGGAGGTCTTCTAGTCCAACCCCCTGCTTCAGACAAATGGTTATCCAATCTTTTCTTTAAAGAAAGAAATGCTCCAGTGTTGGAGCATTCACAACTTGTGGAGGCAAGTTGTTCCACTGATTAATTGTTCTAACTGTCAGGAAATTTAGTTTAGTTTGTTTAGTTTTATTGGACTTATATGCCACCCTCTCTCCCTAGGGACTCAGGGCGGCTTACAATAAAAAAAATAGCAATACAATTAATTAAAAATACATTAAACAAGTGAACTAAGCCCAATAAAGATTAAAACCCAATAAAAATTAAAATAAGAATAAAATCCCGCCCCTTACCCTTCAGTCCAGGCCAGACTGTTGAAACAACCAGGTCTTTAGGTCGTGATGGAAGAAACAGAGGTCAGGAGCCAACCGAAGCTCCAAGGGGAGTCGATTCCACAGGGTGGGTGCTCCCACAGAGAAGACTCTACCCCTGGGCACCACCAGCCAACATTGTCTGGCGCGGCACCCCAAGGAGGCCCTGCCTGTGGGAGCGCACAGGGTGATTGGAAGTTGATGCTGGCAGGAGACGCTCCCGCAAGTACCCCGGACCCAAGCCATGTAGGACTTTGTATGTTATCACTAATACCTTGAAGCTCACCCGGAGGGCAACCGGCAGCCAATGCAGCTCATGCAGGAGGGTGTAATGTGGGAGTATCGGGATACTCCCATCACAACCCGCGCGGCCGCATTCTGTACCAGTTGAAGCCTCCAGGTGGTCCGCAAGGGCAGTCCCATGTAAAGAGCATTACAGTAGTCGATTCGGGAAGTTACGGGTGCATTTCTCCTTAGTTCTAAGTTGCTTCTGTCCTTGATTAGTTTCCACCCATTATTTCTTGTCCTGCTCTCAGGTGCTTTGGAGAATAGCTTTCTTGGGCAGCACCTGAGATATTGGAACATTTTCCCATTGTACAGTCACATTGTACAGCCACCATGGTCAAGGAAAATGAGATTCCCAATGGGAGGGGGTGTTGAATCCAAATCCTGGGAAATGATTGAAAAGTCACTCCAAAAATCTTCAGGAATGTAAGGAAAAAATGGATAGGGGATCTTGTCCTCTTCAGATTGTCTACTGTCCTGATCTATTTTATACAGGATAAAGAACAAATAAAGAAAAGGCTGCAAATCACTGGAAAAATGAGGGGATTGACAGTCCAGTGCATAATCTGTGCATACACTGCATGGAAGAGAGATCAGAATTGCATGCTCAAAAACACTGATTTACAAAATTTTATGTTTGGCTAATGAGATCTAGTCTATTTTGATCAAGTGTGAATGCATGAAATCACAGGTAACAAGGACCAATCAAGACGCACAAGGCTGTACAAACTTTCAGATTCACTGAAACTCTTCATCAGACAAAATGTTACAAAAAGAAGGTGATATGGGTTGGCGGGGGAGTCCAAAAATTAGGCCAGATACTTCAGTCTATCTATAGTCCATCTCAAAAAGGCAACTGCAATCTTAAAACCATTCATTTCCAACATGCACATCTTTTTGATTCTCTTACACTTTGTATTTATAAAAATCCTCATGGAAGATATTTTTTCCCCATCTTGAAGGTCCTGAATTCAATTTCCAGCCATAGGTAGGGTTAGAAAACAATTCCACCTGAAATTTTCAAAGATGCCACAGAATACTACTTGGATGGTTCCTATTTAGCTTCTGTAAGAACTTACAGAAAGCTAAGCGTGCATTTAGGAACATAATTCGTGTGAAGTCCCACCAAGGTGAAAAACCTTTTTCTGATAGTCACTAGTATCCCATCTGAAGTGGGGTGGCAGAAGTTCAAACAGACAGAATAGAATAGAATAGAATAGAATAGAATAGAATAGAATAGAATAGAATAATTTATTTGGCCAAGTGTGATTGGACACACAAGGAATTTGTCTTTGGTGCATATGCTCTCAGTGTACATAAGAAAAATAAATAAAATACATTCATCAAGAATCATAAGATACAATACTTAGTGATAGTCATAGGTTATTAATAAGCAATTAAATCATACTAGGAAACAAATAAAACAATATAAATTGTAAAGATACAAGCAACACGGTTATAGTCATAAAGTGGGAAGAGATAGGTAATAGGAAGGATGAGAAGAATAATAGTAATACAGTCTTACTAAGTAGTTTGACAGTGTTGTAGGAATTAGTTGTTTAACAGAGTGATGCCATTTCAGGATTGTGTGCCTCCAATCCAACAAATCTCTAGGGGTGGGTGAATGACATCAAGAGACTTGTGAGGGTATCTCCAACTTCTGAAGACCAGTTAGTAAAAATATGCAAGAGAATTGTTTCAGTATCAGTGTCCTATATGTTGGATTTCCTGCTGCTAAAAGTTATTTTAATTTTCCTTATTGAAAACAAGTCTTTTACAATACATGTGGATTCCATTGTGTAGTGAATTTGCTTTATTGAGTTATCAACCCTTGATGAAGCTTTGCTCTAATAATTTTATCTATTTACATTAGGAATTTTGTCTGTTTTTAGGTTATGTTAGCTACTTGAAGTAACTTGTTTCCAGAACAAAAGGAAAAAACATGATGCAAAGGTTTGCATTACTATAAAATATGAAGAGATTTTCAGTATTTCACACATAGATATACAAAGGTGGTAAGTTTGAGTGGAATTTTGAATTTGTTAGCTATCCTTCATAACCCGTGGTCTTTGCTTCGTAGGAGAAACCTGTTTTAATCTGTTTGCATTGCCACCTCAAATAATAACCAATTTTATAATCACAACAATATTCATGGATCATATCAGACAAGCATAGTACATATTCTTGAGAGAGGGTTTATCATATTGAGGATAGGAAGGGAGGATAAAAATGGTGAAAGTAGGAATGACTGCTTTGTGGATGAGGCTGAAGAAATCTGAAAGTAGACAAATCTGTGGCTAGTCCCAGATCAATCATCATCTTAACCAACAGGTTTACTAGGAGTGAAGCATGTCTTGCATAGCCAAAAGGAGGGGAAGCAGACTGGATTCAGAGGGAGGGAGGGAGGGAGGGAGGGAGGAAGGAAGGAAGGAAGGAAGGAAGGAAGGAAGGAAGGAAGGAAGGAAGGAAGGAAAGGAAGAAAGAAAAGCTGGTGAGAAAGAAAAAGGAGGAAAAAGTAGTAGAAGACTAAGTAGAGATTATGGCGATGTGCAAAGGATAAGATTATTGTGCTTTAGTACATACGTGTCTTTAGAAATGTACTGCTTATGACTGTTCTTGTGAAGCCCTCAACAAACTCTGCAGAATATCTGTTGAGCTTTACTTCATAATCCAGGTCAATAGTTTTGTGTTACATAAAGCTCCTACTGTTTTATACTTTTTGAGTGTCTTACTCTGCTTCATAAAGATACTAGTAAAACTTACAGAAGTTTGCTTATTTTTATTTTATTTAATCAACATATTTGTATGCTGCTGCAATCAAAAAGAACTCTAGTTAGCGGGCATATGGTTCACTGTGGGAGATAAGATTGCTTTTAGATTGGATATCTAGGTAGGAGGGAAGTCACCCCTTAGAAGCCCTCTGTTGATCAAAGGTTTAGCAACCAACTTGTTGCAAATAAATTCTCAGAGAGCTAAAAAAGAAAAAAAAATCCTGCTTGGGAAAGTTTTTAGGGGACCTGACTCTCAAACTCAGAACCTGCTTTGTGTTTGAATGGAGGCTGCCATGAGGTCATTTTAGAGGTCTTCTTTCAATGTTCTCATGGCCACAAATCAAAGGGTTGTCTGACCAAGAACATTGAACTGATAGTTACACATCATTGTTGGGCTGTCCAGAAGGAGGTGAACTTTTGATTACATGTTTTGCTTTTGGGAACCCACAATGTGTTATTCAGCATCAAGTGGTATATATCTTGCTGAGGCAGAGTCTACAGAGAGCCATTTCTTGCTTTGTCTTCTTCAGCAGCAAACATCTGGGGTCAACCTTAAACCTGACAACTACGCTGACATCTCTTCAACACTAGGTAAAGGGGTTTGTTCTATTTTTCCTCATTCTCTCAAGTATTTTTAATGACAGAAGGGATTTTTCCCTACTTTTGATTGGTTTTTTATGCTGCCCTGCCATCTACTGTTTTAGACTTTATTGCTGCTGTTGTTTTATGGCAGATTCTTTATTACTGTATTTCTGTTTTTATTGTAAAGCCACCCTGGGAAAATAAGGGCATGAAAAAACCTTAAATGAATAAATGAAAAGCATTAGTCCTAACAATTTGCTCATAAAAGCTCAAGTTCAGACTTTTCAACAACTTGGTTTCTTGTACTTTGGGATTTGAGATTGTTGCAGAAATGGCTATATATTTAGTATATATAGGTACAATGTTAAGATTGCACCTTACTCTATTTATTCTACTGTGCTAAAAAAAAGTTGGAAGTTAACATTTCTTCCTTCTTTTTCCTCCTATACCACACTTTTCTTCCCTCTTTTTCTTTCCCCATTTAGCTACTATATTTATTTTCATTTGTATTTTCTATTATGAACGTTAATACAACTTTGAAATCAACAACAATGAGAGAATACCATGCTGGAGTTGGCTGCTAGATTGATGGCAGACTTTATCTCCCCCTTTGCATTCCAGTTTAATGACAGGAAGGACTAGGGCTGACATGATAGCAGTATTTCAGTATTTGAGGGCTGCCACAAAGAAGAGGGGGTTAATTTATTTTCCAAAGCACCAGAAGGCAAGACAAGAAACAATGAATGGAAACTAATCAAGAAGAGAAGCAACCTGGAATTAAGGAGAAACTTCCTAACAGTGAGGACCATTAACCAGTGGAACAGCTCGCCTTCAGATGTTGTAGGTGCTTCATCACTGGAGGTTTTTAAGAAAAGACTGGACAGTCATTTGTTTGAAATGGTATAGGATCTCCTGCTTGAGCCACCAAGGTCCCTTCCAACTGTTATTCTGTTATCATAGTGATGTGTTCTTGTTGTTTTCTTTTTCATTGCTTATTTTATTCTTCTATTATTTTACTTCTGCTTTTCATTTCTTCCTTTTTATTGTTGTAAGCTGCTTAGAGTAGCCCCATGGCAAGATAGGTGCCAAATAAATTCAAAAATAATAATAAAATAATATTAAAAATAAAATAAAATATAAAATACAACTTGGTTTTTTTTTGAGCAGCTGAAGAAAACGCTCTTTCTGATTCCAAGGATTCCCCCTACCAGTGCAAGCAATTTTCCTCATAGCACCATAATCCCCATCCCTCTGTCTGGTTCATTCCTGGCAGAATTATAGTACAACTCCAGCTTCACCATGTCCTGAGAAAAGATAGCCAGCTAACAATCTGGAATATTTTCAGATGAAGAGGCAATGTTCCCACCCACAATAGTTCAAATTGGCCATCCAATCTGAGATGTGTATAATGTCATGTGGGGCATCTTCAGGTAGTGATTCAGACATCTGGCCATTGACCTTGGCCTGGATAGATAGGATAGATAGATGGACTGATGGAGGGGTGGGGTTTTAGTGAATTGTTTTTTATTAATTTTAATTGATTATTGGGTTTCTTATTTAATTCTTTTTTAATATTGTATTGTATTTTTATGATTGTACGCCACCCCAAGTCCTTCGGGAGATGGGGCGGCATAGAAATCCAATTAATAATAATAATAATAATAATAATAATAATATGATAATGATGATGATGATGCGGCTGCACAGGAAGCAAGTAAGCATAAATAATAAAGTTTTCCCAAGTGTTACAGTTCACCCTGTCAAGCCTCCAGCACTCTTCCTCCCCCCCACAAAGTCAAATTTCTCCTCTCCCCCCCATTACTATGGCAGATGGAAAGACAAGCAGAAGAAAGATTCTTGAAGGCTGATACCCTGCCTCACATAGGTCCAACAGAGGATTTCCTCCTTGTTAAGATTTTTCTTAATAATCAAAACCTGGCTGGGCTCATAGGAATGAGGTCTTTCTAACCTGTCACTGTTTCTATTTCCCTAAAAAAATATTCCAGGTAGTTGCACAGCATCAGCTTTCCAAGGAACCTTTCTTTGGATAAGAATAAGATTCATTAAAGCACCTGAGAAATCCCAACAGTGCAGAATGAAGAGACAATTGAGCTTGTTAGTCTTTCTCCCTGTGATTCTTGGTTCTTTCAAAAGCACCTTGGTTGTCACAGTTTTCTCCCTGAGGTCCTATTAACTAAAACTGTCTGAAAACAGGTGAGAGTTTGGATAACAGCACAGTGTGGATATTAACATGCATTCCACGGAGTTAATTTTTTGCCATATATTTTAATAATTCTCTATTGCACGAGTATTGCGCTTTCCAGTACACTTTTAGAAAGCTGCAAGATTTAATTGTATCCTCAGTCTAGCCCTGGCCAAAGTATTATAACATTATCTTCCCTAGCCACATGACTTATTTAACATCTTTAGAAAATCAGCCTTACCCAGTTCACAAAACAATCTGGAACAACATTCATTTCAACAGCTAGGTTCATAGATCATGCTATGTTATGTCCTGCGTAGCTTTTTCTCTGGTAATACCACACTATTAACTAGCGCATACAAAACATTTGCTAGACCAATATTTGAATACAGCTCATCAGTCTGGAACCCGCATTACATATCTGATATTAATACAGTTGAGAAAGTCCAGAAATAGTTCGCAAGAAAAGTTCTCCACTCCTCTACTCGTTGCAGAATACCTTACGCCACCAGACTTGAAATTCTAGACCTAGAAAACCTAGAACTACGCCGCCTTTGGTCCGATCTAAGTATAGTACATAAAATTATATATTGCAATGTCCTACCTGTCAATGAATACTTCAGCTTCAACCATAACAATACAAGAGCACACAATAGATACAAACTCAAGGTAAACCGTACCAAACTGGATTGCAGGAAATACAACTTCAGTAACAGAGTGGTCAATGTCTGGAATACTCTACCTGACTCTGTGGTTTCTTCCCCAAACCACAAAAACTTTAACCTTAGACTGTCTACTATTGACCTCACCACTTTCCTAAGAGGTCTGTAGGGGCATGCATAAGCACACCAACATGCCTACCATACCTGCCCTATTGTTTCTTTTTATTTTTCTTATATGTATCCATTTCATGTATTCATAACTATGTTTATACTTATACCCGTTCTCTTATAATTGCTTGACAAAATAAAATAATAATAACATTTGGAGTTTTTTTGTGGAATACTGGCTAAAATACATTAAAAAATTACTTGTATTGTCCTTACAGGGACTATATGTGATGCAGATATGACTAAGGCTTGGTAACCTGCACACTATCTAATTTCCTGGAAATTAAATTGACCAAGGCTGTGATGGGCAAAGGAGGTGATAACTATGTCCCAGCAGACAGCAGTAATGACATATAGAAAATTGTGACTTAAAATTTAAAATGATTAAAAGCAAATTTATCTGAGTAAAATAAAATGAAAGAAAAAGTGCAATGTGGTGTGTGCCTATGAAACCAAAGAGAAAAGGAAAGGGTGTAAGATCTGAAAATATAGGATTGATTTTTATGGAGTTGATGAAACACCTGTTCCTTTTGTAGATGCATACAATGCCATAATACATGCAGGAAAAGAGTTTGAATCATAATGATAGGACACTGGTTTTAAAAATTCATCTCTCCTCCCCTTGCTCCTACTCAGTGAATATCACCACCGAGGGGTATAGTTGTGTCTTTAATTGAAAATGCAATAGCTACATCGATGTCTAAAAACATGAATTGATGCCATTTAGGTTGTTATGAATGCACATGAAAATACAAATCCACTTGGTGATAAAAACATGTTACACTTCGGTGAACAGTAATAATGGAAGAACAGGGATGAGTTTGAGGAAAGATTACACAATATCCTGAATGAATGTAATTCAAGTGAAAAAAAATGTTAGTTAATATGAATGGATAGATGGGAATAAGACAAGTGAGTAGGGGAAAAAGTGGTTGTGTCATTTACAAAGCCAAGAATGGATAAGAATAGAGATTGTGTACTGGTATCTGCTTAGAAAAAGGCTCTGTCTTTTGTATTAATATATTATTTAAACAAAAGATACACATAGACATGACAAGAACCTTAATATGAGTCTAAAAATCTGATCGGATGGTTGCTTATGTTGACAAACTGAGAAAATTACTAATTATAAAATTATTAGGATAAATGGATAATGTGAGGTTCTAAAGATGAGATAGACCATTTCTTTGTAGCATTAAGGGCAGATATAGAGGAACAGAGGAATATGGAAGAAAAGGAAAAAAGTGAAAGAAACTAAAGTAGAATGACTGCAGAAAGAAAAAGATTATTCCATGAAAAAAAATTAGTAAACTGATATCATAATAGAGTGAACGGAAGGCCACCTTAAGACGAAAAGATGTTGAACCTTAAATCTTCCTGGCTTGCATTCCTCGACTCTTCTCTGCTGCTCAATTCCTCCACTAATCCTCCTGTTTGTTCGTAAAATCTTTGAGCCTTCGCTAAGTTGTCAATTCTAGTTCTTCTACCCTCCCATGTTACTAATATCCCTTCTGGGTCGTTCCATCTGAATAGAATGTTTTTTTTGTTTAGATGATTTGTGAGGAATCTATATTCCTTTCTTTGGTCTCGCACTCTCCTTGGGATCTGCTTTAATATTATAACCTGTCTACCGTTATGTTTTATCGTCTCATCCCTGGTCCACGGGAGTGAAGAGGAGAGAAGGGAGAGGAAGGAGGGGGACAGAGAACCAATGGCCCGTGAAGAAGGAAGGAGAGAGGAGGTGGGAGTGAAGACCAGAAGTCAGACAATAGGCAAAACGTAATATTAGTGAGAAGAGAGGAGACCAAATGGGAAGGGGAATAAAACTAATATCAATGAACATCAATGGACTAAATAGTCCAAACAAAAGGAAAAAATATTCGGTAGATTGGAAAGACAACAATGGGATATAATATGTTTGCAAGAAGTCCACAAAAAGAACAGGACAAAAGGTATCTTGAGAACAGAAAACTTGGAAAAGCATTTATGGCTTTAGCAGTGGAAAGAAAAGAGGAGTAGTATTATACATAAAAGAAGATTTGAATGCAAAATTGATATACAATGATACAGAGGGAAGAATAGTAATGGTGGAAATAGAGATACATAATAAGAAAACTTTAGTTGTTGGAATCTATCATAAACAAAAATCAAAAAATTTTACAAAAAGTTATCGAGAAACTGATAGAAATTGGCAACCCAAGGATTTGTCTGATGGGGATTACAAGCATATATCTGATAATAGGCAAGATTATGAATCGGAATGTAAACAATATCAAAAGCGAAATATGTTACCAAAAATATTTTTGAAATGGCAGATGAATTTGGATTGGAAGATATATGGAGGAAAAGGAATCCACAAGTACACAGTATACTTTCCACTCCAGCCCGCACAAATCCTGGTCCAGAATAGATATGATTTGGATAAATAGTGAATTAAATAAAGAAATCTTTGATACAAAAATCTTAACAAATATATGGGCTGACCATAATCCAACATCCTTAATTTGGAAAGAAGGGGAAGGAAAGAACGAAGATGGTCACTAAATTCTCAGATCCTGAAAGAAGAAAAATATTTGCAAAAATTAGAGAGGAATTAATAAGCTTTTACAATTTTAATAAAAAGAAGATACATCCCTACAAAACATGTGGGATACAATTAAAGCTTATACCAGGGAATATCAATTGCATATCTATCAAATAGAAACAAGGAAAGATGGAAGAAACAAGATGAATTAATAAAAGAAATTGCAAAATTAGAGAATAAACAAAAGAGAGGGCCAGATAGTGAGCAAACCAAAGACGCGATTAACCAAAAAAAAACATGAACTTAATATACTGGAGCAAGAGGAACTCCTCAGAAAATTACAATATACAAAACAAAATTACTTTGAATATGCAAATAAACCGGGAGATGGTTAGCATACAAATTGAGGAAAGAGGGAAAAGAACGATACAATATTTAGAGAATGAAAATGGAGATCTTGAGGTTGATCTGGAAAAAAAAAGAAATTGCAAGAAAATACTGAGGAATTATATAAACAAGAAAAGGTAGAAGTGTTTAAAATAAAAGAATACTTAGCGGAAGGAAATATACAGGAACTTACTGATGAAGAAAGAGATCTGTTAAATAAAGAGATAACAATAGATGAATTAAAGAAAGCAATTCAGAAGCAAAAAAATAATAAAACACCAGGTCCAGATGGATATCCAAGTGAATATTATAAAAAGATGGGAGACATACTAAATAATACTTTCTTAGAAGTATGTAATGAAGCATTGGGTAAAGCCAAAATTCCCAATTCTTGGAAGGAGGCATATATAACACTCATACCCAAAGAAGATACAAACAGTAATCAAATCAAAAATTATAGACCAATATCGCTTTTAAATACTGACTATAAAATTTTCATGACAATTATGGCACAAAGATTAAAAGGAATTATTAGTGGGAAAATTAGCACAGACCAAAATGGATTTTTACCGAGAAGACAGATTAGACATAATATAAGAATAATAATAAATATACTAGAATATTATGAATGCCACCCAAGCAACCAAATGGCTCTAATCTTTTTAGATGCACAGAAGGCATTTGACAATTTGAACTGGGACTTTATGAAACAACAATTTAATAAAATGAAATTTGGACAAAATTTTGAAAGAATGATAAATGCAATATATGATACCCAAAAAGCAAATATATTAGTAAATGGCGAGACCACTAAAATGTTTAAAATAGAAAAGGGGGTTAGACAAGGCTGTCCACTATCACCACTATTATTCATTACAGTCTTAGAAACATTATTAACGAGAATTAGGGAAATGAAAATATAAGAGGAGCAAAAATTAGAAATCAAGAATATAAAACACAGGCATTTGCAGGCGACATGGCTTTCATAATAGAAGAACCTTTAGAGACAGGCCCGATTTTAATGAAAGAAATAAATGATTTTGGGGAATTAGCAGGCTTAAAGGTAAATAGGGGAAAACCAAATTGTTAGTTAAAAATATGACAATCTCTAAACAAAAGAGGCTTGAAGAGATTATGGGATTACAAATAGTAAATAAAATAAGATATCTAGGAATTTGGATAAGGGCAAGAACAATGATGCTGTGGGAGGATAATTACATAAAAATTTTAAAACAAATCAAAAGGATCTAGAAAATTGGAATAAATTGCAAATATCCTTCCTCGGGAGGATTGCAACAATTAAAATGAATATTCTTCCCAAAGTTTTATTTCTGTTCCAGACTATTCCAATACTAACAAATAAGAAATTTTTCATGGAATTGAATAAGATGACAATGAAGTTCATTTGGATGGGAAAAAGGGCAAGGATAAAGAGAGAATATCTTCAAGACGATAGAAGTAGAGGAGGACTGGGACTGCCAGATTGGGAAATCTATTACAAAGCCATGAGTCTGCTATGGACAAAAGAATGGGTCAGATTAGAAAATAGGAGAATATTAACACTTGAGGGGCATGACCTACAGATAGGATGGCATGCACTTCTATGGAACCCGACGGATAAAAGACAAAATCATACTACAAAACATATAATTGAAATGCATTGATTAAAAATTGGGCTGAGATAAGAAAGAAAAATTATACGAAAATACCAAGGTGGTTTTCAGCAATGGAAGCAACCTTTAATCCAAATACAATGGATTTGAATAAAAACTTAAATATTACCAGATATTGGATACAGATGGAAAACTAAAAACAAAACAAGATTTGGAGATGGAAGGCATATCAATAGATAATTGGGTCTATTTACAAATTAAATCAAGATATAATAAAGATATAAAGGAATATGGGATAGAAACAAAAATACAAATCTGGACAAAATATTGTTGGGATTAGAGGAAAAGTTAATATCCAAATTATACAAATTATTGTTAGAACAGGAAAGAGTGGGACAATTAGTAAAAGGATCAATGGTAGCCTGGGAGCGAAATATAGGATACAAATTAGATTTAAATGATTGGGAAGATATTTGGGAAGAAAACTTAAAATATACAAAGTCAGTGGCGTACAAGGAAAACCAATATAAAATGATGTACAGGTGGCATTTGGCCCCGGCTAGACTGGCAAAAATATTCCCCGGCAAATCCAAACTGTTGGAAATGTCAGGACAAAATAGGAACCTACTACCATGTGTGGTGGACATGCCCAAAAATTAAAAATATTGGACAGGAATCAAAAATTGGATTGAGGATGTGATGGATTGTGAGCTGGAGTGGAAACCAGAACTGTTTCTACTTGGAATGATAAAGAAAAATTTCCTCCAAAAGACAAATACCTGATTGCACACCTGTTAACAGCGGCTCGAATTGTTTTAGCAAAAATGGAAAGAACCTATAATTCGCCTATACAAATTGTAATAAACAAAATGTATGAATGTGTTGAAATGGAGAGACTAACTCTCAAATTAAATGGAAAAGAAGATACAGATTATTACAGGATATGGGAAAAGTGGTATAATTGGATGGAACATAAAAATGAAGGAAATGGAAATGGAAATGTTGGAAAATAGAGTGTTATTTGAAATATTAGAATACTAGAATTTATAGAAGCAGGAGATAGAGACGTAAGGTGACAGAAGAACTGAAAGAGGTGATAAAAGGAAACTTCACAATAGAGATTAAACCAAGCGAATATTATAAGAAGAAATATTTATGATTATATAAGACTGTAACTGCTTATGGAAAAAACACTTCCGATCTGCAACTAATGTGTGATGTATTTTTATTCATATGTGACTGTATGTTTGTATGTTTGTATGTCTTTTTATATTGTAAATAAACTTTTCTAATAAAAAAAATGAAAAAAAAAAGATGTTGAACCTGCTTGGAACAGAGTAAAAAAAATTATGGTGCACAGTGCCATAATTCCCACTAATAGGTGTTCTGTCTCACCTTCACTTCCCCAGAAGTTAAGGAACGTTAGCTAACACAGAAGAGTCACGCTGGCCTGTTTTGTTTCACCTTCCCTTCCCTGAAGGTAAGGAGGCGTTAGCTAACACAGAAGAGTCACGCTGGCCTGTCGCCAAAATCCCGTTATCTCTCCCGACAAAGGCGTTGGCAGTCACCCAGGCTCTCACTGCCAAATCCAAGCCAAGAAGGAATGTAGTACTCACAGAAGAATTGTTTTACTTTCAGAGTCAAAATCAAGCACACAGGCGAAGCTGGATTCATATTACACTTTGTCACGAACAGAGTCTGCAGCATAGGCACCCCACTTTTATACCTGGTGGGGTGTGGTCCAGCTCAATCTCTGGCCCTCCCACCCCATTGCTGCTGATGTTTCTCCCTCCGGCGTTGCCTGGGATCAAGCCAGGAACCTCCATCCTCCCTCTCGCCATGGCTTTACTGATACGTCTCTTAGGCAGTTCCTCTTGGCTTTCCGAGGAAACCTGAGGCATTGCCAGGGAGGAAGGTCCTGGGGAGGGGGCCTTGCCAGGAGGAAGGTCCTGGGGAGGGGCCTTGCCAGGGAGGAAGGTCCTGGGGAGGAGACCCAGGGAGGAAGATCCTGGGGAGGAAGGCCCTGGTGAGGGAGGCATTGCCCGTTCCTCCTCTTCTTCTTCATCATCATCCAGGTCCTCTTCCTCTGTCAGCACAGGCTCACGAGGCGGGGCCACAACAAATAGGAATTATGAAAAAGGTGGGTGGTGGAATGATGAAGTGAAAGAGGATATGGATGAGGGGGAAAAAAGCACATATAAGGGAATGATTGCTGTAAAATAAAATAAGGAGCACAATGTTCTGTAGGGTGTATATAAAGAAAGAATTCACTCAAAGCAAGGGTGGAACAGTTAACATGTATTTATTTGTTTGCTTGTTTAAAAGTTTTGTATGTGCCTCCTCCTTAAAGCAAAAATTTGGATGGCTCATAGCAACAATAAAACCATAAAACAATAATTCAGCCCATCAAAACCATGATGTAGACAAAATAAGAGCACATTTGACAAACAAATGCATGTGAGCACAGAGGACTAAATTTTATTTATTTATTTATTTTGAAATGTATATGCTGCTATCTCACCGATAAAGATACTGTGGACAGTGAAAAATAAGGATGAGTGGAACTGAAAATAAAACTAAAGAATTTATTTAGGCTGAAATGGAAGTGAGCAAAGGCTGGAAGGACTGTGCTCTGGATCCTTTCAATTAGGACACCTCAGAAGCATCCCTTCTTTGTTGTGGTGCCTCCCCTCTAAAATGGTCACAGTCTAACGTGGTTCTGGAAGAGACTGAAAATCTGATTATTATCCCAAGACGGTGGTGCACTTCTGTAAGAAATGGTTTTGTTTGGTATCATTTATTTATTTATTTATTTATTTATTTATTTATATGAATGTCCATCTCATCCAAAGTGACTCTAGGCATCTATAGAAATGTAATAAATAAATAAAATTTAACTCTCTTCACTCACATTCAAAATGATGCAACAAAACGAAAGAACAAAACATTCAATAAAATAATTTAAAACAATAAACATGGATACTACTACATTGATGTCAGAAGCACCTACAAAGGAGCTTCCAGGTTGAAAGGATTGGCCAGTGACATCACCATTGCCCAGGAGACAGCCAAGGGGGCTCCTTTTATGTCCCTGGCATTTTCCCACCAAAGTGGTACCTCTTTATCTACTTGCATTTGCATGCTAGGTGGGCAAGAGCTGGGACAAATTGATGGGAGCTCATTCCATCATGCAGCTCCCAGATTTTGAACTGCCAGGCTGTTAACCTCTCAATGGTCTTCAGACTCAGTGTCCTAGCCACATGAACCATTGTGGCCCCACAACATGGATAAAAACAGAATAAATAAAGCAAGATTACAAGGGGGAAGATATTGTGTATCATATAGCCAGTGTCCAGGCTCTGTCTTACCAGAGGATGCCCAAGCTTGCTGAAAATAACAGTGTTTAAGAGCTATCTAAAGGCTCCCAAATGTTTGGGTCAATCTCAGGAGGGAAGATGTCCTCAGATATGTCCTTCCTGATGGATCTGGATGGGACAGGTAGATGTGATCTGGAAGAGAGACAGTCTCTCAAATAACCCAGTCCATACTTGTAGGGCTTTAAAGGTCAAAACCAGCATCTTGAATTGGACCCGGAAGAGAACCGTCAGCCAATGCAGCTTATCAAGAAAAGGTGTAATGTTTATTTATTTTATTTATGTATTTTGTCAAGCGATTATAAGATAACAGGCATAAGTATAAACATAGTTATGAATACATGAAATGGATACATATAAGAAAAATAAAAAGAAACAATAGGACAAGGATGGTAGGCACGTTGGTGCGCTTATGCACGCCCTCTACAGACCCCTTAGGAAAGAGATGTGTGCCCTTCTAGGACACACATCTCTTTGTTCTTTTACTTTATTCTAGGTTTTAATGGTGCAAAAGCATCCAGATCTGCTGAGTGCCAGGCTTAAAAAAAGTAAATACATAATGAGTTTTAAAGATTTATATGAGAACAATAATAATATGCTGAAAACCAGGATAGGAATGCATACTATAACTGTCCAAAGGGGGGAAATCTTTAAAAGGCTGCCACAAATACAATGAGCATATTAAAAAATTATAAGGCTGAAGGTATAAATGGTCTCCCTGGGGAAAAAATGTCCAAATATAGATGTGCTTTACTTCTGCGCAACTAGTTTAGCAAGTGTGGGAAGACTCTATCAGTGCTTGGCATTTGGAAGAATACCATTATTGTTCTCTTTTGCAAAGAGATAGGAAGAGTGAATTAATTTGTTAAGTGTACTTGAGAAGGTGTTTGGCAGAATTCTGAGTGGCTCATGAGAGGTGATAACGAGCAAAATTTGGAAGGTACACTGGAGCCTTATATCAAGCAGGGCATTTGAAACCTAATTTTAGTTCTTCAAGACATTGCTGAGAAATGTACTAATGCAAGGAAGAAAGTTTATTCTTATTGTTTGTTGATTTAAAGAAAAACTATAATAAAGCCAATGGTCTCGGGGTCTATGATCATCTACATTAGGCTGGTTGCTGAACGCGGTAAGAATGGATTATGGTGGATGTAAGTAAGGTTAAGATTTGCAACAGTTCATTTAGTGACAGTTCAAAGTTACAATGGAACTGGAAAAAGTGACTTGTGACCGTTTTTCGCACTTACAACCATTACAATATCCCCATGGTCACAAGTTTAAAATTCAGAGGCTTGGCAACTGGGTCCTATTTATGACAGTTGCAATGTCCCAGGGTCATATAATCCCCTTTTGAGACCTTCTGGTAAGCAAAGTCAGTGGGGAAGCCAGATTCACTTAACAGCCATGTTACTAACTTAACAACTGCAGTGATTCTTTTATCAGCTGTGGGCAAGACAGGTGGTAAAATGGGCCCAAACTCACTTAACAACTGTCTCACTTAGCAACAGAAATGTTGGGCTCAATTGTAATCGTATGTCAAGGATGAGCCTTGGTGGCACAGTGGTTAGAGTGCAGTACTGCAAGTTACTCCTCTGCAATTTGGCAGATCGAATCCCACCAGGCTCAAGGTTGACTCAGCCTTCCATCCTTTCGAGGTGGGTAGAATGAGGACCCAAACTGTTGGTGGGCAATATGTTGACTCTGTAAACCACTTAGAGAGGACTGTAAAGCACTATAAAGTGGTATATAAGTCTAAGTGCTATTGCTATTACCTGTACAGGGAATGCTCAACAAATATTGAGCAGGGAGTAATGCAAAGGTGTGTGATGTCCCTTTGATTGTTCAATGTAAAAAGAAAGCTAGTGGTAATGTCCTAGTTGGGTCATGACATGTGTTTATGTAGGTACATGGGTGATACTATATTGTTGTCTGAGTAGCCAAAAGATTTACAGCAACCATTGGACAGATTGTATGATGCAACCAGGAATGTGGAACTGAACCCTAATGTATCAAAGATGAAGGTGGTCAGGCACATATTATCACATGTGGTGGACATGTGTAAAGGCAAAAAAAATGGATGGAAATGCACACATAGCTAGAAAAAATGTTAAACCAACACATAGATTACAAGCCAGAAATATTTTTGTTAGGCATAGTACCAGAAAAGTATGTTAAAGGAAATATGTACTTAATATTGCATGTCTTAATAGCAGCAAGAATTGTATTTGCACAGCACTGGAAAAATGAGGAAATACCTACAGAAGAGAGTGTAATTAAAAAAATACTAGATTGTGCAGAAATTGATAGGTTGACATTAAAGATAAAGGATAAAGAAGATAAAGAATATTTTTTAACAAGGGACTTGTTTTATCAATGGCTTGATAATAGAGGTAGAGGTTAGAAATTGGATAAATATTATTATGTGTAAGGAAACTGACCCAGACAATACACTGTTCACAAAGCACTTGTGCATATAAAAGAAAAATATTTTTTTTAAAAAAAAAGGTGGTGGTAGTTTTGCGGGGAAACGGACCAAGAATAGTCAACAGAGGAACTGAATTTATTCAGGGGAAGGAGAAATTTTGAGCCATTTTAAAGGTAGAATGTCCCCTTAGTGGGAGTGGTAATGAAACCACAGTGCATTGTCTTTGAACACTTTGCCACTAAAAGAAATGCAAGGACACCACCCTCTATCCATGTAGTTTTTCTCCAAAATTCACATCTATTCTGAGCAAATTTTGAAAACCTATTCTCTTTCATCAAACTAAATGGAGACTGATATAGGAAAAAAATGCAAGAGGGATTTTCCCCTTGGAGTAGGATAGGCACACAGGTTAACATAGCAATTCCTCAAATGCATCAGTTCCCACTTAGGTTTAGGAACCTATAAAAACATCAATTATATTGTTACCCAGAAGAACCACAACAGAAAAATCACTAGAGCTAAAGGTAGTTTTATAGGAAGCAGATCACAGGCAAATAAATAAGTCAGCTTTATAAAGGAAGCATTTTCTTTTCTTTTGACACAAGGCATGCACAAATAAACACCTATTTAGTACTTTAAAATTGTGCTTGTTAACAATTTGGAAAAGTTCGTGGCCTTGTCTCTGCCAATCTTCCCGCACACACCCATTCCTGTCCAGCATCATTGCCGCCAATTAATTTGTGTAAAAAAAAAAGGAAATTGTAAGAACATTACTCATTTGAAGAAGAAAAAAAAACACTATCCCTTTCATGTTGCTGGATTATAGTAATCATTTTTAAATTTGCGCAGTAGGTTTGTAAATTAACTTCCTAGCTGGCCTCTTTTGCAGTGATGAGTGTCTCCTTCTGGGCATGTTTTTTATTTATTTATTTGTTTGTTTGTTTGTTTGTTTGTTTATTCAATCCTGTAATGGTGAGAATGCTGGATAGGAAAGTTTTTTAAAAAATTATTTTTCTATCACATTTAGATGGCCACCTATCTCACGGAAGTGACACTGCACAGCATACAACAAATGTATAATAATCATATAAAAACATAAAATCGTTCTTAAAAATGAAAAATGAAATGACCCTATTAAAAAATTAAAATTCACCATAGCCTTGATTCAGAAGCTGGTTTGTTCTTAGCCATCTTTTAAAAACTGCCTGTTTAAATGGTAGGAGCAAGATGTAACACCTGCAGAAGGCAAACAAATTGGCCCCTCTCGCTCTCTGTTGTTAAGCTACAACTGCACACACAATCTTTACCTGCATAGAATAGAGCTTAGGTCTAAATAAGCATGCATAGGAGGATTGTGCTGCAAATCTCCCTGTCTATAGTTTCCAGCTTACCAGCTACTACTGATAGACAAAGAAAGTTTATGCCAGGACCTTAGGGAAAAGAGATAGAAGCACAGCCTTTAGCAGAATGCCTCCTTGTTGAACCGAGGACCGTACTGTTTACTATCCAAGTAAAACGCCATCAACGCATCTGTTCTCTATTTAACAAGACAATTAGGTGCCAGAATAATTCTAGGAAAGTAGAGTATATACAGTACGGTGCATGTGGAAGGAGGAACTGCCCTGAAGCAGAAAAAATGTTATGAACAATAACAATAGCAGTAGCACTTAGACTTATTTAAATTAGATTAACAGAGTTGGAAGGGACCTTGTAGGTCAACTAATACAACCCCCCACCCAAGCAGGAGACCTTACACCATTTCTGACAAATGGCAGTCCAATCTCTTCATGAAAGCCTCCAGTGATGAAGCTCCCACAACTTCCGAGGGCAAGCTGTTCCATTGGTTGATTGTCCTCACTGTTAAGTTTGCATGAAGAGACAGACGCGGAGACGCCTTGTAATCAAGGAGTAAAGTACTATCATCACTCCTGGAGCCTGAGGCTGAAAAATCATGCTCCTTTGCTTGAAAAATGAGATTGGACCACTGAAAATCCATCCATTGGTTCCACACGGAAAATACGGAGAGTGCAAAAGAAATGTAGCTGCACATACATCCCACCCCAAAAGCTGTTGTGGCCCGCCAGCTGCCAGCAGAGCTGGTGGCAGACTCAGGCAATGAGGAGTTTGGGGAAGAACTTGAGCCAGTTCTGGAGCCTGGGGAAGGCTCTGATGGATGCTCAGCGTCAGACACAGAGATACTGTAGAGCCAGGGCCATCCGACATTTCCCAGCAGTCAGGCAGCTGCCTTTGGCGTCAGAGATCAGTAAGGAGGAGGAACAGCTGGGGCCTGTTCCAGATACGGGTATGCACAGAGCAGATAGGAGAGGTGAACAATAAAGGACAATGAGCCAGCTCGGGAAGCAAAATGGTGACTGGCCCCTCCCTGGCTGGGGAATTAATAGGAGGAAAGGGGAAAACAAACAAACAAACAACCATTCATATTTCTGGAAAGTTTGCTCCTTGTGTGTTTCATGCAACAAAGACTGCCTTGCCAGAATGGAGGTTTGTCTATTTCTCTGTTTGAACTGAGTTAATTTGCAGCCTCCCGGCTGGGAGCTCACAATCTTGCACTTATCATAACGAGCTGATAAGGATTAACTCCTTGCAAGACTCTTGCTTGGACTTTCTGTTGGTGAATGCAGTTAATTCCCAATGTGCAAATAAAGAGGGGGGTGTTTCTTTGTGGGCAGTCTGTTTCTTGCTTCTGCAAAGGCCGGGTTGGAACAAAAGCAGTAAAGCACAAATATAGGGTGGATCATGGCTATATCATACAAAACATAGCAATGCTGAAATTAATGATAGTTAAATGACCCTTAGCTAATATAAAACCTTTGGATTTCACTGCCTCTCTTCTACCCAACCGGAGTACATCTGAAACCAATCCATTGTGGAATACATCATTCAATAGAATGTCACTTTATGAAATTGTGTCCTTTGGGAAACAGACTGCTGGATTTCAGTGAGTTGTACATTCATTAAATGTCGCTATCAAAGAGAATAGTACAAACCCCGCTGATAAGTTAGTGGAGCCAGAAACTCTTTCTCTCTCTTTTTTTTTTTAATTGCTTTCCTTTTATGAAAAGAAGCTTCTGACACTCTTCCAAGTAGCGTATTTGCCACATTAACAACTTCAGGATGTATAATTTAATGGTAATGTTAATGAGAAGTTATTCAAATCAAATAGAGGTGTCACTACAAAAGACAGTTTAAGCAGGCATGAGAGATTAGGAAGTGTTGTTTCCTTTCGTAAATATATTGTAATTAAACAAATGTCAGACGTTCATTTACATATGCCAGAGATTTGACAACTGCAGAGAGCAGTGCCATTTAGATAATTTCTTGGCGGGGGCAGTCTTAAATGTCTTCATTTTATTCATCTGCAATTAGCTTTTTGTAAAAATAGCTCCGCTCCTGCTTTGCCTCCCTGCTCCATCCCCCACTTCTGATTCTTCAAATCTTTAGAGCAAATGGTTAACATTCAGCACCCCCAGGCAGCTCTACCAATGTCACTGCAAAGCACTTGTCTGCGGGATGAATTCACAATGCAAAGTGATGGCACTTGCACATTTCAGACCCAGGACCATACCGAGAGGCATCCAGACTCCAGTAACAAACAAACAAACAAACAAACAAAGATGTGTCACATCCCCCCTTTTCTTTCCTACAGGAATTCAGATTACAGGCTAACGTCTTCTACAACCATCGCTTCTAGGGACAACCTTTATTCCCTGGAGAGATATCCATTGTGGCTGAACTTATTAAAATTCCTGTGCTTCCCCTTGAAGCTGGCACTTCTCAAGAATTCTAATCAAAAGTCACACTTGTGTGCCATCTGAAGTCAAGTGAGAAATGATCGTGAGACCTTTCACAAGTAGAAGACGCTCTTTCCTTCCAGTTTTCTAACCAAAATACTTAGAAAAGAAATTAAAGCTCATTTGTTGAGGTTGCAAAGAGGAAATCTCAGCAGGATTAACAAAGAATCAAATCCAGGGGTTTCCAAGTAGCTTTCTGCTGGTGGTTTGCCCAGTTAAGAACAACCTTCTCTTCTTTCCCTCTCTCAAGGCTTCAAGGAACGTGAAATCTGATTTGTGAAGCCTTCAAGCTGAAAGGAGAGTTATGACTGCAAATTATTAGCTTTGGAATCAAATCCTTTCTGTCACTAAATAGGATGGTCTCTCTTTGTTTCTGTCTCTGAAAGCCATAAGCTAGATGGGCTTTAAAGGGATTTCCAGAAAGCCAACTCATCTGTTCTTCCAGCTGGCCAATTTGGATTTAATTGGAACCAAAAGGAATCTTGGATTATCTATAGCCCCATGCAGCTTCAGCTTTTGCTGACCTCGCCAAACAATCGATGGATTGGTGTTGCTCTCCTCTAAATGGATTGATCAATCGTTGCTTTTAATGCTCATTTGCAACTTCCTCCCCTGTGACATGTTAATGCATGAAAGAACTAATCTCCTCCCCACACAGAAACTTCACACATACACAAACACACACACATTCCATGGAAAGACAAGAAAATCCCTGGCTAAGAGTTTGCATGCCCCAATAATCCATCTATTTCTCTACTCTAATACAAGGCTTGAAAGCTAGGTAGTTGGGTGATCAACTAGCCAAATAGTACATGAATATCACATAGAGGCTTTCTTTCATGTCTTCAGGAGTTGTTGGAATGAAGTGGAATTCCGAGAAGCAAAACTAGGATTACTTTTGCAGAGGAAGAATGAGGTATAGTGGTTAACATACTGGATTAAGACTCAGATTTAATTTTGGATTAGATTAGATTAGATTAGATTAGATTAACAGAGTTGGAAG
Organism: Naja naja; assembly: GCA_009733165.1. Lineage (NCBI taxonomy): Eukaryota > Metazoa > Chordata > Lepidosauria > Squamata > Elapidae > Naja > Naja naja. Next base: position 39,678,151 of record CM019149.1, on the reverse strand, counting down.
GGATCTTGTAGGTCATCTAGTCCAGGGGTCGCCAACCTTTTGGACCTCAGGGACTACCAAACTCATAATTTTAAATCCTGCAGACCAGAGACCCTGGGAAAATCCCAAAAAAAGTCTGCAGGAAAATTCCCCACCCTGTTTTCCTATCAATCAATCATTCTTTATTTGGGATCGCAGAATACCATCTCCAGCTCCATTCTCGGGGCGGGGAGAGAGTGAGAGAGAGACTTTTGACTTCATGCAAGGAAAGGAGCAGAAGCAACAGAAGTCTTTCTTTCTCTCCCCCAAACTCTGCCAGAAATGAGTCTTTGTGAGACTTATTGCACTGGCAGCTTCTTGGAGCAGAATGCCTTGCAGAGTCTCAAAGACTCATTTCTGGAGGAGTTTGGGGGAGAGAAAGAAAGACTTTTGCTGCTTTCCTTGCATGCAGCCAAAAGCAGAAGAACAAAGTGAAAAGAAGCAGCCCGGTGGCCAAGCCAGGTGCATGGGGCAAGTGAGGTAAGTTTTCCCCCTCTGCCCTTTCCCCCCTCCCCTCACTACCTCATGTTCACAATGCAAGCGACGCAAGCCTTGTGTTCCTGCAGGCCATGTGGGCGGTGCAGCCTTGTGCTCCCGTGCAGCCTGGATTAATTGCTTTGGGGGTGTCATTTCTCTGCAGACCATCAAAATTTTCTCACAGACCACCAGTGGTCCCCAGCCCACTGGTTGGCGACCACTTATCTAGTCCAACCCCCCACCCTCTTCATTCCAACAACCCCTCATCCAACTTCATTCCAACAAACTTTCTGGGTGATTTTGGGTCAGTCACTCACTCTCAAGCCAACCTGGTGTGAAGATAAAATGAAGGGACACCCTTGTATAAACTGCCCTCAACTATGGGAGAAAAAGTGGATATGAATCCAGTAAATTAATACATACCCAGTAATGACTCCTGCTGATTATTTGAATTCTGAATTTAAAATAAAGAAAAACACCAGTCCTTATTCCTTTGGTTCTCATTCAAAATTCTAAATCCTTGGCAGAGGTTGGAATTCCATCACTATAACCACAACAAAGCAGACATTCTGTTATTGATCCATTCATCTCAATTGTTCATCCTTAATTGTCCAGTTATTGACCCCAAGGAAAGTGTGTTGATATAGATGCTCAACAAATGCATTTTAAAATGAAGGCACCACTGTTGCTCAGCAGCCCAGAATGTCTGCTACCAATTCCCCTTTTGCAATCTCAGCCCTTGAAGTAGCTTTCAGCCATCTAATGTTCCCTGTGTTTTTCTCCACCTGACTCTTATCTTCTGGAGATGATGCAAAGGGGACTGGCTTGCCTTTTCGGTCAGCCAAGGAGAGCAGAGATTTTTAATACTGGACAGGGAGATTTGAATAATTGCTTATAACAATTTACTACATGATATGGTAGAACTAGTCAACCCAAAAAAAAGGTTTAGGAACCCTCTGCCCAGAAGTGACTTTGCTCCCAACTCGTATGGCTAAATAAAATGATGAAAATGGTTACAATTTAAGCAGTGTGCTTTTGAACAGTTTTAATGGCCATCTGAATGTCTACTCTTTGTCACCCTAGAGTGGAATCTGAGAAGGTGTTTGATAGAATCAAGGGTTATTTTTTCTCCTCTGAATTGGTTTGGTTGCAATTTGGGTTGCTGACTTGCCAGTGGAACATGTCTGAGTGCTCTGCATTTTAAAGAACCTGCAGAAGGAAACTTAGCCATTCAGGAAAACAATGGGCCAAACATGCCAGTTTTCTGTGTCTAGGAAACGCTTCCTACAGAGGGAAACCGTGAGACAGCTATTCAAAGGTGCTTGTTCAGAAGGCAACTGGACTTTCTGGTTTTTCACTGAAGATGTTTTGCTTCACATCCAAGAAGCTTCTTCAGCTCCGAGTTGAGGCCATCACACATCAATTCTAGACACCATGAGATAGCTAGTTTGGTGTAATGGTTAAGGCACCAGGCTAAAAACCAGGAAACCGTGAGTTCTAGTCTTGCTGTAGGCATCAAAGCCGGCTGGGTGACTTTGGGACAGTCCCTCTTTCTCAACACAACTCAGCTCAAAGGTTTCATTGTTGTGGGGAAGATAGGAGGAGGAAAAAGTATAATAAATAAATAAATAAATAAATAAATTTAAAAAATAAATACTGGTTTCTGAATAAGAATTTGGAAGCAAAAAATGTCTGAGGCCTAAAGGAAAATTAATTTAGTGCTCTTCCTCATTAGTGTTTTTATAGCATCACCCAGACATCATTAACATGGTATAAAACCTGTCCTCATTACCATCATATCAGGACAGCGATGACTGGATGGTGCTAGAAGGGACACTATAAACCACTAAGGAGGAAGTGACTTTATTCCATCATCATAATTTCAGCATCTCAGCATACCGTATGTATATTGAAGGATGAAGGGCAGAGGGTCAGCAGGGAGATGGGCAAAACTTTTTTTTTTTGCTACTTTTCTTGTTAAATCACATCAAGCACAAGCCAGCATAACAAACCCACACATTATTGGAGGTTCATCCGAGATCACTCATCACAAAGATTATTAACACAAATCATTCAACATTGGTGCCATACACAATCTATGCAGGTCCATGAAGGGAAAAGCTTCTGTTAAACCTAATAATGATAATAATGATATTAATGATAATGATAATGATAATAATGATAATAATTGTTAAGTTTGCATGAAGAGTCAAACGCGAGGAGCTTCAGTAAAGAGTTTATTCAGTGACTATAGCTCGAATGGACCCGAGTTGGCTGGGCTACGGCTGCTTCTTATAGCCAGCAGCCGTAGTTGCCAGCCAATGGGAGTGCAGGGTTTCTTCCCGCACTATTTAAACCAATACCATTTAACATTTTACAAGAACAGTTCAAATAAACCAATAACATTCAAACCTACATACATAACAATAATGATAATATTTGTGTCACAACTACCACCTGCCTGTAGTAAAGAACTGGTGGGATCATAAGCTTGAAAAAGTGGTCCAAAATGAGCATGCAAAACTACTGTGGGACTTCCGAATACAGACTGACAAAATTTTGGAACACAATACCCTGGATATCATGATTGTGGGGAAGAAAAAAGTGTGGATTGTCGACATTGCCATACCTGATGACAGCAGAATCAATAAGAAACAACTTGAAAAAATCACCAGATATCAGGACTTGAAAATCGAACTGCAGAGACTCTGGCATAAACCAGTGCAGGTGGTTCCAGTGGTACTCAGCACACTGGGTGCTGTGCCTAAAGAGCTAGGCAAGCACTTAAAAACAATTGGCGCTGAAAAAAATTACCATTGGTCAGCTGCAGAAGGCCACCTTACTGAGATCTGCTCACATAATCCGCCGATACATCACGCAGTCCTAAAGGCTTGGGAAGTGTTTGACTAGTGACTTGTGATACGAAACCCAGCATAGTTATCTCGTTTGCTGTGTACACTGTCATTTTTTGTGTATAATAAATAATAATAATGATTTTAAAACCCGGTTTGCTTTTCGATAGTGTGAACCTTTCAGCTACATAAACAACCAACTGAGAACTGGACAGAATTTAACACAAGTGATCTGATGAGATTCACTTGCTTCCTATTGAACTCTATGCCTTTGTGTAGATAGCAAGTTTGGCTTTTCCTCATTCTGTAAGGCAATTTCTCCCAGCCTTCTGGAAAGGATGATTGAGGAAACCCCGTTTTTGAATTACATTCTTTGTACTTTTCTGGACTGTTATATTTTTAATGCTTAGTTGTAAGCCACCTAGAGACATTTGGGAGTTGGGTCACTTGTAAATTAAATAAAAACTAAATTAAAAAAAACCAAAATATTCATACAGCAAAATGGGCAGCAAATAAATGTGATAACTTATTTTATTTATTTGATAAATATATAAATAAAGTCATCAACACTTCTTTTGATTAGAATTCAGCTCCGTTCTCCTGTACAGGGCAATCAAAGAAGACCCAGCTGATCAGCTGGGACTCGGGAGGCAGTGAATAGATGGGGGTGGAGCCAACCAGAGGTGCTATTTACCGGTTCTCTGAACTACTCAAAATTTCTGCTACCGGTTCTCCAGAACCTGTCAGAACTGGCTGAATATCACCTCTGGTTCCAACTCTATGATTCTATCATTGTATGAAGTTTGGGAGACTGATTTTGTGTAGCTATGGCTAAGCAAATTCTGTTTATAGTATTCTTCACTAGGGGTAAATGCTTTTTCGTTTTTTATTCAAAGCCACTGTTGAATAGTAGAATTACATAAAATGCTTTGGAGTCTAAACATTGCCAGTTTTAATCATATTTCAGTAAAGTTATTTACCGGAAGTGATAAATTGAAGTTTTATCTTTGGTTCTGGATGCCTTCCCATAATTTCTAGAATTACAGCGTTACCTGCCATACTCATCATGTATATCCAACAGGTTACAAGAAATTCAAAGATAATTTTTTTTAAAGAAAAAGATTTTTCATTCTTCAGAGTCAAAGGAGATGAAATTAAATCAATGTTACCGACTGCTGTGTGAAATACATAGCAGGGAAAGGATGATCAGCTTCCTAGAACGTCCAAAATAAATCTTGCCTTGGTTGGGTTATCAGATTGACAAAATAATTATTAGCAGTAGAGCAGAAAAGCAAGCTAAGGATTTTTTTAACTTCCTGAGATTTCTCTCACAGTTTCATCTGTTTAAGAATGCTGAATAATCTTTATGGAAGAAAAGAAGCAAAAAAGGGAAGGAAATCCCAAAACTTAGAAATGACTCCACCATCAGAAAATGTCCCCAAGGTGCTTTTTCAGGAGGCAGCTGGACTTTCCGGTTTTTCTTTGAAGATGTTTCGCTTTTATCCAAGAAGCTTCTTCAGCTCTGACTGGATGAGAAACATCTTCAAATGAAAATCCAGAAAGTCCAGTTGCCTCTTGAAAAAGCACCTTTGGGACAACCATCACCTGGATGACTGAGCGTCTCCATAGACACCACCATAAAACACTGGATAATTCTTTCTAATAGAAAGCCTGGCATCAAATATCAGTTTACAAGTGAAATCAGTGGTGGGATTCAAAATTTTTACAGATAACAGATAATCAGAGTTGGAAGGGACCTTGTAGGTCATCTATCCAACCCCCCATCCAAGCAGGAGACCCTACACCATTTCTGACAAATGGCAGTCCAATCTCTTCTTGAAGGTCTCAAGTGATGATGCTCCCACAACTTCTGAGGGCAAGTTGTTCCATTGGTTGATTGTTCTCACTGTCAGAAAGTTTCTCCTTATTTCCAGGTTAAATCTCTCCTTGTTCAGTTTCCATCCATTATTCCTTGTCTGGCCTACAGGTGCTTTAGAAAATAGCTTGACCCCTTCCTCTCTGTGGCAGCCCCTCAAATATTGGAAGACTGCTATCATGTCTCCCCTGGTCCTTCTCTTTACTAGACTAGCCAAGCCCAGTTCCTGTAACCGTTCTTCATATGTTTTAATCTCCAGTCCCCTAATCACCCTGGTTGCTCTTCTCTGTACTTTTTCTAGAGTCTCAACATCTTTTTGTAATGTGGTGACCAAAACTGGATGCAGTACTCTAGGTGTGGTCTTACTAAGAGTGGTATTAGTACCTCCCTTGATCTTGATTGTATCCCTCTGTTAATACAACTTAGGATTGCTTTAGCTTTTTTGGCTGCTGCTGCACACTGCTGGCTCATATTTAGCTGGTTGTCCACTAAGACTCCAAGATCCCTCCCACAGTTACTGCTAATGAGCCTGGTTTCACCCAGTCTATATGTGTACTTTTGGTTGTTCTTGCCTAAGTGTTTTACTACCGGTACTGTGGGTGTGGCTTGGTGGGTGTGGCAGGGGAAGGATACTGCAAAATTCCCATTCCCTCCGCACCCCACTAACTTGCTTTCCAGCTCCGTTCTCCTGTGCAGGGCAACAAAAGAAGACCCTGCCAATCAGCTGGGACTCAGGAGGCAGAGAATAGATGGGGGCGGGGCCAGAGGTGGAATTCAGCAGGTTCTAACCAGTTCTGGAGAACCAGTAGTGGAAATTCTGAATAGTTCAGAGAACCAGCAAATACCACCTCTGACTGGAGATTTTACAGTATCCTTCCCCTGCCACGCCCACAAAGTCATGCCCACATAACTAGTAGTAAAAAAATTTGAATCCCACCACTGGGTGGGGCCAGTCAGAGGTGGTATTTACCAGTTCTCTGAACTACTCAAAATTTCCACTACCAGTTCTCCAGAACTGGTCAGAACCTGCTGCATACCACCTCTAAGTGAAATGTAGTCCTCTTTGCATCCAGGTAGTCCTTGACTTATAACAGTTTATTTAGTGACCATTCAAAGTTACGATGACACTGAAAAAAGTGACCCATGACCGTTTTTCACACTTGAAGCATCCCCATGGTCACATGATCAAAATCCAGACATTTAGGAACTGACATGTACTTACTGTATGACCATTGCAGCGTGCCGGGGTCATGTGATCAATGTTTGGTTTTGTGGCCTTCTGACAAGCAAAGCCAATGGGGAACCCAGATTCCCTTAACAGCCAAGTTTCTCACTTAAGATCCACTTAACAAGTGTGGCAAGAAAGGTTGCAAAACAAGCCAAAACTCACTTAACTACTGTCTTGCTTAGCAACAGAAATGTTGGATTCAATTGTGGTCATACGTTGAGGACTACCTGTACTCAAGTGACTGCCTAGATCACGGGTGTCATGTGATGTTTTATGACTTTTTTTTCCTTTGCAGAGCTGAGGTAGGCGTGGCCTGTGTGTGATGCATCTGGCCTGCGGGCTGCCAATTTGACACCCCTGGCCTAGTTAGTTAGAAACATAAAGTGTATTTTTTAAAATAAATGTTTATTATTTTTATATTTTAAAAACATCTCATTCAGTGAACAACATGGCTCCACATTTTTACACTTCAATACAAGCAAGACCTTAGTACATATTTATCTTTCACATTCAATTCTATATCATATCATCACTTCCATTTTCCAATAAATTTTCTCCATTATTCTTATTTTCTTTACACTTATTAAATCCATTTTCAATTTATACCTTAACTTAATTCCTTTTTCTATAAATGTTCTCATATCTTATTCTATAGTTGAATGTTCTTATTTTTTTTAATTCTATATTCATTATACCTTTATACTTTTATCTGTCACATTAGAGTGTGCCACCCTTTTATCTTATACATCCCTCAATTTATTCCCCTTTAATCCATAATCAAAATGTATCATAATATAATCACTATATAATTATCACATTCTAGTTTAATAACAATAAACTCCTAACTACTATATATCATGTACATGTACATATGTATATTTTAAGCAAGATTCCGCATAGTATTCTTTTCCCTCAATTACTTTCTAAACCATTTATTATTTCAAATATATTGATCTATTCAGTTAATTATAGAAACTGATATTAGTCTTTTCACTAGGATCCTCATAATTCATTTTAACTATATTCTTTGTTTTATTATCCATATATAAATTAACAATAATCCTTTAAAAAAAGCCAAGTAAAGAAAAAAGAAAATATATCAGTTTCATTTACATTTAAATTCTTATGTATTACAACACATTACCTTGCAGAATCCCTTTTCTTTAATCTTTATCAACCCATTGTCTCTATAAACATAAAGTGTAATTGATGAGAAAATAAGATATCCATTCAACAAAATAGCATGATGGTTTAGGTTTAGATTTATTTGGACTTATAAGCCACCCTCTCTCCCGAGGGACTCAGGGCGGCGTACATAAAAACAGAGAATACAGAAGTTAAAACAAATTTTAAAAAATATTAAATCAATGCCAAATAAACTTTTGAATTAAAACCCCGATTCCCTGTCAGTCCAGGCCAGATTGTAAGAATAACCAAATTATTCATGCGGAAGGAGCAGAGATCAGGGGCCAGGCGCAACTCAAGGGGTAGTTGATTCCAGACGGTGGGCGCCCCCACAGAGAAGGCCCTACTCCTAGGGGCCGCCAGCCTACACTGTTTAGCTGACGGTATCCCAGGAGGCCCTGTCTGTGGGAGCATACTGGGCGATTGGTATTCGTCAACGGAAGGAGACGTTCTTTCAAGTACCCCGGACCCAAGCCATGTAGGGCTTTGTAAGTTGTTACCAAAACCTTGAATCTCACACGGAGAGCAACCGGCAACCAATGCAAGTCATGCAGGAGGGGTGTAATATGGGAGAATCAGGACACTCCCATCACTACCCGCGCGGCTGCATTTTGCACCAGCTGAAGTCTCCGTATGACATGCAAGGGTAGCCCCATATAGAGAGCATTGCAGTAATCGAGTCTAGAGGTGATGAGCGCCTGAGTGACCATGCGCAGCGCATCTCGGTCCAGATAGGGGCGCAGCTGGCGTACAAGCTGAACCTGTGCAAATGCCCCCCTGGCGACGGCTCCCACCTGCTTCTCCATACTGAGCCGCACATCCAGGAGGACACCCAGGTTGCATGCCCTATCCACAGGGGACAACACCTCTTCCCCTATGGACAATGATGGAATCTCCTGGATTGTCCGAGATGACGGTATACTCAGTCTTGTTCGGGTTGAGCCGGAGCCTGTTCCCTCCCATCCAGTCCCATACTGCCTCCAGGCAATGGGACATCACAGGGAGGGCATCACTGAGGTGGTTTGGGGTGGAGATGAAAAGCTGGGTATCATCAGCATACTGGTGATACCTCACCCCAAAACCACGGATGATCTCGCCTAGCAGCTTCATATAGATGTTGAACAGGAGGGGAGAAAGGACCGACCCCTGCGGCACCCCACAAGTGAGGGGCCGAGGGGACAACCGCTCCCCCCTGCCAACACCGACTGCATCCGACCCAAGAGGAACCTCTGAATGTTCAAATATGCAGAAATGTGGTTGTGGGTAAGTGGGAGAACCTGGAATAAATATTCTGAAGTGGACAATCAAGGGAATTTGGCTCTGTATTTATTTGATTTTACTTGCTGCTGTTACTTTTATTTGTATTATCGATTTATATAATGAGGACCAGGAGTGGGATGCTACCAGTTCAGCCCAGTTCTATAGAACCTGTAGCTGCAAAGAGCAGCTGACACTGAACCAGTTCGGTGTTTGGCCCACCTTCTGCCCGGGCTCTAGGCTGTCCTTTATTCCCTGCTTTTCCCTCCTCAGCTGCTTTGCATGGTACAGGTGAGGTTGAAAAAGCAGGAAACAAAAGGATTTTCAAATGCTGTGCACCCGAGCACAGCGCTTGTCAGCTGTCCAAGCAGCACAGCTGATGATTTCTTGCAAAGGCTACACACATGATTGTCCCCAGTTCAGAGAACCAGCAAATTGCTCCACTGGCTGGCCCCTCCCCTCCCCGCCCCCTCACTCCTTACCTGGCATGCGAGTCATCCAACTTGCCTGGTTTGGTAAGTTGCTATTTTTCCTTATTTTCCCCCAATCATTAGCTGTTCTGCTCTGCCAGGAGATTTAGTTTAGCTAGAAAGCAGGAAATCCTTGGATTTCTTGCTTTCTAGCTAATGTAAAAGCAGGGTCGAATCTTCCTTAGGACTCAAGCTTTTCAATGCAGACTCAGGTAGCCAACTGCAGATAGGTAGATCTCTAACTTAATCTGTGATTCTGTGAGCAACTCAATCTGCCTGCCTGCTTTGGGGTAAAAGTTGTTCTTTTTTTAATAAAAAAATCAATATTTCCATGGTGTGTTGTGAGTTAATTTTGTGGGTTTGCTTGCTAGCAAATTTAAAGGGGTATATAAGTCTACAGGTAAAACTCAAAAAATTAGAATATTGTGCAAAAGTTCATTTATTTCCGTAATGCAACTTAAAAGGTGAAACTAGTATATGAGATAGACTCATTACGTGCAAAACAAGATAGGTCAAGCTATGATTTGTCATAATTGTGATGATTATGGCTTACAGCTCATGAAAACCCCAAATTCACAATCTCAGAAAATTAGAATATTGTGAAAAAGTGCAATATTCTAGGCTCAAAGTGTCCCACTCTAATCAGCTTATTAAGACATAACACCTGCAAAGGGTTCCTGAGCCTTTAAATAATCTCTCAGTCTGGTTCAGTAGGAATCACAATCATGGGAAAGACTACTAACCTGACAGTTGTGCAGAAAACCATCATTGACACCCTCCATAAGGAGGGAAAGCCTCAAAAGGTAATTGCAAAAGAAGTTGGATGTTCCCAAAGTGCTGTATCAAAGCACATTAATAGAAAGTTATGTGGAAGGGAAAAAGGTGGAAGAAAAAGGTGCACAAGCAGCAGGGATGACTGCAGCCTGGAGAGGATTGTCAGGAAAAGGCCATTCAAAAGTGTTGGGGACTTTCACAAGGAGTGGACTGAGGCTGGAATCAGTGCATCAAGAGCCACCACACAGAGACAGATCCTGGACATGGGCTTCAAATGTCATCAGAAGCATCTTACCTGGGCTAAAGAAAAACAGACCTAGCCTCTTGCTCAGTGGTCCAAAGTCCTCTTTTCTGATGAGAGCAACTTTTGCATCTCATTTGGAAACCAAGGACCCAGAGTCTGGAGGAAGAATGGAGGGGCACACACTGCAAGATGCTTGAAGTCCAGTGTGAAGTTTCCACAGTCTGTGTTGATTTGGGGAGCCATGTCATGTGCTGGTGTCCACTGTGCTTCATTAAGTCCAGGGTCAATGCAGCCATCTACAAGGAGATTTTGGAGCATTTCATGCTTCCTTCCACAGACGAGCTTCATGGGAATGCTGACTTCATTTTCCAGCAGGACTTGGCACCTGCCCACACTGCCAAAAGCACCAAAACCTGGTTCAATGACCATGGGATTTCTGTGCTTGATTGGCCAGCAAACTCGCCTGACCTGAACCCCATAGAGAATCTATGGGGCATTGCCAAGAGAAAGATGAGAGACATGAGACCGAACAATGCAGAAGAGCTGAAGGCCGCTATTGAAGCATCCTGGTCTTCCATAACACCTCAGCAGTGCCACAGGCTGATAGCTTCCATGCCACACCGCATTGAGGCAGTAATTGCTGCAGAAGGGGCCCAAACCAAGTACTGAGTACATATGCATGCTTATACTTTTCAGAGGTCCGATATTATTCTATGTACAATCCTTGTTTTATTGATTGCATGTACTATTCTAATTTTCTGAGATTGTGGATTTGGGGTTTTCATGAGCTGTAAGCCATAATCATCACAATTATGACAAATCACGGCTTGACCTATCTTGTTTTGCATGTAATGAGTCTATCTCATATATTAGTTTCACCTTTTAAGTTGCATTACGGAAATAAATGAACTTTTGCATGATATTCTAATTTTTCGAGTTTCACCTGTAAGTGGTATTGCTATTGCTATATGCATCTATGATTGCTTTTTTATAGCCTTTTAATATATTGACTTGCTTTTTGTTTTTGTGCATTTCTGCAAATTATGGTGCTAATTACCTTTGTAAACCACTTTAGGAAAGTAATCTGTCTTGTCAGGAGTTTTAAAAAAATCTGTTAATTAAGAATGAATTTCATAAGATGATAGAATTAATAATGAATTACACCAGAGATCAGCAATTTTTCAAGCATCGGGCACCATCATACAACCTGGGGCAACCAAGCATGTCCTTTTTAAAAAAAAAAAGCCTGTTTAAACTACTTAAAATCTTGTGAGATTTAATAACTGAAGAGCCTATGAACCTTAATCTAAGAGTACTACAACTTTCAGTATTGACAGTCTCGTGTGATACTCTGGTCAATTTTTTTTAATGTTTTAATTCTTATTTAATTTGGGGTGTTCAGGGAAAGGATTAAAGAATCCTGTAGGCATTGTGACACCCTCGGCTGCCCAGCCTAAATTACAGATGAAGCCTGGTTAGGATTTCATTGTTTTGTTGTAAACTCACTGTATTTTTTTTGCTTAAATTTGAGTGAGCAACCTGGGACCCCCATGGCTGCAAAAGGACTTTGTGCCCAGTGGTGGGATTCAAAAACTTTTACTACCAGTTCTGTGGGCATGGCTTAATGGGCGTGGCAGGGAAAAGATACTGAAAAACCTCCATTCCCATCCCACTCCTGGGGGAAGGTTACTGTAAAATCCCCATTCCCTCACCACCCCACTAACCTGCTTTCCAGCTTCGTTCTCCTGTGCAGGGAAACAAAAGAAGACCCAGCTGATCAGTTGGGACTTGGGAGACAGAGAATAGATGGAGGTGGGGCCAGTCAGAGGTGGTATTTGCCGGTTCTCCAAACTACTCAAAATTTCTGCTAACGGTTCTCCAGAACTGGTCAGAACCTGATGAATGCCACCAGTGTTCATGCCCTTCCCTTGTGATCCAACAGGAGCCACCAAATTGAGTGGCCCAGCTAATAAACACTGGTGATAGAGTCTCTCCATCATTTTGAGGTAAAGAATAAATTAAAAATTTGGATTTGTATGTTTTTTAACCTTGGCCGCTTGAAGATGTCTGGGCTTCAATTCCCAACTCCTATGGAATTCTGGGAGTTGAACTCCACACATCTTCAAGCAGCCAACATTGAGAAACACTGTTTTAAGACATTTCTGAAAGCTAGGAAAGCCACTGCCAATTTTTTTTTTTGCAGATGTCTATCGTATGTATAACATTTTACACTATATAGTATACCTCCTCCTCCTCCTTCTTATTCTTCTTCTTCTGCCATATCCATCATCGGACGTTGGCAATCATGTTGGCAATCCTATTCTATACACCTGCAAAACAAAAACACAGCACTGCACATGTAGTCCATCATCTCTTCCCAATAACTCCAACTTTAAATAGCCAATTTGGGTGTTACAGTGTTTTGCTTTTGCCATTAAGGTCTTCAACTAGGAGCATTTTCCTTCTTTTATCTGAGCACTTACTTGGTGGCTTTTACATCTCAACACAAATGTTCCCTCATTGCCCCAGGCCTGTCTAAACTTAGGGTAGCTAGAACATAGCTGGACCCTTCTTGGTGCTTAGACTAGGAAAAAGTGGGAAATGAAAGTAACAAGCCACAAACCAATCACAGTCCCCAGAAGGGCTGGTACACAGCCAAAAACAAAACAGTGTGTAAGGACTGTAATAGCCCTGTGTAAGACAGGCAGGCAAAAGACTAGCAGAGTACATCCATAACATGTAGCAGTCAGAAGATACAGTGAAAACTCCTTAATCTCACAGCACGTGGACCAACTCATCCACAGTTTGAACTTGTGAGCATCTAAAACCAAGCCAAACTCAAAAATGCTAAGGAATTCCTAGAAGTTGGGCATTCAGACAAATCATCCATTAATAGACCCAGATAAACCTTATTTGCACATTGTCCAAAAGAGACAATTAAAAGGCTATGAAACAAAAAGACCACAACTCATCCTCATCAACTCATCTTCAGCAGCCAACACTCAGAAAAGCAGGGATTAATACCAGGAAACAATGAGAGAATATATGCTTAATCAAGGAACTAATCAAGGAGAAAAGCACACACACACACACACACACCCATCAAAACAGGCAGGGCAAGCTACTGTATATAAACAAGGAATAAAACCCTCCATTAATTTGCACTGATGATGTTACCTGGTTGGGTAATGTAATGTCTGCAAACAAACAACCAAGGTCAGATAGCAGAAAGGACTCCACAGTTCAATTCTGAACCACAGGTATTCTTTACTGTTGGAAAAATGAGTATTATTTTGACCCTGAAATGAAATTCACCAAATATATTTTGCTTCACATCTGGAATGCTCAAAGTTGTTGTCCAAGTCAAAACATTTTGCAGTTCTTTACCTGCAAATCCCACATCATGACCTGAAATTTATCAGCAATCTGCAATTGTATTGCTAATATATTGGGTTTAATAAGAGGTTTAATAAGTATCAGGCAGGATATTTCAGGTTTTAGATTTATGTTTTCATTTCATCTGAAAATAATCAAACCAACACTCATAGCATGATGGTTGATTTCCCTTTTAATTGTATTTTCCATTCCCTGCATAATCTTATCCTCCTTGTTTCACTACCTTCAGTAACAGGAATCAGTAAGAGGAATACATTTAACAAATAAAATCTGCTATTGTGGGTCTCCTCTGTTGATTTCACTTTTTCTCTTAATTAAATCTGCCGGGAATTTTTTCAGAAAGGCATTCAGCACTCTGTCAAATCAGATCAGTAGTTTAAAAAGAAACAGGCAATTTTAGTTAAGGTGCCAGAATAAATTATATTTAAACTTTAATCCGAGTGTATGAATTGTATGTTTTTGTTTTACTGTGCTTATCGATGTGTAAATGTTTAAACGCTTTACAGGTATTAGCAGGCAAAAATACCTCTGGATAAATGAAGGCAAAAACATTGTATTTATTGTTAACGTTTAGCATTCAAAGTTCTAATGTTTTAACATTTTAACTGTTTTACATTGCTATTTTTATAAAATTGTAAACCATCCAGAGTCATGTCCCAAAGGTATTTTTTCAAGAGGCAACTGGACTTTCTTGTTTTTCTTTGAAAATCTTTCGCTTCTCATCCAAGAAGCTTCTTCAGACCTGAGTGACTGAGAATCCCCATAGACATCCAGAGTCAGTCAACGGTGAGATGGGAAACATTAATAATAATAATGCTAATACTAATAATAATATCATCATCATCATCTGCGGGTTGTAATTACACCTATGTCATATTCTTCTGAAATATTTTAATGAAGAAGGGACATTTGTCATCTTGTATATTATTATTCAGAAATATTTAGGAATTAGATAGGGAAAAAAATCAACAAAATTCCTTAAGGCGAAGATTTGAGGCAAAATCAAATCCTTGGTGGTGCAGGCTGTTAAATGCCTAGCACTTAAGTTCCAGCTGCCTGCAATTGCTGCAGGCTCGAATCCCACCAGGCTCAAGGTTGACTCAGCCTTCCATCCTCTCGGGGTAGGTAAATTGAGGACCCAAGATTGTTGGGGGCAATAAGCTGACTTTGTAAAAATGCCGCTTAGTAATAAGCAGGCATATACAATGGAATGAAGGCTATTGCTGAGCGCATTGGGTTGTATCCCAAAAATTGTAAGCCGCCCTGAGTCTTTGGAGAAGGGCGGCATATAAATGTAATTTAAAAAAAAAATCTACATAACTTTAGAGCAGAATATCTCAATCTCAACAACTTCAAAATGTGTGAACTTCAACTCTGAGAATTCCCCAGCCAGCTCAACACAAATGCTCCCTTCAAAAGTCCAGCTGCCTTTTGAAAAAGGACCTTCCTTTGGGACAACCATGATCTGGATGACCGAGAATCCCCATAGTTATAAAACCCAATAAACACTTTCATCTACAGTTATTGTAATATGCAGCTCTGCTTTTCTCTCTTGCTTCAAAAATTCTGCATCTGCTGCAGCTTGTCATGTTTCCCATTATGATATTTACATTTAAAAATAATAATAATTTCCATAGTCAGCTTTGGTTTGGACAATTAACCCTACTTAGAATAGAATAACAGAGTTGGAAGGGATTTTGGAGGTCTTCTAGTCTAACCCCCTGCTTAGGCAGGAAACCCTACACCACTTCACACAAATGGTTATCCAATCTCTTCTTTAAAACCTCCAGTGTTGGAGTATTCACAACCTCTGGAGGCAAGTTCTTCCACTGATTAATTGTTCTAACTGTCAGGAAATTTCCCCTTAGTTCTAGGTTGCTTCTCTCTTTGATTAGGTTCCACCCATCATTTCTTATTCTACCCTCAGGTGCTTTGGAGAATGAGTTGACTCCCTCTTCTTTGTGGCAGCCCCTGCTATGCTGGCTGGAGAATTCTGGGAGTTGAAGTCCACAAGTCTTAAAGTTGCCAAGTTTGGAGACCTCTGGTCTAGACTCTTCTTAAAAACATCCAGTGATGGAGCACCCACGATTTCTGCAGGCAAGCTGTTCCAAACATCTGACTATGCCAAGTGAAAGTAATATTTTCTGAGATGATTTTATTTAACCCCAGCAAAGGCGAATGAATAATAGCAGTCATTTACTTGTGTGCTCAAAAAGAAACTCCTTTGCTTCAACCGGACTCTAGCAATAGCAATAGTACGTAGACTTATGTACTACTTCATAGTAGTGGTACAGCACTCTCTAAGCAGTTTACAGAATCAACATATTTCTCTCCCCCAACAATCTGGGTCCTCATTTTACCGACCTCAGAAGGATGGAAGGCTGAGTCAACCTTGAGCCGGTCAGGATCGAACTCCCAGCAGTGAGCTGAATTAGCCTGCAATACTGCATTCTAACCACTGCGCCACCACACCTAAACCTAATGCATAATGGATTGAGTGGTGTCTGGGTGCATATGCTTAAGTAATTAATACATTTTTTTGTAAGTTTGGAGACTCTCTTTGTGTGCTCAGTGTTCCTTTGAGCATTTTGTTACTCCGGAAGATCTCAAAGTTACAGCTGACTCTGTAACACACAATGGAGAAAATAGGTTCATTCACCTACTGCTGTTATAACTTAAGGCATCAGCCTTTACCAGCAGGAGATAACTCCAATGTTGAAGAGAAAGGAAGGGGTCACTCTTAGGGCAGCAGCAGAAGTATTGGGCATTCTGTTGTGCTAGAAAGTTTATCAGACAAGCAGGGTCTGATTCAAAAGAAAAGATAGGCTTTGAACATTTAAAAAAAAACATAATTGCAGTCCATGTTCCTGGCCAGCATTCATTCCATTTTTTTCCCCTCCACTTGTTCTCACCTCTAAGCCTTCAAATGAATAAAAGTGTTAGTCTTCAAGCATCTCACATTCAATAAATAGGGTCTTTCTTCTAATGAAAGGTAAGGTGGGAAATACAGTCTTCTTGCTCTGCACTGTCAAAACGCAGGGAGAATATTTCTCCCTGTTTTTTTCAATGGAAACATGGGTAGGATAGGATAAGATAGGATAGGAATGGAAACATGGATAGGATAGAATAAAGAATAAGAATAAGAATAAAAGAAAAAGAATAGACCTTGGAAATCTTTTAGTCCAACTCCCTGTTCAAGCAGGAGATCCCTATACCATTCTGAACAAATGGTTGTGCAATCTCTTCTTTAAAAACCTTCAGTGTTGGAGCATTTACAACGTTTGGAGGCAAATTGTTTCACTGATTAATTGTCATAACTGACAGCAAATTTCTCCTTAGTTTAGGTTGCTTCTCCCTTGATCAGTTTCCATCCATTGCTTCTTGTCCTGCCTTTAGGTGTTGATTTTTTATTTCAGTTTAAAAATCAGTAACAGGTGTATCTGATATTGGAGCCAACATCCAGACCACAGTAACATTTATCTCTAACACAACTTCCCTCTTGCCTGTTTTAATCTTGTAAACATCACAAGACTAGCTAAATAAACATCAACTTAGCCCTGAAAGACAGAAGTGGGTACAAAGGAGGAGGGGGGAGGGGAAGGGAGGAAGGGAGGAGAGAGGGAGGGAGGGAGGGAGGGAGGAAGGAGGAAGGAAGGAAGGAAGGAAGGAAGGAAGGAAGGAAGGAAGGAAGAAAAAAAAGAAAGAAGGAAGGAAGGAAGGAAGGAAGGAAGGAAGGAAGGAAGGAAGGAAGGAAGGAAGGAAAAAAGAAAGAAAGAAAGAAAGAAAGAAAGAAAGAAAGAAAGAAAGAAAGAAAGAAAGAAAGAAAGAGAGAAAATTAAAAGCTTGTACAGAAGCTAGCTGTTTTGGCAAGAAGTGGGCAGACCACTTTGGAGAAAGCTCTACCATGCTCCTAGATGTCCCCCTTTCTCCTTAAGAACCCCAGCCTACATGTTCAGTTCATCATCAGGTGAAAGTTCTTCTTTTGCTCTAATCCACCATCTTCAAGACAGGTTGGCCTGCAGTTGCTAAGTAACAAGTAGATGCTTCTGAATTTGTTCAGCCATTTAGGGCACACAATTAATGGGTTTGAATCTTTGCTCTTTTGAGCTTGCTTGAGGGAAATATTGGTGACAGAAAGGAATCGAGGCAAAAATAAATAAGGAGGATTTGTGCAAGGATAACTAATGATTTAAGAAAGCAAACCCAGCAGAACTATAGAAGCGCAATATATAAATAGAAAAGCAAATACGCATCATGATTGACTAAAAATGCAAAATAATATAAAATTAATTTAGGGAGCAAGATTACACAATGGAAAAATAAAAAAAAAATATTTCCATGAAACAATTAAACGAAATAAGCAGATATGTATCAATAAATCATGTATATAGCTGAACATACAGTACATCTTCCTATTTAACTTTCAGCTAAATAATAATTTAGCCTAAATATTTGAGGAAGTCTCACATTCTAAGAAAGGAAACATTGTGAATCCTCTTTTCAGGATCTAATACATAGAACCAGGAAAATCAAGATAAGAAAACTGTTTTGGATTAAGAAATAGAGATGAAAGCATTTTAAAATAAAACAGTCATACATTTGGACTTCCAATAGATAGAATTTTAAAAGGTAAAAGTGAATTAGATCTATTGTCCAAGAGAAAACAGCAGCTTCAAAAGAATGAAGTGACATTTTTAAAGTAGGAAATACTTTTCTTTCTGGGAAGCAAAAAGATAAAGCAAATAAAATGAAGATAATAAAATAGAAACTGAAACTAAACAAGGAAAGTGAAATAAAGGAATCCACACACTCATTTTTGCCCTTCTGCTTTATCTTTCTAGTCTCCCTATTTTCTTCCCTAAAAGTTCTCTCCTAGGACAGAAACCTGAAGCATGCTGTATTGTTTTCAAAATATGTTTTTCAGAACTACCTCTATTTTCTGGCTAGCTAACACTCTTGCTAGGAAACTTCAGAAGACCAAGATCAATCTTGACTTGAAGGAAGTCAAGATCTGATAAAGAATGGCTAGAGTCACATGATGTTATGAACTAACCACAAACAAGGACCACTACAGTTTATAATCTAGAAAAAAAATCCAGACAGCAATACACAGCAGGAAAGAGATGGGGAAAAAACCCCTAGCATTCTGCTGTCACTATATCTGATGCATGAACTATATCTGATGCATGATTAATTTGAAGTTCACTATATTCTACTGCCAGAATAGGAAAAGGACAGGAAGTCTCCAGACAAAATTCTTAACCTTCCTTGTTATGTTTGCATGAAGAGACAGATGCGGAGTGCTTCAAGCTCTTTGTTTATTAGTGACTACAGCTCAGAACGAACCCACTTTGGCTGGGCTGCGGCTGCTACTTATAGCCAGCAGCCGCAGTTGACAGCCAATCAGAGTGCAGGGTTTTCCCGCACTTTTTAAACCAATCATTTCTTACATTTTACAAGAACAGTTCAAACTAAACCAATGACTTTAAACCTGCATACATAGCATTCATATCATTTTTTGTGTCCCAGCCAGGGAATTTTACTCTGCCACTTATAGAAATGCAGAAAATTGAACTCAGTAAGTATGGAAGATAACGTCTGGATTGGATAGGTTTGGTTCTTCATATTACATTAGCTCTTACACCAAGCCAGGGCACATTAGGTTGGTTCACAACTTGATTTTTTTTTCAGTTACTTTAATCCAGCATCTGCCCCAAGCTGCAGTGACATCCAAATGATATTACAATTATGACATGCATCATAATGCAAATGATACAGCAAAGTACTTTGGAGTGGGATTTGATGGAAGGGGACAAGTCATATCATTGTGTCAAGATTTCAAGACACAAATCAATGGGTCATAGCACTAGCATTTAGACTTATATACTGGTTCACAGTGCTTTTACAGCCCTCTCTAAGCAGTTTACAGAGTCAGCCTATGGCCCCCAAAATCTGAGTCCTCATTTTAGGGATGGAAGGCTGAGTCAACTGCCAAACTGCCTGCAGTACAACATTCTAACCACTGCACCACCACAGCTCTTGACCCCTTCCTTGCCTGCTCACCCTGCAGATACCCATGCAGGCAGTGTACTGTATTTGATTTCTCTTCAAATCTTGCAAAATTTTCGCCTTTTGCTAGAGACTTCCTTGGAGAGGAACATCTCTAAGAAGGACATGACTCTGCTGCTATGCCTGGGGTCTGGCAATGATGCAGAGCTCTGCAGTGGTGAGATTCAAAAATTTTTTTACTACTGGTTCTGTGGACGTGGCTTGGTGGGGATGGCTTGGCTTGGTGGGTGTGGCTTGGTGGGCATGGGAGGGGAAGGATATACTGCAAAATCCCCATTCCCTCCCCACCCCACTAACCTGCTTTCCAGCTCCGTTCCCCTGTGCAGGGCAACAAAAGACCCGGCCGATCAGCTGGGGCTCAGGAGGCAGAGAATAGATGGGGGCGGGGCCAGTCAGAACCAGCATTTGCTGGTTCTCCGAACTACTCTGCTACCGGTTCTCCAGAACTGGTGAGAACCTGCTGAATACCACCTCTGGAGCTCTTACAATGGTCATGTTGTGCTGATATAGGATGGATTCTATCATTGAACATGATTTTCTGTTTGTTTTTTTAAATTATGGATCGTTTGTATATAGTTTTTAAAAAAATGTTTTTATTGAAGATAGGCCACACTTGAAATACTCTAGTTCTGGTCACCACAGTACAAAAAAAAGAATAAAATGCAGAGAAACGCATCTGAGATGATTAGAGTTCTGGATATGATGAATGGTTAAGGGATGTAGGTATGTCTAGCCTAAAGAAGAAAAGGATTAGGGGTGATATGATAGCTGTTTTCCAGTACTTGAGGGGCTGTCCCAGAGAAGAAGGGGTTGACTTATTTTCCAAAGTACTTGAGGACAGAACAAGAAGCAATGGGTGGGAGCTCATTAAAGAGAGGAACTAAGGAGAAATTTCCTGAGGGTGAGAACAATTAATGGAACAGCTTGTCTCCCAGAGTTGTGGGTTCTCCATTACTGGAGGTTTTCAAAAAAAGATTGAACAACTATTTATCTGGCATGGTATAAGTTCTCCAGCCTTGATCAGGGAATTGCATTAGAAAACCCCCAAGATCCCAACCAGGTCTTTGATTCTATGATTTCTCTGATTGTTTTTACCTGTTGTGAGCTACACAAAGTCATTTTGATGAAACGGATAGCCATACAAATCACATGAAGTTGTTATGTCGATGCAACCATAAAGCTTGAAAGCCATAGTTTATGGTTCAGCATATTGCATGAAACAAATACCAGTAATTTATTCAAGAAACCCAGGTAAACTTAAATTTATGGACCTGACTGCAACAATCCAACTGGCCTTCTGTGAATTCATCACATCTAACACCTAGAGATAAACATATAATACAGCGGCAGAATTATTAGAAGGCAATATCTTTTGTAGTTCAAATATTGTAGTAGCATGGATTCTGATGAGAAACAATGTGTAGGTGTTTACAGAGCAGCAGTTCAAGTGATTATCTACCTGGAGGTGTGAATGTGTGTGCGTGAGGGACAGAATGTATACTACTGTCTAAGGGAGGAAGCAAAACCAACCCAATTATCTTTACATTGACACTTTGTCCTAAAGATATATGCTGTGCTCCAGGTATGTTATTTGTAACCCTTCTAATGATGATGAAAACATATACAGTGTAGTGCCCTCAAACTGACATGGAGAGGCTGCACCATTCTTCACAATCATCCAGCAAATAAATTGGTTGTCAACATATGCACAGCAACAGGTTTTCTGTATTTTCCCTCCTCCAGCTGAAATCCACCCCTTTGTGATGATTCTGAGGACTATCTTGACCCGCTAAGGTGAATGGAAGGTTTTCAGTCTGGAAATAGGGTCAATGTTGCAGCTGTAATGAGCAGTATCCATGAATTGTGTCATTGCATTCTTGTGTTTGAGATGTAATTCACTTTTATTCCTCAGTAAGAAATTCAGGTCTGAAATCTGGAGAGGCTGTTCTAAGCAGATGTTGATACTTGGCAATCCTAAATTAAGACTGCACCCAACTAACATATTGAAGGACTGTTTTTTTTATTTAAGGAAATAAAACTTACAAATTAGGCTAGTAACTCTGGCAGGCTAACAAAGGGCTGAAAACACAGAACAAAATAGCCAATAAACATGGAAAATAATATTAAAACAGAACACAGAACTACACACACATTAAGCTAAACCACATATATCACAAATCACAATTAAGTCGTTTATCATATGGGATTGCCCTTAATTCTAGGCAAATATCAGGATTAAAGCAGGCTTTTAAGGCCATCCAGTTGACCTACAAGTTTAGATACATGCAAATCTCAGGAGGAAGATGTCCCAGAGCAGAAAAAGTAGGACCATATAGGGGAATGGTGACAGCCTCCGAAATTTGTTTGTTGGGACTGCTTTTTTGAGAACATTCAGGGAACACAACAGATGTTAAAGGATCTTGAAGGGACACACAATTACATGAAAAGGAAAACTTTTCAGAAGACCAGTATTTTGAAGATACTGTTTTACACTCTTCAAATTGCTACTTAGCAGGGGTCATTGTTGTAGGCAGCTATTGTTCTTTATTTTCTTTCTGTGGGAAGAACAGAGGGGGGGGGAGGGAGAGTTGGGGTCAGCCTATCCTACAGCACCTGAAGGCAGGACCAGAAGCAATTGATGGAAACTAATCAAGGAGAGATCTAACTTACAACTAAGGATGAATTTCCTGACAGAACAATCAGTGGAACAACTTTCCTTCAAATTTCTAGGTTCTACTATATCACATGACCTAAAATGGACACCTAACATCAAAAACATCATCAAAAAAGCACAATAAAGAATGTTCTTTCTGCACCAACCCAGCAAGCTCAAACTGCCCAAGGAGCTGCTGATTCAGTTCTACAGAGGAATTATTGAGTTTATCATCTGCACCTCTATAACTGTCTGGTTTGATTCTGCAACCCAACAAGACAGACACAGATTTCAGAGAATAATTAGGACTGCAGAAAAAAACAATTACTACCAACCTGCCTTCAATCGAGGACCTGTATACTGCATGAGTCAAAAAGAGGGGTGTGAAAATATTTACAGACCCCTCACATCCCGGACATGAACTGTTTCAACTCCTTCCCTCAAAATGATGCTTTAGAGCACTGCACACCAGAACAACTAGACACAAGAACAGTTTTTTCCCGAACACCATCACTCTGCTAAACAAATAATTCCCTCAACACTGTCCAACTATTTACAAAGTCTGCATTACTATTACTACTAATCACTTCTCATCACTCCTTATCACCCATCCACTCCTACTTGTGACTGTATGACTGTAACTTTGTCGCTTGTATCCTTACAATTTATATTGACTGTCTCCTAGTATGATTTTATTGCTCATTGTACCCTAGGACTATTATTAAGTGTTGTACCTTATGATTCTTGACTCTTGATGAATGTATCTTTTCTTTTATGTACACTGAGAGCATTTGCACCAAGACAAATTCCTTGTGTGTCCAATCACACTTGGCCAATAAAGAATTCTATTATCTATTAATCTTTTATTAATCTGGTTTGCGCATGCCCAGCATGATGGCTGCTTGCTGAGTAATTCCTTCCTGGGTAGTTTTTGTCTGGACGGCTTGTGGCGGTGGAGACTTTCCTGTCGTTGCTGAGCTCTTCAGGTCTTCTTTTGGAAGAGCTCAGTTGTGAATTCGAGCTGTTTTGGGCTCGGTTGAGCCCACCGGTGAGTTTCCTGCTGGGAGTTTGTTCCCGGCACTGGCCCGGCGGTGAAATGGCGGCTGTTTTGATGGGGGGCTCCGGACGGCATTGAGTGCCTCGGCAGCTTTTTCTACCGGCTGCGGAGGCCGTGGTGAGGCTGATGGCGGCGGCAGCTTCCTCTTCGGCGATGGGGCGCTGAAGGCGATGGAGGCGACGGCTGCGGCGACCGGGGCGGTGGAGGCGGCGTTGACGGCTGCTTCGGTGGAGGCCCCGACCGCGGCGATGGCTCCCTTTCCCGGAGAGGCTGCAGTGAGGAGGACGTTGGAGGCGATGGCTGCAATGACGGGGGCGGCAGAGGCAGCGGTGGTGACAGCTGCTTCGGCGGAGGCCCCGACCGCAGCGATGGTTCCCTCTGTTGGAGAGGCTGCAGCAGTAGAGGCCGCCAAGGCGATGGAATGGCCTTGGCGGTGGAGACTGCTGTGGCAGCGGCAGAGTCTATGGGGACAGCGAAGGAGGTGGCTGCTCCAGGGAGGCTCTGGCTGCAGTGATCATCTTAATACCCTGGGCAGCCAAGTTGGCTGTGAAGAGTATGCTGGCCGGGGCTATGCTGTTGGTGGCAGCGGCCTGGTTGTAGTGACCTGGTGCTGCTGCTGCTGCTGGTTCCTGGGCTGCCCGAGGATGCCCTGGCTATATAATGGCGTTCTCATTGGCCCAGTCCCCTGGGCGGCCCCTTCGTTCCAACTGCACAGAAGACTCTGGTGGAGGCCCAGGTGGATGTTGAGACTGAGTCGGTGCTGGCCTGGTGCAGGGTCGGAGTCTGTTATAGGCGAGACCCCCATGGTTGACCGGTTTTCTATCTTGTGATCTTGGCTGTTGGCGACTTTAACAACTACGCCATATTTGGAATCTTTCCCTGGTCCTCCTGTCTATTTTTGTGCCACCTTTGACTGCCCATTTTTTCTATTCTGGGCTCGTCCACTATGTCTGTTTTGGCCGCCCTCAGGTCTCCTGAACTCCCTTATTTGCACTTTTGTCGGTGCAGTATCATCTTTGTTCCAGCCACCATGGTTTTCCATCTATTTTCCATCCATCTCAACCTTTTTCCTTCTTCAGGATGTTTCAGGCTGGGTCCCATTGTGGTGAGAGGACAATGGGAGGACTATCCCCTCTATTGTGAGAGAATAGAGGGGTTGAACCATCGTGTCATCAGCCAATCTGCCCCGACTACCGCGGTGAGAGCGGTGTGCTGCCTATTGTGACTCTGGCCGAACAGGTGTGAGAGGCCTGTTGTGGCATGGGACTTTTGGACTGATATCCAGACTGTTTACTCTCCACCTAGGCACTCTTGACATCAGTGCAACATCTATCACCTTCTTGCCGTGACATTTTTATTCTACCCATTATGAATTTTATGATCTATTATTTATGTTGGTTTACTCGCTAGCGAGTTACGGCCTTCAGGACTGCTCCCTTGTCCTTGAATTGGCCAGTGGGGTTATCGACAGCTTACCTCAATGACGGATCCTGGGATCCCGAGAGGTGGCATGGCGCAGCCAAGGGGTCAAATTTTAAATTGGGAAAGGGACGACTTTTAAAATTTTTAATTCGCTGTTTTAATGGGCTAGGGAGGAGGGAGGGGACTCTGCCTTTTTTGGTAGAGTCTGGTTTGTCCGGGCCGGTGGGTGGTCTCAAGACGGAGGGGCGGGGTGAGGGGGCTGCGGGGGCCGCATCAAGCAGGGTGGGATTGACAATCCCTAGGGCGATTGGTTATGGCAGGGGTGGATGAGACAGAGGGCCATATTATGTATTGGGAGCGCGCCCCCGCTATTTACGAGCGGTGGTGCGCTCCGACCCTCAGGTCTCTGCCCGCTCCCCTGGGTCTTTGGGCGGTGTTGTCCCTGGGCTTAGGCTGGTGTATGTAAACACCAGATCCATAGCTAATAAGGCTCCCCTCCTCCGTGAACTCATTGAGGAGGAGGCTGCGGATCTGGCGTGTATCACGGAGACCTGGTTGGGACCTGAGGGAGGTGTCCCTCTATGTGATCTTTTCCCCAGGTTTTCGGGTGTTGCACCGGCCACGAGCCCAGGGAAGGGGTGGAGGAGTAGCGATTGTTATTAGGGAGACTCTGTTTCCAAGGGAGGCCACTGTCCCAGCAGATTGGCGGTTGCGAGTCCCTCCTTCTGAGGTTGGGCCCGGGTGGTCGGTTGGGCCTGTTGTTGACGTACCTGTCCCCAGCTGCGTTGCACGGCCCTTCCCGAGCTGCTGGATGCCCTCTCGGAGTGGTGGTGGAGTTCCCCAGACTTATTGTTCTGGGGGTACTTCAACTTACCCTCCCTGGGGGTGGCGTCTGGACTGGCTCGGGAGTTCTTGGCATCCATGACAGCCATGGACCTGACCCAGGTGATTCAGGGGCCCACCCATGAGGGGGGGAACGCACTCGACCTGGTTTTTATCTCGGGGCAGTGGTGTAGTGATCTGGGGGGTGGATCTCCTGTTATTCTACCCCTATCATGGACAGATCATTATCTCCTGAGGCTAGTCTTCCAATCTGCTGCTCCTCGCTGCTGGGATGAGGAGCCGACACGATGGTTCCACCCCAGGCGCCTGATGGACCCGGAGAGGTTTCAGACGGCCCTGGGGTTCTTGCCCACCTCCCTTGTCCACAGCCCGGCTGAGACTTTGGTGGCCGCCTGGCAAGAGGCGGCCTCGGCAGCGCTCGACCGGGTTGTCCCCTTGTGGCCTCTCCCTTGCTGGAGACCTCGTTTAGCTCCTTGGTTTTCAGAGGAGCTTCGGGGAATGAAGTGGCAGAGGAGATGCCTAGAGAGCAGGTGGAGGACTAGTCGCTCTGAGTCTGACCATCTCCAGTTAAGAGCCTATATTAGGACTTACCTGGAAGCGATTAGAGCAGCGAGATGTGCTTACTTCTCCGCTCTGATCGCGTCTGCAGATGATCGCCCTGCGGCCCTGTTTAGGGTCACTCGTTCCCTCTTACAATTGAGGGAGGGAGGGGACCCCCTGCGGGGCAGAGCAGAGGATTTTAGTTTACATCTGGTGGATAAGGTCGCTCAGATTCGGGCTGGCTTGGACTCTGACTGGCAGGATGTTGACGATGGTGTGGCGATGAGTCTTGTGGATCCTGTTTGGGTTGAGTTTGACTCTGTCTCCCTGGATGAAGTGGACAGGATCATGCGGAGGCTGTCCTCCACCACGTGTTTATTGGACCCGTGTCCTTCCTGGCTGGTTTATGCCTCCAGGGAGGTTACACGCGGTTGGCTCCAGGCAGTTATCAACGCTTCCTTGAGTGAAGGGGTTTTTCCTGCCGCCTTGAAAGAGGCGGTGGTGAGACCCCTCCTTAAGAAGCCTGCTCTGGACCCAACCATTTTGAATAACTATCGTCCAGTTTCCAACCTTCGCTTTTTAGCGAAGGTTGTTGAGAGCGTGGTGGTTCAGCAGCTTCCGCTGTTCCTGGAGGAAACTGATTACCTTGACCTGTACCAATCGGGTTTCAGGCCCGGACACAGCACCGAGACAGCATTGGTCGCATTGGTGGATGATCTCTGGAGGGCTCGGGACAGGGGTTTTTCCTCTGTCCTGGTCCTTTTAGATCTCTCAGCGGCTTTCGATACCATCGACCATGGTATCCTTCTGCGGCGGCTCCGGGGTTGGGAGTGGGGGGCACCGTGTTACGGTGGTTCTCCTCTTACCTTTCGGACCGTTCACAGTCGGTGTTGACGGGAGAGCAGAGATCCTCCCCGAGGCCCCTTAGTTGTGGGGTGCCTCAGGGGTCGGTTCTCTCACCTCTCCTGTTTAATATCTACATGAAACCGCTGGGTGAGATCATCCGTGGTTTTGGGGTGAGGTATCATCAATATGCAGATGATACCCAGTTGTATATCTCCACCCCAGACCAGATCAGTGATGCTCTCTCGGTGATGTCCCGGTGCCTGGAGGCGGTGCAGGCCTGGATGGGGAGTAATAGGCTCAGACTCAACCCAGCCAAGACTGAGTGGCTGTTCTTACCGGCATCTCGGTGTTCAGTGGATGTGCCATCTTTGGTCATGGGGGGAGGTGTTACCCCCCTGGATAGGCGAGAATCTGGGCGTCCTCCTGGATGCACAGCTCAGTTTGGAGGAGCAGGTGGGAGCTGTGGCCAGGGGGCTTTGCCCAGGTTCGGCTGGTTCGCCAGCTTCCCCTACCTGGACCGAGATGCCCTTCGAACGGTCACTCATGCGCTCGTCACGTCCAGAATCGACTACTGCAATGCTCTCTACATGGGGCTTCCCTTGCGGATTACTCGGAGGTTGCAGCTGGTGCAGAATGCGGCCGCGCGGGCTGTGATGGGGGTATCCCGATACTCCCATGTTACACCCCTCCTGCGCGACCTGCATTGGTTGCCGGTTGCCTTCCGGGTTTCCTTCAAGGTGTTAGTAACAACTTATAAAGCCCTAATGGCTTGGGTGCAGGGTACTTGCGGGAACGCCTCCTGCCTGCATCACAGTCCAATCGCCCCGTGCGCTCCCATAGGAGGGGCCTTCTGGGAATACCGTCGGTCAGGCATTGTCGGCTGGCGGTTCCCAGAGCTAGGGCCTTTCTGTGGGAGCGCCCGCCTGTGGAACCAGCTTCCTGCGGATCTGCGTTTGGCCCCTGATCTCCGCTCCTTTCGTCGAGACCTGAAGACCTGGCTGTTTCAGCAGGCCGGCCTGGATTGACCATGGGGTGGGTAGTTTTAACAATGTTTGCCCATTTGCAATTTTATTGTTTTAGTTGTTTTGTAATTTGGACTTGTTTTTATTCATTTTTTTTGTATATCTTTTTTATGTTCGCCGCCCTGAGTCCTTCGGGAGTAGGGCGGCATACAAGTCTAAATAATAATAATAATAATAATAATAATAATAATATAA
>CM019149.1:39595940-39648727 GCA_009733165.1 Naja naja | reverse complement strand
GTTTGGTGAAGAAAACAAAAATTAGAAGAAACTTTTTCTAAAGTAGGTTTGAATGGAAGAGTTGGGAAAGAAAGGATAGGCACCAAAGGTGGTATTCAGCAGGTTCTGACCAGTTCTGGAGAATCGGTAGCAGAAATGTTGAGTAGTTCGGAGAACCAGCAAATACAACCTCTGACTAGAGATTTTACAGTATCCTTCCCCTGCCATGGCCACCAAGCCACACCCACAGAACCGGTAGTACAAAATTTGAATCCCACCACTGATAGGGACCAAGAAAAAGGCCCATTTATAATTGTCTTTTTACAGAAGAATGAGAAAACCCTACTTAAAATGGCTGAGGAAAGTGAGGACACAGAACTATGAATAGAAAAAGGGCATTTTGGTACTTAAATTCAAATCTAAATCCTCAGTTCAAATTTCCAGGGCTTGATAAATTATATTTGTAAATGTTGATCTGAAAAAGTGGTATCAGAACCTCTAACTTTAGGGGACAAAATTTCAGAAGGATACACAATGACATTCAGTTGTGGCAAATATTAGGTTTTGCCTGGCAATGTCTAATTTCAGCTGGTGGGATCTAGGAAGAGAGCCTTCTCTGCCACTATCCCCACCTTGCCCCCACTCAACAAACTTCCTGGAACATGACACACCCCATCCATGTTGAGCCCAAGAAAACTATGTGGAAGTTTCCATGTAGTTTCCATGTAGTTAAGCAGCAAACTTAACTTAAGAGTCTGAGAGATTCTTGGTGTTCTCTGAGCTTCGTTGTTTTCTTGTAGATGTTTCATTACCCAAACACTGATGATGTTATCTAGTTTGGGTAATAAAATGTCTGCAAGAAAACAACCAAGCTCAGAGAGTACTAAGAAGCCCTCATTTTAACCTGGAGCTACAAATATTCTCCTTTATTGAGTCTTTATCTTCTTTTTTGATATTCCACTTTATTTATCAATTTTTTTTTTGATATTCCACTTAATATTCCACACAATTTAATGTGTGGCTTAGGAAGCCTTGCCTTGAGAAACTAGTATCCAAATCCTTCTTGGACACAAGATTCCCTGAGGAAACTATGCTAAAACGTCATCAACAACATGAGGATAATTGTGGCAATATGCTGACTCTGTAAACCACTTAGAGAGGACTATAAACAGAGGTGGTATTCAGCAGGTTCTGACCAGTTCTGGAGAACCGTTAGTGGAAATTTTGAGTAGTTCAGAATACCACCTCTGAGTGGCCCCGCCCCCATCTATTCTCTGCCTCCCCAGTCCCAGCTGATCGGCTGGGTCTTCTTTTGTTGCCCTGCACAGGAGAACAGAGCTGGAAAGCAGGTTAGTGGAGTGGGGATTTTGCAGTAACCTTCCCCTGGAGTGGGGTGGGAATGGAGATTTTACAGTATCTTTCCCCTGCCACCTCCACCAAGCCACGGTCACAGAACCGGTAGTAAAAAAAATTGAATCCCACCACTGGCTATAAAGCAGTATATAACTCTAAGTGCTATTGCTATTGCTGTCTAATGTTTGCCTTCAGGAGCAAAGAACATATTATAGCAGTCCCAAAATATAAACAAATATATTTTAAAAAAGCAAAACAAAACCAAATGAATATTTTTTTTATTCCTTTCGTGTCACGCTGTTTTGGCTTTTATTTTATTTTATTTTATGCATGTGCAAAATGGCAAGCAGCCTTTCATGAATGGATTAAAGTGAGTTTCTCAGGCTTAAGTCATCCAACTGGCAGTTCTGTGATCAGAAACTCTTATTCTTCCTTTCCCTCTGACCAACATA
This sequence comes from Naja naja, assembly GCA_009733165.1. NCBI lineage: Eukaryota > Metazoa > Chordata > Lepidosauria > Squamata > Elapidae > Naja > Naja naja. Next base: position 39,646,943 of record CM019149.1, on the reverse strand, counting down.
CTTGTAAAGCTGCAGCTGTATCTACCTGATTGAAGGGGAAGGAGAACAAATATTCATCTATTTCTGTTGGTGTATAACAAGTAATGTGAATAAACATTGGTCCACACAGTTTGGGCCACAGTGCAAGTTAACCTCTGTAATTCCATTGTGCCCAGAAAATGGTGCCTTCACATTGACTTGCTGCTCGCTTGCTACACCACCTTGATGATTTAGGCGGGACGTTTTTCACAAAATGAGGAAATTATAGCAACTGTGACTGAGAACGTGAACCAAATCTTCCCTTTTTGTATTATTTCAAACAGGCAGTGTGCTCACCTTATAAAGCAGGTGTTGTCCATTGCGACTATTGCTGCTGCTGTTTATTTCAATGTGTCAGTATTCCTTTCCTGTTTTAAAACTTTCCTTTCCCATCCCTGCCAACAATTTCTGTCAGAAAATGCCTGACGCCAGCACAACAAACCGAGAAGGTTGTTGTAAAATTGTCAGCACTCCAAGTAATGCACCCATTGAAAACAGGACTCCACGGCAGGTAGATTCCTCAAAGAATAATTTATTTGATACATCATATTGACACAGCTAGTGAAAACTGACTCTGAAAGTTCCTATGGTTTTTACCTGATTAAAAATGAAAATTTCCCCTTCCCCAAGTCATCAGTCACATTGTCCAACAGAAGTGCTGGCCGGTTGCTTGGTTACTTTACTCTTCCTCTCTCAGCCACCTGTTGGAATGACCTTGGTTCCCACAGGAAAAACATTTTGTTTTGACTGCAAAATCCCAGCTAACTATTCCCCCCTTCCTGTCCCCTAACTATTCCCTCCTCACTGTCCCCTCTTCTGCTTTGTGGCAACCCCAAGCCACAAAGATGGCCTCAGCCAGGTCTGCCTCAGGGTTGACACAAATGCTCTGTCTCTGAGCATTTTCTCCATTTCAACTATTTATTCCATCAACCAGATCTTCTACTAAATGTATTTCCAGTCTAAGCTCAAAAATTCGCAGAAGGCCTGTCTATTTTGTTGGCTTCTTTTCTTCATTTTTTTCTCGATTTTCCACATGCTACATATGGTATCTGGCATCCAACACATGCTGAAAAATTAATCTCATTATCGCAACAGCAGCAGCAGTGAGGGATTCATTAGGATGCTAAGCCCAACAATACAGGAGGGACACTATGCCTGACCAAACCTTAATTTCTTAATCAATTTTGGAACTGTATTTTTAAAAAAAACTTCAGTAGGCAACTGTGATGGTACATCAAAAAGGAGAATGATAGCGAGGAATGGTTAAAACGCTAATACGATACCCAGAAAACCCCCAGCTTGGGAATCACATGGCCCATTAGGTATTCAACCTAGCATGCCACTGGAAAGGGCCTGAATGCAATCCCTGTTGAAATCTGGAAGTAGAGGGATCAAAATGCTTTACAACATTGTTCAGCCAAATTATAGAAGCATCATCAATCTGGAAGATGAGTACAATATTCCCACATTGGAAAGACAAAAGTGTTGTATTCAATTGCTCAAACTATAGGCCAGTCTGGCTAGCATAGGACACACCATTGAAATATTTGAATATAATAGATACTCACCTCTGAACAAAATTGCCAGTGTGTTGTCAAATCAGTGCAGTTTCATGAAGAATTGTGGACCCGTACATGCTATCTATTGATAGAGAAGCATCACAAGAAGAAAAGGGCCAAAAGGACTTAGGTTACGTTCATTGACTGAGAAAAACATCTGGCTATATAGTATACTCCAAACTTACATCTACTAGGAATAAGTGCTGTACCACAATGTAACCAGCTCAGTAAGAAGTGCTGCTGGATGCTTGAGCATTTTCCCATCCACACCAGTGTCCATAAAGGATCTTTTCCTCTTACCATTGCTCTTTATCTTCCGTATGACCAGAAACCTTCAATCATAACATTCATGCATGTTATTATATTCTGACGATGTCAACATAGCCAATGAAAATGAAGAGGCTTTAAACTAATAGCACAGTAGTGGAAGAAGCATCTTCATGATTATGGAATGAAATTTAGTATTAAGACTGGATGCCTTGAATGCAGAAATTAGGCCATCAACAACACACTCAAGACCGATGGTAACAAAACAAATATAATAATTCCACTCAAGTACCTGAGGTCATATATGAATTTTGTGAATTTCCATTGGATTTCCAGATATGAATCAACATTGCCAGAATGAAATGGGATCAAGTTATTGGTGTTCTTTTCAGTAAGAAAATCTGTCTATAACTGATATCCAAAGTATATTAAATTGATAGGAGACCTAATATAGCCTAAGAGTAAAAAGTAAAACAAAACAAAATAAAGATTTCCTTGAGACATTGTCAACTTCTGGTAACCAGAAGAGACTCATTCATTCTTGACAACAATATGGAAGTGGTTGGTCTGGGGTGCTAATTCAACCCTACTCCAAGAATTAGAGATACCTTCAGACCAGTCATTGACCTCAAGATTCCTCCAGGATCATTTTTTCCAAACATAGGAACAATATACATCTTTGACACAACCCTTGCTTTTTCTTCCCCACAATGGGACAACTTGCCACAGCCAAATTGCCAAGATCAATCATCATGGCCAAGTTGCCATGGCCAACTAGCCATGGGACAACTTGCTACAGGACAATTCAATAATTCAATTTAATTATTTTAAATTATTTGAAAAATTAAATAATTATTTTAATTGTTGTCCTTTGGCATCCTTTCTTTAATGATTCTATTCCATCATTTCTTTGATAATAGTGAAAATTTGTTCTGAGGCAAGTTGTACCATGGTCAGTTGACCATGGTGAGTTGTCTTGTGATGAGTTGGATATGGTGAGTTGTCCTGCAATGAGTTGGCCATGGCAAATTGACTGCAGTGAGTTGGCCATGGCAAGTTGGTGAAGCCTAGACCTTTTCCTTACTAGCATGGTTGAGATGGCATGCCTTTGGGAGCTCCAGTTGTGAAGTTCATTTGACAAGCTCTTCACTGAGCTTTGAGATGGTATAATCTCACAGGAAAAATCAAGAGCCATGGTGATGCAGTGGTTAGAATGCAGTAGTGCAGGTGAACTCACTGGTCACTCCAAGAGTTCAATTCTGAGCAGCTCAAGGTTCATTCAGCCTTCCATCCTTCCAAGGTTGGTAAAATGAGGACCCAAATTATTGGGGGCAATATGCTGATTGTGTAAACTGCTCAGAGAGGGTTGTAAAGCTCTATGAAGTGGTATATAAGTCCAAGTGCTACTACTATTTTTTCAAGTACCCTCCAAGGAAAAGGCTAGTCTATGGCTCAATCAATACATCAGGCTAAAAAGTTATGAGCTATCAGGCTAAGCTGAATTGACTTACTGATATTACCTGCAATGAATGAATTTTAGATAGTCTTTCATAAATAGAAAGCTATGGAGCCTGCAATTTTATGGACAGCTTGTACTTATCAATATATATGAGGAATGATACTGTCAAGTTTCCAAGGGATACTGTGTGAACCACACCACTGTCAATTTACCTTTTTATGATTAAATATTTGTGGCTGCTAAAAGTTATTTAACATTTAATATAGCTGCTCTTCTCCATGGCTGATAACTGGCAACTTTTACATAATTCAAAAAGGTGAAAATGGGGAACAAAAGCTTTTTAAAAACAAATCAATTTCTGAAAAAGAAATACTTAAGTTTGTTTGAATAATTGAAGGCTGGATGCTGATTTCAAAAGGCTTTAACTTTTTTAAAACAAATCAATTTCTGAAAAAGAAATATTGTTCTTATAAAATGGAAAATCCTGTCTGAGGGGCAGTTCCATTAAATAAATGAGGGGCAGTTCCATTAAATAAATGGGGAGGGAGATAGAAAGATAGCAATAACAACAGCACTTGGATGTATATGTAGTGCTTTACAGCACTTTTTGGGCAGTTTACAATGTAAGCATATTGCCCCCAACAATCTGTGTCCTTATTTTATTGACATCAGAAGGATGGAAGGCTGAGTCAGCCACCTCAGTGGAAAGACAAGCTGGTGCTCTGTACAGGCAGTCAGATTATCAATGGCTCTGAACCTTCCTGTTTTCAGTGCCCTTTTACGAGGCAGCTCCAGGAAGGGAGGGGCCTTGTGTGACATTACAGGAAGAGCCATTTGTCTTTCTGATGCAAACCCAGCTCACCCTCCTGTGACACACCTTGGGAAGTGCACAAGCATGTTCTATACCAGGGCTTTTCAATAACATTGTGGTCTCCTGGCTTTGTAATCACACCATACGCTAATAATAATCTCTTTGGTCATGGTCATGCATTGGATTTTTTTTATCTGTGGCTTTCTCTTTCCTACAATATATGGATCCATGACTGCTTATGGATGTTTTAGGAGAGTGCTTAAAGCTTTTTATAATTAATTCACATCTGATGAACTGCTGCTTCTTGCCTCTTCTTGTTGTTCACTTTAGAGTGGAACATAATTTCAACTGGGGAGTTTCTGTATTTGGGGCTTACCTTATAATTGAATTTTCTCTACCCAGTGGTACAAAGATAGTCCTGTCCCAACATTTTCATATCATTTTTTCCCACACCTTCTTTAGCAAAGGCTAGTTCTCCATTCTCTGCCTTTTCTATTCTCCTATATTTAAATCAAGATAATTAGAACAAGTATGCCTGCCAATGTGCTAAGGGGTGAGTACATTAATTAGGGATTTTCCTTCTGTCCTCAGTAATGTGAATTATTATTTATTCTTGTCTCTGAGAGTAAAACAAGCACATGTACCTTCTGTAGTTGAATGCTTTTTCAGGATAATTAGTCCCTGTTGCTAATGATGTTTGTTATTTCCCATTTAGGAATCTGAAACAGTTATTCCCTAGATTAAATGGAACAATCATTCATAAATTTAGTTTTTTTAAAAATCCTTCATTTTGGCATCTATTTATACATTAGCAAATGCTTAAAGGCAAAGTTTTACCCTGTCCAATCATGTTCAACTCTAGGGGGCAGTGCTCATCTCAATTTCTTAGCTGAGGGAGGCAGCGTTGCCAAAGGTCATGTGGCCAGCATGACTATATACCAAGGCTGCACGGAACACTGTTACCATCCCACCGAAGTGGTACCTATTTATCTACTCACATTTGCATGCTTTCAAGCTGCTAGATAGACAAGCAAATGTTTATATGTCTACAATGTCTAGTTAAGATGGTATAATGGAACAGTTACTTCTTATGACTTGATATTCATTAGTTTTTTTTAAAGCCTGCTATACTGAACATTCATGCACCTCATCAATCTGTAATGGGCAGTCTTTTGTATGGTGATACAGATGGTGATAAGCAATAGCCAAACTTCCTGGATAGGTAAGACTACCTCATTTTTATCCCAAAGGTCCTTTTCAAGTGGTAACTACACTTTCTGGTTTTTCTTTGAAGATGTTTCTCATCCAGTCAGAGCTGAAGAAGCTTCTTGGATGAGAAGTGAACATCTTCAAAGAAAAACTAGAAAGTCCAGTTGCCTCTTGAAAAGGCACCTTTGGGACAACCATGACCTGGATGACTGAGAATCTCCATGGACATTTAGCAATATCTCATTTTTAATTGGGTTTGTAAGGAATTACTGCTTTTCTTTAAAATGTTTGAAGGGTGCCCCAATTTTTTGCTTTTCTGTACCTGCAGCCCTTAGTGATACAAAACTGATTCTGCAGCTACCAACCAGAAAAGCAGGTGCATCTTCACATAATTCAAATTGTAGACTTTTCTGTCATTGCCTGAAACATACTAGCCTCTCTCCAAACCATGGTCTCATTCTCAGTCATTTTTTTTTCAACATCTAGCCTGAAGAACAGATCAGGAGAATTTTAAAGTATGCTTTCCTCTTTCTTAATCATAGATATTTATACTAGTATTACTTTTGGTCCCTTTCTAATGGACTTCTATGACATTTTTATTAAGAGATAAATGGGAATGAGAATGATAGCAATCTTGAAGTAACCACTAGTATATATCTTAGATATATATCTTATAATTTTCAATTTTGGCCAATCGTAGGTGATTAAATTAGGACAGAATTTGAAGATTGGTATCTTTTTTCCCCCATTCTATTTTTTTCTCATCCTCAAACTAATTACTCTATCAGGCACAGTTATGGAATACCCTAACACAAATGTGGAGAACTAATAGCTTTCCTCAACTCCCAACACTCCCAGCCAATATCAAATAAAATAAAATAAAATTTATTATAGTCAGAGACCAGAGACCACCCAGCCAATATGGCTAATATTGAAAGATGCTGGAATTTTTTCTTCCCCAGCATCTGGAGGTCAATGGTTGTCCTCCTCTACATAGTTCCTTTTCAGTGAGGGACCTTATGTCACCATTTATTTTGAGCATGGAGACATCACCATACAAGAAGTTTAGTATTTATGGCATGGTCACATCAATATTTTGATAAAAAACATAGATAAAAACACAGAATATGGAATATAAAATCTAAACTATTATAAATATATGTCTAGATTACAGACATAATTTTTTGCTTCATTGGTCACAGCCATGAAATCAACAAAGCCTCCATTATAGGCTCTGTTTTGGCACTTTGACACTATATGTTGGATAGTTTGGGTAGGGGGACAATGACTGTTTGCTTCCACGACTTTCTTTAAGTCTCACATGTCCCCTGGGTCTAAAGAACAGTCACTTCAAGGCAAAAAGCTTGAAGATATGGCAGCCAATTAATCCTCGTGATCTTCTGGCTATATCACATCACATCGTACTAAATACAAGGAGTGATTTCTCAGTATTCCTTGTCCCAAAAGTGCTTTTTCAAAAGGCAACTAGACTTTCTTTATTTTTCCTTGAAGAGTCTGTAGAGATTCTCAACCATCCAAGTCATGGTTGTCCCAGAGATGCTTTTTTCAAGAGGCAACTGGACTTTCTTGTTTTTTCTTTGAAGATGTTTCGCTTCTCATCCAAGAAGCCTCTTCAGCTCTGACAGGATGGTGGGGAATGGAAGGATTTGTATTCCTTGCAGACAGCTGGTCATTTGCATCCTTTTAGAGGGTTGTTGAAGAACTTGCAGATTTATCTGTGACCTCAGGGTCACCTGAGCAGTGCTAATGATTCCTGTAGTCTGCCATTTTTCCCCCCTCTGGAAATCCATTCCTACTCCCACGCCATTCAAAGAGTGTTCATCCCAAATTGTATTTTAGGAAGATGTTTGTTGGATGAAAACCGAAACATCTTCAGGCAAAAACAAAGAAAGTCCAGTTGCCTTTTGAAAATGCACCTCTGAGGGACAACCATGACCCAGATGAACTGAGAATCTCCATAAACATGCAGTATTCCTTGGCTATGCTCACATTCTGTCTTTGTGAAGGAACCTATGGTATGGAGCTGCTGCCATTCAATAAATTGTACCCACTCCAGTGGCAATCATTTCCCATCCAAAGTCCCTTTTCAGATCTGTTCTTTCTCATTTTCTTAGTAATGCCAGGGAATGAGTCTGCAATGGCATTGATGCAATGCCTGGGCTCTTCCATGTAATGGAGGCCCCTCTATACGGCTACATGCTGGTCTCTCCACAGAGGAGCTACATTGATGGGGAAAGCAGCTTTCCTTTGCAATGGCTTTAAGTGGTTTAACATCCAGCCTGCCAACCGCCTGCCTTTAGATGAACTTTCTGCACTGATTCCTTTGCCAAGCATCACATTGAGAATAATTAAACTTTTCAGTGAGAACACAGGAAGCCATCCAACTCAGAAAACATCTAGTCCATAATTATTTTCTCTCAGTGGCAATGACTCTCCAGAGTCTTAGCCAGTGATCTTCTAGATGTCTTGCCAGCTGTTTCTTTTACAAGCTGGACCAGCCAAAGAGTATGGCTATAACTTTCTGCAGACAAAAGGTTTTTGGCATCACTTTGCTCCAGTTCTTTCCCAGGGAGTCCTTCTGCCCAGGGGTGAAATTCAACCATCTCAGCCCACCTCAGGAGAGGTGGTAGGGATGATTTGAATTGGTAAAAAAATCATCCCTGTTACTATTATACCAAGCCACGCCCACAGAGCCAGTAGGGGGAAAAATTGAATTTCACCCCCTGCTCCTGCCCCCAAATCTAGATTTAACTTCTCTCTCTGTCCTCTCCCCTCCCCTCCCATCACACCCCTCCTCTCCTCTCCTCTCCCATCCCATCCCCTTCTCTGTCCTCTCCCCCTTCCCTTCCCTCCTCTCCTTACTCTGCCCTCCTCTCCTCTCCCCTTTCCCATCCTGTCCCATCGCCCCTCCTCTCCCATCTCATCCCATCTCACCTCATCCCATCCCCTTCTCTCTGCTCTCTTCTCATTGTCTCCCCAAATGTTCAAAATGGCATCGATGCCTTACAAGGCCTCCTCTATCTCTTTGCAGCAGAGGCAAGGAGGGCAGCAAATTATGACACAGTAATTACAATGATGGATGGTGAGCCAGTCCCTAATATTAGATACGCTGCTTGCGTTAAAAACCCAGCACCAAAAGATCGCATACTCCACTAAGCAAGATGCTTAAGATTGTAATGGCCAATATAGATTAACAACATTAGGTTAAGGCAGGACAATTATTCTTCTCTTTCCATTTGCTATTCCTCCTTCTTCGTAGCCTCTACAGGAACCTTTGCATTTCAGCACTCATGATTGACAAGGTAGGCAGCATGCCGATCTGTCAGGCACCAAAGTGGAGTCTCTGCAGTAAATCAAAAGCAAGGCTTTTGCAATCAGACAAGCTGAACTGGTGTAAAGTAAGGTGTGTATGGGGGAAAAATAAAAATAAAGGATTTCCTGCTAATTAAAATGGTCAAACAAATGACAACTTCAAATCTCAACAAACAAATGCTCTGTCTTACATATTGGCAAGAAAAGTAAAAAAATGAAATACAAGCTGGACGGACAAGACCTTGTACATGACTCTCACTCTGTCAAGGACCTTGGACTTCTCATCTCTGATGATCTAAGTGCTAGAGCCCACTGTAACAACATTGCCAAAAAGGCATTAAGAGTTGTTAACCTAATCCTGCGAAGCTTTTTCTCTGGTAATATTGTACTACTAACTAGAGCAAGGGTCTTCAAACTTGGCAAGTTTAAGACTTGTGGATTTCAACTCTCGGAATTTCTGAGCTAACATGACTGGAGAAGGAATTCTGGGAGTTGAAGTCACAAGTCTTAAAGCTGTCAAGTTTGAAGACCCCTGAACTAGAGCATACAAAACATTTGCTAGATCAATTTTGAATACAGCCCATCTGTCTGGAATCCACGCTGCATATTGGACATTAATACAATCGAGAGAGTCCAGAAATATTTCACGAGAAGAGTCCTCTACTCCTCTACTTGTAATAGAATACCCTCCGAACTTGAAATTTTAGGCTTAGAGAACTTAGAACTATGCTGCCTTCAATCTGACCTAAGCATAGTACATAAAATTATCCATTACAATGTCCTACCCATCAATAACTACTTCAGTTTCAACCTCAAACAATACATGAGCACACAATAGATACAAACGCAGGGTAAACCGTACAAAACTTGATTGCAGGAAATACGACTTCAGCAACAGAGTGGTCAATGCCCTGGAATACTCTACTTGACTCTGTGGTTTCTTCCACAAACCCATAAACATAAACTTTAACCTCAGACTGTCTACTGTTGACCTCACCCCATTCCTAAGAGGTCTGTAAGGGGCGTGCATAAGTGCACCTACGTGCCCACCGTCCCTGTCTTAATGTTCCCTTTTATTCATACCTATTTCATGTATTCATAATCATGTTTATACTTATATATATTATTATTATATATATAATTATATATATATTATTATATATTATTATTATATATATATATTATCAAATGCATGCTTGACTAAATAAATAAATAAATAAATAAATAAATAAATAAATAAATAAGCTGTAGGCTCCTTATTTTTCCATCTCATATGAACAGCACAGAAATAGAATTGGTGGTCCCACAACAAAGATTTTCTTGTCCTGTTCTAAATCTGTATGTGGAAGGGAGGCATAGGGGGAGAAGCATGTGACCAACCGGTCTCCCCATCCCCACCCCCAAAACTGCATGGAAAAATATACGCTTGATGCTGAGAAACCAAGAATCTTATGCAAATCTTTCTTAACTGGCATGTAGGAAAGAGAGAGATAAAACTACTGGAATGCAGTAGTTTTAAATGAGTGGAGGAGAGGAAGAATAACACAATAACAGAATAGGAAGGGACCTTGGAGGTCTTCTAGTCTAACCCCCCGCTCAGGCAGGAAACCCTGTACCATTTCTGACAAGTGATTGTTCAATCTCTTCTTAAAAGCCCCCAATGTGGAAGCATCCACAACTTCTGAAGGCAAGTTGTTCCACTGATTGATTATTCTCACTGTCAGGAAATTTCTCCTTAGTTTTAGTTCGGTTGTCTCCTTGATTAGTTTCCATCCATTGCTGCTTCTTTGGCTTTCTGGTGCTTTGAAGAATAGTTGACACCCTCTTCTTTGTGGCAGCCCTTAGATTAAAAAAAAAAGTTTAACAAACAGCTAAAAGAGCAGGTCCGTGTTTATGTTTATTTTTTTTTTGCAATCTGTTTGAATGGGTGACCTTGTTCCTCAAAATGTCCCTGAAAGCATAGTGGAAATCCCACTATGCACTAACCCTTCCAGAGGACAAAGACAAATGAAATGCAATTTATGTAGGGGATCACTGTTATTCCAGATAGAATCATGATGAAATAGGACATCACAGTGACAAGGCCCACTTCTAAGTTGCACACAATCAAACTAAACATGCAGTTTCATTCTTTTTGTATATATCAAGGTTATTTCCAGATATTCTAAAGAGGGCACATGACCCACTGTTGAGGGACTGTGCCCATTATGTCCCCCTGTGCATTAATTAATGTACCTCTGGAAGCTCTGTGGCCTACTTTATCTACAACTAGGTTGCATAACTCTCACAATTTGATTATTAAATCAGACCATTGGGGTTTGCACAATTCGTGAACTCATAAACTAATGACAAAATTTGTGATTGCCACATAAATAAAATCCTAATTATGAATTGCTTCTAATCAGGCTAGGTTCATTGGGTCAGTTTTCCACTGACTTGGGCAAGCTTGGGCAAGTCAATCAGTGGTGGGATTCAAATTTTTTTACTACTGGTTCTGTGGGCGTGGCTTGGTGGGCGTGGCAGGGGAAGGATACTGTAACATCCCCATTCCCTCCCCACCCCACTAACCTGCTTTCTGGCTCTGTTCTCCTATGCAGGGCAACAAAAGAAGACCCAGCCAATCAGCTGGGACTCAAGAGGCAAAAAATAGATGTGGGCGGGGTCAGTCAGAGGTGGCATTTGCCGGTTCTCTGAACTACTCAAAATTTATGCTACCAGTTCTCCAAGACTGGTCAGAACCTGCTGAATACCACCTCTGAAGTCAATCATGATCCTTCTGAATGCAACTGACATGATCCTTCTGAATGCAACTGACAAGAATACCTGTGGAGCTTCTGAATATTATATGGTTTCCCAGCATTTAAGAAACTCTTACATTCTGGCATATTTCTGTCAAAGTCATTTCTCCTACTCTCTATTCATTTTCTGAATATAGCAATAGCATTTAGACTTATTTACCACTTCACAGTGCTTTACAGATCTCTCTAAACAGTTTACAGTGTCAGAATAGTGCTCCCAAGAATCTGGGTCCTCATTTTACCAACCTTGGAAGGATGGAAGGCTGAGTCAACCTTGAGCCAGTCAGGGTCGAACTCTTGGCAGTGGGCAGAGTTAGCCTGCAATGTTGCATTCTAACAACTGCACCACCACAGCTGTTATACTTTTTATTACTAGGAATAGCCACATTCCCCAAAGGAAGCAAACTAGGAGGAAACCTTAAGACTGGCCATTCTAACGAAGTTAGATATCAAAACATCTTCACATCCATCCTTATTGCATGTCCTTATCTGTTTGATATTCACATCGTTTGGTTTATGAGATTTTTAAAAAATCCTCTATACCAGTGGTGGCTAACCTTTTTGGGCTCCTGCTCCAAAAATTGTGCACGTGCTTGTAGGCTCACGCTTGCGTGCCAGCACCCAGAAGGCAATGTGCACCCCCCACACCACGTACACATGCGCGTGCAATCCCCACACACCCCCACCGCCCTCGCCACCCCCTTACCTGCACTGTACCTCACAGCTGATTTTCAGCCAGTTTGAGGCCTTTTTCGGCCTCCCAAAGGCTTGAGGAAGGCTTCTGCAGGCTTTGCAGGCCAAAAACTAGTCCCGTTTTGTCACTTCTGGTATTTTTGGGAAAACAGGAAGTGATGAAACGGGGCTAATTTTTGGCCTACAACGCTTGCAGAAGCCTGCAGAAGCCTTCCTCAAGCCTTTGGGAGGCCGAAAAAGGGCTCAAACTGGCTGAAAATCAGCTGTGAGATGTGCGCATGCGCAGTGAGGTAAGTTTACCTGTAGCTCGCATGCTGGCACAAATGGCTCTGCGTGCCACCTGTGGCACGTGTGCCATAGGTTCGCCATCACGGCTCCATGCAGTCTAATCACACATAAACATCTTAGGAACAATGTTTTGATGCTAACTTTTCCAGATTTTCTCAGCAGTTCCAAGGACTAACATGCCTTTCTTTTCTTAAATAAGTTGATCCTTAAAGAAAAACAGCATACAAAAGCCCGATTGAACTGAGGAAAACCAGGAGACTGTGAGTCCCAACTTAGCATGAAACCCAACCTGGTGACTTTGGGCCAGTCACTCTCTCTCTCTCTCTTAGCTCAACCTTCCTCACAAGGTTCTTGTTATTGTTGTTGTGTGGAAAATAGGAGGAGGAAGGAGTACCAGATATGTTCACCATGTTGTGTTATTTATAAAAATAATAAAGGCAAGTGTTAAAAAAACTAAGGTAAAATAAATAATAAAAATAAAATACCCTGTGAAAGGTTCCCTGCATAAACAAATCCACCAGAGAGAACAGAACTGTTTCCCTTCTTTTCATTTTCTCTTGAAGTATTTCTGATTCCTAAAGTAAAATGAAAGTAATCCGGATGGTGTGGAAACGGAGCTGTATCAGTGCCATAAAGAAGGTGAAGCTGGCTGTGAGTTAGGTGACAGAGACTGAAAGGGCTGGATTACTTCTGTAATATGTTATCAATCCTGAAGACTGAAGATAATAGAGATGGTAATGTAACAAGCTTGCTGTGAATTCATGAATTGGCAAGTCATTTTCTTCTAACAGCCCACAGTAAATCACCAGGAATCCCTCCTTCTCTGCCTGCTGTTCCTGTTCACTTGTTTTCCTTTTTCATCCTGATTTTCTCTTTTTCATCTTGTTATGTATGTAGGTTTAAATGTTATTGGTTTATTTGAACTGTTCTTGTAAAATGTCAAATGGGATTGGTTTAAATAGTGTGGGAAAACCCTGCACTCTGATTGGCTGGCAACTACGGCTGCTGGCTATAAGAAGCAGCCGTAGCCCAGCCAAGATGGGTCCGTTTGAGCTGTAGTCACTTAATAAACTCTTCACTGAAGCTCTTCGCGTTTGACTCTTCATGCAAACTTAACACTGGCGACGAGGGTGGGATTGCCCTGAAGAAGAGCCATCGGGGAAGACAAGCAGAAGAGCAAGATGGCTGCGCTGAACACGCCCCCAGCCCCATTCGATCCGGCGGCGGAAGACTGGGAATTGTATGCGGATCGCTTCCAGATGTACTTGGAAGGAAACGACCTCGCCGATATCCCCGAGAAGCGGAAGAGGGCGGTATTTCTCATGCACTGGGGGCCGGCAGTCTTCAAGATAGCGAAGGCATTGGCGGGAGCTGAAGACTTGAAGGTAATGGAATGGCCTGATTTGGAAAAGCTTTTAAGAGCCCATTACGCCCCACAAGTATCATGCCTCATTAAGAGACATGAGTTTTACCGTCGGGATCAAGGGGAAAGCAAAAATGTTAACGACTTCGTGGCAAGTTTAAGGGACATTGGGGGTGCTTGTGACTTTACCAACTTAGAAGAGGCCATGCGTGATCGGTTTGTTCTAGGCCTCAAAGATAAGGTCTTACAAAGCAAACTGTTAATGAAACCTAAGATCACGTTTAAAGAGGCCATAGAGGAAGCTGTTTCAGCGGAAGCCACCAAGTCCTCAGCAGCGGCCATGAAAAAGATTAACAAGGCCTCAAGCCATTCTGATGTGGAAAAATCCACAACAACCCATTGCGAGCAAATAGACTCTGATTCAGATTGCAGTGAGGTGGAAGAAGGAATTTTTAGACTCAGAATGGAGAAGAAAAGGAAAGACCCTGGAAAAAAGAGGCAAGAATTTTATTGCAGAGGCTGTGGGGGGGGCACCCCTGCACTGAATGCAAGTTTTTAGACACCATCTGCCTACGTTGTGAGAAAAGGGGTCACCTAGCAAGAGTCTGCAAATCATCCAGAATTCCACCTAGTAGGAAGAAATTCCCTTAAAAGGATTGCAAGCCCAACAACTTCATTGAAAAGATGGGGCGCAACTCAGAAGCAAATGGGAAGAATGAAACTCACCAAACAATCACCATTGGTCATTCTTCACCCTTGAGAAGCAAAAAAGTACATGTGAAGGTATTCATTGAAGGAATGCCTTGCCAAGTGAAACTGGACTCAGGCTCATATTTATCTGTGGTGTCATGGGACACTATTCACAGGCTACTTCCCAACATTCAGAAGAAACATTTCCAGAAGCAAGCACTGACTCTTAAAGACTACCAAGGGAACAAGATTCCAGTAGATGGAACAAGAGAATTCAACGTGAAGTTTAAAGGCCACACCAAACGTTTGCCCCTAACCATAGTGAACAAGGATCGCCCAAGCTTGCTGGGACTTGAGTGGTTCAATCCACTAGGCATCGAGGTGACTGGCATCAATCATGTGAGCAACTCTGAATGGGAGGAGGCCTTGAAGTCTGAGTTTCCAGAGGTCTTCAGCGAAGGATTGGGCAAGTATATGGGGACCCCTATCACTTTCAACCTAGATCCCCGGGTGCCCCCAATTCGTTTAAAGCCCAGGAGGGTTCCATTTGCTTTAAAGGAAAAAATTGATGCACAATTAGACAAGTTAATTGCTCAAGGGATTTTAAAGCCCACTGACCACTCCAGATGGGAGACACCCATAGTCACACCAGTCAAGACTGATGGGTCAGTAAGAATCTGTGGAGACTATAAGGGGACATTGAACCATGCGCTGCAGCAGAGCACATATCCAGTTCCAGTTGTGCATCATCTGTTACATTCACTTGGCAGGGGTACAGTCTTTGCCAAACTGGACTTGGCCCAGGCATATCAACAACTAACAGTTGATGATGCCACTGCAGAGGCCCAAACCATTGTGACTCATAGAGGTGCCTTCAAATGTAAAAGGTTACAATTTGAAGTAAGTGTGGCACCAGGCATCTTTCAAAGCCTTATGGAAAGGATGCTCCAAGGACTGCCAGCAGTAGTGCCTTACTTTTATGATGTGTTAATCTCTGCTGAAAATGACACTCAGCTTCAAGAAAGACTCATAGAAGTCCTTACCAGATTCAGGAAAGCGGGATTAAAAGTCAAGGAAGAAAAATGCACACTTAAGACTGACAGGGTTGAGTTCCTGGGCTACATGATTGACTAGCATGGCATCCACCCTACAGATGCCAAGGTTAAAGCAATCAACGAAGCCCCTAGACCTAAATGCAAAACAGATTTGCAAGCCTTCCTTGGACTTATTAACTTTTATCACATGTTCCTACCTCAAAAGGCAACCATTGCTGAACCTTTGCACAGATTACTGGATAAGAAGTCTGTTTGGGTCTGGGGGAGGAAGGAACAATCAGCATTTAACAGTATTAAGACTAATCACGTCTGATGCTGTACTGTACAGTTCTCTGAGAATTTGCCTGTTGTACTGACTTGTGATGCATCCCCTTTTGGAGTGGGGGGGTTGAGCCACAGGCTTCCCAGTGGGAGAGAAGCCCCTATTGCATTTTACTCTCATACTTTGACCAAAGCAGAGAGGAATTACAGCCAATTGGATAAGAGGCATTGGCAGTTGTTGCAGCTGTTAAGAAATTTCATGAATATCTGTATGGCAGAACATTTACCATTGTTACAGATCACAAACCTTTGTTAGGCATTGTGGCAGGAGACAAGCCTACACCTACTATCCTGTCACCAAGAATGCTGAGGTGGACTGAATTTCTTGCAGCTTATTCATACAAACTGATTCACAGGCCTGGCAAGGACATTGGACATGCTGATGCACTGAGTCGTTGCCCTTCCTTGCCACAAGGAGGACTTTGAACCTGAAACACACACCTTTTTCCTAGAAACTGTTGCCAAGCTTCCAGTACATGCTGCTGAAATTGCCAGAGAGACTGCCAAAGACACTGTGTTGGCTCCTATTATAGGCTGGATTAAGAAAGGTTGGCCTCTTCAAGATCTACCTCACCTTGCCCAACCTTTTAAGTCCAGGCAAACTGAATTATCTGTATTAAGAGGATGTATTTTGTGGGGTAACAGGGTGGTTATTCCTGCAAAACTGCAAAGGGAGGTTTTGGAAATGTTACATGAGGGTCATCCTGGTATTGTAAGGATGAAGGGATTGGCCAGGAGTTATGTATGGTGGCCAGGTATTGACAAAATGTTGAAAACTGGGTTGCATCTTGTCCCAATTGCCAGGTGGTC
Organism: Naja naja; assembly: GCA_009733165.1. Classification (NCBI taxonomy): domain Eukaryota; kingdom Metazoa; phylum Chordata; class Lepidosauria; order Squamata; family Elapidae; genus Naja; species Naja naja. The sequence goes on along the minus strand of CM019149.1, from coordinate 39,630,269 downwards.
AGGCCTGCCCCATCTCACACCCCCACACAGGAATGGGAATGTCCTAGGGGCCCATGGTCTAGGATCCACATTGATTTCGAGGTCCTACTAGGGGGCACACCTTTCTTATTATAGTAGATGCATATTCCAAATGGCTAGAGGTGTTTCCCATGACATCACAACAACTGATGCTGTCATCAAGCAGCTCAGAAAACTATTTGTAACCCACGGGTTACCTGATGTTCTTGTCTCTGACAATGGCCCTCAATTTACATCTAACCTCTTTGAATCCTATCTAGCACAACAGGGTATCAGACATGCCCTTACTGCCCCTGGGCACCCTTCGGCTAATGGCCGGGCTGAACGCATGGTACGTTTTACCAAAGAGAAGCTTCAGCAACTGGGTCCTGGGGACATCACTGAGAAGCTTGAAAAACTTCTTAGTGTTCAGCACATCACTCCTAACCCATCTAATAACTTATTCCCAGCAGAGTTATTGATGGGTAGGAAACTTAGGTCTTCCCTTGACCTCCTTCATCTCATTTACGCACCCAACACACCACTAGATTCCACTTCCAAAGTTCGCACATTCAGTGTGGGTGATTCTGTTTATGCTAAGAACCTCTTAGGTGAACCTTTGTGGATTCTTGCTGAGATAACTCAGATCACAGGCCCTCGTTCTTACAGGGCACAAACAGAGGATGGCCTCCTCTGGAGTAGGCACATTGATCAACTTAGATCCAGGTTCTCTCAGGAACATCGCCCTTGTCTCTCTCTAGTTCCCTCACCTGATGTCAATTCTAGGGGGGAAGGGGAGGAACAGGAGGAAAATCAGCAAGCAAGAATCAACCCCATGTGTAATGAGCCATTATGACAGGAACCATCCCTAAACCTGTCACAATGCCAAAATCCATCCTTAGAAGTGGAAGATTGTACATCACTATCTGACTTGGGTGCTGACATTGGGCTGGAGATGGGTTGGGAGGAGAGACCAGATTCTAACAGTCAAACAGGATCTTCTTTCACAGGGAGTCCCAATGGGGAAATGTAAGCAGACACATTTCCTCTCTCACTGGGTGAGAATGTAAAAACTTCTGAACCACGAAGGTCTCAACGTGCACCAAGAGCCCCACCTATTTGAAAGAATACATTAGATAGGTTGGGGTTTGGTATGGACTGAACCTAGTGGGGAGGGGTGTTATGTATGTAGGTTTAAATGTTATTGGTTATTTGAACTGTTCTTGTAAAATGTCAAATGGGATTGGTTTAAATAGTGCGGGAAAACCCTGCACTCTGATTGGCTGGCAACTACGGCTGCTGGCTATAAGAAGCAGCCGTAGCCCAGCCAAGATGGATCCATTCGAGCTGTAGTCACTTAATAAACTCTTCACTGAAGCTCTTCGCGTCTGACTCTTCATGCAAACTTAACACATCTCACCTCCAGTTTCTCCCCCTCCCTCCTTCCCTCCCTCCCTCCCTCTTTCTCTGTCCCTCCCTCCTTCTCTCTTTCTCTCCCTCCCTCTCTTTCTCCATTTTACTATACCCTACTCCCTCCACTACACCATATAGTTTTGCAGGGAGTACACAACTACACGTCTCAACAGAAGATCTCCTTAAGTACTGAAGTCTTAAGCTTGCAGCCATATCGTTTGGTCCTAGAATTACCAAGGTTGGTTTTAATTCCATGCCTTTAGCTGTGCAATCATAAGACTGCTTCCTGAAGAATAAATTATAGGAAATCAAGTTTATTCCCTGTGTAAATATTGTGTGGGCTTCTTAGACTAATTGGCTGAGCTTTGCAAAATGAAACTTTAATAATGAGAAATGAGAAAGGTTGTTTTCCAAGGAAATAATGAGCAGGAGATTTCAGACTCTCCCTGAACCAGCATTCCTTCAGCAGATCAAAATTGCTCAATCAATCTCAGGAGTACCCGCCAACACTGTAGTTCCCTAAAACCAACCACAAATCTTCAGCAGCTAATGCTGTCTGTATTTATCTTGGATTGCCAATCATCACAACTTCATCAGCTCCCTCTAAAAGTGTCCTCTGGGGATCAATCATGTCAAAATAGTAAACACCATTGTGATGATTGAAAGACCATCTTTTCATATGTGTGCACGGCTTTGATCTTCCAGTCCTGCCCACCATTTTAACACTGTTGAAAACTTATTTGTTGATGGTGTGTTTTTTCCCTTGTGCACCAGTTTTACATTTTCTGTAGAGCATTTGTGGAAAAAGGTTGCTACTTAATTCACTTATGACTCTGTCCAGTTTGAATGCATCTCCCTCAGTGTTCTCATACATCAACCCCATAATCCCTTGCGGGGTGGAGTCTGGGCAACTGAATGGAGCTAACAGAGTGTTTAATGGCCGGATGCTCTTCCTGTCACCATCAGTGTTCTAATACCATTGCCCATTATTGTGGATTTCTTTGACTTTGACCTGGTTTGTTGGGAAATACTATGTTTCTGTTGCTTCACACCTCTTCCAAGCTATTGAGCTTCATGTTCCGGGAGGAAACGTTAACACCTAAATTTTAAAGTTCCCCGTCTGATATAAAGTTGATATCTGTTCATCACAAGAAACCAGAACAACTCCATGAATAGGCCAAAGCAATTTCTGAATTGTTAATAACTTATTGATAGAAGAGAATATTTGTAGGTCAGGATTGAACTGTGGGGTCCTTGGTGCTCTCTAAGTTTGATTGTTTTCTTGCAGATGTTTTATTACCAAACTAGATAACATTAGAGCATAAATCTCTCCTCAGTCCCACTCTCAACACCTTCTTGAACCAACTCTAGAGGGAGGAGAGGGAGGGGAAATCCAACAGAGCATTGTGCTTCCAACTACTGTATCAATAACCTGAGCTGACTCAGAAGAATGCTGTGGTGTTGAAATCCCCTGGAAGATCAAGAAGGACCAGGATGGATGCACCACCGCAGCCCTGATTCCTCTCCCCTAAGTACTCAGCCAGTATAATCAATGTCACGTCAATATCAATATCGTATCAAGTATTTTATATTTTGAGTTTTGTTCTCACTCAGTAAATCACAGTTTTGGACAAAGATCAAATGAAATAATTGCATGCATGCATAGAAAAAAGTTTATATAAACAATAAGTATGGATAAAATACAATACAAGCTGAATAGTCAAGACCTTGTTGATGATCCAAACTCTGTCAAGGACTTTGGAGTACTCATCTCTAATGATCTAAGTGCTAGAGCCCACTATAACTACATAGCCAAAAAGGCATTAAGAGTTGTTAACCTAATCCTGCATAGCTTTTTCTCCGGTAATATCACACTACTAACTAGAGCATACAAACATTTGCTAGACCAATACTTGAATACAGCTCATCAGTCTGGAACCCGCATTATGTATCTGATATTAATACAGTTGAGAAAGTCAAGAAATATTTCACAAGAAGAGTTTTCCACTCCTCTACTCATTACAGAATACCTTATGCCACCAGATTTGAAATTCTAGATCTAGACAACCTAGAACTACACCGCCTTTGGTCTGATCTAAGTATAGTACATAAAGCTATATATTGCAATGTCCTACCTGTCAATGAATACTTCAGCTTCAACCATAACAATACAAGAGCACACAATAGATACAAACTCAAGGTTAACTGCACCAAACTTGATTGCAGGAAATACGACTTCAGCAACAGAGTGGTCAATGTCTGGAATACTCTACCTGACTCTGTGGTTTCTTCCCCAAACCCCCAAAACTTTAACCTTAGACTGTCTACTATTGACCTCACCCCTTTCCTAAGAGGTCTGTCGGGGGCGTGCATAAGTGCACCAATGTGCCTACCGTCCCTGTCCTATTGTTTCTTTTTTTTCTTATATGTATCCATTTCATGTATTCATAACCATGCTTATACTTATAACTGTTATCTTATAATCACTTGATAAAGTAAAATAAAATAAAATAAATAAATAAATAAATAAAGCATCTATAGAGTAGAAGAAAGTCCTATACGTTTTTATGAATATCAGGGTTGAAATATCTTTATGTTCAAATATCCATGTGATCCTAGCTTCAGTTGACCACTCTTGAGTATATTTTAATCACAATGTTTAATCCGATGCATTAATATACAGAATTGCTACTTTTTTTAAAAAAATGACATTCATTTGCTCACCCTCACTCTATTTACAAAGTGATTTGCAAGAGGCAGGCCCAGGATTAAAGTGTTATGTATGTAGGTTTGAATGTTATTGGTTTATTTGAACTGTTCTTGTAAAATGTTGAATGGTATTGGTTTAAATAGTGCGGGAAGAAACCCTGCACTCCCATTGGCTGGCAGCTACGGCTGCAGGCTATAAGAGGCAGCCGTAGCCAAGCCAGGATCCATTCGAGCTGTAGTCACTAATAAACTCTTTGCTGGAACCTCAAGTCTGACTCTTCATGCAAACTTAACACTGGCGACGAAGGTGGAATTTCCCTGAAGAGAAGACGACGCCCGCAACAAGCAACTGAGCGAGATGGCTGTGCTGAACACCCCCAGCACCGTCGATCCGGCGGAAGACTGGGAATCGTATGCGGATCGCTTCCACATGTATTTGAAGGGAACGATCTCCCCGGCATCCCCGAGAGACGGAAGAGGGCGGTTTCTCACGCACTGCGGTCCAGCAGTCTTCAAAATGGCGAAGGCGTTGGTGGGAGCAGCAGAGCTGAAGGTAATGGAATGGCCTGATTTAGAGAAACTTTAAGAGCCCATTATGCCCCACAAGTATTGTGCCTCATTAAGAGACACGAATTTTACCGTCGGGATCAAGGGGATACCGAGAATGTTAATGACTTCGTGGCAAGTTTAAGGGACATTGGGGGTGCTTGTGACTTTACCAACTTAGAAGAGGCCATGCGTGATCGGTTTGTTTTAGGCCTAAAAGATAAGGTCTTACAAAGCAAACTATTAATGAAACCTAAGATCATCGCGTTAAAGAGGCCATTGAAGAAGCTGTTTCAGCTGAAGCCACCAAGTCCTCAGCAGCTGCCATGAAAAGATTAACAAGGCCTCAAGCCAGGCCTCAAGCCATTCTGATGGGGAAAATCCACAACAGCCCATTGCTGAACAAATAGACTCTGATTCTGATGGCAGTGAGGCAGAGGAGGGGATTTTTAGACTCAGAATGGAGAAGAAGAGAAAGACTCTGGGAAAAACAGGCAAGGTTTCTATTGCAGAGGCTGTGGGGGCCACCCCTGCACTGAATGCAAGTTCTTTGACTCCATTTGCTCTGCTAGGAGAAACGGGTCACATAGCCAGAGTCTGCAAATCATCCAGAACTCCACCATTAGGGAAAAATTTCCTGATAAAGACTTTAAGCCCAACAATTTTGAAAAATGGGGCGAAATTTAGAAGCAAATGGCAAGAATGAAACTCACCAAACAATCACTATTGGTCATTCTTCACCCTTAAAAAGCAGAAAAGTACACGTGAAGGTGTTTATTGAAGGAAGGCCTTGCCAAATGGAAGTGGACTCAGGCTCTATTTATCTATGGTGTCATGGGACACTATCCACAGACTCTTTTCCAAAATTCAGAAGAAGCATTTCCAGAAGCAAACACTGACTCTCAAAGACTACCAAGGAAACAAGATTCCAGTAGTTGGAGCAAGAGATTTCAACATGCAGTTTAAAGGCCACACCAACGCTTTGCCCCTGACCATCATGGACAAGGATCGCCCAAGTTTGCTGGGACTTGAGTGGTTCAAGCCACTAGGCATCGAGGTGACTGGCATCAATCACGTGAGCAGCTCTGAATGGGAGGAGTCTTTGAAGTCTGAGTTTCCAGAGGTCTTCAGCGGGACTGGGCAAGTATATGGGGACCCCTATTGCTTTCAGCTTAGACCCCAAGGTGCCCCCAATTCGTTTAAAGCCCAGAGGGTTCCATTTGCTTTAAAGGAAAAATGATGCACAATTAGATAAGCTATTGCTCAAGGGGTTTTAGAGCCTACTGACCACCAGATGGGAAACACCCATAGTCACACCAGTCAAGGCTGATGGGTCAGTGAGAATCTGTGGTGACTATAAGGGGACATTAACCATGCGCTGCAGCAGAGCGATACCCTGTACCAGTTGTGCATCATCTGCTCCATTCCCTTGGCAGGGGCAGTATTTGCTAAACTGGACTTGGCTCAGGCATATCAACAATTAACAGTTGATGATACCACTGCAGAGGCACAAACATTGTGACTCATAGAGGTGCCTTCAAATGTAAAAAGACTACAATTTGGAGTAAGCGTGGCACCTGGCATTTTTCAAAGCCTTATGGAAAGAATGTTGCAAGGACTGCCAGGGTAGTGCCTTATTTTGATGATGTGTTAATCTCTGCTGAAAATGACACTCAGCTTCAAGAGAGACTCAGAGAAGTCCTTACCAGATTCAGAAAAGCGGTTTAAAAGTCAAGGAAGACAAATGTACACTCAAAAACAGACAGAGTTGAGTTCCTGGGGTACATGATTGACAAGCATGGCATCCACCCTACTGATGCCACGTTAAAGCAATCAAGGAAGCCCCTAAACCTAGATGCAAGACAGATTGGTAAGCCTTCCTTGGACTTATTAACTTTTACCACATGTTTCTACCTCACAAAGCATCTATTGCTGAGCCTTTACATCGCCTGCTTGATAAGAAAGCTGTTTGGATCTGGGGGGAAGGAACAGTCAGCATTTAACAGTATTAAGAGACTAATCACTGATGCTGATGTTGATACAGTCTCTGAGAATTTGCCTGTTGTTCTGACTTGTATGCATCCCCTTTGGAGTGGGGGTTTGAGTCACAGGCTCCCAGTGGAAGGGAAGCCCCACTGCATTTTACTCTCGACTTTTGTCCAAAGCAGAGAGGAATTATAGCCAATTGACAAGGAGGTTTAGCAGTTGTTGCAGCTGTTAAGAAATTTCATGAATATCTGTATGGCAGGTCATTCACCATTGTTACAGATCACAAACCTTTATTAGGCATTGTGGCAGGAGACAAACCTACACCTAATATCCTGTCACCAAGAATGCTGAGGTGGACTGAATTTCTTGCAGCCTATTCATACAAACTGATTCACAGGCCTGGCAAGGACATTGGACATGCTGATGCACTGAGTCGCTGCCCACCACTCCTTGCCACAAGGAGGACTTTGAACTTGAAACTCACACCCTTTTCCTGGAGACCGTTGCTGCTTCCAGTCCATGCTGCTGAGATTGCCAGAGAGACTGCCAAAGATGCTGTGTTGGCACCTGTTATGGGCTGGATTAAGAAAGGTTGGCCTCTTCAAGATCTACCTCACCTTGCCCAACCTTTTAAGTCCAGGCAAACTGAATTATCTGTATTAAGAGGATGTATTTTGTGGGGTAACAGGGTGGTTATTCCTGCAAAACTGCAAAGGAGGTTTTGGAAATGTTACATGAGGGTCATCCGGGATTGTAAGGATGAAAGGTTTGGCCAGGAGTTATGTATGGTGGCCAGGTATTGACAAAATGGTTGAAAACTGGGTAGCCTCTTGTCCCATTGCCAGGTAGTCAGACCTGCTCCACCTCACGCCCCACACAGGAATGGGAATGTCCTAGGGGCCCATGGTCTAGAATCACATTGATTTTGCAGGTCCTACAAGAGGGCACACTTTTCTAGTTATAGTAGATGCATATTCCAAATGGCTAGAGGTAATTTCCATGACATCCACTACAACTGAGGCTGTCATCAAGCAGCTCAGAAAATTGTTTGTAACCCATGGGTTACCAGATGTCCTTGTCTCTGACAATGGCCCTCAATTCACATCTAACATTTTTGAATCCTTTCTAGCTCAACGGGGTATCAGACATGCCCTCACTGCCCCTGGGCACCCTTCGCCAATGGCGGGCTGAACGCATGGTACGCTTTGCAAAGAGAAGCTTCAGCAGCTGGGTCCTGGGGACATCACTGAGAAGGTTGAAAAACTTCTTAGGGTTCAACACATCACTCCTAGCCCATCAAATAACTTGTCCCCAGCAGAGTTGTTGATGGGCAGGAAACTTAGGTCTTCCCTTGACCGCTTCATCCCACTTACGCACCCAGCACCACTGGATTCCACTTCCAAAGTTCGTTCTTTTAGTGTGGGAGATTCTGTCTATGCTAGGAACCTTATAGGTGAACCTTTGTGGATTCCTGCTGAAATAACTCACATCACTGGCCCTCGTTCTTACAGGGTACAAACAGAGGATGGCCTCCTCTGGAGCAGGCACATTGACCAACTTAGATCCAGGTTCCCCAGGAACATCGCCCCTGTCTCTCTCTGGGTCCCTCACCTAATGTCTCTTCTAGGGGGGAAGGGGAGGAACAGGAGGAAAATCAGCAAACAGGAATCAACCCATGTGTAACGAGCCATTGCGACAGGAACCATCCTGAAACCTGTCACAATGCCAAGACCCATCCTTAGAAGTGGAGCCATTGCGACAGGAACCATCCCGAACCCTGTCACAATGCCAAGATTCATCCTTAGAAGTGGAAGATTGCACACCACCACCTGACTTGGGTGCTGACATTGGAATGGAGATGGGTTGGGAGGAGAGACCAGATTCTAACAGTCTAACAGGGTCTCCTTTCACAGGAAGTCCCAACAGGGAAATGTCAGCAGACACATTTCCCTCTCACTGGGTGAGAAGCGTTAAAACTTCTGAACCACGAAGGTCTCAGCGACGTAAGAGCCCCACCTATTTAAGGGAATACATTAGATAGGTTGGGGTTTGGTATGGACTGAACCTAGTGGGGAGGGGTGTTATGTATGTAGGTTTGAATGTTATTGGTTTATTTGAACTGTTCTTGTAAAATGTTGAATGGTATTGGTTTAAATAGTGCGGGAAGAAACCCTGCACTCCCATTGGCTGGCAGCTACGGCTGCAGGCTATAAGAGGCAGCCGTAGCCAAGCCAGGACGGGTCCATTCGAGCTGTAGTCACTAATAAACTCTTTGCTGGAACTCCTCGCGTCTGACTCTTCATGCAAACTTAACATAAAGTGCTTTGCAGAAATGGAATAAATAAGTGATGAAAATTCTGATTTGTATCTTAATCTTTCCATTTTCACCAACAAGCACTAAAGCACATCTTATTGGCATCAGAAAGACAGAGGCTGAGTTGTAAATGTTTTTCCTTCCTAACAGAGACTAGCCAATGTTATCCTCGGTGCAATTATTTGGATTGTGTTTAAAACTTCTTGCTCGCTCGCTTTTCCTTTGCTTGCTACATTTGTGTGTCAGTGTTACTGGAAGGACACATAATATGTTCAACACATTTTTCCTTACATTTCAAAACAGCTAGAGTCCACTTTATTTAAAAAATGAGCTAATGCTTTATAGTTTTCCTGAACAATGTCTGCCCTTTAGTCATTAAGTAGCAAAATGTTTACACCAGTAAAAAATGTTTCTTTCTCAAGGATTATTCATCATCATTTATTGGGAAGTAATCAATTATATAGTTTACCTTCCCACCCTTTTAGAAAATTAAAGTGCTGTGATGTTTTTTTTTTAATTTTTCTATGTGATAGAACTCAAACTAGTAATTATCATATTTACTTTTCATTTATGGGGGAATAATCTGTTTTAATTAAGCCTAACTGAAAAACTTTTATCAGATGTAATTATCCCCCTCGATAAATATGTCTCCACTAATTACATTTAACCATGGGATTTATAGCTCTTAAGTCATTTGGTGGAAAACATAATAAATCTTTAGTAATACATAGTAAATTACTATAAATTAATTCCAATCATTAACATAATAAACAAATTAGGATAATTTTCCTTAATTAGTTTGGGTAGTTTGCACGAAATCCCAGGCAGGAAACTCAGTGGTGGCAATCAAGATTTTCACCCATCATTTGGAAATATACTTTTCTCATAGATCATTTGAAATATTCCAACAGAGATGAAGTTTTGCAACTAGCATGCAGCTGTTTATTTTCAATCATAGAGGCACAAGGCTAATTTTCTTTCAAGAAACTCCGATACAGATCCAAGGACCTAAAGCCTATTTCTCTAACAGGCATCAAAAATATACCTCACTTTTAAGAAAGCAACAAACAAACACTCATTTTTAAATGAGGGTTAGTTTGAGTAAAATATACAATTTATTATTTCCTCTATATTATTTACTTTAATGTCAATTGTTATCCTAGTTCATAATAGTTGTTTCCACCTCATTGCAGTCAAACCTTCTCTAGTCTAGGAAAAGAGCTTTTAACCTCATACCAATCGGATATTTTTGAATGCAGTTCTCACAATCTCTTCCTTTTAGGGATATTGCTTTGGGTTGTTAGGAGTCAAAGCCCCAAATCTCAGGAAAAAGATATCCTATCTATTGGCTATATGGGTGTCAAACTCAAGGCCTGGGGACTGGATCCGGCCTGCAGGGTGCTTAGATCTGGCCTGTGGGACTATTCTGGAAACAGTGAAGGACCAGCCGGCGGTGCCTCGGGCAGTGAAAAGGGAGCTCAGGAGGGCTGCACACGGCCCTTGTGGGCTCCATTTTGGGTCATGATGGCCTCCTGCAACCCTCTGCCAGCAAAAATGGAATTCAGGAAGGCCTCGCTCAGTCCTCCCGAGCTCCGTTTTCACTGGAAGAGGGCTGCAGAAGGCCATCGTGGCTGAAAATGGAGTCCAGGTGCACCATGCATGGCCTCCCAGCTCTGTTTTTGCTGGCAGAGGGCTGCAGGAGACTGTCACAGCTGAAAACAGAGCCCAGGAGGGCCATCGTGGTTGAAAACTGAGCCTTGATGAGTGACATTGAGTTGGCCATGGCCCCCTGGCCACACCTCCTTGCTCCCCCAAGGTCAAACACAACCCTGATGCAGCCCTTAATGAAATTGAGTTTGGCACCCCTGGGCCAGAATGTTTCTCTCTTTCACCTGGAGAAAAAGTTCTATAAATTATATGGATAGGAACTGCAAGGGCTCAATATGCAATAGAAGAATGCACGAGATTTCAGTGAATATCAGATGCAGTAATGTACTGATTTACTTCACAGAGACATATGAGATTCTTGGAGCAGGAATCTTCAGTACATGGAATTGCATGCAAATAGAGTCTCTCAAATGAAGTCTGTAACTTAAGTTCTTCGTTATCATCAACTTAATTGTAGGTCGTATCTAGCAACTCCTAACTTGCTCTTGTCTTGCACAGTATTTACTGTATGCTGGCTTGGATTTTAGTGTGCTTAGAATCATCCTGTCCAGACTTAAGTTTTCAAGATAACCACTGTGAGGTTACCTTAAGGTTGACTCAGCCTTCCATCCTTCCGAGGTTGGTAAAATGAGGACCCAGATTGTTGGGGCAATATACTGACTATATACTGATTCTGTACAATCCACTGTGCTCAATGCACAATTTACTACTCATCATCAACTCTCTATTTGCTATTCATCATTCCTCTGTGTGTAACACTTCTCAAATGTTTTCAGGACTTCAGGAGCTGTGGTGGTGCAGTGGTTAGAATGCAATATTGCAGACTAATTCTGCCCATTGCCAGGAGTTCAATTCTCACTGGCTCAAGGTTGACTCAGCCTTCCATCCTTCTGAAGTCGGTAAAATGAAGACCTAGATTGTTGGGGGAAATATGCTGACTCTGTAAACCACTTAGAATGGACTGTAAAGCACAATGAAGAAGTTTATAAGTCTAAGTGCTATTGCTAAGGGCTACTGATAAGCCCCAAAAGTTCTGTTACTTTTATCTTTTGCTCCTGATAAATTTCTTAGGAAACAATATTGACAAGAAATGTTTCAAAGCACAAACCACTATGAAGTTTTAAATTCAGGGGGAACTAGCAGTCCCAAAATACTTCAATGAAGGTAGCTAGTTGTTTGCCTGAAATTTTCATTTGCAGCTGATTATGAAAAAAATATTTAAATTGTCTCTTGAAATTGTACATTTAATTTTGGCTCCTTCTTTTTCCATGGAGCCATCTCAAAATTTGTAGCATGCTTGTAAATGCTGATTTGCAAGACTATTATTCTAGCAGTTAATGACTAGAGAACATTGCCTGATATTATATAGTCATTAATGTGACAACAGGGGTAAAAGGATTAAGTGAAAAAGTGGATAGAATTCCTAATTACAAATATGCTGCTGTATTTCTTGGCATTAAATAAGAGGAAGTATAATTCTACTTTATAAATTAGGACACAAAAGCCAGAACAATTAACTCATTGTTATTACTGGGCTTCCTAACTTTTAACTTTTCCCCAGCTCTCATTCTGAAGATTTTACATCCCCATACATGCACACACACACACACACACACACACACTTTTGTCTGTCACTTTTTGTCTAGCAAATGAATTTGACTCAAGATGGCCATAATTTGCTGCTAAAACAAGCTCGTGGCTGGAACTGGCCCAAGATATTGTGTGGCTGGCTGGCAGGTTCCAGGCACACCAACTGATATCTTTTGTGTCAATAGAGAAACTACGAGATAAGGGAAGCTATAATTTTATTTTGCTCCAGGAGTTCAGGGTCGCTTTCTTGCATTTTTTTATCTGACAAAAGGAAGAGAGAAAAAAGGAAGTTTGGAGAGACTAATTAAAAAACTGGCCCAAAGTCATCCAGTCAGTTTCCATGGCTAGACTTTCCAGATCCTTCTCTTAACCCCTTAACAACCACATCATCACGCTGGTTTTTGGCAATTGGATCTCATGTCAACACAAACAGCAGGACAAAAACTCCAGAAAGCAAGAGGCTTAGTTTAAGGAGCTCATGCCTGGAGGCCCAGCACCCACAGTTCAGTCCTATTCACAATTCAGTCCTATGGCCACTGAATCAGTCCTAATCAGTCCTATGATTAATTGTCCTATTGATCAGTCTTTCTGGAAAATCATTCACTACAGTTGTGTCATGTATTTTGGGTCTCTCAGGTCAAGAACTCAGTCCTTCTACTAATCCCCCTGAGGAATCCTACAACTCTACTAAAGATCAAGTTTTGTTGCAAGTGAATGGATCAGCCAAGTAAAATGGGAGTTCAATTCTGACAGTGAAAAGTTCTCATATATAAAAACAATTTCAAGCTGATATTCCATTGTTCCATCTAAGGAGTGTCAAACTGGTGGCCCATGGGTCAGATGTGTCATGCACAGGCCACGCCCATCCTGGCTCTGCAAAGGCAAAAAAGTCACGATATGTCACAATACATCATGATCTAACCAATCCAATTTCAGCTTTCTAAATGTATATCTGGAATTGGATTGGTTAGATAAAAATGAATGTGGATTCTGTAGCACCTTTGCAAACCCCACATACTTTCCCACAGATTTAGATGTTGGGAAAATTGATTCTGTTATCTATCTATCTATCGATCATCTATCATATCTATCTGTCTATCTATCATCTATCATATCTATCTATCTATCTATTTTATTTATTAAATGTATATGTCATCCATCTTATTGTCAAGCAACTCAGTGCTCTGGCAATGAGTTTCCACACTTGTAATCCTGGAAAATGCCAGAAAGAGCTCTGGAGCTATGAAGTAAAATCCTTTAAGGTTGCAATGGGATATGAATCAATCAATAAATGAATATAACACAAGTTTGCATAGAATGCCCTTCCAAGTCTAGTTTTATCATGCACTAGGCCTTGCCCCATACCTGACTTTATATACATAGTAGGCTGGCCTGACTCCTGCCCTCAAGTCCCAACCTTTTAACATGCTCCAACAATGCTTGTGTCATAGTACCCAAGAGCATTCCAGGAAATTAAAATGATTCTCCAAGCTTCCTTGTACAGTACTTACTGAAGCATTAGTACCCGAATTAGGAAATCCTGCCAGTGAACACTGTTGAAGTCTGAGAGATCTCTGAGTTTAAGCGAATTTCTCCAAATGCAGCCTGTCCCAGGAGAACAATAAATCTTTTGCCTTGGCTGCCTGCCTGGGACTGCACACGGGTTCTGAAGCACCTGCTGAGCCCCCAACATGCAGCCAGCATCTGGCTTCATTAGACCACAAATGATGCACGTTTGTTTTCATGGCCAAGACAGGAAACATTCAGCCAGAGGAGGCTGATTCTGGCTGAAGATTCTTGATAAAGCCGAGAACATGGTGGGTTTTGTTCTCCTGGAGAGCGAAGAAAGAAATGGAACCATGGTAATTGAATGATAGGCACACTGGATTTTGCTGCCTTTTATCAGCACACAGAGAAAGTCTGAGTGGTACTGTAGAGCAGTAACAGTGCAGGATGGTAGCACCTGTGGGTATGTATCCCACATTGCTGACTGGTAGAAACTTGGCCAGCTTTGAAAACATGCTTCCGCAGATGGTTGTTTCATGGTCTACACTGTGCCAAATAGGATCTCTTTGAACACTTTATCTCTTCTACTCTTTCCATGAATGCTTCTGGGCATGTCTGCGACTCATGTTTAGTAGCCCAGAATATATTCATCATAGTACATAGAATATAAATCATAATAGAGTTGGAAGGGAGCTTGAAGGCCTTCTGGTTCAACCCTCTGCTTGAGCATGGGACCCGATATCATTTCAGACAAATTTTTTTTAATTACATTTATATGCCGCCCTTCTCCGAAGACTCAGGGTGGCTTACAATTTTTGGGATACAACCCAGTGTGCTCAGCAATAGCCTTCATTCCATTGTGTATGCCTGCTTATTACTAAGCGGCATTTTACAAAGTCAGCTTATTGCCCCCAACAATCTTGGGTCCTCAATTTACCTACCTCGAGAGGATGGAAGGCTGAGTCAACCTTGAGCCTGGTGGGATTCGAGCCTACAGTAATTGTAGGCAGCTGGAACTTAAATGCAGGCATTTAACAGCCTGAGCCACCAATGGTTGTCCAATCTGTTTTTGAAAGCCTCAAGTGATGGAGCACCCACAACTTCTGAAGGCAAGCTGTTCCATTGGTTGATTGGTCTCACTGTTAGGAAATTTCTCTTTAGGTTGCTTTCTCCTTGGTTAGTTTCCATCCATTGTTTCTTGTCTTGCCTTTTGGGCAGAGTAAGACTGCAATACTGCATTCTAGCCACTGAGCCACCACAGTTCCTTAGTCCTGAAAACTTTTGAGAAGTGTTGCACACAGAGCAAAAGGAGCAAAAGATAAAAGTAACATAGAACCTTTGGGGCTTATCAGTAGCCCTTAGCAATAGCACTTAGACCTATATACCTTTTCATTGTGCTTTACAGTCCACTCTAAGTGGTTTACAGAGTCAGCATATTTCCCCCAACAATCTAGGTCTTTATTTTACCGACCTCAGAAGGATGGAAGGCTGAGTCAACCATGAGCCAGTGAGAATTGAACTCCTGGCAGTGGGCAGAATTAGTCTGCAATATTGCATTCTAACCACTGCACCACCACAGCTCCTAAATTCCTGAAAACATTTGAGAAGTATTACACACAGAGGAATGATGAATAGCAAATAGAAAGTTGATGATGAGTAGTAAATTGTGAATTGAGCAGAGTGTATTTCTAATAGGGCTAGCAACTTTTTCTGGCCCAGATGCCAATCTGTTTAACCTCTGTTTATCCATCATGTGGGAAAGCACAGGTCCTTTGTCCCAAAGGTGCTTTTTCAGAAGGCAACTGGACTTTCTTCTTTTTTCTTTTGAAGATGTTTCACTTCTCATCCAAGAAGCTTCTTCAGTGGGGAATGGAAGGATTTATATTCCTTGCAGACAGCTGGTCATTTCCATCCTTGTAGAGCAGGGGTCCCCAAACTTGGCAAGTTTAAGACTTGTGGACTTCAACACCCAGAATTCTCCAGTATGCTGGCTGGAGAATTCTGGGTGTTGAAGTCCACAAGTCTTAAACTTGCCAAGTTTGGAGACCTCTGTTTTAGAGGGTTGTTGAAGTACTTGGAGTTTTATCTGTGTCCTTAGGGTAACCTGAGCAGTGCTTCTGGTTCCTGTAGTCCGCAATTTTTCCTTTGGAAATCCATTGTATTCCAAAACAACAATAAAATGTGTGGGCAAAAGCTACTGGTTCCAAGATCTTTTCTATAAGATCATCTTTCAATGAAGTCAGGCTGCACCTTTAAAATTCCCCACATCCACAGAGTCATAGAAGCACTCATGCTTTCAAACAATCAAAGCTCTAAAGTATGGCTTTTCTAGTAGTGTTGATCATTTGAAAGACTACATTAGAAAGGAACAGAACAAAACAACACTGTCTCTTTCTGAAAATCCCTTGTGCAAGGCCAGGCAAAGAAATAGACGTGCTTTGAAGTCTTTTCTCTACTGAACTTTCCTTCCTGAGCTCTGTTTATCCATCATGTGGGAAAGCACGGATCTTTTGATTAGCCTTTGCAAGCATGACTCTCTTGAACCCAATAGAGGGGAAGATTCATTGTTCAGAACTATAATAAGAGTCGCTATTAATGCAAGTGACCTTTGCTGCTTCTAATGATATAGGAGGAAAATAGCTTTGCTGTAAAAATGTCTATAATGCATTTAATGGCCCTGATCTACTCCCATGTCAAGTGGGCAAAGGGAAGGGGGAAAGAGAGATGGGAGGTTGCGGAATCCCTTGGTACATTTCTCATTTATGTTTGCAATGGTCTGCCTTTGCTTTTGTTTCTGGCTTGTTAGATTTTTTTAAAGATAAATAGAATAGAATAGAATAGAATAGAATAGAATAGAATTCAATTCAATTCAATTCAATTCAATTCTTTTATTGGCCAAGTGTGATTGGACACACAAGGAATTTGTCTTGGTGCAAATTCTCTCAGTGTACATAAAAGAAAAGATACATTTGTCAAGAGTCAAGAATCATAAGGTACAACACTTAATGATAGTCATAGGGTACAATCAGCAATCAAATCATACTAGGAAACAGTCAATATAAATCGTAAGGATACAAGCAACAAAGTTACAGTCATACAGTCACAAGTGGGTGGGGATGAGCGATAAGAGTGATGAGAAGATTAATAGTAATAGTAGCGCAGACTTTGTAAATAGTTGGACAGTGTTGAGGGAATTATTTGTTTAACAGAGTGATGGCGTTTGGGGGAAAAATGTTCTTGTGTCTGGTTGTACTGGTGTGCAGTGCTCTATAGCGTTGTTTTGAGGGAAGGTGTTGAAATTTCACAGCCCTCTTTTTGACTTGTGCAGTATACAGGTCCTTGATTGAAAGCAAGTTGGTAGTAACTGTTTTTTCTGCAGTCCTAATTATCCTCTGAAGTCTGTGTCTCTCCTGTTGGATTGCAGAACCAAACCAGACACTTATAGAGGTGCAGATGATAGACTCAATAATTCCTCTGTAGAACTATATCAGCAGCTCCTTGGGCAGTTTGAGCTTGCTGGGTTGGTGCAGAAAGAACATTCTTTGTTGTGCTTTTTTGATGACATTAAAAATTAAGTATCAAATCATACAGTATATAAAGAGCATCACAGTTATTAATTTTTCATATCTTCATATAAGAGATAAACAATCTGTAAAATGCCACAAAAAGGAACTTATTCAAGATTTAAATAAAATCCATACTGAAGACAGCAAACACGAGCAGTGCTTACAAAAACAACTTCAGAGCCTGCTTAAAGAACTTCAAAAATCACACTAGGTTGGTATCCAAACTATTCTCACAAATAAATAGGCAGATTTTTAAATAAATTCCTTTCTGTTTCATGGGTCTCTGAAAGTGTAAATAAACATATATCAGATTTTGTACACGTATATCTCACAGATACACACAGAAAGAGGATTACATCTCCATCTAAGTAAGTTAGATCTATGCAAGATTGATTCTAGAATTTCTCAATTCCGTATGACATAATTATTTTCCTAGGGAATAAAAGAAGAAACAGTAAACAGAACAACATCAATAAGGTTTTGAAAAAGTAAAGGGAAAATCTCCTGTTTGAAATGAAATTTATTTCCTCCACTACTACCTCCTTTCATACACATATATAAATATGTGTATTATATAAAGGCACAGGAAAGCTATTCAACACCACAGACAATACTGCTACCCTTCAAAAAGATCTCAACTATGTATCAGAATGGTCAAACAAATGGCAACTTCAAATCTCAACAAATAAATGCTCTGTCTTACATATTGGCAAAAAAAATCAGAAAATAAAATACAAGCTGAATAGTCAAGACCTTGTTGATGATCCAAACTCCGTCAAGGACCTTGGAATACTCATCTCTAATGATCTAAGTGCGAGAGCCCACTGTAACTATTTTTATTTATTTATTTATTTATTTATTATTTTTATTCATATTTATATGCCGCCCTTCTCCGGAGACTCAGGACAGCTTACAATGTTTGGAGCACAACCCAATGTGCTCAGCAATAGCCTTCATTCCATTGTATATGCCTGCTTATTACTAAGCGGCAACTACATAGCCAAAAAGGCATTAAGAGTTGTTAACCTAATCCTGCATAGCTTTTTCTCCGGGAATATCACACTTCTAACTAGAGCATACAAAACATTGCTAGACCAATACTTGAATACAGCTCATCAGTCTGGAACCCGCATTACGTATCTGATATTAATACAGTTGAGAAAGTCAAGAAATATTTCACAAGAAGAGTTTTCCACTCCTCTACTCATTGCAGAATACCTTATGCCACCAGGCTTGAAATTCTAGACTTAGACAACCTAGAACTCACTGCCTTTGCTCCGATCTAATTATAGTGCATAAAATTATATATTGCAATATCCTACCTGTCAATGAATACTTCAGCTTCAACCATAACAATACAAGAGCACACAGTAGATACAAACTCAAGGTTAACCGTACCAAACTTGATTGCAGGAAATACAACTTCAGCAACAGAGTGGTCAATGTCTGGAATACTCTACCTGACTCTGTGGTTTCTTCCCCAAACCCCAAAAATTTTAACCTTCTTAGACTGTCTGCTATTGACCTCACCCCTTTTCTAAGAGGTCTGTAGGGGGCGTGCATAAGTGCACCAATGTGCCTACCATCCCAGTCCTATTGTTTCTTTTTATTTTTCTTATATGTATTCATTTCATGTATTCATAACTGTGTTTATACTTATACCTGTTATCTTATAATCGCTTGACTAAATAAAATAAATTAAATAAATTTAAAAAGCAGCCATGATTCCAGGTCCCTTCTTGTAAGGGTTGTTATCTAGCAGACCTTGGAATCAATCCTTTTCTCTAGTGGCTCCTGCATGGTTATAGTGGTATTTGGGAATGACCTTGAGAGATGTTGCCTATACTAGAGAATGCTCAGCATGGTCAGAGAAGACATAGCCCTTTGCTGCGTAGTGGTTGGAACAAAAGGTTCAGGAGGGACTCACTCTAAGTATTTTTAGACTTGCAAAATTGAAATCACCCTTACCAGGTAGATCAGGGGTATCAAACTCAATTTCATTGAGGGCCAACTTCAGGGTTATGTTTGACCTCAGGTGGCATGGCCAGCTCAACATCATTTATGTTGGGGGCGCCTGTGATGGCTCAAGCACTTTGCCTGTGAAAATAGTTTCCTGAGCCCTGTTTTCAGCTGCGACAGCTTCCTGTAACTCTCTGGCAGTGAAAACAGAGCTCAGGAGGGCTGCCCATGGCCTTCGCAAGCTCCGTTTTCAGCTGCAATGGTCTCCTGCAGCACTCTGCCAGTGAAAACAGAGCTCAGGAGGGCTGCATGCAGCCATATAAACCTTACTTTATTAAAAGAATCTTGGAAGCCTGAAAATACAATTCTCCAGCCATCACCTTTACAGTCCTATAACTTAGGGAGAGTCCCTCCTAAGTCTCTGGCTCCACACATTATGCAGCTGCAGGCTATGCTTTCTTTTATTTAACCATTCCCTAGGCAACATCTCTTCACCTAATCTCCCAAGGTCATTCCCATATCTCCCACTGAGATCTGACAAGCCCCCACTCCTCCATGTCTTCTGGAAGGTCTTCAAAGTTGGTTCTTCTCTCACACATTAAGATAAGATGAGGCTAGATCCTAGTGATTGTGTTTGTAACTGTTAATGGGTTAGGCAGCAAGGATTAGTTGGTGGATGTTTGGGATGTTGATTTTATGGTTTCCTTTCCTTTTGTTATTGTTTGCAAGGTACCTAGCATTATGACCCACCAGACTCTAGGCCTCATACAAGCCTTTTAAATAAAGAAACAAAGGTTTTTCGTGCAGGATCACTTTTCACTTTAAAGAATATCTTTAACAAGAGGACGAGACAAAAATTGTGGCTTTCATTTGACTTCTAAAGATGATCTTTAATTTTATTTTTCTTTAATTTTAATTGTGTTCAATAATGTTTTATTTTATTTTCTCCCAGTTTTGGAAAATTTGTTTTCCATCTCTTCTCCTTCCCCACCCTCTTCTTGGTTTGAATGGAACAAAACTAAGTATTACAATTCCATACACAATTCATTCATGAAAATTAAATAGTATGTTATCAAAGATTAGCAATTAAAAACTTAAAGCCATATTTGTATTATGCACCTCCCAAAATAGGGGAAATCTCTGATCCTTTGAAACCTAATGAACTATAATCTCTGTAATCCAACGATGCCAGTTGTGTTCTTCTGAAAAGTTATCCCTCTGAAAATCATACAGGCATACTGAATAAAACTAATATAGCACAGACCTGAAAAGTAGAGAAATATGCTTGTGTATATAGGTATATATAAGTGTACATCTAAACCCACAAGCAGTATGTTATGTATGCAGAGTTTGAATTGATTGGTTGTTCTTGTAAAGTGTTTGAAATCATTGGTTTAAAAGTGCGGGAAAACCCTGCACTCTGATTGGCTGTCAGCCGAGGCAGCCGGCTATATATAGCTGCCTCTGCTAAGCCAAATTGGGTCTGTTCTGAGCTGAAGTCACAATAAAACTAAGAGCTGAAACACTCCGCGTCCTACCTCTCTATGCGAACTTAACACAGTATTATATTTGTCCACTGAAATACAGGCCATTACGGTGTTAAATAAACATGCCAGTAATTACCAAGATGTGCATTTTAAATAATAAATGAGGCTGGTTATTGAGAATTCAATACATTTACAGCAGGGGGGAGTATTAAATTCCTAATGTGAAATGTAGCTTTAAACTTCCAAACATCTCCTGGAAAACAAAGAAATGCTTTATTAAGTGATTGGCAGACCAATCCCAATTTGAGCAATAGGAAGTTAACAGTTTTTTTCTGATTTAAGGGCTTTTTCTGTATAATGCTCTAAAACGACAAAGCGAGATCTGTTAATCTCATAAACCTGATGCATACAAAATAATCCCCTAAAAAGGTTATCCCTGTGGCAGGCATATTATTAGAAAAAGCTGATTTGTTTCAGCCTTTGAGGTTTAATGGAGAAAAGGTATCTGTATACCTAGGCTTAATTAGGTTAAGTATTATGTTTATTATAAATATATCTATATGTCACTGCGATGCTCCAGGTGAATTTTCTTTCCTATCTATCTTTTACTTCCCTTAAGAAGCCAAATTGGATTTAGATTCTATTATCAAACATTTACAATTGCCTTTTATAACAAGTTACTTTTATTTTATGGTAATTTTTTTCCCACCTAAAAAGGAGTATGTACAACGTATTAATCACATTTCTTTGCTTGGTTTAAATTGGCTATCTTCAGCCATTCAGTTCTGTGATGATTTCAGCAATGCTAAAAATTTTTCCCTCATTTTCAGCTCCAAGAAGCTGAGCAATTCATAACCCAGGTTACACTGAAAAATATGACATTTGAGCCAAAGCAAACGCTCCTTAACCTCTGTTTAACAAAGATATTCTACCTTTGTTTGGGGAGGATTGTATTCTCATGCTTATGCGTTCCGTTATTCCAAAGGGAAATAAATCCATTCATTCTCTTTCCTGTTGTTTCTGAAAATGTCACCCAAATAGATTTGTCACAGCTGTTTTTACCTTCTGATTTTTTTTAAAAAATCGTATGATTTTAATGCTTTTTCTCATGACATCCTTTCTATTTTTTTAACCTGGTAACTATTTTTCAGCCATTTCATCTTAAGAATTATGTATAAACAGCGATAAGACAGAAGAAACTATTTTTACAGAGAAAATCATCATGTCTGCATACATCCTCGGTACACTTTTGAGCTGCTTGTGTTCTTTGTTCATGAAAGTTGAAGTAAGCTGGCTTTACTTCCTACCCAAACTGAGATGCTTTGACAACATTTTGAAAAAGATTCAGTCTGGACTGGAGGCTAGGACATCCTCCCATTGAAGAATTCTTCTGATGCTGTGACATCCAGTGATGTGTGTTGGAAATGACATTGGGAGACAGAGGGAAAAATTGCTGCCAGGGCAATGAACAGATAACAGACAGCTTAGCCCACAACAGGAATGTAGGTGTGGCAAATGTTTAAGAAGGAACCGTCCTTAGTTTCTTGGGCTATATAGATGACGGGAGAAATTTCTGTTGATGTAACAAAGTTGAATTAATTCATCTGCTTCCTATCCAGACAATTTTTCAAGGCTGAAACTTCCCAATTGACCAATCAGCTTTTGGGGTGAGGCAGTTATTCTGCATATCGTCCCAAAGATATGTGGTGCCCTGCCTTTCATTTCATAAATGCATGACACAATGTAGGAGAACAAACACATCAGGACTAGATTCAGCAGTCCGTCTGCATTTAAAAGACAAAGGCCGCTCTTTTGAAGACAACAAAGTCCACATTTTGGACAGAGAGGACTGCTGGTTTGAAAGAGGGGTCAAAGAGGCCTTCTATGTCAAAATTGAACCATCCAAGCCAGAGCTGAAGAAGCATCTTGGATGAGAAGTGAAACATCTTCATAGAAAAACCAGAAAGTCCAGTTGCCTCTTGAAAAAGCACCTTTGGGATAACTGGATGACTGAGAATCTCCATAGACATTCTACATATGTATACAGAAACACATCCATAAAAACATATGCATAGACACATATGTATAAAGCATATGTGTTTACACATAGGCACAAACACACATTTTCTATAAATATACAGTCTTAATTTATGCACACAAGTTAAAAGCATTCAAACACACACACATATTTATATATAGGCAGAACATCCAGTTTTAAAATAAAAATTCCTTTCTTGCATTTTCAAAGTGTTTATTTAAGGTCTTTTCCTACCTCTGTTACTATGCTACTGCCCTGGTTCAAACATGGTTCAAACATTTGCTTCCAATGCAGAAGGTCTCCAAGTTTGAAACCGAACAGATTTTTTAAGTAACTCTTTTCCTTTCCCTGACCTCCCTAGTCTTCTTCTTCTTCTTCTTCTTCTTCTTCTTCTTCTTCTTCTTCTTCTTCTTCTTCTTCTTCTTCTTCTTCTTCTTCTTCTTCTTCTTCTTCTTTTTATTTTTCTGAGGTGCACCATTTCGTTATTTGTGCAGTTGCTTGAAGGAAAGGTCAAGGAAAGAAAAAAGTGTAATTTAAATATCACCAAGTAGATGTAAATTTCAAATCAAGGACCTTTCTATGCGTGAAAAAAAATGTAGCTGTTGTTCCTTTAAGATAACATTGTAATCAAGGCAGCAAGAGGCCATCTTGAAAAGAGGGTTTTTCAAGTGAGTAGATTGGCCATTCCTTACCCTGCAGTCACTCATCAGCTTTTCAGGCTAGCATGTAAGGAAGTAAATTCACCAGCCGAAATGGACATGAAGCACCAGGAAACAGAAGGGCAAAAATACTGTAAGTGGTCCTTGACCTACACTTAGTGTCCATTCTAAGTTATAATAGGCTCCCAAAAAACTATTTACTACCAGGATTCAAAATTCTAATAGCCATCACCCCACAGTCACTTGAGTGCATTTTGGGTGCTTGGCAAATTGCCTGCATTTCCAGCAGTTTGTAACATCCTGCAATCACATTGCCACATTTATAGCATTTTTTTTGCCAGAAGCCAGCATTTACTTCTGGTTTCTAGCAAAATGACAAATTGCAGATAATAAGTTTGCTTAATGACTGCTGAGTTTGCTGTAAGACCAACCTGTTCGTTTTTCGACTGCCATATTCACTTAACTACTGCAAAACTGGGTATGGTCACATAATGGCCTGCTTAATGACCGACATGACTTACAATCCTACTTCCAGGCTCATTTACAGTCATAAATGGAGGATTACTTGTGCTTTAAAATCACACCAGGAAAAAGTGGTTGGAGATCCTATTTGTGCTGGGAGGAAGCTGAATTAAGATGCCATCTCTTCCTACTATCAAAAATCAAAAAATATTCTGGGCCTGTTTCTGTAACAGGGCAACCAGGCTGTGAACCTAATCAAGAGAAAATTGACACATTATGTGTTAAGTTTGCATGAAGAGTCAGATGTGGAGTGCTTCAGTGAAGAGTTTATTAGTGACTACAGCTCATAACAGACCCGATTTGGCTGGGCTGCGGCTGCTACTTATAGCCAGCAGCCGCAGTTGCCAGCCAATCAGAGTGCAGGATTTTCCCACACTTTTTAAACCAATCATTTCTGACATTTTACAAGAACAGTTCAAACTAAACCAATGACATTCAAACCTGCATACATAACATTATGTATTGCCCAAAACTCTGAATAAAGCCATAGCAATAAAGAACAGGGGTCCCCAACCCCAGGCCACTACCCATTTGTAACCAAGCTATGCAAGCAGTGGGTTAGCGCACACACGTAGCTCCACTTGTGTCAGTGGCAAATGTGCAAAGCTCCATTTCTGTGAGTGGAGGTTGCATGTGCCTTCTGTTCACACAAATAGAGCTGCGCATGCAAACGTGCATGCCTGCCACTCACACAGTACCATTCCACCCTTGACTGGTCCACCAAGCCAGAAAAGTGGAGGACTGCTTGGCTGAAATAATATTTCCTACTTTCCTACTTTCTGGCTATCAACTTTGTGTGATTTCTAGGCCTATTTAGATCTATGAAGCTGTTGACATAAGAAAGGCATTGATAACTTCCCAAATCAAATCTATACTGCCATTTTTCCCTAGGTGGTTTCTTCTGGAGGAAAGATGGAGACTTTCCTCAAATTGTACACTGTTCAGGTTACATTGAATAATCCTACTCCCATTGTGCTTCCAGGAGTTACTTCTATGCATACTGGTAAAGTGATATGGGAAGACAAGACAGGTAATCATTCTCTCAGGTTTCTGTGTGTGTAAACCTTTGAGTCAGTCTTTGACTCTTGGTGACTTTCTGGACAAGTTCCTGCAATTTTCTTGGCCACAACTTCCGAAGTGATTTGACTTTGCTTCCTCCCTTTTCCTAGGGCTGGGAGAAAGGGACTGGCCCAAGATCACCCAGCTGGCTTTGTGCCTAAGGCAGGACTAAAATTCATGAACTCCCACCTTGTATCTTAACCACTTCACAAAATTGGCCCTCCATTATTTTAGATAATAAAGACATACAGAAATTATGAAAAATATGAAAGGTTATACTGATGTGTGTGTGTGTGTGTGTGTTGTCTGTACCAGCAAAGGTAACTTTTAACAGCCAATATCACTGGGCTAAAATAGATTATTCCAACAATAGTTATAAACAGTTATTGTTGTAAAAGAGCTGCAAATTTTATTAGGTCATATGCTGACCAAAAAGATATCTCAATAGGAAATTATGTGAACAAGTGTTTCTTTCATTTAACCATTAAAGTCAATTCTTAAGGAATCAGGATATCCAAGGCACATATTTCATTTTGATTATAGTTCTCACGGGACCTGTTCAGTCTGTTTCTCTTTGTTTAGCAAAAACTTGTATCATTCTTATGGATTAGCTCTCCAATCTACATGTTGACTTGATTGTTGCTAATTGTCTGTCACCAATGCTTCAAAGACAGGAGGTTGTGAAATTTCTTTAGTAAATTAATAATAAAGAAGAGTTTAGTAAACTTTTCCTTCTCAGTCTCTAACTGCAGAGCTTGTGTTGCAGACTAGAAACCATACTCAGAATGTGATTACTGCTAACACAAATGCCTTTGATGAGCTGAACTAATGTTAATTGGGCCTTCTTTATTTCCTTTTGCCAAAATCTTTAGGAGTATGTGTCATAATTATGTGGTAAGTCATCCTTGGTTGGTTTGCACCTTGTACATTACCATTACATAATATGATTTAACTCATTTGGATTTCACTTGATGTATGAATTCAAGTCTTGTAGTTTGTAAATCATGTTTTATGGTTCAGCATGATATGAGAAGCAGGTAAATACAGCTTTTCAACAGAGCGCAGTTATAACTAATCATGGCATAGCGCAATATGTAAACACAACCACCGTGAGTTTCTCTATCCCATTTCAATAATAGCTCATGATTTTGATAGGGAGGGCAACTACCAGTAGATAAATGCTAGGTGCTGGTATGATAAATGCTTCCTAACATGAAAAATACAGAAGTATCATTTTCATAATGTCAACATACTCAGATAAAATTTGAGTTGCACTCCTGGGTGTTTCTTTAATGGGAATATCATTGGGGGTTAAGATATACTAGGGAAGACAAATATTGATACTTCTGTCAATATATTTGTCAGGGTTCCAAATAATAAATCCATTGCAAGCAAGACTCCGAGGCATGTGAATTCCTCAAAGAATAGCTTTATTGAAAATATCATATTGGCACATATCTGGTGAAAACCAACTCTGAAGGACCCCTTGTTTTCACCTAAATAAAGTATTCTTCCCTCAACCCCAAACAATCAGTCACATGTCCCAATCACTGCAGCGTCTGCTGGTCTGGTGACATTACTCCTCCTTCTCTCAGCCAGGTGTGAGAACATCCTTGGTTCCCAGGGGAAGGCATTTTTATTTTGGCTACACAACCGGAGCTATCTCTAATCCCCACTCCAGAGGTGGTATTCAGCAGGTTCTGACCAGTTCTGGAGAACCGGTAGCAGAAATTTTGAATAGTTCAGAGAACTGGCAAATACCACCTCTGACTGGCCCTGCCTCCATCTATTCTCTGCCTCCCAAGTCCCAGCTGATCGACTGGGTCTTCTTTTGTTGCCCTGCACAGGAGAACAGAGCTGGAAAGCAGGTTAGTAGGGGAGGAATGGGATTTTGCAGTATCCTTCCCTTGCCATGCCCACCTAGCCATGCCATGTCCACCAAGCCATGTCCACAGAACTGGTAGTAAAAAAAAAATTTTTTTTTAAAAAGTTTTTATTTTAACAACAAAAACAACAAATAAAACCAACTTTCAATTTTACAACGTGTCAGTTGGGTACATATTTCTTGTGCACATGGTAATATTATTGTACATTTCTTACTTAATTATCTTTATAAACCATTCTAAGCAATATTTTATATCATATTATTCAATTATTATATTATCATTATGGTTGTTTTTTTAGAAAACATAACTCATTCTTGCTAAATTATAATCATTCTCTTACTCATTCAAGATTAATCAATTATAGTATCGATCTCTGCCAAGAACTGGAGACTTCAATCAATAAACCATGTTACTCACACTTGTAGAGTTGAAATTGAAAGTTTATTGCTTTGTTGACAATCATGGCAATAGCTGTAACAACGGATGTCCGTGTAAAGTCAGCATTGAAAACAGTTAACTCCCAACATCCCTGCCCAATTACCTCCACCCCACCCTAATCCACCCATTATCTAATTATCCACGCCACCACCCCATGCCTAATTACACCACACCTAAGCTAATATTACATTCCTCCCTCCCATTAGTATCCTAAATAGCCATGATCACTTCGCTTCAATCACAGCACTATGTTAAAGCCAAACATTGCAAAAACAAAACATCCATCTGTATTATCTGAGTTCCAAGGCTCCCACATTCCGAAGTTGACTTCTGAGGCTGTGAAATGTCACCCATGGCCCTCCCTTCCTTCTCTGCTGGTCTGGATTGCTGCCTGCTAAGTTGCAATGCTGGACTCGAAGTACAGATCAGGGATTCACAGCTATCAGGGATTCACAGCTCCAAGGTACAGCTGTAATGTCGGGCTTCAGGATGCTGGTAAGATGTAGAGCCCGACATATAGTATATTATTACTATTACCACATATTTCAATTTCTTATTCTTCTATCTAATCATTCATAAAATAAATCCCAAATCTTATAATACTCTTTTTCTTCCTGGAACCGGTAGTAAAAAAAATTGAATCCCACTACTGCCCCACTCCCTATCCCTCACTCCAGTGTGGCAGCACTGAAGCTCCAAAATGTCTTCACCCAGGTCAGCTTCAGGGTTGACAGTAATAACTTATGAACAGCCATTATTCCTTCCTTAGTATCTCAGGAAGCAGGCATAAGCTCTAATATCCAATAGGAGTATTGTGAGCCACCCCGGGTCAATTTAGAGTTGGTCAACATCTAAATTTAAAAAAAATTTAATTGCATATGTGATAAGCACAATGGCCAAGAAAGAGGCAGTGCATTCTATGTACAGGTAGTCCTCCAGTTATGACCATCATGGAGCCTACCCATCACCACCAACTTGTGACAGCAGGTTGGTTACATGACCAACATAATTTGACCATCTTTCTTGTGGCGGTCATTAAGCAAATGTGGTGATCATGTGACTTCAGGATACTGCAAACAGTCATAAATGTGTCCTCAGTGTCAAGCAACAGAAGTACAGAGACATGATCATGGGGTGGAACTTTGAATCTGGTTCATAAGTACCCTCCAGGTGGGTCCATCAGAACATTAAACTGTCATTAAGCAGCCAGTTATAACTCAAGGACGACCTTTATGTAACCTGATTTCAAAATGATGCTGGCATTATCCCCACTCTTATTCTCATTATGTCTCAGGTGCTTTCTACAACGAATGGGATTGCTTTAGTATTCATAGGGCCCTCCCTCTTTCTTTCCTCCCTGTTTAAACCTTGGATTAATCTTGCCAATTGGACAAGTAAATAGAAGGTGCTATGTACAAAAATCTTAAAAGCTATTGGGGAAATGGAAAACTCAATAAATGGCTGAGTAGGCATGCAGGTGACATTATCACTACAAATCTCAAATTGAGATTTTATCTAAAGTGTTCCCAACTTATTATAAGACTTCTGGAAATTGTACATAATAACTATTGTATACATTGCATACTATGAATATAAAGTCTCCTGGCTATTGTATCTTATAAATATTGTACACATTGCATATTATGAAGATACAAGAAGTGGAAAGCCAATAGTCTAGTCTCTTGGTGATAGTAAAGGTATAATGTTACAGAAAAGAATATTATTGAAACATTACATTTAATAATTTTTCCCAACCAAGTTCTTTCTCTTGTAATTAGCAGACAAAATGGAATCAAAATTCACATTACCTACATTTATGACTAATTGGTTCCCCCCCCCCTTTTTTTGTCTCTCAAAGTGTGAAATGATTATTCCCTCCTTGGCTATGGGTTTAGTATAATTATCTTCATAGTTATATAATCATTTTCTTGAACATCAGATTTTTAATTCAGCAGGCTGGCTGGGGAATTCTGGGATTTAAAGTCCACACAACTTAAAGTTTGAAAAACACTGGTTTAATTGTTCTACAATAGCCCTGCTGCTTTTGATGCTCTGTTAATTTAAGCTTTTGTGAGCAACACTCCTATCCATCTGCCACAACTCATTTAACTAGACTAATCCCATTGCCACTTTCCTCGTTTGGTTTTTGCTTAAGTTTCTGATCAACATTTTTTTTTAAAAAAAGTGAACACAGGTTAATAAAACTGAGTCATTTGGCTGGTGAAAAGCAGGCCTATAGTAAATTCTCTTCCCATTGATTGCATGAAGAGGGTGTAAAATCATCACTGGAAGCTTTTCAAATGACAGCATTAAATTTCTCATGTAAAAACTACATGGTGTGTCAGAGAGAGAAGTTAGAAGCCAGCATAAAGTCTCAGCATCCTTCCAATAAGTATTCCTTCAAAGTAAACCAATAATATGAAAGTGTGCTGATACATGAATATGAAAAATGGAGCTGACATAGGGAGAAATTCATAATAGACACAACAACAGAATGCAGGATTGCTATCTTACACCTCAAGTCTTCTTCTCGACATCCGGCTGGCTGTCAGAGAGAAGGGACGTGCGGGCAGACGACTCTGCGGAGCACGGACCTTCATTCTCTGTTCGCAGGGGCTCTACGGAGTCCAAAGGGAGCTTGGAGAGCTTCTGAAGGAGAGGGGTCCCCATAGAGAAGTCTCAGACGGCGGTCTGTGGCGGAATTGGGGTGAACCAAGAACGAACGGGCGGAGGAGCAGGAGGCCAGCAATGGCCACCCCCAAGTGCTGACAGCCGGCTACACTAGCGGTGACCAAGCAGAACCAAGGTACAGCTTTGCGAGTTTAAAGAATCATCCAGTAAGCAAAGAACTAACTGGGGACAATTCAGACGCCAATAAAATAACTTTTAAAGTATTTGAGGAAAAGATAACAGCTCTGATCCAAGAGGGTGGTTGCGCGGTGAGATTCATGGCGAGCGGAAGAAGTGGAAGGAATGACAGATAAAAAACGCTAGAAGGAGGAGAAGAGGATTAGACAATTGAATAACTACATGCTGCTCGAGCAAGGCGCGCGTGGCTTCGGGTTGGATTTTAACAGATCTGAAATACGAGATAAGAAATTTGCTTCTCCCCCTGTTTCAACTAAAAGATAGCAGCGGAGTTGATTTAAACGGACGCTGTGGACTCTACATAAATTAAATCTTTATACACGAAGGTTCGGGGAAAGCGATTTAGATAAGATCGGAGGAGAGACGGTTTAACAAATTCCAAGAAAGCATCTAAATAGATTTGGATTTTATTAATTTGAGCCGATCCGAACAAGGAAAGTTGCTGAGTCACACAGCAAATTTTTCATCGGCACGAGATCCAGAAGACAGTAATTTATGGAAGAAGAAGAAACAGGAGGAGGACTTTACAGAAACTTCATGAGTCATGCTGTATCACGAAAGAACTGAATTGAACAATGATATACCATACTTTTTTCTTTACTTTTTTCTTTAACCTTTAACTTTGTAATTCTTAAACTTTCTTAAACTTTCTTAAAGTTCCATTTTCTTAAACTTTCTTAAACTTTCATTTTCTTCTCTCGATACCCTCCCTCTCCTGTACCCCCCCTTCTTCTACATTATCCTTTCTTTTAGAAGCTTTTTGCAGTATTTAAACATTTATTTATTTAAAAAAAATACTGAAGTATATAACTGACAAGTCAATCAATTTAGTATTATAGTAGTTGATTTAGAAAGTATTTCTAATTGTTCATGTGTTAATGAAATTAGAGTATTTAGAATAATTAATTAGCTAATTAATTTATGAAATTAACTAAAGTTAGTATTCATTGACTTAATGAAATTGCTCAAATGTGAATAGGTAAAATTTTGATATATAGCAGATAATTAAGTACAACTATATTATATTATATTATTAGCAATATATTTAGATAACTTTGTTGATATAGAAAACAACTTAGCTACAGCTTTTACTTTAGATAGGAGAATACAGACACACTTTCTTTTATGAACTTATGAGAGGGGGGAGGAGGTTGGGAGGGTGAGGCGATCTGAGAGAAGGAAAACATAGGGAGAAGGTAAACTTTAACTACCATTGTGGGGAAAATTATAGGAAAACTTTGGAAAATGACAAGCACCACTAATGTCTCTAGGGCTGGCACAGTCAGAAAAATACTTACCCAAACATCGACCACCACAGCTGTGATGAGTCCCTCTGCGCAGAGAGCAATTGATGAGATGCTCCCAAAAGAACATTCCAACTCTTCGAAAGACCTACAAGGTCTATTATTAAATATGCAGGAGATGATGATTAAAAATCACGAGGATATGAAAAATGAAATAGGGTCTGTGAGAACAGAATTAAAAGACAAAATACAAAAGATAGATGAAAAATTCGAAATATTCCAGCAAGAGATGAGGAAAAATCAGGAGAAAATAATAGAAATTGAAACAAAGGTGAACAAGGAGGGAAAAAGAGTAGACGAACTAACGGATAAACTAGAAAGGGAGAACAAAGAATTAGAAACAGTGATAATGTATCTTGAATCTGAAAAAGCAGCCCACTACTTGAGATTACAAAATATAAGAGAAGAAAAAGGAGAAAATCTATGGGAGATTATTGCAGGTATATTAGCCAATCTACTAGTGACAGGAAAAGATGATCTAATGAAAGAAATTGATGAGTTGTATAGGGTACAAACCAATTACGCTAGGAGATTCAATCTACCAAGAGAGGTACATGTCAAGCTGGTTAAGAAATCCCTTAGGGACAAAATCTTACACAGATTGAGAGACAACACCCTAGAATATGCTGACAAACAAATAACAGTACTCAAACAAACCCCCAAGAGAGTAAGAGACCTAAGAAGACCTTATCAATTCTTAACAACTAAACTTATAAAACGAAGTATTAATTTTAGATGGTTGGTCCTGGAAGGTATAATGGTGACTTGGTGTGATAAGAAATACAAATTAGACACTATAGAAAAAGCAGAGATGTTCTTTGAACAACAACTAAATAGAGAAGGGGAAGATGAAGACCAAGAAGGAGTGAGAAAGGAGGAAAGGGAAATGTCAGATGTACATAAAAAGGTAAACATAATAGATAACAAAGATGACAATAACGGGAAAGGGGAAATTACAGAGGAGCCCAAGGATATCAGAATTACAAGAAGTGCCAAGTACAGGATCCAATAAAAACACAAATTTGTGTGATTGTATATCTTGGAATATAAATGGTTTAAACTCCCCGGTAAAACGGAAAAAGCTCTTTAAATACTTACAAATACAAAAAGCTGACATCATAGGGCTACAGGAGGTCCACATTGCCCAGAAACAAAAATATTTACTAGAGAACAAAAATTGGGGAATCTGTTTTGGCCTTAGACCAAAAGAAAAAGAGAGAGAGTAGTACTTTACATAAAGGATTGGATCCCAGCTTCACTAATATACTCAGATAAAGAAGGCAGGACACTGATGGTAGAAGTTGAAATAAGAAAGACTAAAAGCCTATTAGTAGTAATCTATGCATCAAATGGTCCTCAAGAATCCTTTTTCCAAAAATTACATAATAAACTTAAGGAATTACAATATCAAGAATTATGCATCATAGGGGATTTCAATGCGGTCATAGACAAATCACTGGACTACAAGGGAAATAATACTAACTTAGAAAAGAAAAAAAAGTTACCAAAAGTATTTTTAGACCTCACTAAAGAATTTAATACTAGCGATGTTGGAGAGAAAGGAACATAGGGAAAAACAGTTCACTTATTACTCCAACCGTCACATGTCCTGGTCAAGACTGGATATGATGTGGATGACCAAAAAATTAAATTCAGAAATTTTAGACATAACAATGGAACCAAACATACTAGCAGATCACAACATGATTAGGCTTAGGTGGGAGGGACAACAACAACAATTAAGAAATTGGATGCTCCAGAGGTCGATTCTAAAAGATGAAACATTCAACAAAATGTTAGCAAAAGAGTTAGAACTCTTCTTCCAAGAAAATAAACCTGAGGACACCTCTCTACAAAATAATTGGGATACAGCTAAAGCAGCAATGAGAGGAGTGTCTATTAAATATATGGCCAGGAAAAACAGGGAAAAAACAAAGAAGAGCAAAATTAGAACAAGAATACAAGGAATGGGACGAGAAATTGCAGATCACACCACAGGACAAACAAGTTAAATTACAATTGGATATAATCAAACATAAAATAAATTTAATGGACAAGGAAGAGTTAGCCCAGAAATTAAAAAGACAAACAATACCAGTTTGAGAATGCAAACAAACCAGGGCATTGGTTAGCCTCTAAACTTAAGAAACAAAATGAAAAGAGATGGGTCACTAAATTAAATGAGCAAGGGGAGATATGTTTTAAAAGAGGAAGAAAAAGGCAGATTATTAAAAATACTATAATGATCTATATACAGAGGCAAACCATGTAACAGAAGACCAAATTCAAAGGTATTTAAAAGCTGATTTTATAGAAATCTCAGAGGATGACAAAGAATCCTAAATCACAGTATAACCCTTCAAGAAGTATATGGGGCCATTAACAGGCAAAAATTGACTCGGGACCAGATGGCCTACCGGCTGAAATTTATAAAACACAGCAGGATATATTAGGAAAAGAAATGTTAAAAATCTTTAATGAAGTTTTAGACAGGCTGAAGTGTCCTCTGGCAAAAAGCAAAAATATCCATTCATTCCTAAAGCAGGAACCGATTGACAGACCGAGGGAGCTATCGACCAATCTCCTACTCAACGTTGACTATAAAATTTTATGACTATTTTGGCCGAAAGATTGAAAAAATACTTAATAAACTTATATCTACAGACCAAAATGGTTTCCTCCCCACAGAGACACCTTAGAAATAATATCAGAGTAACATTAGATGTATTAGAATACTATGAAGACCGTAGTGCAGAACAAGCAGCACTACTATTCTAAACATCCCAAAAGGCATTCGATAATGTAAAATGG
>CM019149.1:39580551-39594940 GCA_009733165.1 Naja naja | reverse complement strand
TAGAGCCCGATCCTGCAAGGTTCGGGCTGAAGCTGCCTGTAGGGGCGGCGGAGAAAGGGAAATCTGCCAGCCAGAGTGAGGGGAGCCGATCTCCCCTTTTGGATCTGGTCTTTTCCTCCGAAGACATCCAAGAAGTGGTGGTCAAAATGGCCACCTCAAGAGAAGGTCTCAACGGGATTAAGATTGGTGCAGGAGGAAAGAGAGAAGTCGACAGCAGAGGAACCGAGTATCGGATGGTAAGATCAAGGCACCCCGGATTAAGATAAAGATGAGTTTTTAAAAAAAAGAAACAGAAGCGCACAGTCTCAAGTGAAGGAAAAAATAAGTAAAATATTTTTGACAGCTATAAGGGGCTTTGAACCGGAAAGGAAGAAGCCATGTAAGAATTTAAGTTTGGGCTCGGAAAACTTTGAATATCAAAATAAAAGGAAAGGGTTAAGACTCTGTGCAGAAAGTGCCACTTTGTGGAGAAAAATTGGAAGCTAAAGAAGAAAGAAACTATCTTGTTCCTTTGTGGATTGAGTTGTTACATTTTAAAGAGACGCTGAAACAAAAATAAGACTCATAGAAAGTGAAAGCTTGAATACACAAAGACGGACTACTGGATTAGTTGGTGACATTGATATAGATTCTGGACTTGGGTTAGGATCTTAGAAAATTTAAAGAAGAAGAAATAAGGAAAACAAAAATTTGGTGGCCATCCAAAGAATCAAAAATGGAGTTTAAAAGTATGAAAGAACTGCTACAGGAAGTGACTGAACTAACTTGGCTCGTTGCAGAAAACATGGGCATTGAAATGGTGAATAAAGAACAAGAAGAAGGAACCTTGGAAAGGGAGGAGCTAGCACAAGAGAAAGCCATTTTAAAAAGACAATTAATACAAAGATCAATACAAATAAAAGGGAAAGGAAGGGTGGCTAAAAAAACAGAACCTAAGAAAGTATCTAAAAAGGGGAACATTTATGAAATTAAGCATGTTAGAAAGGTTCAGAAGGAAAGGGAACAGAAAGGTAAAGAGAGAGAGAGGGATTCAAACTGGACAGAGAAGGGGGGGAGCAGGATAAAAGGGAGGAGAAGGAGCCAGCACAAGCGAAAGCCATTTTAAGAAGACAACTAACACAAAGATTAATACAAAAAAAGGAAAGGAGGATGGTCAAAAAAACGAAACTTAAGAAGGTAATTAAAAGGAACATTCATGAAATTAGGCATGTTAGAAAGGTCCAGAAGGATAGGGAGCAGAAAGGTAAAGAGAGAGAGAGGGATTCAAACTGGATAGAGAAGGGGATAGTGGGATAAAAGGAGGAGAAGGAACAAGAAACAAGAACAGAAGATAGAGAAACATGGGAATTACATAATGAAGAAAGAAACTTGTTTGCATAGAGATAATGGCTAATGCATTAAGAAGGGGGTTCTGCATGAAGAAGTGGTAATAAGAATATATTGCAATTATAAAAGTGTAAAACAATAGGGTTACTGACAATTTCTACTGGTAAAAGGTCACACTTTTATTTCTTATTTATAAAAGAAAGGTAAATGTTGATTAGATAAATTGAATTAATTGAAATGATTTTAGAAAATGTTTAAAATGAGATTTGTCAATAACCAAGATTAGCTATTTTTATTATTATTTTGGAACCATAAATAAACCTTAGGGAGGATATGTGTTGCAGAACCCGATTGATTAGAGATATATTGTAAGGTAGCTTTTCTTTCTTCCTTTTTCTTTTTCTTTTTTTCTCTATCTTTTGCTTTAAAGGGAATGATCATGATTATGCTACTATATTAACCACTGAGGTGTCACTTTCAAAGTAGTAAAAGGGGCGCAAGTCTAGGGTTTTTTTTCTCATTCCTTTTTGTGTTAAAGATTTAGAATCATGGAGAGAATATGTGATGAAAGGGCAAATCTGACGGATAGAAGAATTCTGTAAATGATAAAAGAGTATTAACAATGTGAAGATAATTAAAGGATAGATATGGATGAATATCTTTAATATGATGGGCAAACATATTGTTATTTGTAAGATTTATAAATGTGTTTTTAATATATATATATATATATATATTTGCAATTAACTCAAAATGAACTGGGGTTATACAGATTGAGATTAAGATTTGAGATTAGGATTAATTTCTCTGACCCTTTGTTTGCCAAAATGGAATAGAAGTAAAAATGGGATAAAATAGGAAGTTAAATGTTTAAAATGAATATAGATCTACTGTCATATTTGCATGTAAAAGTGACGACCCGGGAACATGCTGTCTACTGAAAAGAGCTGTTTTAAAAAATTGTTAAAAATTGAATAAAATTTGTTAAAAAAAAAACTTGACAACTTTAAAATGTATGGACTTCAACTCCCAGAATTTCCAAACTGGCTGGAAAGTTCTGGGAGTTGAAGAGAAATTCTGGGAGTTGAAGACCATACATCTTAAATATGCCAAGTTTGAGAAGCACTAATCTGATCTAGTCCAGTCCTCTGGAATTTGCAGAAGAACCAATTAAACTTTCTAGGAGAGATGAGTGATCAGCCACTTCTGGAAAAGTTCCAGAGATGGAGAGCCATGTCTGGAGGACAGTGGCATCACAAGTTAGGACTGTAAATTAGTTCCAATGCCCATTCAGCTCCCAAACTGACCTGCTGATCACAGAATAATCCCCTCCCAGCCACGAATGTCTTGCCCATTTTTTAGGATTATTGAGAGGATGAAATGAAAAGAGGAACTTGAATGCCATTCTGAACTTGTTGGGAAAATGTCAGAAAAATTAGGTAATTCAACTAAAGTAATATAAATCAAATTGAATCAAGACATCTTAAAAAAAGAAAATGCAGGGATAGTATATGAAACAGGATTGCTGTGAATCTTATCAGAATGCTTTTTTAAAAAAAAGATTCTGTATTCCATAAAATGTCTCCATAATTAGAGATTTGTTTCTTGCTTTA
This sequence comes from Naja naja, assembly GCA_009733165.1. Lineage (NCBI taxonomy): Eukaryota > Metazoa > Chordata > Lepidosauria > Squamata > Elapidae > Naja > Naja naja. The sequence continues at coordinate 39,592,001 of CM019149.1, read as the reverse complement.
GAAGTTCATCTTTAACATAAGGAAGACAACATGAACGAAGACAAAAGGGAACAGAGTTTAGGGATTTGAAACAACATCCCCTCATGTGTTTCTGTGGGAGTTACTTGCAAATCTCTCCAAAGAGGCCACACCATTTAACAGATGCTGCATGAACAAAAAAAATTTCCAGTTAAAAATCTGCCCAAAAAAGCTGTTTTTTTTCTCTTGTGAAATATGCATCAGAAAGAAACCATATGCCTTTGGAAGCTGTATACAAAAATGGGTAATTAGGTTTTGTATTGGCAATAAAGGTAGTGGTTAGAAGCAGCTCACATCAGGGAAATATACAGAGTTTTTAAAAAAGGATATACAGTAGATGAAAAATATGTCAAATGAATAAAGTCAGTAATTTTTGACAAAAGGTTCTCAGGAAACGTATCACAAAAAGAAAGATATAATTGCAGCAATTCCCTTCTGATGTGTTTTCCTGAGATAAAATGTGGAAGTGTGGGAAACTGAGGGAGGCTGCAAAACCCTAGAAAGATTTTCATACAATTTTTTTTTAATTCATATTTATATGCCGCCCTTCTCCAGAGACTCAGGAGCTTACAGTTTTTTGGAGCACAACCCAATGCGCTCAGCAATAGCCTTCATTCCATTGTATATGCCTGTTTATTACTAAGCGGCATTTTTACAAAGTCAGCTTATTGCCCCAGAAATCTTGGGTCCTCAATTTACCTACCCCAAGAGGATGGAAGGCTGAGTCAACTTTGAGCCTGGTGGGATTCGAGCCTACACTAATTGCAGGCAGCTGGAACTTACGTGCTAGGCATTTAACAGCCTGCACCACCAAGACTCTTGATGGTCCTCTCATAACTAAGTGCATAAACATCACATATGTCAACTGAAAAGATATTCCTTTGGTCTTTTTAGCTGCCAGAAAAAGGGAGTGGGGGAAAATAGTGCATTCCTTAAGTGCCTTGATAATCACCCTGGCAGCCCACAGCTGTGGGAGTGCAAGAAAATTATTGGAGAGCATGATTGATGACTCTTGGAGATGGATGTGTCCCATTGGAGAATACACATCCAGAGATTGGGGGGAAGATCAGGGTCAAGGGGGAAATTTATTTATTTATTTTATTTATTAATTTGACTTGTATGCCGCCCCTCTCCTGAACGGACTCGGGGCGGCTCACAATTAAAACCAACACAATAAATAATTACCTAAAATAGAATTAAACCCGACAAGCCAAATTACTAAAACAAATTATAAAACAACCCCCCCCCCAAGAGGAGTCAGCACAGCGCAGCCTGCTCAAATAGCCAAGTTTTCAAGTCGTGGCGGAAGGTGCGGAGGTCAGGGGCCAGGCGGAGCCCCAGAGGTAGTTGATTCCATAGGGCGGGAGCTGCCACAGAATAGGCCCTCCCCCGCATCACTGCCAAGCGACATTGAGTCGCAGACAGCACGCCGAGGAGCCCCTGCCTGTGCTCTCGTCAGGGCAGTTGGTATTTGATGCTGGCAGTAGACGTTCCCGTAGATAGCCCGGACCCATGTCTCGTAGGACTTTGAATGTCAATACCAAAACCTTGAATCTCATTCAGAGGGCAACCAGCAACCAATGCAGGCCACACAGGAGGGGCATAACATGGGAGAACCGGGAAACTCCCATCACAACCCGTGCGGCAGCATTTTGTACCAGTTGAAGCCTCCGGATGGTATGCAAGGGCAGTCCTAGATAGAGAGCGTTGCAGTAGTCGAGCCGCGAGGTGACAAGTGCCTGAGTGACCGTGTGCAGGGCATCTCGGTCCAGATATGGGCATAACTGGTGAACCAGCCGGACCTGGGCAAAGGTCCCCTGGCCACGGCTCCCACCTACTCCTCCAACCTGAGCCGTGAGTCCAGAAGGACCCCCAGATTCCGTGCCCTGTCTACGGGGGGCAACACCTCTCCCCCCATGACCAAAGATGGAATCTCCTGACTGGGTCGAGATGTCTGTACACACAGCCACTCTGTCTTAGCCGGATTGAGCCGAAGCATGTTACTGTCCATCCAGATCCATACCGCATCCAAACAGCAACAGAAATGAAAGATGTATTTTAGTATCAGCTGCATCCAGCCAACACCAACATGTCCACTTCTAATAAATAAATTTTCTTTTCTATGAGATGCAGCTAGAGACTTATGATTTGAGTGGAGGTGGATTGGTTGGAGTCCTGGCAGCCAGCCGATACTCTAAAAATGCAACATTCCCGGATACCTGACCCCCGGCCTCTTCAATCGCTTCCCGACATCTGGAATGTGTGGAGAGAAAGTCAGGCTAACATGGTGAGGGGGGAGGCTGTCAGAAGAAAGCCATCTAGAAACAGCCCAGCTATGAACAGAAGCTGAGGACGTAATCACAGGTGAAGCTGAGAGGCCTGAACAAATAAAGGAAATGAAACCCCACACAGCTTTGGAAGGTGAGCTCCCCCACCCTAAAAAGGGAGGAAGGCCCCTGAGTGAGCTGACAAGAGTGGAATGGATGTGGGACTGGGAACAAGCCAGAGCCCCAAAACTCCTATTGGGATCCCTGGGGAGATCCATAGAGCAGCTGAGGGAGGAATTTGACCCGGCTGCCATTAGATAGGAGGGCCCGTCATGCCACCCAAAACAGAGGGGACCTCCCACAGAACCTTCTGAAGTGAGGACAAGCAGGCAGTCCTCCTCCTCTATCCAGTAGAAGAAGAAAGAGCCCACAGCTGCAACCAGTGTCTCCCCCACGCAACAGACAGCTCCTTCCTCCTTCTGCAAAAACTAGAGCCAGGGAGGAAGGTCAGCTACAGAGGGTGACAGGAAGAGGGCAGAGCTCTACAAACCACCCTGGTTCAGGGGGAAATTTGATGGGGACCCAAACCAGCTAGCTCTATTCCTTGACTCAGCTGAGATCCACCTAGAATGTTATGGACACCTCTACCCCTCCCCTAGAGCCATGGTGAATGCCATTTCTGAGGGGCTGGTGGGAGAAGCAAGAGGATGGCTAGCAACCCTCCAGAAGAGAAGGGCCCCTCAACTGCATGACGCAGGTGACTTCCTATGACTGCTGGAGACCAGATTTGAGGAGGCAGAGGATGACCCGTATGCAGAAAATGAACTCAGCAACCTAAAGCAGGGTGGGCGACCCATCAAGGAACACATCCATGAATTCAGAAGAATCAAGTGGAAGGGCTACCCTTTATCAGAGGTATCTTGGGTAAAGAGTAGGAATGTCCAAGCTGATCACCTTGTGACGAGGTTCTATGAAGAAAACCCAACCAAACCTGGGTGGGGGTTGCAACCCTAAGTTCTATACCTGTAATAAATTTGTTTTCTTTTTGTGTTGTACACGTCATCTTCAAGAAGTGAGTGGAGCTAAATGTCAACTAAAAAGATACTGCTTTGGTCTTTTTAGCTTCCAGAAAAAGGGAGTGGGGGAAAATAGTGCATTCCTTAAGTGCCTAGATAATCACCCTGGAAGCCCAAAGTTGTCAAACTGCAAGAAAATTATTGGAGAGCATGATTGATGACTCTTGGGGATGGATGTGTCCCATTGGAGAATACACATCCAAGGGGTGGGGGGCGGAAGACCAGGGTCAAGGGAGAAATGAAAGATGTATTTTAGTATCGGCTGCATCCAGCCAACACCAACATGTCCACTTCTAATAAATCAAATTTCTTTTCTCTGATATGCAGCTAGAAACTTATGATTTGAATGGGGGTGGATTTGTTGGAGTCCTGACAGCATATATATATATATATATATATATATATATATATATACCCAAGAACTTCAATAACATTGTCTTCTTTGAATAAAAAACAGTTTTTAACAACTTTGATGACAAAAGGCAAGGGTTGTAGTTTTCCATATCTTTGCATCATAGATTATCAACCCCCAGAATAGAATAGAGTAGAGTAGAGTAGAGTAGAGTAGAATAGAATAGAATAGAATAGAATAGAATAGAATAGAATTCTTTATTGGCCAAGTGTGATTGGACATACAAGGAATTTGTCTTGATGCAAATGCTCTCAGTGTACATAAAAGAAAAGATACATTCATCAAGAGTCTCCGTGATGTCCGGTGCCTGGAGGATGGTCTGGATGGGTAGTAACAGGCTTCAGCTCAACCCCACCAAGACGGAGTGGCTGTTCTTACCGGCATCTCGGTCTTTATTGGATGTACCATCTTTTGTCATGGGGGGAGAGGGGTTGCCCCCTGTGGATAGGGCGAGAAACCTGGGTGTCCTCCTGGACTCACAGCTCGGTTTGGAGGAGCATGTGGGAGCTGTGGCCAGGGGGCTTTTGCCCAGGTTCGGCTGGTTCGCCAGCTTCGCCCTTATTTGGACGAGATGCCCTTCAACGGTTACTCATGCACTTGTCACCTCTAGGATTGACTACTGCAATGCTCTCTACATGGGGCTTCCCTTGCGGACGGTCCGGAGGCTTCAGCTGGTGCAGAATGCAGCCGCGGCTGTGATGGGGTATCCCGATACTCCCATGTTACACCCTCCTGCGCGGCTTGCATTGGTTGCCGGTTGCCTCCCGGGTCGCTTCAAGGTATTAGTTACAACTTATAAAGCCCTTAATGGCTTGGGTCCAGGGTACTTGCGGGACGCCTCCTGCCAGCATCACTCTCCGATCGCCCTGTTCGCTCATAGGAGGGGCCTCCTTGGGGTGCCGTCAGTCAGACATTGTAGGCTGGCGGTCCCCAGGGCTAGGGCCTTCTCTGTGGGAGCACCTGCCCTTGGAATCAGCTCCCGTGGATCTCCGTTTGGCCCCTGACCTCCGCTCCTTCCGGACCTGAAGACTTGTTTGTTCCAAGGGCCGGCCTCGAATGACCCGGGGGTTGGGTTTATTTTAACTTTATTTGGCTTGTTTACTTGTTTAATTCTGTTTTATTGTAAATTTTTCTCTGTTTAATGTTACGCCCTGAGTCCTTAGGGAATAGGGGGCATACAAGTCGAATAAATAAATAAATAAATAAATAAATAAATAAATAAATAAATAAATAAATAAAAGAGTCAAGAATCATAAGGTACAACACTTAATAATAATAGTCATAGGGTACAATAAGCAATCAAATCATACTAGGAAACAGTCAATAAAAATCATTAGGATTCAAGCAACAAAGTTACAGTCATACAGTCATAAACGGGAGATCGAAAGGAAAGGATGGGAGCATTAATAGTAATACTAATAGTAATGCAGACTTAGTAAATAGTTGGACAGTGTTGAGGGAATTATTTGTTTAGCAGAGTGAGGGTGTTTGGGGAAAAACTGTCCTTGTGTCTAGGTGTTCTGGTGTGCAGTGCTCCATAGCATCGTTTTGAGGATAGGAGTTGAAACAGTTTATGTCCGGGATGTGAGGGGTCTGTAAATTGGTTTCAAAGTAAGTAATAGTATCTTGCTGGAATATTATGAATCTTTAAAATCAGTCACAACAATTCTTTGACTGGGAACACACAGTGACTTCAACCGTGTCTTAGTTTAATGGTGGGATTAATGATAAATCCTTAATTCATACATATACAATGGTTAGAAAGCAGTACTGCAGGCTACTTTTGTTGACTGCCAGCTGACTGCAATTTGGCAGTTCAAATCTCACCAGGCTCAAGGTTGACTCAGCTTTCCATCTTTCTGAGGCTGGTAAAATGAGGACCCAGATTGTTGAGGGCAATATGCTGACTCTGTCAACCAGTTAGAGAGGGCTGTAAAGCACTGTAAAGTGATATATAAGTCTAAGTGCTGTTGGTATTGCTACCATGCTCTTAGCCAAAATTTACAATTGACAATTACTCCATTCAACAAGAGGAGCAGTGGCTTGGTGGCTTAATGATGCTGGAAATGGTCTCAGCTCAGCTCTAGAAGTTTGAGCCCAAGCACTGTGTAGCAGGGTGAGCTCCCATCATTCATCTTAGCTTCTGTCCACCTAACAGTTTGAAAGCATGTTCTATGCAAATAGATAGATACGTACTACTTCGGTGGGAAGATGAGTTGGTGCTCTGTGCAGGCAGTCAGATTCTTGATGGCTCTGAACCTTCCTGGTTGTGATGCCCATTTGTGAGGCAGCTCTAGGAAGGAAGGGGGGCTTGGGTGATGCTGCAGGAAGAGCCACTCATCATTCTCTCTGGTGAGAAGCCAGTTTGCTTTCTATGGCATTGGGAAGCGTGCAAGAGTGTCCCATAACAGACTGGTACTTTGGCATGCCAAACTATTACTCTGAACCTGCATTGTTGTCTCCTGGCTATTGTAACAACAATACATACTAATAATAAGAATAATTCCATTCAACATGTTACAGCAAAACTAAACCCTTCTCTTTAGTGTAATGTAATCCCAGTTTTGGTAAACCTCTAGGCTGAAAGTCTTTAACTAACTACTGATCTTTGCTTGTCCAGATGGTAGGCAGGTTATTAGCAATATTAGTGGCATTTTCAAAATTAAAATGGCTCCCAAGACTATTTGCTGGGTGTCTTCTTCTATAAACTACAGAACCAGGATTAAGTTTCAAATGCAGGCTAAATCATTTTCTTTCAAAAGTCTACTATTCATGACTCTTAATCCCACAATTTACCAATTTTTTTTTACTACAATTGATTCCTTGAGGTGAGGTAGCCCCTGTGGCTTCATCACTATACATTGTGATACTGCTTTGTTAAAATGATGGCACTAATACATGCTGTTTTCTCTCTTTTAATTGCTTGTGGCTCCTGGAACATGTTTTGCTATTATTCTGTGGAAGGTGGCACCCTCATTCTCACTCTCAACTGACAACTGTGTTCAGCTGTCATCTGTGATAATGGCCTGTTTGGTTACATAGGTTTGTCTGCTGAATAATTTACTAAGTTCAGCTGCTTTTCAAAACTTGGTCCATATCTTCAATAAATGGCAGGCGTCACACTATGCAGAGATCTTTAGCTGGTCCCCAAGCTTTTCCTGTTTGATTCTGATTGCCTTGAATTCTGGCCCAGACTCATATTTGTTTGGGATTTTGTTGTTGTTTACATTTATGAAGAATTTCCATATAAAAAAAGATAAATCAAGAAAAGAAAAGAAAATAAGAAAAGAAAACTGACTAACATATCTGTTGGAAAGAAACTCTGAAGTTATTTATATAGTTAACTTTGTCCCAGACTCATGCTGAGTGACAGAATAACATTTAATAACATAATACATTCCAGGAACCAATTACAGTAATTTATAAAAAATGAATCTAAACTATAAATCAGAATTTAAAAGTTGTCGGCCAAGCCAATCTAGGAAATTTCTAGGACTTTGCCTCTCAGCATTCCTTATTAAAAACAGAGGTGGTATTTAAGGGAAGACAGGAAAGATGAATGCTGCGGCAGATTTCACAATTTTACAATACACTAAAGGGTAAATAATGCAAGACTGTCCCATTTTCCCTAGCATAATTTAACTAATTACATAGCTTGCCCTGTATCATAACCAATCTTATGTAAACATAATGATCTTTGCTGAGAATTCCCTCAGTTTAGTTAACCAATTGCATTTCTAATTCTTGAGTTGTCATTAAAACCTCCCTAATTTAAATACCAGCAGCTGTGTACCATACTATCATTGTCAAAATGTAACCCTTGATACTTTGGTAAAAGAGAAGGAAAAAAATGATATTCCTCATGCGGTTTTTAATTACATGGCTTGAAAAGGAAATAATGATTGCTAATGATGGAATTAAGAACCCCTAAATCTAATTAGATCTAGCATAGTGATATATTTCTTCTGTTGTGCTGTAAAATTTATCCAAATGCTTTCCCTTAGATTGTGTTTTTAACAAGATACTAATTGCAACATTAATTATAATTTGAATGTTCCTGCATATGTTTAGTCATATATGCAGTAACTCCACATACAGACTGAACTATGATCTTGAACCGTGTCAAACTGAACTTCATCTCTTTCTGAAGTTGAAGGAAAGAAATGTATTTATTTCAGTTCACATGAACTTTTTCAGATATCACTTCCCAAATATCTGCATGAACCAAGGCCCAGTGATACCTGATATCTACATTTACCTAGTTTTGCAATGATGGATAAAATGTAAGAACACCCCACACACACAAACTTATAAGATAAGGTAGCGCCAAAGTACATTGTTAGAAAGAAAAATATATAAAAAATGTGTATGTTAAGAAAACTGTATTAAAATGCGTGTATTAGAAGAAACCCCTAGATCAAACTAATGCAGAATTAGGATCAGAATAAATAAATGAATGAATCAGAATAAATTTATGTTTAAACAAAGTTCAAAAATGAGACAATCCCATAATCTCTTTATCCTTAACTATTTCACATGATTTTATTATGCATGTTTTACTGATTTTAGCTTTTTGCTTTTGTACCATGTTTACATTAAAAGATAGCATAAAAATCAAGTAGTTAAATGATAGAAAGTTTATGGGAACTTGAAATTAAGGGGGTAATCCATCCTCCAAAGTTTATTTAACCCTGTTAATTTTTAATTTTGAGCATGTTAATCAACAACCCCAGTTCCTATGAACTTTATAACTTGATTCTATTCAGATGTTTGGGACTACAACTATCACAATTACTATGAACTCATCAGTAAAATCCACCACCATAAGTACCATAAATGCTTTTGATGGTGGTCTCCTCATGATGTAACTCTTTTCTTTCAAATATTCTTTAGGAGTCTTAGTTGTTTATCAAAATTATTTTAAGCTGCTCTTCTCCCTCAGAAATACCTCAGAGGTATAAAAGAGGCATAAAAAATAAATAAATGCACCACTAGTTAAGAATGTCAACATTTGTTATTATGATGTCTGCTTTTCTTCATTTTACTGCTGGCTTTAGATTTCAATTGCTGAATGGAAAACAGACATATCCTTGTAGTCATCACAAGTCAAGATCTGTTCAAGGCAACTTTTGTGTTTGTATAACCCTTGCAAATGTATAAATAGTACAAAACAAAACATAATTGTTTCAACCAAAGATTATAACAAGGAAAGAGAAGGCACATGGGTTAAAAAATAAACTTGGTAATTACATACAGTAAAATGGCCTCTATGATAACCACAGTTTAGTTATATGAAAAAAATAATTTAAAATTTTTTCCAGACTAGTAGATGTGAATTGTAAGGTTGCATTGATTAAGTCCCCGCTTTTTGCACTCACCACCTGAATATTCTGACTAGTAATTGCATTATCATTTGCTTTAATTTTCAGGGTTTTTTTTTACAGTTCAGAAAACACCATTGAAATTATGAAATATTTCCTAGGAAGATAGAAATAAGCTTCCATAGTATAAGATTAATTAGAACTCAATAAATTAGACTCAATTAGGTGAAACATATTAGATAGTTAGCATTCTGTAAGAAAGATGGATTCACTCTGTTCTAGGAGATGGAAATTATCCTTTAATAGTTCTTAAAAACATGATAATTTGTCAATTATTTCAGTTTTCTACCATCATTTGTTCACATTTCAACACCACAGAGAATGGATTTCTCCTTTTATTTTGATGATGATGAAGTTAACCAATCAGTTCTTGATCCCAATGACACAACTGAGAACCCACTAGATCAGAGCTTCTCAACCATGGCAATTTTAAGATGTCTGGATTTCAACAGATTTTCTTTAGCAAGGTTTATTAAGCTGAAAGAGGTAGGATTTCAACTAGGCTATTCTCAATGTACAGCAATATAGTCCTAGATAAAATAGGTGAAATCTTTCTGATTTTCTTTTTAAGGTTTTCATTTAGGTTCTGGCATGTTGCAGTCTTTTCACTGATAATGAGCCACAGTGGCGAGTGGTTAAAATGCAGTACTGCAGGCTATTTCTGCTGCTGCAGTTTGGCAGAATCTTACCAGGTTCAAGATTGACTTAGCCTATCTTTCAGGTCAAGTAAAATGAGGATCCAGATTGATGGGGGCAATATGCTGACTCTGTAAACTGCATAGAGAGAGCTGTAAGCACTGTGAAGTGGTATATAAGTCTAAGTGCTATTGCTATATTGCTATAATGGGGATGTTTACAGGTGTTTGTTTACATAGAAGTCTCTTAAAACCCTAACCAGTCCTATACATATTTACTCAGAAGTCCCTTTGAATTCACTGGGCTATACAGAAGGGAGTAAAGAATTGCAGGCTAAATTATGCTAGACAAAAAGATTCCCAGTCCAATGAATAGGATCATAAATATAACCCCTGCCTGGAGAATTCAGTGCAATAACAAATAAGATATAATACAGCTATCCTAGATTTCTGCAAATATTTATTTATTTTATTAAGTTTTTATACCTCCCCTCTCTCCTGTGAGCTATCCAGTCCATAAACTCTGGCTCTGGGCAGCTTACAGCTTATAAATCAGGTAAAACTAATTAAAATATTAAAACATTCAATCAAATAGATTAAGATTTTTAAAACTATACTGAACCTAGAACTAAGAGATGGACAGGATGAGGATGAAATCTTCTTAGCTCGTCAACCACCTTCAGTGGTGAATGCTACCCTCCTGAGCCCCAGTCCAACTGACATATTTAATGAATTTTAGGGGGAGGGGAGAAAAAAATGAGGAAAAAGAAGAGGACAATTTTAAATGCCCCCTCCAGTTTCATGAATGAGGAAGAGCAAATAAATAAATAAATGTGCTCACTTATACCCATGTCAATAACAGTCAATAAAATTTTTATTAATACATCAAAATGCAAATGAGGAAATACAATCTTTGCCTGTGAATGAGTTGGGAATTCGTTAATTCAGCTTTCCCATTTGTAAATTAATTAATACATGGTTCTTAAGAAAGACAATGCATCAAATTCAGCATAATCCTGACTGATCAAACTAATTTGAAGGGACTTCCTCAACATCCAAACAGATGAGGGATTCCTTTAAATTTGAAGCTTTTTGGTGATTTTGGAAATTTGGAGATAAACATACAAAGGAAACATATCTCCAATGCCTGATATATTTTTTCCCAAGTCCTATATATAAGGCAATCCCCAGACACAGGAGAAATCAAAAGCAAAGCCTTATGCCTCTATTCACAGGAATTATTACTAGAGTTCACCAACCACAGTGCTTCAAGGAGAAGGATATAGAGGAAATATGGGATTCTTCAGTGTCATTTCCTAATTTGCTCTTCTAAGATAAGGGATGTCAAGGAGTAAGAATCTATAAACTGCTCACTCCAGAAAATGCACCATTGACCTTTGCTTGGAAAATTCTAGCTAGCCAGCTCCCTCCACCTCATTCCTATACACTTTTGTACTATTGTCTTTTCTACAAAGATGGTAGAAACTTTTTTTTAAAGGTGCACTTCACGAAATAGAGGCTATGATTGAGATGTGAAACCTGGAACCACATTGCTTGCCAAATGATAATTTTTATTTAAAAAAGCAAAAATTGGGGGAAATTGAATAATGAAATTACTGGGTATGTTTAACTGATATGGTGGTTGGCATTAGGAGAGTATT
>CM019149.1:39539058-39579551 GCA_009733165.1 Naja naja | reverse complement strand
CACACAATTAAAACCAACACAATAAATAATTACCTAAAATAGAATTAAACCCGACAAGCCAAATTACTAAAACAAATTATAAAACAACCCCCCCCCAGAGGAGTCAGCACAGCGCAGCCTGCTCAAATAGCCAAGTTTTCAAGTCAAATGGACAGAAGGTGCGGAGGTCAGGAGGTGCATGGCCCCAGAGGTAGTTGATTCCATAGGGCTGAGCTGCATGTCTAGAATGTGTCAAGAGGCCCCGACATTGAGTCACGCAGACCAGCACCCGAGGCCCCCTGCCTGTGCTCTCGGCAGGCAGGTGGTATTTGATGCTGGCAGTAGACGCTCCCGTAGATAGCCCGACCCATGTCTCTAGGACTTTGAATGTCAATACCAAAACCTTGAATCTCATTCAGAGGGCAACCAGCAACCAATGCAGCCCACAGGAGGGCATAACATGGGAGAACCGGGAAACTCCATCACAACCGGCGGCAGCATTTTGTACCAGTTGAAGCCTCCGATGGTATGCAAGGGCAGTCCTAGATAGAGAGCGTTGCAGTAGTCGAGCCGCCAGGTGACAAGTGCCTGAGTGACCGGTGCAGGGCATCTCGGTCCAGATATGGGCATAACTGGGAACCAGCCGGACCTGGGCAAAGGTCCCCTGGCCACGGCTCCCACCTACTCTCCAACCTGAGCCGTGAGTCCAGAAGGACCCCCAGATTCCGTGCCCTGTCTACGGGGGGCAACACCTCTCCCCCCATGACCAAAGATGGAATCTCCTGACTGGGTCGAGATGTCTGTACACACAGCCACTCTGTCTTAGCCGATTGAGCGAAGCATGTTACTGTCCATCCAGATCCATACCGCATCCAAACAGCAACAGAAATGAAAGATGTATTTTAGTATCAGCTGCATCCAGCCAACACCAACATGTCCACTTCTAATAAATATTTTCTTTTCTATGAGATGCAGCTAGAGACTTATGATTTGAGTGGAGGTGGATTGGTTGGAGTCCTGGCAGCCAGCCGATACTCTAAAAATGCAACATTCCCGGATACCTGACCCCCGGCCTCTTCAATCGCTTCCCGACATCTGGAATGTGTGGAGAGAAAGTCAGGCTAACATGGTGAGGGGGGAGGCTGTCAGAAGAAAGCCATCTAGAAACAGCCCAGCTATGAACAGAAGCTGAGGACGTAATCACAGGTGAAGCTGAGAGGCCTGAACAAATAAAGGAAATGAAACCCCCACAGCTTTGGAAGGTGAGCTCCCCCACCCTAAAAAGGGAGGAAGGCCCCTGAGTGAGCTGACAAGAGTGGAATGGATGTGGGACTAGGAACAAGCCAGAGCCCCAAAACTCCTATTGGGATCTCTGGGGAGATCCATAGAGCAGCTGAGGGAGGAATTTGACCCGGCTGCCATTAGATAGGAGGGCCCGTCATGCCACCCAAAACAGAGGGGACCTCCCACAGAACCTTCTGAAGTGAGGACAAGCAGGCAGCCCTCCTCCTCTATCCAGTAGAAGAAGAAAGAGCCCACAGCTGCAACCAGTGTCTCCCCACGCAACAGACAGCTCCTTCCTCCTTCTGCAAAAACTAGAGCCAGGGAGGAAGGTCAGCTACCTCAAGCACAGATTTACAGAGGGTGACAGGAAGAGGGCAGAGCTCTACAAACCACCCTGGTTCAGGGGGAAATTTGATGGGGACCCAAACCAGCTAGCTCTATTCCTTGACTCAGCTGAGATCCACCTAGAATGTTATGGACACCTCTACCCCTCCCCTAGAGCCATGGTGAATGCCATTTCTGAGGGGCTGGTGGGAGAAGCAAGAGGATGGCTAGCAACCCTCCAGAAGAGAAGGGCCCCTCAACTGCATGACGCAGGTGACTTCCTACGACTGCTGGAGACCAGATTTGAGGAGGCAGAGGATGACCCATATGCAGAAAATGAACTCAGCAACCTAAAGCAGGGAGGGCGACCCATCAAGGAACACATCCATGAATTCAGAAGAATCAAGTGGAAGGGCTACCCTTTATCAGAGGTATCTTGGGTAAAGAGTAGGAATGTCCAAGCTGATCACCTTGTGACGAGGTTCTATGAAGAAAACCCAACCAAACCTGGGTGGGGGTTGCAACCCTAAGTTCTATACCTGTAATAAATTTGTTTTCTTTTTGTGTTGTACACGTCATCTTCAAGAAGTGAGTGGAGCTAAATGTCAACTAAAAAGATACTGCTTTGGTCTTTTTAGCTTCCAGAAAAAGGGAGTGGGGGAAAATAGTGCATTCCTTAAGTGCCTAGATAATCCCCCTGGAAGCCCAAAGTTGTCAAACTGCAAGAAAATTATTGGAGAGCATGATTGATGACTCTTGGGGATGGATGTGTCCCATTGGAGAATACACATCCAAGGGTGGGGGCGGAAGACCAGGTCAAGGGAGAAATGAAAGATGTATTTTAGTATCGGCTGCATCCAGCCAACACCAACATGTCCACTTCTAATAAATCAAATTTCTTTTCTCTGATATGCAGCTAGAAACTTATGATTTGAATGGGGGTGGATTTGTTGGAGTCCTGACCAGCATATATATATATATATATATATATATATATATATATCTATATACCCAAGAACTTCAATAACACTGTCTTCTTTGAATAAAAAACAGTTTTTTAACAACTTTGATGACAAAAGGCAAGGGTTGTAGTTTTCCATATCTTTGCATCATAGGATCAACCCCCAGAATAGAATAGAGTAGAGTAGAGTAGAGTAAGTAGAATAGAATAGAATAGAATGAATAGAATAGAATAGAATTCTTTATTGGCCAAGTGTGATGGACATACAAGGAATTGTCTTGATGCAAATGCTCTCAGTGTACATAAAAGAAAAGATACATTCATCAAGAGTCACGCACTCTCCGTGATGTCCCGGTGCCTGGAGGCGGTACTGGTCTGGATGGGTAGTAAACAGGCTTCAGCTCAACCCCACCAAGACGGAGTGGCTGTTTTCTACCGCATCTCGGTCTTATTGGATGTACCATCTTTTGTCATGGGGAGAGGGGTTGCCCCCTGTGGATAGGCGAGAAACCTGGGTGTCCTCCTGACTCACAGCTCGGTTGGAGGAGCATGTGGGAGCTGTGGCCAGGGGGCTTTTGCCCGGTTCGGCTGGTTCGCCAGCTTCGCCCTTATTTGGACCGAGATGCCCTTCGAACGGTTACTCATGCACTTTTCACCTCCAAGGATGACTACTGCAATGCTCTCTACATGGGGCTTCCCTTGCGGACCGGTCCGGAGGCTTCAGCTGGTGCAGAATGCAGCGCGCAGGCTGTGATGGGGTTCCCGATACTCCCATGTTACACCCCTCTGCGCGGCTTGCATTGTTGCCGGTTGCCTCCCGGGTCGCTTCAAGGTATTAGTTACAACTAATAAAGCCCTTAATGGCTTGGCTTCCAGGGTACTTGCGGGAAGTGCATCCTGCCAGCATCATCTCCGGTCGCCCAAAGTTCGCTCTCATAGGGGGCCTCCTGGGTGCGCAGTCAGACATTGTAGGATGGCGGTCCCCCAGGGCTTAGGGCCTTCTCTGTGGGAGAAACCTGCCCTTTGTAATCAGCTCCCCAGGAACTCCGTTTTGGCCCCTGACCTCCGCTCCTTCCGCCGGACCTGAAACTTGGATTGTTCATTGGGCCCTGCCTCAATATATACCCCAAGAACTTAGGTTTTATTTTAACTTTATTTTGGTTGTTACTTGTTTAATCCTTTTATTGTAAATTTCCCTCTGTTTAAATAGTTCGCCGCCCTGAGTCCTTAGGGAATAGAGGGCATAGAATAGAATAGAATAGAATAGAATAGAATAGAATAAATAAATAAATAAATAAATAAATAAATAAATAAATAAGAGTCAAGAATCATAAGGTACAACACTTAATAATAGTCATAGGGTACAATAAGCAATCAAATCATACTAGGAAACAGTCAATAAAATCATTAGGATTCAAGCAACAAAGTTACAGTCATACAGTCATAAACGGGAGATCGGTGAAAGGAAGGATGGGAGGATTAATAGTAATACTAATAGTAATGCAGACTTAGTAAATAGTTGGACAGTGTTGAGGGAATTATTTGTTTAGCAGAGTGAGGGCGTTTGGGGAAAAACTGTCCTTGTGTCTAGGTGTTCTGGTGTGCAGTGCTCCATAGCATCGTTTTGAGGATAGGAGTTGAAACAGTTTATGTCCGGGATGTGAGGGGTCTGTAAATTGGTTTCAAAGTAAGTAATAGTATCTTGCTGGAATATTATGAATCTTTAAAATCAGTCACAACAATTCTTTGACTGGGAACACACAGTGACTTCAACCGTGTCTTAGTTTAATGGTGGGATTAATGATAAATCCTTAATTCATACATATACAATGGTTAGAAAGCAGTACTGCAGGCTACTTTTGTTGACTGCCAGCTGACTGCAATTTGGCAGTTCAAATCTCACCAGGCTCAAGGCTGACTCAGCTTTCCATCTTTCTGAGGCTGGTAAAATGAGGACCCAGATTGTTGAGGGCAATATGCTGACTCTGTCAACCAGTTAGAGAGGGCTGTAAAGCACTGTAAAGTGATATATAAGTCTAAGTGCTGTTGGTATTGCTACCATGCTCTTAGCCAAAATTTACAATTGACAATTACTCCATTCAACAAGAGGAGCAGTGGCTTGGTGGCTTAATGATGCTGGAAATGGTCTCAGCTCAGCTCTAGAAGTTTGAGCCCAAGCACTGTGTAGCAGGGTGAGCTCCCATCATTCATCTTAGCTTCTGTCCACCTAACAGTTTGAAAGCATGTTCTATGCAAGGTAGATAGATACGTACTACTTCGGTGGGAAGATGAGTTGGTGCTCTGTGCAGGCAGTCAGATTCTTGATGGCTCTGAACCTTCCTGGTTGTGATGCCCATTTGTGAGGCAGCTCTAGGAAGGAAGGGGGGCTTGGGTGATGCTGCAGGAAGAGCCACTCATCATTCTCTCTGGTGAGAAGCCAGTTTGCTTTCTATGGCACGCCTTGGGAAGCGTGCAAGAGTGTCCCATAACAGACTGGTACTTTGGCATGCCAAACTATTACTCTGAACCTGCATTGTTGTCTCCTGGCTATTGTAACAACAATACATACTAATAATAAGAATAATTCCATTCAACATGTTACAGCAAAACTAAACCCTTCTCTTTAGTGTAATGTACGAATCCCAGTTTTGGTAAACCTCTAGGCTGAAAGTCTTTAACTAACTACTGATCTTTGCTTGTCCAGATGGTAGGCAGGTTATTAGCAATATTAGTGGCATTTTCAAAATTAAAAATGGCTCCCAAGACTATTTGCTGGGTGTCTTCTTCTATAAACTACAGAACCAGGATTAAGTTTCAAATGCAGGCTAAATCATTTTCTTTCAAAAGTCTACTATTCATGACTCTTAATCCCACAATTTACCAATTTTTTTTTACTACAATTGGATTCCTTGAGGTGAGGTAGCCCCCTGTGGCTTCATCACTATACATTGTAATACTGCTTTGTTAAAATGATGGCACTAATACATGCTGTTTTCTCTCTTTTAATTGCTTGTGGCTCCTGGAACATGTTTTGCTATTATTCTGTGGAAGGTGGCACCCTCATTCTCACTCTCAACTGACAACTGTGTTCAGCTGCCATCTGTGATAATGGCCTGTTTGGTTACATAGGTTTGTCTGCTGAATAATTTACTAAGTTCAGCTGCTTTTCAAAACTTGGTCCATATCTTCAATAAATGGCAGGCGTCACACTATGCAGAGATCTTTAGCTGGTCCCCAAGCTTTTCCTGTTTGATTTTGATTGCCTTGAATTCTGGCCCAGACTCATATTTGTTTGGGATTTTGTTGTTGTTTACATTTATGAAGAATTTCCATATAATAAAAGATAAATCAAGAAAAAGAAAAGAAAATAAGAAAAAGAAAACTGACTAACATATCTGTTGGAAAGAAACTCTGAAGTTATTTATATAGTTAACTTTGTCCCAGACTCATGCTGAGTGACAGAATAACATTTAATAACATAATACATTCCAGGAACCAATTACAGTAATTTATTAAAAAAATGAATCTAAACTATAAATCAGAATTTAAAAGTTGTCGAAGCCAAGCCAATCTAGGAAATTTCTAGGACTTTGCCTCTCAGCATTCCTTATTAAAAACAGAGGTGGTATTTAAGGGAAGACAGGAAAGATGAATGCTGCGGCAGATTTCACAATTTTACAATACACTAAAGGGTAAATAATGCAAGACTGTCCCATTTTCCCTAGCATAATTTAACTAATTACATAGCTTGCCCTGTATCATAACCAATCTTATGTAAACATAATGATCTTTGCTGAGAATTCCCTCAGTTTAGTTAACCAATTGCATTTCTAATTCTTGAGTTGTCATTAAAACCTCCCTAATTTAAATACCAGCAGCTGTGTACCATACTATCATTGTCAAAATGTAACCCTTGATACTTTGGTAAAAGAGAAGGAAAAAAATGATATTCCTCATGCGGTTTTTAATTACATGGCTTGAAAAGGAAATAATGATTGCTAATGATGGAATTAAGAACCCCTAAATCTAATTAGATCTAGCATAGTGATATATTTCTTCTGTTGTGCTGTAAAATTTATCCAAATGCTTTCCCTTAGATTGTGTTTTTAACAAGATACTAATTGCAACATTAATTATAATTTGAATGTTCCTGCATATGTTTAGTCATATATGCAGTAACTCCACATACAGACTGAACTATGATCTTGAACCGTGTCAAACTGAACTTCATCTCTTTCTGAAGTTGAAGGAAAGAAATGTATTTATTTCAGTTCACATGAACTTTTTCAGATATCACTTCCCAAATATCTGCTTGAACCAAGGCCCAGTGATACCTGATATCTACATTTACCTAGTTTTGCAATGATGGATAAAATGTAAGAACACCCCACACACACAAACTTATAAGATAAGGTAGCACCAAAGTACATTGTTAGAAAGAAAAATATATAAAAATGTGTATGTTAAGAAAACTGTATTAAAATGTGTGTATTAGAAGAAACCCCTAGATCAAACTAATGCAGAATTAGGATCAGAATAAATAAATGAATGAATCAGAATAAATTTATGTTTAAACAAAGTTCAAAAATGAGACAATCCCATAATCTCTTTATCCTTAACTATTTCACATGATTTTATTATGCATGTTTTACTGATTTTAGCTTTTGCTTTTTGTACCATGTTTACATTAAAAGATAGCATAAAAATCAAGTAGTTAAATGATAGAAAGTTTATGGGAACTTGAAATTAAGGTGGTAATCCATCCTCCACATTTTATTTAACCCTGTTAATTTTTAATTTTGAGCATGTTAATCAACAACCCCAGTTCCTATGAACTTTATAACTTGATTCTATTCAGATGTTTGGGACTACAACTATCACAATTACTATGAACTCATCAGTAAAATCCACCACCATAAGTACCATAAATGCTTTTGATGGTGGTCTCCTCATGATGTAACTCTTTTCTTTCAAATATTCTTTAGGAGTCTTAGTTGTTTATCAAAATTATTTTAAGCTGCTCTTCTCCTCAGAAATACCTCAGAGGTATAAAAGAGGCATAAAAAATAAATAAATGCACCACTAGTTAAGAATGTCAACATTTGTTATTATGATGTCTGCTTTTCTTCATTTTACTGCTGGCTTTAGATTTCAATTGCTGAATGGAAAACAGACATATCCTTGTAGTCATCAGAAGTCAAGATCTGTTCAAGGCAACTTTTGTGTTTGTATAACCTTGCAAATGTATAAATAGTACAAAACAAAACATAATTGTTTCAACCAAAGATTATAACAAGGAAAGAGAAGGCACATGGGTTAAAAAATAAACTTGGTAATTACATACAGTAAAATGGCCTCTATGATAACCACAGTTTAGTTATATGAAAAAATAATTTAAAATTTTTCCAGACTAGTAGATGTGAATTGTAAGATTGCATTGATTAAGTCCCCACTTTTTGCACTCACCACCTGAATATTCTGACTAGTAATTGCATTATCATTTGCTTTAATTTTCAGGGTTTTTTTTTACAGTTCAGAAAACACCATTGAAATTATGAAATATTTCCTAGGAAGATAGAAATAAGCTTCCATAGTATAAGATTAATTAGAACTCAACAAATTAGATTCAATTAGGTGAAACATATTAGATAGTCAGCATTCTGTAAGAAAGATGGATTCACTCTGTTCTAGGAGATGGAAATTATCCTTTAATAGTTCTTAAAAACATGAGAAATAATTTGTCAATTATTTCAGTTTTCTACCATCATTTGTTCACATTTCAACATCACAGAGAATGGATTTCTCCTTTTATTTTGATGATGATTAAGTTAACCAATCAGTTCTTGATCCCAATGACACAACTGAGAACCCACTAGATCAGAGCTTCTCAACCATGGCAATTTTAAGATGTCTGGATTTCAACAGATTTTCTTTAGCAAGGTTTATTAAGCTGAAAGAGGTAGGATTTCAACTAGGCTATTCTCAATGTACAGCAATATAGTCCTAGATAAAATAGGTGAAATCTTTCTGATTTTCTTTTTAAGGTTTTCATTTAGGTTCTGGCATGTTGCAGTCTTTTCACTGATAATGAGCCACAGTGGCGCAGTGGTTAAAATGCAGTACTGCAGGCTATTTCTGCTGCCTGCAGTTTGGCAGTTCGAATCTTACCAGGTTCAAGATTGACTTAGCCTTCCATCTTTCCAAGGTCAGTAAAATGAGGATCCAGATTGATGGGGGCAATATGCTGACTCTGTAAACTGCATAGAGAGAGCTGTAAGCACTGTGAAGTGGTATATAAGTCTAAGTGCTATTGCTATATTGCTATAATGGGGATGTTTACAGGTGTTTGTTTACATAGAAGTCTCTTAAAACCCTAACCAGTCCTATACATATTTACTCAGAAGTCCCTTTGAATTCACTGGGCTATACAGAAGGGCAGGCTAAATTATGCTAGACAAAAGATTGTCCAGGCTAAATTATGCTAGGATTCCCAGTCCAATGAATAGGATCATAAATATAACTTACTGCCTGGAGAATTCAGTGCAATAACAAATAAGATATAATACAGCTATCCTAGATTTCTGCAAATATTTATTTATTTTATTAAGTTTTTATAACTCCCCTCTCTCCTGTGAGCTATCCAGTCCATAAACTCTGGCTCTGAGCAGCTTACAGCTTATAAATCAGGTAAAACTAATTAAAATATTAAAACATTCAATCAAATAGATTAAGATTTTTAAAACTATACTGAACCTAGAACTAAGAGATGGACAGGATGAGGATGAAATCTTCTTAGCTCGTCAACCACCTTCAGTGGTGAATGCTACCCTCCTGAGCCCCAGTCCAACTGACATATTTAATGAATTTTAGGGGGGAGGGAGAATAAAAAATGAGGAAAAAGAAGAGGACAATTTTAAATGCCCCCTCCAGTTTCATGAATGAGGAAGAGCAAATAAATAAATAAATGTGCTCACTTATACCCATGTCAATAACAGTCAATAAAATTTTTATTAATACATCAAAATGCAAATGAGGAAATACAATCTTTGCCTGTGAATGAGTTGGGAATTCGTTAATTCAGCTTTCCCATTTGTAAATTAATTAATACATGGTTCTTAAGAAAGACAATGCATCAAATTCAGCATAATCCTTGACTGATCAAACTAATTTGAAGGGACTTCCTCAACATCCAAACAGATGAGGGATTCCTTTAAATTTGAAGCTTTTTTGGTGATTTTGGAAATTTGGAGGGATAAACATACAAAGGAAACATATCTCCAATGCCTGATATATTTTTTCCCAAGTCCTATATATAAGGCAATCCCCAGACACAGGAGAAATCAAAAAGCAAAGCCTTATGCCTCTATTCACAGGGAATTATTACTAGAGTTCACCAACCACAGTGCTTCAAGGAGAAGGATATAGAGGAAATATGGGATTCTTCAGTGTCATTTCCTAATTTGCTCTTCTAAGATAAGGGATGTCAAGGAGTAAGAATCTATAAACTGCTCACTCCAGAAAAATGCACCATTGACCTTTGCTTGGAAAATTCTAGCTAGCCAGCTCCCTCCACCTCATTCCTATACACTTTTGTACTATTGTCTTTTCTACAAAGATGGTAGAAACTTTTTTTTAAAGGTGCACTTCACGAAATAGAGGCTATGATTGAGATGTGAAACCTGGAACCACATTGCTTGCCAAATGATAATTTTTTATTTAAAAAAAAGCAAAAATTGGGGAGGAAATTGAATAATGAAATTACTGGGTATGTTTAACTGATATGGTGGTTGGCATTAGGAGAGAGTATTGAAATGCTGAAAATAAGCAATGAAGGATTATGATTCAATGTGAATATGTGTATTAAGAGATATGATTGTATTATTAACTTTGCTTATACTAAAATGTATGATACATTGATGCCACACTGTTAATGTATTGTTGTTTATGTTTAGATTGAAATAAAAAAACTTGGGGAAAAAAGAAATAGAGTCTATGGATTCCATATTCCTTCTTCATTTTATTTAATGTTGCTGCAAACTTGATGACTAAGACTAAAACTTCATGCTGAAAACTTTATGACTAAGAGGTGGTCACCTGGACTGAAGGGGATTTTAATTGTTTTAATTTGTGCATTGGTTTTTAATATATTAAGGTTTACAATTGGGGTTTCTTCGATTTAATAGTTTTTTAAATTTTGTATTTCTGTTTTTATTGTTGTGAGCCACCCTGAGTCCCTCGGGAGATAGGGCAGCATAGAAATCTCAATAAACTTAAACTTAAACACACAAGACCCTATGCTCAGAAGTGCCACTGTTGGCACTTCTTCACTGTTGGTGATCCCACAATGATTCAGTTAGAGGGGGCAGTAATAATAGTTAAATTTGTGTTCAAGGATCATAGAATAACAGAGTTGGAAGGGACCTTGAAGGTTATCTAGTCCAATCCCCCTGCTCAAGCAGGAAAGCCTATTCCAAATATTAGCCTCTACCTAGGATCGAACTCACAGCCTCCTGATTGTGAGGCGAGAGCTCTACCTCTACACCATTGGAGCTGCCCTATCATAGAGGATCATAGAGACAAGACAAGACAAGACACATGTTTCTATAGGATAATGCAGTCCTCCATTTTGGCTATCTTTTAGCTGCCAAATGATAGGATAACAGTTGGAAGGGATCTTGGAGATCTTCTAGTCTAACCCCCTGCTCAGGCAGGAAACCCTATACCATCTCAGACAGGTTGTTGCCTAATCTCTTCTTTAAAACCTCCAATGTTGCAGCACCCACAACCTCTGGAGGTAAGTTGTTCACTGATTAATTGTTCTAACTGTCACTGATTAATTGTTCTCACTGTCAGGAAATTTCTCTTTAGTTCTAGGTTGCTTCTCTCCTTGATCAATTTCCATCCATTGCTTCTTGTCCTACCTGCAGGTGCTTTGGAGAATAGGTCAATCCTTATATGATGACTGATTGCTCAACAATTTACAACAGTTGAATGGTTAATGTCACTGTGGAGAAAAAATAGGGCCTGCAGTATGACAACCAATGGTTTTGTACATAGTGGCTTATATGACTGATTTGGAGGTCCAAACACCAAACACAGACCTTGAACTCCAGCACAGGAAAGCTGAGCAGACAGCATTGCAAAACAAATCCACTGTGATGACCCGGGGCAAGACTTGGAGGCAATGCAGTGAGCTGAAAGTTCAAACTCCCCTTTATTGCTCCATTTTTCCCTCAAATGCTCCCATGTTTATGGAAAGTCCCAGAGCAAAGCGCTCACACACCAGAGGTGGTATTCAGCAGGTTCTGACCAGTTCTGGAGAACCAGTAGCAGAAACTTTGAGTAGCTCAGAGAACCAGCAAATACCACCTCTGACTGGCCCCACCCCCATCTATTCTCTGCCTCCCAAGTTCCAGCTGATCGGCTGGGTCTTCTTTTGTTGCCCTGTACAGGAGAACAGAGCTGGAGAGCGGGTCAGTGGGGTGGGGAGGGAATGGGGATTTTGCAGTATATCCTTCCCCTGCCATGCACCAAGCCACACCCACCAAGCCAAGCCATGCCCACCAAGCCACACCCGCAGAACCGGTAGTAAAAATTTTGAATCCCACCATTGTCACATACACACACCTTCAGCAGCCTCTGGCTGCAAGTAATCCAGCAAAATGCTGTTAGCACAACAGCCTCCAGGCAAGAAATCACATATATACACATATATATGTGTATAGAACCGGTAGGAAAAAATCCACCACTGATCATCAGTCATGAGGCCTTGAGCACCCATAAGAGATCTCAGCCCACCTTGAATTCCTTTCTATTCTTAACTCCTGCTAATTTCCCTTGACAGTTAGCAGTTCAGATTTTTGTAGAGTTTATGTTCACAATAAATCTTTATACACATTTGAAATGCCTGGATCTTCTGATTGCCTGAGTGCTGACACTGATATTTTTATGAAGAGTTTTGGAAAAGTGAGGAAGGCAAATACCACCAAAAAGTAGTTATAAATATTTAGGAAAACTCTGTGGAGTAACTAGGTGAATGAAAGGAAGGAAAATATTTGACCTGTTTTTAAAAGAAAGCCTGGGGATTTCTTAAATTATCAAGTCTTAATTGTTTTTGTTTGTGCTATCTGGATGGAAATGCATAACTGAAGCTCTGATGGAGACAGGAGGGGGTTAAAAATAACAGCTTTTCCTTTTGTGGCAAAATTCCGGAGGCTCCATCTTTTATTGCGGCTACATTTGAAAATGTAGAATAATCTGCAAATTAAAGCAGGAGTATACTGCAACCTAGCCCATTTACCAATTTTCATTTTAATATTTTTTTGAAAGTAATAATCTCTTTTTGTTGCCATTTAAATCAGTACAAGATACTCAGGGATAGCTAAGGAAAACTGGGATAAGATATTGCCATTTTCAGTTGCTGCACAGAACTGTAATTATATGGTTTGTTAATTATATGGTTTAAGTGCAATGTGTGTTCAGTGTATATCTATAGTCCTGAGCAAGGAAACTCACTCAAAGACGTATTTTTCTTTCTGCCTCAAAGCCATTCATTATAGCTGCAAGTATTGGAAAAAACACAGTGGGACTTTCAGGGACTAGATTTTTAAAAGCCCATAAACATGACCTGCAGGTACAGAGTTATATAATGTGGTTAAATAGAAGGTGACTAACGACTATTTCCACAAAGCAATTAAGTGAAGTTGCTCAGATTCAAGTCAATTGAAGGCCATTAAAGTCAGCAGCAGGGACCTTAGTTCATGGCACATGAAAACCCAAAGATTGCTGTAACCCAGGGAGCCAAATGCTGTATGTCTGGCAAGGATGATATTGGCTTTAGTTCCTGCCATAACTAATAAACCAGAGATAATTTGTTAGGGCACATTCACAGAGCACCCGCTCAGCCTGCTGGGCTTACAGTCAGAAAAGACTTCTGGGCTTTTTCTGTGACAATAAAATGTCCCACTAAGATTGGGATACTCAGATGTGCTGGAATTAAAAAAAAACAACTTTGAATGGTTTAAAATGAAATGCAATGACTACTGGTTATTTGTGGATTTCTATTCATGTATTTTATTACTTTGAAAAGGAAGTTCGCCTTTTGGAAATGCGCTAAAGGCACATCAGACTCAGTGTCCATTCCAGCTGTGGCTGGAATCCCATTTGTGGAGGGAGACAATCTTATCTTTGATCTTCAGTTCTGTTGCCCCAAAACACAAAACATTTGTGTTTTGTTTGGTTAAAGCCATTCGCTTACTGGCACTTGATGCTTTGCCAATATTTGCAGAAGAGGATTCTATTTTCTGCTTTATCTGGACATTTGTGAATTTCTTTATTATTTTTCTATGTGATTTTGTTGTTGTTGTTGTTGAGATGGTTTGCTCTGAGAGTAGTTCAAAAGAAATTTTGAACAGGGAGAGATGAGGGAATAACAGAGAGGTCATAGAAGTTGCAGATGAGATAAAGCTTGCAGGGGGGAGATTGCTAAAATCCCTGAAGACAAAGTTAAGATTCAATAGGGTCTTTTCATACTTGGACATTGAACAAAATGTTGCTCAGTTGTGAGACATATAAGGCTCTGCACATAGGCAATATATATATATAGCTGCGTAGATAGGAGGTAGGTTGTAACTGGCTTAGCAGAATACAGATAGTCCTCAACTTACAACAGTTTATTTAGTGACCATCTGAAGTTACAACATCACATTACGACTGTTTTTTACATGTACGACCATTACAGCATCCCTGTGGTCATGTGATAAAAATTTGGAAGCTTAGCCACTGACTCATATTTATGACGGTGGCAGGATCCTGGGGTCATGTGATTCACTTTTGTGACCTCCTGACAACCAAAGTCAATGAATCAAGTGAATCAAGCCAGATTCACTTAACAACTCTGTTATTCACTTAACAACTGTAGTGATTCACTTAACAACTGTGGAATCAGTTGCCCTTGGAGCTGCAGTTGGCCCCGACCTCCGTTCCTTCCGCTGCGGCTGTTCCAACAAGCTGGACTGGACTGAGGGGGGTTGGTTTTTAGATGTCTTAGGTTTTAAGTGAGTCTGGGGGTTTTAGATATTGTTTGGCTTGGGTTTAATAATTTTTTATAATTTTTAAATTTTGTAATGTGTGTTTTTATGATGTGAGCTGCCCTGAGTCCTTCGGGAGATAGGGCAGCATGTAAGTCAAAAAGAAAGAAAGAAAGAAAGAAAGAAAGAAAGAAAGAAAGAAAGAAAGAAAGAAAGAAAGAAAGAAAGAAAGAAAGAAAGAAAGGGCCGAAACTCACTTAACCAATGTCTCACTTAACAACAGAAAATGTTGATCATAAGTCAAGGACTACCTGTACAGAATAGCAAAATTGGAAGGGATGTTGGAAGTCTTCTAGTCTAGGGGTCCCCAAACTTGGCAACTTTAAGACTTGTGGACTTCAACTCCCAGGATTCCTCCTCCAGTCATGTTAGCTCAGGGATTCTGGGAGTTGAAGTCCACAAGTCTTAAAGTTGCCAAGTTTGGGGACCCCTGTTCTACTCCATCCTCCTGCTCAAGCAGGAGACCTTATACCCGTGATGGCGAACCTATGGCACACATGCCGGAAGTGGCACGCAGAGCCATTTCCCCCAGCACACGAGAACTCACCTGGAAGAGCCCCACTGCATGCGTGCGTGCTGCCGCTGCCCAACAGCTGATTGTCGGATATCTGGCACATATGCGTGGAGGAGCGGGGGGGCGGGAAACACATGCACATGCGCAGAGATGCGCAGAGCATGGAGGGATCGTGCACGCATGGGATTTTAGGAGTTAGTTTTATACTTTTATTAGTTTAGTGAGATTTTCTATTTAATTCTTTTTTTTTAAATTACATTTATATGCCGCCCTTCTCCAAACACTCAGGGCGGCTTACAGTTTTTGGGATACAACCCAGTGTGCTCAGCAATAGCCTTCATTCCATTGTATATGCCTGCTTATTACTAAGCGGCATTTTTACAAAGTCAGCTTATTGCCCCCAACAATCTTGGGTCCTCAATTTACCTACCCTGAGAGGATGGAAGGCTGAGTCAACCTTGAGCTTGGTGGGATTCAAGCCTGCAATAATTGTAGGCAGCTGGAACTTTAAATGCAGGCATTTAACAGCCTGAGCCACCAAGGCCCTTTTAACTTTTGTATTGCTCTTTTTCTTAATGTAAGCCACCCTGAGTCCTTCGGGAGATAAGGCGGCATATAAATCTAATAATAATAATAATAATAATAATAATAATAATAATAATGCGCAGATGGATGGCATGCGGGGGTGATTGTGCACTCGTGCGCAGAGATGTCCAAGATGAGGCATTGCATGCACATGCAGGAGATTGCATGCGCATGCACAGTCGAGCGATGTGTGGCAAGGGGATCATGCGTGCATGCACAGAGATGCATGGCATGCGGTGGGGGAATCGCGCGTGCATGCGCAGATGAGCGGTGTGCAGGAAGGGGATTACACACGCATGTGCAGATGTGCAGCACCCTGCAGGGGATCATGTGCACATGCGCAGGTGGGGTGGGGGGCAGCACGCATTGCCTTCTGGTTGCTGGCACACGAGCGCAAATGTGTAAGCGTGCGCACAATTATCGGCACGGGAGCCGAAAAAGGTTTGCCACCACTGCCTTATACTATTTCAGACAAGTGGCTGTCCAGTCTCTTCTTCAAAGCCTCCGGTGATGGAGCCCCCACAACTTCAAGAGGCAAGTCATTCCAATGATTAATGATTCTCAGCGACAGGAAATTTATCCTTAATTCGAGGCTGGATCTCTTGGAAGCTAAATGGTGGAAAAACAGAAGTCTCTTTTGCAGGTGCAGAAAACGTTTGGGAAATGGAAAGGCAGATTTCACTACAGCATTAGATGGCTTGCTGGATTTGCATGGCACATAAACAGTGAGGTTTTGAGGGCAGGGGCTTAAAATCCTGAAGTTTGTTCTCTTTTCCTGATATAAAAAAAACTACAATTAGCTCTTCAATATCTTTTTCTTTGAGCAAACTGTTTGGTGGGGAGAAGTGAGTATAATCCAGACATCTCTTTCTCTTCGTTCTCAATTAAAAACTAAGATTATTTATCCTACAAGGGACTGTGCTAATAGATTTGAATAGTGAGACCAATTAATTCTCTCAGTGTTCATAGAAATCACACCACAAAATCAAAACATGCAAGCTCGTTAACATTTTTCCCTTAATTATCCCAGAGCCATTTGTGCTAATAGTAGCAAAGAAGCAACAAAACTTGGACTTTTTTTTTCCTTGTGTTAATAATGTCCCCGGCTAGTGATTGTTGATCATGCTTTGACTGCGATGATGATCATGTCATCTGCTGTAAATTAGTAGCCATCTCATTAAGCAATAATAATAGCTTATAAGTAACTGTAGCAGTGTACTTGGTGCCCCACACAGAGGGAAGGATTCATAACAAAAAGGCAACCTATTTATTTCTTCACTGCCTGTAGCCATATCATTGTGTCAATCACATCATGCTTTCTCTCACCTATCCTAAGAAAAGGAAAATATTTCCCTTCATTGTTACTCTGTCAGCTTACACTCCCTTCACTCTGATTTTGAAAATCATATTAGCAGTGAAATCTGTTTTTTGTTAAGTTTAAGGTTCTGAAGTTCCACCACATGATTCATTCAATCTACAGGGATATTTTTGTCCTAATGAGAAGACTGGTAGCTGTTTCCAAAAATATTCTACAGACAGTTGCACTTTCACCAAAGAGACAACAAAGGAGCACAAGAAACAGCAAACAAATGGAATCTTGCCATTTTAAGGTGCCTATATATAGAATTCTCATTTGAAAGAATAATATTTTTCAGAATTTTTATGCTTTCAAGCTTTCTTCCTAATAAAGCATATAAATCAGAAGTTCTGAGAGTCTTGTGCTTTGGGAATATCCATTTCTGCCCAGGTCCAAGTCCTTCCAGCCCAAAATTTATGGCTGAGTGTTTCAACGCAGCACTAATAATCTACAATCTAGGTCAATGTTTCTAATTTCAACAACTTTAAGAAGTGTGGACTTCAACTTCCACAATTCCCTGTTCAGCATGCTGGCTGGATAACTCTGAAAGTTGAAATCCACACTTCTTAAAGTTGTCAAGGTTGGGAAACACTGATCTAAGCAAATATAGTTACCTCTAGTAGTCTTCTTGCTCTGATTTCAGTAGATTTAACCTTTGCTATTCATATTCTATATTCTGTCTCTCTGTTGTATATCTCTATCTATGTCTCTCTATCTGTCTATCTATCTTTTACATCTATCTCTATCTCTCTACTTCTATCTCATCTCTATATCTATCTATCTCTGTACATCTATATATATCTCTACATCTACCATCTGCAGCTATCTATATCTTATACCTATCTCCAAAGCATCACCTCCCAGTGGGAAAACAACGATCATCATTTTCCTTAAGGTGATATGAGGCAGAGGGTTTAGCCACCTGTCAGATGGCTTAACAGATGATACTATTAAGGTAGACATAAAGTGAAAATAGAGAGAACTCTTGCTATAGTCCTGCTTGGTGCAATTTTTCATCTGTATCTGTGACTTATCAGTTGGACTATTTCTTAACATAGATATAGTATCCCTTTGAAAGAGTGCTAAACTCAAGTTCAGAAATTGTACTAGTTGACAGGTAAAAGGCATGAAAGGGGCTGAAGAGGAGGAAGCAACTGATAACAATGGACATAACAATAACCATAGATGTTCAACTGATAACAAGTGAGTGGTGCGGTGGCCTAGAAGTGGAGCTCTCTTCTCACAGTCAGGAGGCTGTGAGTTTGATCCTAGGTAGAGGCAGATTCCTCTCTCTCTCTGGGCACACTAATTTAATATCTTTTTAGTCATTTTAACTTTTGTATTGCCTGTTTTTTATGTACGCTGCCCTGAGTCCTTCGGGAGAGAGGGTGGCTTATAAGTCCAAATAAACTGAAACTGAAACTGAAACATTGAGAATATATCTGCTGGGGAAAAACCTCTGCATTGGCGACAGGAAGGGCATCCGGCCAGTAAACACTCAGCTCCATTCAGACTCCACCCCACAAGGGATTATGGAATTGTTAAAAGAGGATGACTCAAATGATAACAAGTGACCACCATCCCTCACTAGCACTGTAAAGCAATCAGGGCACAGTCAAGAAGTGACCAAAGAGCAGGTTCTGACAACATGTCTGGCAGCTTCTAGAAGTGTCAGATGGATGGCCTTGAAAAACGTGATGCTTAGATCTGCACAGTTATGACTGCTCTGCATCTAATAACAAGGGTCATTACTTTGGCGTCCGGTATCTCTGAAGAAGGAACCCTCTCCTCAAAAGAAAAAAATCGTTAGTAACACAATCAGTTGCACAAACAGCTGCAGAAATTGCAACTTCCTGAAACAGATCCTAGGAACGCTAACAAAATAAATGTCCTCCAATTGAGCTGCAAGGCTGGCATTCGGGCCAATTAATCCACACCTATTCAAATTGTACCCTATTCCTCTCCCAAAGGTAACAGTGTTCTGTGGCATCAAGCAGAAATAGAGATGAACACTGCCCCCTATAGTCAGCAATGAGTAGCAGAAGAAAATCCACAGGGGACTTCTTTACTTTTATCTCTCCCAGAAGTATAAACCCTTAACTGTAACAAAGGTAGAAGGAAAATAAAAGCAATTGAAATTTCATCCTCACCGGCACGTTTTAAAAGTATCCTATCCCTTTTTGAAAAAAAAACAATAAATCTATGTCCTACCCCTTTTCACAAATTAGATTTTTTTCTCTCCCTTGCCAGCAACTACATGGACAATTTCCGATCTACCACATCGTCCCATTAGAGGTGAAGTGGTTTTCATTCCTTGGAGTTACATGATTTGATTTCCTTTCCTTACTGGTTTTTTTTTAAAAGACAGAGAGGAGAGAAAAGTTTCCTGTAATTATTCCAAATCTCTCATTTTAATTCCAGCTGAGACCTTAATGGGAGCCATTCTGACAAGACAGAGGATCCTATCCCGGTAGGTCTTCATTGGAAGAAGGCCATTTGCAATTACCAATGTGCAAGACCTGTGTAAAATGAGAAGCACTAGCAGCATAATTTCTACCTTGTGTCCCGGGCTCTGAGGATTTGTTACTCATCCAGGCTGTCCATCTGGGAAGCAAACAGCATGTATGCCTTGATGAGAAACTCTGGCCAACCGACCAGCTGTGAAAAAAATAGATTACTCTTGTCATTTTTTTTTCTCCTAGGTAATTTGCTGGGAGTAAAAATATAATTTCTTTGAAGGTATGTGGCTAAGAGACAACCAGAAGGAGGGGGCTGATTTATATTTAAAAGTTCACTGCATTTTTTTATGTGTGTGTTATATCTAATTTTAAAGCTGCGGGCCAGGTGCAGGATAGGATTTCCTGTCATCTAGGTCAGTGAGAAAGAGAAAAGGGGAAACAGGGAGAATTTTTTTTATTGTTTGACAATTTGGGGAATGGATATACATCTACATCCTTTAAGTAAAATAGAAGTCACCAACCCACAAACACAGAGACCCCATGATTGATATAAAGAAAAATGTTGCTTCTGAAAGCTCAGCTGCACTTCATAAAGGTAAAAGAGGCATTATTAAAAAGGGATTAAGGAGATGACAAGGGTTGGAAGAGAGCAGCTGGCCCTGCTGTGTCTCTTATATGACAGCTTTTAAGTCATTCTGTAGGTAAAATCCAGAAGTTGTTAATGAGCAGAGTTTCAATGTGGACAAGTCACCCAGAACTATTTTGAAAGAGGAGACTTGGGTTAAAAAATTACTATGGGTGACTTCTGGTTTGATTTGCACCCAAGGCACACAGAATCAAGATTATGTGAAGATTATAGAATCAAAAGTATTGCTTTTAGTAAGCCTTGGTAAGACCACACGTAGAATACTGCATCCAGTTTTGGTCACCATATTATAAAACAGATGTAGAGACTCTAGGGAGAATGCGAAAAGAGCAACAAATATGATTAGGGGACTGGAGTCTAAATATATATGAAGGATAATTGCAGGAATTTGGTATGTCTAGTCCAGCCGGCAAATCCACGGCCCGGGGTCGGATCCAGCCCAGTCGGGTTGTTCTATCCAGTCTGGCCGGAGCCAAAGAGCGGAGGGTTCTCTTGCTCTCCCACACGTGAAGCAATCTGTTATGTATGTAGGTTTGAATGTTATTGGTTTATTTGAACTGTTCTTGTAAAATGTCAAATGGTATTGGTTTAAATAGTGGAAGAAAACCTGCACTCCCATTGGCTGGCAGCTACGGCTGCAGGCTATAAGCAAAGTAGCCAAGCCAGGACGGGTCCATTCGAGCTGTAGTCACTAATAAAGTCTTTGCTGGAACTCCTCGCCTGACTCTTCATGCAAACTTAACACTGGCGACGAGGATGGGATTTCTGAAGAGAAGACGACGACTAACAAGCAACTGAGCGAGATGGCTGCGCTGAACACCCCCAGCACCGTTCGATCCGGCGACGGAAGACTGGGAATCAGCGCGGATCATTTCCACATGTTCCTGGAGGGGAACGATCTCGCCGCATCCCCGAGAGACGGAAGAGGGCGGTCTTTCTCACACACCGCGGTCCGCAGTCTTCAAAATGAAGGCATGCATGGAGGCAGAGCTGAAGGTAATGGAATGGCCCGATGAAAACTTTTGAGAGCCCATTACGCCTTACAAGTATCGGCCTCATTAAGAGACACAATTTTACCTGGGATCAAGGGATAGCGAAATGTTAATGACTTTGTGGCAAGTTTAAGGGACATTGGGGGTGCTTGTGACTTTACCAACTTAGAAGAGGCCATGCGATCGGTTTGTTTTAGGCCTTAAAGATAAGGTTTTACAAAGCAAACTATTAATGAAACCTAAGATCACGCTTAAAGAGGCCATTGAAGAAGCTGTTTCAGCAGCCACCAAGTCCTCAGCAGCGGCCAAAAAAGATTAACAAGGCCTCAAGCCAGGCCTCAAGCCATTCTGATGGGGATAATCCACATCTACCAGCCATTGAACAAATAGACTCTGATTCTGATGCAGTGAGGCAGAGGAGGGATTTTAAACTCAGAATGGAGAAGAAAAGAAAAGACTCTGGGAAGAACAGGCAAGGTTCTTTGCAGAGGCTGGGGGGCACCCTGACTGATTGCAAGTTCTTTGACTCCATTTGCCTACGCTAGAGAAACGGGTCACATAGCCAGAGTCTGCAAATCATCCAGAACTCCACCAGCTAGGAAGAAATTCCTGATAGAGACTTTAAGCCCAACAATTTCCTTGAAAAAATGGGGTGAAATTTAGAAAAATGGCAAGAATGAAACTCACCAAACAATCACTATTGGTCATTCTTCACCCTAAAAGCAGAAAAGTACATGTGAAGGTGTTTATTGAAGGAAGGCCTGCCAAATGGAAGTGGACTCAGGCTCTTATTTATCTATGGTGTCATGGGACACTATCCACAGACTTTTTCCCAAAATTCAGAAAAAGCATTTCCAGAAGCAAGCACTGACTCTCAAAGACTACCAAGGGAACAAGATTCCAGTAGTTGGAGCAGAGATTTCAACGCAGTTTAAAGGCCACACCAAACATTTGCCCCTGACCATCGTGGACAAGGATCGCCCAAGTTTGCTGGGACTTGAGTGGTTCAAGCCACTTGGCATCGAGGTGACTGGCATCCATCACGTGAGCAGTTCTGACTGGGAAGAGTCCTTGAAGTCTGAGTTTCCAGAGGTCTTCAGCGGAAGGACTGGGCATATGGGGACCCCTATTGCTTTCAGCCTAGACCCCAAGGTGCCCCAATTGTTTAAAGCCCAGGAGGGTCCCATTTGCTTTAAAGGAAAAATTGATGCACAATTAGATAAACTCATTGCTCAAGGGGTTTTAGAGCCTACTGACCACTCCAGATGGGAAACACCCATAGTCACACCAGTCAAGGCTGATGGGTCAGTGAGAATCTGTGGTGACTACAAGGGGACACTTAACCATGCGCTGCAACAGAATGATATCCTGTACCAGTTGTGCATCATCTGCTCCATTCCCTTGGCAGGGGTACAGTATTTGCTAAACTGATTTGGCTCAGGCATATCAACAATTAACAGTTGATGATGCCACTGCAGAGGCACAAACAATTGTGACCCATAGAGGTGCCTTCAAATGTAAAAGACTACAATTTGAGTAAGCGTGGCACCTGGTTTTTCAGAGCCTTATGGAAAGAATGTTGCAAGGACTGCCAGGGTAGTACCTTATTTTGATGATGTATTAATCTCTGCTGAAAATGACACTCAGCTTCAAGAAAGACTCAGAGAAGTCCTTACCAGATTCAGAAAAGCGGTTTAAAAGTCAAGGAAGACAAATGTACACTCAAAACAGACAGAGTTGAGTTCCTGGGGTATATGATTGACAAGCATGGCATCCATCCTACTGATGCCAAGGTTAAAGCAATCAATGAAGCCCCTAAACCTCGATGGGCAGATTTGCAGGCCTTCCTTGGACTTATTAACTTTTACCACATGTTTCTACCTCACAAAGCATCTATTTGAGCCCTTACATCGCCTACTTGATAAGAATGCTGTTTGGATCTGGGGGCGAAGGAACAGTCAGCATTTAACAGTATTAAGAGACTAATCACGTCTGATGCTGTGTTGATACAATTCTCTGAGAATTTACCTGTTGTTCTGACTTGTGATGCATCCCCTTTGGAGTGGGGGGTTTTGAGTCACAGGCTTCCCAATGGAGGGAAGCCCCATTGCATTTTACTCTTGCACGCTGTCCAAAGCAGAGAGGAATTATAGCCAATTGGACAAGGAGGCTTTAGCAGTTGTTGCAGCTGTTAAGAAATTTCATGAATATCTGTATGGCAGGTCATTCACCATTGTTACAGATCACAAACCTTTACTAGGCATTGTGGCAGGAGACAAACCTACACCTAATATCCTGTCACCAAGAATGCTGAGGTGGACTGAATTTCTTGCAGCCTATTCCTACAAACTGATTCACAGGCCTGGCAAGGACATTGGACATGCTGATGCACTGAGTCCTGCCCACTACCTTGCCACAAGGAGGACTTTGAACTTGAAACTCACACCTTTTCCTGGAGACCTGCTAAGCTTCCAGTCCATGCTGCTGAGATTGCCAAAGAAACTGCCAAAGATGCTGTGTTGGCACCTGTTTGGGCTGGATTAAGAAAGGTTGGCCTCTTCAAGATCTACCTCACCTTGCCCAACCTTTTAAGTCCAGGCAAACTGAATTATCTGTATTAAGAGGATGTATTTTGTGGGGTAACAGGGTGGTTATTCCTGCAAAACTGCAAAGGGAGGTTTTGAAATGTTACATGAGGGTCATCCTGGGATTGTAAGGATGAAAGGTTTCCAGGAGTTATGTATGGTGGCCAGGTATTGACAAAATGGTTGAAAACTGGGTAGCCTCTTGTCCCAATTGCCAGGTAGTCAGACCTGCCCCACCTCACGCCCCCACACAGGAATGGGAATGTCCTAGGGGCCCATGGTCTAGAATCCACATTGATTTTGCAGGCCCTACAAGAGGGCACACTTTTCTAGTGATAGTAGATGCATACTCCAAATGGCTAGAGGTAATTCCAATGACATCCACTACTACTGAGGCTGTTATCAAGCAGCTCAGAAAATTGTTTGTAACCCATGGCCAGATGTCCTTGTCTCTGACAATGGCCCTCAATTCACATCTAACATTTTTGAATCCTTTCTAGCTCAACAGGGCATCAGACATGCCCTCACTGCCCCTGGCACCCTTCGCCAACGGCCGGGCTGAACGCATGGTACGCTACCAAAGAGAAGCTTCAGCAGCTGGGTCCTGGGGACATCACTGAGAAGCTTGAAAAGCTTCTTAGTGTTCAACACATTCTAGCCCATCAACTAACTTGTCCCCAGCAGAGTTGTTGATGGGCAGGAAACTTAGGTCTTCCTTGACCCTTCATCCCACTTACGCACCCAACGCACCACTGGATTCCACTTCCAAAGTTCGCTCTTTAGTGGGAGATTCTGTCATGCTAGGAACCTTATAGGTGATCCTTGTGGATTCCTGCTGAAATAACTCACATCACGGCCCTCGTTCTACAGGGTACAAACAGAGGATGGCCTCCTCTGGAGGCACATTGACCAACTTAGATCCAGGGTCCCTCAAGAACATCGCCCCTGTCTCTCTAGGTCCCTCACCTGATGTTTCTTCTAGGGGGAAGGGGGAACAGGAGGAAAATCAGCAAACAGGAATCAACCCCATGTAACGAGCCATTATGACAGGAACCATCCCGAACCCTGTCACAATGCCAAGATCCACCACCTGAAGTGGAAGATTGCACATCACTACCTGACTTGGGTGCTGACATTGGAATGGAGATGGGAGGAGAGACCAGATTCTAACAGTCTAACAGGATCTTCTTTCACAGGAAGTCCTAACAGGGAAATGTCAGACACATTTCTCTCACTGGGTAACATTAAAACTTCTGAACCACGGTCTCAACGACACGTAAGAGCCCCACCTATTTAAAGGAATACATTAGATAGGTTGGGGTTTGGTATGGACTGAACCTAGTGGGAGGTGTTATGTATGTAGGTTTGAATGTTATTGGTTTATTTGAACTGTTCTTGTAAAATGTCAAATGGTATTGGTTTAAATAGTGGGAAGAAACTCCCCATTGGCTGGCAGCTACGGCTGCAGGCTATAAGAAGCAGCTGTAGCCAAGCCAGGACGGGTCCATTCGAGCTGTAGTCACTAATAAAGTCTTTGCTGGAACTCCTCGCGTCTGACTCTTCATGCAAACTTAACACAATCTAACTTTGAATTTATATTAGTTCACACAAACACTCCATCCATGCTTTTTGTCCCCTCCCGTCCAGTTTAAGAACCCATTGTGGCCCTCGAGTCAAAAAGTTTGCCCACCCCTGGTCTAGTCTAATGTAAAGAAGATCTAGGGGTGACATGACAGTAGTGTTCCTATATTTGAGAGGTTGCCACAAAGAGGGGGGGGTCAACCTATTTTCCAAAGCACCAGAATGCAAAACAAGAAACAATGGACGGAAATTAATCAAGGAGAGAAGCAACTTAGAACTAAGGAGAAATTTCCTAATAATTAACCAGTGGAACAGCTTGCCTTCAGAAGTTGTGGGTGCCTAATCACTGGAGGCTTCTAAGAAGAGACAGGACAGCCACTTGTCTGGAATAGTATAAGGTATCCCGCTGTTATTCTGAATAACAGAATAACAGAATTGGAAAGGACCTTGGGCATCTTCTAATCCAACCCCCTACAGTACACAAGCAAGAGACCCTCATTCCAGACAAGTGGCTTAGACTTTAAGAGAGCTGACTTCAACAAATTTAGAGAGAGTTTAAGAAAAAATTCCATGGATGGAAATCCTAAGGGGGAAACCAACTCAAGATGTTTGGGAAACTTTGAAAAATGATATTATAAATGTCCAGGCTACCACAATACCACCGAGACAGGGAAAAACAAGAGATTTCAGATGAAACCAGCGTGGCTGCGTAAAGAATTCTTTATGCACTTGATGAGTCCCTTTTCCAGATGTCTCCATGTTTTCTTCCAGGGGGGTAGATATGAAATTGATTGCTTAGCTTCAGTGGGGCTAGCTGGATTGGGCTAGGCTGGGCTGCATGGACTGCATGGACATTATTTGTCCACACATAAATTGCCAGGATTGAAAAACACTGATATAAAACTTGTTTTAGCTTCTGTTCATGTAGAGATTTACTGAAACATGTAGTTTGGTCAAGGATGTATAAGCCTTTCCACAAATATAGCAAGCCCCAAGGTACAAACGTGAATTGCTCTTCTTTTCATTGCTGTTCTGAAATCTCTTGTGAAAGATACTAGATGTTTATTCCTCAAAGAGAGCAAAGAAAAAGTCCTTCTCATTTATAGTAGCTTTGAAATATCAGGTAAATTTCTGGTGCGATTTGGAAGGCAATTCAGGATCTGTGCAACTGTTCTACTCTTTACTTTGATTCGGTTTTGTGGTGACCTAATCGAGTCAAATTTGGTTTTGTAAGTGACACTGGTGTCATAACCATGTCACTGCAATCTCTGTTTGGAACCTCTCAATAGGAATCTCTTGGTTAAAAAAATAATAATTGGAGCTCAAGCTACACATCATAGAAAATAACTGAAAACAAGTAATAAACAACACACAATATAAATCATGCAAAGACCTTGAAATGTCCTTTTTTCACAGGTAATATTTTGGGATGAAACTGGTTCAGCCATGCCTAGGAGCTCTCTGAAAAGAATGGTCTTAATGCAAGATTTGTTTCTATTTTCACTCCATTTCTTTGTTTTCACTTTTTATCCTTGTCACGTTTCCTCCCTGTTGAATGATGGAAGATGGCATGAGCTGGCCAGATTACAGTCTGAATTAACCAACCATGCTTCCTTCATTTTGTTTTGAAAAGAGAAAAGAGAAAACTCACCATCACATTACTGTATGCATATAATCAAAGGAGACTGCTAGATTTTGCAACATCAGCTCCCTTCTGAAAGATATCCCCAGCTTAGTATCACATCTTTTTTCCAGTACATTAAGTAAGTCCCCATCAGAATTATCCCAAACTGTGGGCATGCCTTTGTGCTGTGAATAGGCAGGTCCACATGTTGGTACAGTTCTCCCCAGCTAGACCACATCCTAACAGTTCTTGAAAATCCATTTCCCAAACTAGCCCTGAAGCAGCTCCTTGGCCACCTGCTTAGTGTCAGCAAACACTAGCAGGCAAAGAGCCAGGATCAGGCCCAGATACTACTGCTGGAAGCATTCCAGCCCTTGGCATTTGGATCCGGCTGTTGACATCTGTGGAAACAGTGATAAATGTTGTCTCTCAATAGAAAATGAGAAGAAAGTCAAGATGTTTTTCTTTCTTTTTAAAATTGCATCTGAAACAAGCTCTTGTTTCTTTCCTCCTCCCTGATTGTCTGTAGAAATTCTTATGGTTTTATATACATACATACATACATACATGCATACATACATACATACATACATTCGTAGATTTTCACGGGTAAAGGTATGTAGGTCTTGGTGTATTCGGGTCTTATCCCGTGTAAGATTGAGAGTAACTTGGCAACATTTCGACGAGATCCCACTTGCCATCTTCAGGCTGGTGTCTTCGGCTTTGTGCTTGTGCCAGCAAAGCGTGATTGGAGCTGCCTTCTCTCTATAAACACTGGAGGAGAGGTGTGGTGTGCTGGCTCTGTTGTAAGCGGGTTGGTTGGTTGTGTTGTTGGCTGTGTTGTTGCTTCTTGATTGGTTGATGGAGTTGATGTTTGCTGATTGGTTGGCTTTTTCGTAAGAGCCTGTATGGTTGAAGTAGTCGCCAAGATGAGCCACAGTAGCGCAGTGGTTAGAGTGTAGTGCTGCAGGCCACTTCTGCTGACTGCCGGCTGACTGCAATTTGGCAGTTCAAATCTCATCAGGATCAAGGCTGACTCAGCCTTCCATCCTTTCAAGGTGGGTAAAATGAGGAGCCAAATGGTTGGGGGCAATATGTTGACATTGTAAACCGCTTAGAGAGGGCTGTAAAGCATTGTAAAGTGGTATAGAAGTCTAAGTGCTATTGCTATTTAGTTTTAATATTGGGTGCCTAACCAAATTGGCCCTTCAGCAGTTACATGAAGAACCACAACTCGGTGAAACAGAAAGAAAATGGATCACCTGCCCTACAGAGACCAACAAGCTTTACATCTAATATTACTCTATTGCCCCATAACATGCTAAATGATGTGATTAGATCTGCCAATAGAGGGTTTTTCACTATGTTCCACAACTTCAGCTGCAAAGGATTCTAGAACGTAAATCATCACAGATGATAACACCTAGCCAACTTTGATTAATCTTGGGGAGAGGGGAGGATGTAAGCAGGCTTGGTTAATGCTTGAATAGAAGATCACATGGAAACCTCAGTGCTATAGGCTAGCCTAGAAAATTTCATGCCTAAAATGGGACTAGAACTCCCAGGTTCAGTTTTTATCCTGGTGCTTTAACCAAAGTGACTCTCATTGACTTACTGTGGTAATATTTTGCAAATTGTTGCATATTTTCACTCACTCTGAGAAGCCATAACAAAGGCAATGGCAAAACTCTTCCAGATTGCTGTTAAAAAACAACAACAATGTGATATTTCCCAGCAGACACTAGATGTTGAACTCAACAAAACCTGAATAAAACCTGAACATATTTACCCAATAGGTTTCCTTCCTGCAGCCATCTATGGTACAATCACGGAATGGGGAGATTTATTTATTTATTATTTAAAACATTTATATAGTTGCTAATCTTCTAACTCTGAGCAACTCCCAATCAAAAATTAAAATAACATCATATTAAAACTATAAAATTAAACAGATTAAAACATTATGAACAACAAATACCTGGCAAAAGGTCGATCTTCTAATATAAAGCTATCTAATCTTATCTCAGTGTTTGGGAGAAAAGTAGGGTCTTCAAAGTTTTTCCAGAAGGCTAAAAGGATGGAGGCGTCTGTTGAATTTCTGGGAGCAGCGGGTTCCATAGGGCAGGGGATGCCATGAAAAAGGCACACTTTCTAGCTCCCAACAGTTGGCAATATTTAGGGGATGGGACTAGGATAGTGACTGCCCTATCTGACTTGATAAGATGTCTTTAGGGAAAGGTGGCCCCTTAGATAACCTGATCCTGTGCCATATAGGACACTAAAGGTGATTCCAAGAAACTGGAAGAGAAGTAAACTGACAATACCACTGAGGATGATTAATTTCGTCCATCGTGTTCGAAGAGGACTTTATCTAATCGGTTGTGGACTGTCCACGATATGTCTGCAGGTGGCTGGTAAGGCCTATACGGGCATGGAATGTTCTACCGCATGTTGGGCAGACATGTGTGGGCACTATTGTTGCAGCATTTGCAGCTCTGATTTTGCAGACAGCTCACTTCCCTTGTACTGTTCTTCTGTCTTCACATGTCTGGCAGCCTTGGTGGATCAACGTGCACCTTGTTCTATCTTGTACCAGGGTTTCCCAGGAGGTGGTGTCAATGTCCAGGGACTTGAAGGAGGCTTTCAATATCTCTTTGTATCGTTTCCTTTGTCCCCCATG
Organism: Naja naja; assembly: GCA_009733165.1. Classification (NCBI taxonomy): domain Eukaryota; kingdom Metazoa; phylum Chordata; class Lepidosauria; order Squamata; family Elapidae; genus Naja; species Naja naja. The sequence goes on along the minus strand of CM019149.1, from coordinate 39,549,891 downwards.
CAATCGCTTTCCTTGAGACAGCTCACCATAGAGGAGCTGTTTAGGGATGCAATGGTCTGGCCACCTTGCAACATGGCCTGCCCATCCATTAGTGATATTATAACAGGCCATGTTACAATATCACTAATGACTAGAGGACTGACCCTCCTGTGGGTAAAACAGCAGTCTTTAAACTGCTGGAATTAAAAGAATGCATGTGATACACAGTGTAGAGTGCCTCCACTTTGAGACCCAGTACGCCATTTAACACGTTCCTTTTGTTAGTAAGGAACATGATCCATCAACTTGAAGGAAGGAAGTGTTGATTTTTGTGCATGCTGCCATCAGTGAGCACCTGGTAGAAATATGAAGATCCACACGACCTTGGAGAACTGCAAGGTAAAGAATAAATGGCTAGACAGAAGTGATGGGACATGAGCAAAGAGTTTCTTCTCCCCATTTATTGCCTGTTAGTTTCCCATTCCTCTCTCCTCTCTCTAGAAATGTGTCATCTGTTGCTGGATGAAGGATTGGGTCCCTAAATATAGTACAATCTATGCTGAGTGAGATCATTTATCCCCAGCAGATTTATGGGAAATGACTAAAGCCTTGCTTCTCAACCTTGGGAACTTTAATGTGTATGGACTTCAACACTCAGAATTTCCCAGCCATCCACTGATGGATTAAAGAGATTAAAAGCTGTGTGGGTTCTAAGGCAGGATAACTTTCCACCCAGGATCCAATTTACAGAATGAAAAGAAGAGACAGAGAAAACACTCAAATCCAGTCTATTAGATCTCTTTTGGATGGAGAAAAATTCTGCTGGTGATAAAATCTTCACCTGAAATGAAAACCATCTCTTTCTAATTGGCCGTTCAAACCATGGCAACTGAGCTTCCATTAAGACAGAGTTAACATTCAGTCAGTCAGGAAAATTGTGGTTTTTTTTTTAAGGAAACCAAAATAAATTACCATTATCATAATTAAAGAACAAAGCGGGAAGCAGCCACACTGCTTCTACCTGAACATCCTCTATTGTGACAGATCCTTGCAAAGGCTGTGATCACGTCTCCCGGCAAGTGGTTAGAGTTAGTCAAAGGATTTCTGATGAGGAGGTCATGCTCAGAAAAATCTTTTCAGAGCAACAATCAAGGACTCTCTGAGGAGAAAGGTCTGGAAATTCAATGTAGTTGAACTTCAAGGAAGCTTTTGTACCAGCCCTGTGAAGATAGGGAGAGAAGCTAAGCTGGGATGGTATTGAAAGGGCAGTTCTTAATTGGACACAGGGCTGCATTTGGGGGCAGCAGATTGAGAAAAATGCAGGCTGCTTACCGACTGCAGAGCAGAGATAAGAAGTACAAAGGAAAGACCACAATCCTGGCCTTGGTGTTTTCACTCCAAGGACCTAAGATTCACACAGGAGCAGACAGTAACGAATGTGCTGCCAGGATGATGTCCTTCAAGAAAAGCAAAATGATTCTGATTTAGTTTCTGCATCATTGGCGATTATTTTTACTTTATTTTATTTGCCTGTCAAACATGTACAAGATAACAAGTATAGGTATGAACATAAATATGAACAAAGGAAGTAAATACAAATAAATGGGGACAATAAGACAGGGACAGTAGGCACCAGAGGTGGTATTCAGCAGGGTCTGACCAGTTGTGGAGAACCGGTAATGGAAATTTTGAATAGTTCAGAGAACCGGCAAATACCACCTCTGAGTGGCCCCGCCAACCCCATCTATTCTCTGCCTCCTGAGTCCCAGCTGATTGGCTGGGTCTTCTTTTGTTGCCCTGCACAGGAGAACGGAGCTGCAAAGCAGGTTAGTGGGGTGGGGAGCGCATGGGGATTTTGCAGTATCCTTCTGCTGCCACGCCCACCAAGCCACCCCCACAGAACCAGTAGTAAAAAAATTTGAATCCCACCACTGGTAGGCACACTGGTGCACTTATGCATGCCCCCTTTAAGGACCTCTTAAGAATGGGGCAAGGTCCACGGTAGACAGTTTGAGGTTGAAGCTGTGAGGATTTGAAGCTGTAACAACAGAGTCTGGTAGAGCATTCCAGGCATTGAGCACTCTGTTGCTGAAGTCATATTTTCTGCAATCGAGTTTGGAGTGGTTTACCTTGAGTTTGTATCAATTCCTTGCCCATGTATTATTGTGGTTGCAGCTGAAGAAGTCGTTGACAGGCAAGATGCTGTAGCAGACAATTTTGTGTACTATGCTTAGATTGGACCGCAGGTGGTGCAGTTCCAGATTGTCCAGATTATTCTCCAGGATCTCAAAGTCAAATTGGAAGATTACTAACAACACTTTCTAATTCTGGTCAAAACCTGCCCAATGCAAAAAGGAATCTGAACCACGGAGGAACTACAAAAATGTCAAGATCAAGCTGAATGCATGGTAACCGCAAGCAGGGAAATTGGGAGCATCACTCAGCAACAATTCTAGGCGAGTTGTACCCTTGAGATAATTTACCCAAACATGGTCTTTTCCAGATTTGTGGGTCTGAATTATGTGTAACGCTTTGATCACTATGATCATTGTATCCTGGAGGTTATAACCCAAAACATCTGGAGAACATATGTTTGAGGAAGTTGGTTTGAATCATTGTGGTAAGGAGAGAGACAAGTAGGCATGTGCAGAACTCTGTATGCATGAAACAGCTGGTTTTGGTGGACCATGGCCAAACTGAAAAAGGTATTTTTGTAGTTTGGCTTGTATATGGAACAAAATGAAGCTGTTTTGATCCAGATACGGACCGACATACACTTATTCTAGGGAAAAAATGGAGCAAAACCCAGTTGTTTCAGGTAGAAGTGGTTTGGAAGGCAGAAAAAAGTTGTGGTTGAGTGGTTTTCTTGGTGCCAATGTGTGCGGAGATCAGCAGCAACTGAAGAGAAACAGGGGAGGCAGAGAAGGGAAGGAGCAGGGAAAATCTGTCGGTTGATTGGTCAGTGAGAAATATTGCTCTGGGACTCTGTTTCTTATACTGATGTCACCAAAATAAGGAACTGCCATGCCAGCCAATACATCAACGGTGATGTCTGAGATCATCACATTATTTATTTATTTATTTATTTATTTATTTATTTATTTATTCAACTTGTATGCCGCCCCCTCTCCAAAAGGACTCAGGGTGGCTCACAGATAAAAACAACACAATAAATTAAATTAGCTAAAATGGAATTAAATTACACAAGCCAAATTAAACTAAAAAACCTGTAATAAATAAAACACCCATTCCCCAAGGAGTCAACACAGCCCAGCCTGTTCAAACAACCAGGTTTTTAGGTCATGACGGAAGATGCGGAGGTCAGGGGCCAGGCGGAGCTCCAGAGGGAGTTGGTTCCAGAGAGCGGGAGCCGCTACAGAGTAGGCCCTTCCCTGGGATACCGCCAACCGACACTGAGTCGCAGACGGCACCCCAAGAAGTCCCTGCCTGTGCGTTTGTACATTATAACTTTTTAATGTTGCTTTCTGGATGCTGAACCATTATAAACGTTCACAAGATAGCACCCAGCATGTGAAAATGTGCAGTTCCCTGTCCTTTAGTACTCCTTCCTACAAGATAAGCACTCTCCTGTGCCCCAGGGCCATCTTTAAAAGCTGTTAGAGGCTTCCAGACTGTTTAGAGCCCAAAATAAGGGCAGAGTGGTCTTAAATGTAAAAGGCAGGAGGAGAAAATAGCTCCTTTTTTTTCAGAGGAAATATAGTAATTGATTTCGGGACTCTTCAGATACCCCTTTTGATATGATGGCTTGTTGTTTTTTTGTTTGTTTTTTTGCTATGACAAAATAAAAATTAAGCTGTGGTTAGTAAGTCTCATATTTGTTCTACAACAGCTTATATCTGCCATATTGGGGTAAAAGAGATATTAAGTAACAGAACAATCTAAACATAGGATGGAAGCTGAAATGTAAAAGGATTTCCTCGTATTCTTCATATTCTGCAACAAATCACCTCCTTCTTCTTCTTCTCCTTCTCCTTCTCCTTCTTCTTCTTCTTCTTCCTCCTTCTCCTCTTCCTCCTCCTCCTTTCTCTCTCTCTATATATAAATGGATGTGTGTATGAATGTTCCAACATAACTCTGGAATGCCTTGAGCAATTTCAACTGAACTTGGTACACATATGACTTACCCTCTGGAAACAAATACTGTGGGAATAAGACACCCCTAACATCCCTCGGGGGTGGGGTGTGCCTTAAAATGGCTGCTACTGTATAGCACAGTGGAGTTGCCATGGTAACAGCTTCACAGTATTCCACAAGAGGGCTCCCTCTCAGCCCTCCAAAAAAAATGTCAGTTGATTGGCCAAGTGCAATCAAACACTACAAAAATGAAACACCAGCGTAGACAAGAAACTCCCGAGGAGAGGAATAGAAGACTGGCGATGCTGCGCGAGAGACAGTACAACAGCCTGAGTCCTGACTACAGAATTTTCCTGTCTAATACAGGATTGGGATAAATTTATTTATTTATTTATTTATTTGACTTGTATGCCGCCCCCTCTCCAAAAGGACTCGGGGCGGCTCACAACTAAAATCACACAATAAATTATTTACCTAAAACCAAATTAAACCAAACAAGTCAAATCTGAATTAAAACCCCACGGTTAAAACAAACATCAACCCCCACCCCCCAGGAGGTCAGCACAACCCGGACTGCGCAAATAACCAGGTTTTTAGATCATGGCGGAAGGTGCGGAGATCGGTGGCCGACCGGATAAATGAATCCCCGGGCAACACCGGATTATCAGCTAGTAGTTAAAAAGAAAGCCCATGTTTCCAGATGAAGAATTCATTTCCAACAAATTAAAAAAGGAGATTCCTTTGCTATGAATATTATCCTACAGGTCAGAAAAGTTTCCTAGGTAAGATACTTGAGGACTGCATGCTCATTGCCCCCCACCCCAAAATGGATTTTGCAACTCTAAAGCATAAAAAGCAAATTTTCTTGGCAGAAATGGTGAATATTTCGCTTTCCCTCTGATGCTTACTGAGCAGTTTTCAAGTTGTCACTTGGCAGAAGTTGAGACTTACAAAGTACAAATCCATGAATTGTGAGCTTTTTACAGGTGTAGAATGCTGGCCTTAGCAAAAAATTTCATTCGTGTAGCAAAGCTGTTAATTTACCAAGCCAATTAAAGAAAAAAAATGCCCACTTAATAAAAGAGTGGGAATAGATGGGTTTAAAAAATTAGTTCAGGTTTTAAATAATACATCTGAAAGAATGTTGAGAAATCCAGGACATTTGTGTTTGGATGAATCGCATAATTGCATGTCTTTTGGACACTTCCCCCACCCACCCAAAAAATTCCAGTTTCAGGAGGGTGAGAAGCAAAAGAGTGGGAAATATTAAGAGAGTGTACCTGCCTGCGTTGCTGATTTTGGGGTTATGCCAGCTCATGAAGTAGCTTAAGCTGTCTTTGTGGGATGTCTTGTTTCATTAAACAACACGGACGGCAACCTTCTTTTCAAGCATGCTAATCTCTTAGAATCCATCAACTTTGCTGCTAGTCATCCTCTTCTTTTTTCCTTCCATCTTTCTTAACATTAGAGCCTAGGTACTGAATTAAGCATGATTGATTGATTATGTGCTAGCAGCATCAGCATCAACTGTTGGTGACCACATAGATTTTCTCCAAGATGATCTGTCCCCAACCTGGTAAACAGATAAACAGATAATCAGAGTTGAAAGGGACCTTGTAGGTCATCTAGTCCAACCCCTGCCCAAGCTGGAGACCTACACCATTTCTGACAAATGGCAGTCCACTCTTCTCTTGTCTCGTGATGAAGCCCCACAACTCCGAGGGCAAGCTGTTCCATTGGTTGATTGTTCTCATTGTCAGAAAGCCTTATTTCCAGGTTAAATCTCCTTGTTCAGTTTCCATCCATTATTCCTTGTCTGGCTACAGGCTTTGCAAAATAGCTTGACCCCTTTCCTCTCTATGCAGCCCTCAAATATTGGAAGACTATGTCTCCTCTGGTCCTTCTCTTCACTAGACTAGCCATGCCCAGTTCCTGTAACCGTTCTTCATATGTTTTAGTCTCCAGTCCCCTAATCATCCTGGTTGCTCTTCTCTGTACTTTTTCTAGAGTCTCAACATCTTTTTTATAATGTGGTGACCAAAACTGCCACTGAAACAAAGTCCATTGACTTTGCTGTTAATTGTCCTCTTCTCTTTCCTTCCATCTTTCCTAGCATTAATCTAGGTACTGACTTAACCGTGATTAATTGATTGATTGATTGATTGATTCATTCATTCATTCATTCATTCATTCATTCATTCTGTACCATCATCAACATCAGCTCTTAGTGATGACATATATTTTCTGCAAGATGATCTGTCCCCAACCTGGTATTTATAATGGTGCACTGTCACCACTATAACTTCAAAGTCTAGGTACTCAATTAACCATAAATGACTGGGTTCAAGCCATGTATCAAGATTTACAGATCACATTGACTTGATTTACAGAACACATAAAACCCGACAGATAGGTGGTATTATAACTTAATGTGTAAACCCAGTCAATATTGGGCCACTAATTAGAGCTGCAGTGGCACAGTGGTTAGTATGCAATACTGCAAGCTAATTAGAAACACACATTAGAATAACAGAGTTGGAAGTGACCTTGGAGGTCTTCTAGTCCAACCCTGCTTAGGGAGGAAACCCTACACCACTTCAGACAAATGGTTATCCAATTGTCAGGATTCCAGTGATCACCCTAATTAAATCATGAGCCTTGAGCCAAACTTCAAAAAACTTCAAAGACTTCGGGCATTCCAGGTTGAGCCCTCGCTTAACGGGAGGCGGTTTGCGACCGTCTACCCACCGCAGCTCCAGCTCTTTTGTCTGAGAGCCCTGATCCCATGGCTCAAGGCTGAAGCTGCCTCAGGGCGGCAGAGAAAGGGAAAGCCAGACGGAGAGGGAGCTTGATCTCCCTCTGAGTCTGGCATTTTTCCTCCTCAAGATGACAAGAAGCAGTGGTCAATATGGCCACTTTGAAGAGAAGGTCTCAACTGGATTAAGATTTGTGCAGGAGGAAAAGAAAGAAGGGACAGCAGAAGAATCGGAGTATTGGAAGGTAAATCAACAAAGGTACCGGACTAAGATAAAACGTATTTTTAAAAAGAAAAAGAAACGGCAAGTATCAAGTGAAGGAAAAAATAGTAAAATATTTTGATGAAGCTATAAGGGGCCGAAACTGGAAAGGTGAAGCTGCATAAGAATTTAAGTTGCAGGCCTCAAAACCCTGAATATTAAAACAAAAGGAAAGGGAGAAGATTTTAGACAGAGTGCCACTAGTGGATAAAAATTGAATTTAAAGAAGAAGGAAAATATCTTGTCTTTGTGGATTGAATTACAATTCTAAACAAATATTAAACAAAAAAAGCAAGAACTACAGAAGGTGAAAGTTTGAACTTAAATAAAAGACAGACTGCTGGATTAGCTGGTGACATTGATACAGACTCTACATGGGCTGAGATTTTGAAAATTTAAAGAAGAAGAAATAAGGAAAATAAAAACTTTGTGGCCATACAAGGAATTAAAATGGAATCTAAAAGCATAAAAGAACTACTACAGGAAGTGACTGAACCATTTGGCTTGTTGTAGAAGACATGGAAATGGCGAATAAAGAACAAGAAGAAGGAACTTGAAAGGGAGGAGCCACAAGGGAAAGCCATCCAAAGAGACAACTAAAAAGATCACTACAAATAAAAGGGAAAGGAAGGGTGGTCCAAAAATGAAACCTAAGAAAGCAAATTAAAAGGGGAACATTAATGAATTAGGGCAAGGTAGAAAGGCCCAGAAGAAAAGAGAGCAGAAAAGGTAATGAGAGAGAGGGATTCAAATTGGATGGAGAAGGATATAGCAGAAAGAGGGAGGAGGGGAACAAGAAAAGGAGCAGAAGATAGAGAAATATGGGAATTATATAATGAAGAAAGAACCACATATAGAGATAATGGCTATGTATTAAAGAAGGGGGTTCTGCATGGAGAAGATGGGTATTAAGAATATACCAGAATTATTAAAATATAAAACAATAGAGGCTACTGACAATAATCTTTTTTAGATGAATACACTCTACCTCCTTTACTTATAAAAAGGTAAATGTTGAAAGATAAATTGAATTAATTGAAATAATTCTTGAAGATGTTTAAAATGAGACTTGTCAGTAACCAAGGTTAATTATTTTTACTATTACTTTGAAATTATAAATAAACTTTAAATTGGGGATATGTGTTGCAGAACCACTGAAAGATATATAATGTTATGTAGCTTTTCTTCTCTTCTTTTTCTTATTCTATCTTTGGCTGAAAGGGAATGATTATTATAATGTTAATATGTTAATCACTGAGGTACACTTTCAAAGTAGTAAAGGGGGTAAGTCTAGGTTTTGCACTTTTGTGTTAAAGCTTGTATTGATTTTAGAGTTATGGAAAGAACATGTGTGATGCAGAAAGGGCAAATCTGACTTGATAAAGAAATATGTAAATGATAAAAGAGCATTAATAATGTGAAGATAGTTTTGACTTCGGTTGAGCCTTCTCGAGAACAGGCGGCGGTTGTGATCGCCCCCGACCCAGCCTGGTTTCGAGCCGAGAGCCCCGATCCTGCAAGGTTCGGGCTGAAGCTGCCTCAGAGGGGCGGGCGAGAAAGGAAATCTGCCAGCCAGAGTGAGGGGAGCCGATCTCCCCTTTGTCTGGTCTCTTCCTCCGAAGATCAGAAGCGGTGGTCAAAATGGCCACCTCGAAGAGAAGGTCTCAACGGACTAAGATTGGTGCAGGAGGAAAGAGAGAAGTCGACAGCAGAGGAACCGGGAGTATCGGATGGTAAGATCAAGGCACCCGGGATTAAGATAAAGATGAGTTTTGAAAAAGAGAAACAGAAGCGGCGCAGTTCCAAGTGAAGAAAAATAAGTAAAATATTTTGACAGCTATAAGGGGCTTCGAACCGGAAAGGAAGAAGCCAGCAGAACTTAAGTTTGGGGCTCGGAAAACTTTGATTATCAAAATAAAAGGAAAGGGTTAAGACTCTGTGCAGAAAGTGCCACTTTGTGGAGAAAAATTGGAAGCTAAAGAAGTAAGAAACTATCTTGTTCCTTTGTGGATTGGAGCTACATTTTTAAAGACGCAGGACTTATAGAAAGTGAAAGCTTGAATACACAAAGACGGATTGCCGGACTAATTGGTAATATTGATATAGATTCTGGACCTGGGTTAGGATCATAGAAAATTTAAAGAAGAAGAAACAAGGAAAATTAAAATTTTGGTGGTCATCCAAAGAATTAAAAATGGAGTTTAAAAGTATGAAAGAACTGTTACAGGAAGTGACTGAACTAACTTGGCATGTTGCAGAAAATATGGGCATTCAATGAATAAAGAAGAAGAAGCCGGAAAGGGTGGAGCCAGCAAGAGAAAGCCATTTTAAAAAGACAATTAATACAAAGATTAATACAAATAAAAGGGAAAGGAAGGGTGGCTAAAAACGGAACCTAAGAAAGTATCTAAAAGGGGAACATTTAATAAATTAAGCATGCCAGAAAGGTTCAGAAGGAAAGGAACAGAAAGGTAAGAGAGAGAGGGATTCAAACTGGATAGAGAAGGGGAGAGCAGGATAATAGGGAGGAGAAGGGACAGCACGTTTAAAGCTATTTTAAGAAGACAATTAACACAAAGATTAATACAAATAAAAGGGAAAGGAGGATGGTCAAAAAATGAAACTTAAGAAGGTAATTAAAAAAGGAACATTTATGAAAGGCATGTTAGAAAGGTCCAGAAGGATAGAGAGCAGAAAGGTAAAGAGAGAGAGAGGGATTCAAACTGGATAGAGAAGGGGATAGCGGGATAAAAGAGGAGAAGGAACAAGAAACAAGAACAAAAGATAGAGAGATACGGAATTACATAACAAAGAGAGAAACTTGTTTGCATAGAGACAATGGCTGACGTATTTAAAAGGGGGTTCTGCATGAAGAAATGGTAATAAGAATTGTAATTATAAAAGTGTAAAACATAGGGGTTACTGACAATTTTACTGGTAAAAGGTCATTTTTTCATTCTTATCCACAAAAGAAAGCTAAATGATGATTAGATGAATTGAATTAATTGAAATGATTTTAGAAAGTGCTAAAAATGGATTTGTCAATAACCAAGATTAGTTATTTTTATTATTATTTTGGAACCATAAATAAATTTTAGGGGGATATGTGTTGCAGAACCCAACCGATTAGAGATATATTGTAAGGGAGCTTTTTCCATTTTCTTTTTCTTTTTCTCTATCTTTCGTTTTGAAGGAATGACTATGATTATGTTACTATATTAACCACTGAGGTGTCACTTTCAAAGTAGTAAAAGGGGCAAGTCTAGGTTTTTTTTTTCATTCTTTTAGTGTTAACATGGGTATGGATTTAGAATTATGGTGAGAATATGTGATGAAAGGGCAAATCTGACGGACAAAAGAATTCTGTAAATGATAAAAGAGTATTAACAATGTGAAGATAATTAAAGGTTAGACATGGATGAACTTTATCTTTAATATGATGGGCAAATATATTGTTATTTGTAAGATTTATACATGAAGTTTTTAAAATATATATGTATATTTGCAATTAACTCGAAATGAACTGGGGGCTATACAGAATGAGATTAAGATTTGAGATTAGGATTAATTTTTTGACCCTTTGTCCGCTAAAATGGAATAGAAGTGAAGTCAAATGTTTAAAAGGAATATAGATCTACTGTCACATTTGCATGTAAAAGTGATGACTCGGGAACATGCTGTCTACTGAAAAGAGCTGTTTAAAAAATTGTTAAAAATTGAATAAAATTTGGTTAAAAAAAAA
>CM019149.1:39257168-39538058 GCA_009733165.1 Naja naja | reverse complement strand
AAACAACATTATTGTTATTTGCTGGCTTGCCAATGAATCTTAGTGGCACGTTCTGTGTGGTCTTAAAAGGCTGTTAGACCCCATCTCATGTAACCTCATGTAACCTCCAAGCTAGAACCATAAGTATCCAGAATTTCTAGCAAAAGTTTTTCTTAGTTCTGTTTCAATATGGTAGAGGCTGAATTTGAGCAGTGAATGAGGGAGATGACCTCAAGGGAAATTGGCAAGAACCATGACATTAGCAGAGAGGGCTGAAATACACCATAGGTTCTGGGAAACATGATCGAATCAGGCAAACTCCTCTCTGATTCACTGGGATATAAAAAGAAAAAGAGATAAAGTACAGTCAGGCTTGCATGATTCTGTTATTATACCCTATCACAAAAAATTATACATTTAGACTTCTAGATCTATAGATCTAGATCTATAGGCTGACAGTGTGGGACTTTTTTACATTCAGTTCTCTTGCAGTGATCAACTATGGCCCTGCAACTTCTATAACATCTTCTGCCTTGTGAGTTTATTTGAACATATCTACTCAAGTTATAAGTCAAGTTGAAGATGAGGTTACAGTCTTTTTTTCATGTCTTCCTGAATGTTGTTCAATCTTTCCATTTGTTTAGACTTAATGATGTTTTGAAGGAGAAGCAACCATTCTCACTCTATAAACATGTTATTAATTCTTCCTGCATTCTTTCAGTCACTAATAATGTGCCGAGCTGTCCCTTCCCTACACCAATCTTATTTGATTAACTGTCTGCATTGATAGGGCCTCTGGCTTCAAGACATGTCATTCTTCACTGTAATTAGTGACAATCAAAAAAACAACACAGTCATCAAAAAGCAAACTCTTGGATCTGTTCTGTGAAGGGTGTGGTAATAACATCTTTTGCATCCATGTGACTTCATCACAAAGCTTGTGGATGGGAAAATTTGAGACCCAGGGAGTCCTCTCCCACCATTGCAGCACGACCACATTAAATTTACTTACCTCTCATCTGCTTTTATAAACTGCTGCATTTGCCAGCACTCATAGAAAGTTTGAGAGCCAGTGGGTGTAGTAATTACAGCATCAAACTAGAAACCAGGAGACCATGAGTTCTAGTCCTGCCTTGGGCATGAAGCCAGTTGCATGACCTTGGGCCAGTCATTTTCTCTCAAGTTATGCTCATTAAATTGCTAACTTATCTTATATATGCCTCTGTGGGAAGCCCCCACTCTCCCAGAGAATGAAATATTTTGGGGAATATTAAAAGAGTATATCCTCAAAGAAGAAATGGAGAAAATTTTTAACAAAGGCAGAAAGCAATCCCGGTCTTCCTGCCATAGGAAAACAGGTTCAAATCAAGAAACTTGAAGAGGCTGGTCTTTAGGAATGCAGATTTTGTATCCATTCAGGAAGAATGGGCCAATCTATTCATAAATAAAGTGCCTTCAGCCACAAGCTCTCACCAAAGGCCAGAGCTGATGGGATTAAGAATTTCCATTCCTCCACCCAAATTCTAAGGACAGGACAGGACATAATAGGATTAACCTACCACCACTGAAATAGTAAAAGACAAAAGGCTCACTACATTGCACAACCCCCTGGAGCATCTCAATCACCAAACCCCAGAACCCTATACAAATCCATCCACTCACTCAGCCATTTTGTCATTTTGTCAGAAACATGCTGCTGTCACTGAAGTTTCTGGAAACCAAATGAAGAGAGACCTTCTTTCCTTGTAGCCAGCCTCCATTTTATTTCTAGCATCTTTCTTCCAACTTGGAACTAGACTGGGTTTTTCTTCCTACACCTCCTGTAAAAAGTTACTCATTTTCAGACCAACTGAAGAACTGTAAGGATTTGGGCTGCAGATAATCCATCTGAGTATTTAATCATGGCAGCAAACAGATGAAAACTTGAATATTTTGCTGCCTTCTAATAGTCATCACGATTTTTGCTGTCAAAATTTGATAGACAAGAGTAGTGTTTTTAAGATGTGTGGATTTCAACTCTAATTCTGGGAGTTGAAGTCCACACATTTGCCAAGTCTGAAAAACTGCCCTAAAACAAAAGGGATTTCACTAGTTGACAGCTCTGTAATTTTAATACAAGCAAAACAGTGCCAGTAGAAATGGTTTTATTGTAATGGGAGAAAGATTAAAACATATTAACATTGGGCACTCTTGGTTTAAAATGCCTCAGAGATATTAAATAAATGTTTAATGCTTGCAGTTGTACTTGTACACTTTATCTTTCAAACAAATCATGCTATTAATTAAATATAAACACATTCCTGGGAGAGTCAAATCACAGTTTGCTTGAGTTAAATATGACACAAAGGACAGGTAAGTTATTTACCATGTCAGCATTTCTACAATCCATGTCATTTAAGTGTGTCTAACCTCCCCCATGTGGGCATGGTTCCCTGCCATATCATCAGCATGTCTGCCCAAACCACAGATCCCTAAAGTACATCATCAATATACATCATAATGTATATAAATTGTACATCAAAGTAAATGCATTGAAATGAGGTAGCATCCCCTGTCATTAATTAGCTAATCTTGATCTAGTCCTAGATTTTAACAACTCCCCTAAAATATCAATGGAAACTGTCTCTACATCTACAAAAATGAATGTAAGAAATATAGGGCCATACACTGGTATCAGGAATTTTGGGAGTTGAAGTCCACAAGTCCTAAACTTGCCAAGTTTGAAGACCCTTGACCTAAGCTGTGTCAGATGATCCTAAGTGTTATTTTTATCCATATGTGATTTGCCATGACCTTCTCCCACACCATATGAAATGTTGCCTTTGCTGTTGTCACTAATGTAATCAGCTTCTTCCAGAATCTTTTTATATCCCTATTGCCTGATATATGGCCCTGCTAGCTTTATCTGGGAAGAACTTCAGGAATCTAATGCCAACCGCCCTGTGTGGGCGCACAGGCAGGGTCTCCTCGGGGTGCCGTCTGCGACACAATGTCGCTTGGCGGCGACCCAGGAGAGGGCCTATTCTGTGGTGGCTCCCACTTTGTGGAATCTTCTTCCGCTTGAGCTCCGTTTGGCTCCCGATCTTCGCTCCTTCCGCCATGATTTGAAAACTTGGCTCTTCCTACAATCTGGGTTGTGCTGATTCTCCTGGGTTGGGGTCATTTAATTGGGGTTTTAAACGTTAATTCGGCTTAAATGTTTAATATCTTTTTAATTAATTTAATTTATTTACTGTTGTATTTTAATTGTAAGCTGCCCCGAGTCTTCGGAGAGGGAGCGGCATATAAGTCGAATAAATAAATAAATAAATAAATAAATCTTGCTGGGAAATTTATGTCTTTCTTTATTTTAAAGATTTCTATGACTGCCCATCTTAAAACACGATATATATCCTTGCCATACTGTCTCAGTGTTCTTAACTTATCTCTCGCAGATATGCTTCCTCCCCACCCCTCTCCTTGCCATGTTGAGGCAGCCTAGGAAGGCTTGAGGGTGACTGAACAGAATGCTGGAATAGAAACACTGAATACGGATTTTATTATTTCCCCAAAGAAAATCGATCTTGCAAATTTAAGTCATCTACAAGGCTTTAAGTGTATTTATAGATCGCTAAAGTTTTGTTGGACCATGAAAAAAACTAGACAGGAGGAAAATTGAATCATTTAAGTTGTAGTGCTGCAGAAGGCTCCCGGATAGCTAAGATGACAAACAAGCAAGTACTGGAGCATATAAAACCAGACATATCGCTGGAAGGAAAAATCACAGAATTCCACCTTACTTATTTTGGCTGTGTCATGTGATCAAATTCAATGGAAAAGGCAGTTATGCTCAGAATGATCAGCGGTGAAAAGAAACAAGGCCACCAAGTGGCTGGACTCCATCAGTGCTGACACCAGCCAGAGCATAAAACAAATGAAAAAAGTTGTACGAGATTGGAAAACGTGGAGGGACTGTTTCATAAAGCCACCAAGAATCAATTGAGCACTTAGTATCATCATCATCATATCATCACCACCATCATCATCATCATTTGCATGTTAGGATAGAATGTTAATGTTAGATTTTTAAAATAGATTTTCTCCCTCTTTTCATGCATTGTTTTTAATGTATGATACTTGGATGTTTTGCGTGTCTTAACTGTGGCTGAATATGAAACATATAATGTTGCACATATATCTGTATAATGGTCTAATAATATGACTGTGACTGTCCTGAGAGAAATATATCTCCATATTCAAACCTATTGTGATGACCCAGGGTGGGATACAAAATAAACACAGTCATGAAAACAGGCGAAGCCCCTTCACTTTGCTTCAAAGCTCCAAATATCCTTAACTGGAGAAAAAACCTCCCCCACAAGCAGTTATGAAAAGAAGGAAATGCCATTTAAAATAAAAATTATACGAGTAAAAACAACACAAACCACATTGAAGCAATTAAGGGAACCAGGCAAGATAAGGGCTTGAAGACGTCCACAGATATCGGAACACACACTGGGAAGGACACCAAACTCAGAGAGGAACAACAGACTAGAGATATTTCCATGCTTTGTTTCCAGCACTGGCCCATATGCATGTCCATCCTTTTAACCAGTTCTCACAGCTGCAGCCCATGAAGAGGATCAAGGCCTTTTCCTCTCCTGTAGACCATGCCATTCACGTCTCTCCCTTATCCTCTCCTCCCTGCGTGCCCTAGGATGGAGAAGGGATGGGCCTGGGTCTTCCTCTGACTGCCCAGCTGGCCTCTGCCCTTCCCCAGCCTCCTCCCCAACCTCCGGAGCCACACTTCCACTCCCTGTCGGCTATTCCTCCTCTCCCTCAGAGTCAGTCTCCAACAGGAGCATGACACCTATTTTATGGAAATGCAGCTTCTTGACTTGAGGAGTTGACCAGCTGTTACACAAAACATGAAAGAATTACAATTATGCTACTATTCTAGGGACATCACTCTACAATTCTAAGCTATTTCTGGTTTAAGAACATCTGATTTACAGACAAATCTTACCTACAAATGGGCTGAAGCTGCACAATGTTTTCATGAACCACCGAAGTTGCGTGCTTTTAACATAGAGTCTGTTTTGAGCAGTTCATGAAAATACTGTGTGGCTTCAACAGTCTATCAGGTCGAGGAAAATGAACTCCATCCACCACTATCAGTACTGGTGGTCCTCAACTTACAACAGTTCATTTAATGACCTTTCAAAGTTACAACAGCACTGAAAAAAGTGAGTTTTTCACACTTATGACCATTGCAGCAGCCCATGGTCACCTGATCACAACTTGGATGCTTAGGAACTGGTTCATATTTATGATGGTTGCAGTGTCCCGGGGTCCTGTGATCTCCTTTTACAACCTTCTGACATGCAAAATCAATGGGAAAGTCAGATTCCCTTAACAACCATGTTAGTAACTTAACAGCTGCAGTGATTCACTTAACAACTGTGGCAAGAAAAGTCATAAAATGGGGCAAAATTCATTTAACAACTGCCTCACTTAGCAACAGAAATTTTAGACTCAATTGTGGTCGTAAGTTGAGGTCTACCTGTAATAGGAAGCCCAGTCATAAGTATGAGTTCCTGTCAGCTAGCCAACAGTTCCAATTTACACACAAATTTGTATTAAAGACAGATTTAGGAACTGATTCTTAATCCAGGGGCTGCCTGGATTATATAAAATTTTTTATTATATAAATTTTTAGCCAATGATAGCCTATTGGAAGAATACATACTTGGTGAAATTTTCTTCATAATATATTCACCCAAAGAAGCTGGGTGACTTTATTCCCAGGGTTCTTTAGAACTTATTTAGAGATGATTAACTTATAATTGATAGGATCCTTTATTTTGCTACACACCTCTCCAACTTCCACAATTTCTAACTGTTATGTATGTTGGTTTGAATGTCATTGGTTTAGTTTGAATTGTTCTTGTAAAATGTCAAATAGGATTGGTTTAAAAAGTGCGGGAAAAGCCTGCACTCTGATTGGCTGGCAACTACGGCTGCTGGCTATAAGTAGCAGCTGTAGCCCAGCCAAGTTGGGTCCATTCGAGCCGTAATCACTAAATAAACTCTTCACTGAAGCTCTCCGCGTCTGACTCTTCATGCAAACTTAACACTGGCGACGAGGATGGGATTCCCCTGAAGAGAAGACAACGCGGAAGCAAGCAGAAGAGCGAGATGGCTGCGCTGAACACCCCCCCCAGCCCCGTTCGATCCGGCGCAGAAGACTGGGAATCGATATCGATCACTTCCAAATGTATTTGGAAGGAAACGACCTCACCGACATCTCCGAGAAGCGGAAGAGGGCAGTCTTCCTTATTCACTGTGGTCCGACAGTCTTCAAGATGGCGAAGGCATTGGCGGGAGCTGCAGACGTGAAGGTAATGGAATGGCCTGATTTAGAAAAGCTTTTAAGAGCCCATTACCCCCACAAGTATCGTGCCTCATTAAGAGACACGAGTTTTACCATCGGGATCAAGGGGAAAACATTAACGACTTTGTGGCAAGCTTAAGAGACATTGGGGGTGCATGCGAGTTTAACAGCTTGGAGGCCATCGCGATCGGTTTGTTCTAGGCCTCAAAGACAAGGTGCTTCAGAGCAAATTATTATTAAAACCTAAGATCACGTTAAAGGAGGCCATAGAAGAAGCTTCTTCAGCAGAAGCCACTAAGTCCTGACCTGGCTCAACCTTTTAAGTCCAGGCAAACTGAATTATCTGTATTAAGAAGATGTATTTTGTGAGGTAACAGGGTGGTTATTCCTGCAAAACTGCAAAGAGAGGTTTTGGAAATGTTACATGAGGGTCATCCTGATATTGTAAGGATGAAGGGATTAGCCAGGAGTTATGTATGGTGGCCAGGTATTGACAAAATGGTTGAAAACTGGGTTGCATCTTGTCCCAACTGTCAGGTAGTCAGGCCTGCCCCACCTCTCACCCCACACAGGAATGGGAATGTCCTAGGGGCCCATGGTCCAGGATTCACATTGATTTTGCTGGACCTACCAGAGGGCACACCTTTCTTATTATAGTAGATGCATATTCCAAATGGCTAGAGGTAATCCCATGGCATCCACCACAACTGATGCTGTCATCAAGCAGCTTAAAAGCTTTTGTAACACATGGGTTACCTGATGTTCTTGTCTCTGACAATGGCCCTCAATTTACATCCAACCCTTTTGAATCTTATCTAGCACAACTGGGTATCAGACATGCCCTGACAGCCCCTGGGCACCCTTCGGCTAACGGCTGGGCTGAACACATGGTACGTTTTACCAAGGAAAAGCTTCAGCAATTGGGTCCTGGGGACATCACTGAGAAAGTTGAAAAACTTCTTAGTGTTCAGCACATCACTCCTAACCCATCAACTAACTTATCCCCAGCAGAGTTGTTGATGGGGAGGAAACTTAGGTCTTCCCTTGAAGGCCTTCATCCCACTTACGCACCCAACGCACCACTAGATTCCACTAGCAAAGTTCGCACATTCAGTGTGGGTGATTCTGTGTATGCTAAGAACCTTATGGGTGAACCTTTGTGGATTCCTGCTGAGATAACTCAAATCACAGGCCCTTGTTCTTACAGGGTGCAAACAGAGGATGGAGTCCTCTGGAGCAGGCACATTGATCAGCTTAGATCCAGGTTACCTCAGGAACATCGCACTTGTTCCTCTCTAGTTCCCATACCTAATGTCAATTCTAGGGGGGAAGGGGAGGAACAGGAGGATAATCAGCAAGCAAAATCCACCCCATGTGTAACGAGCCATTACGACAGGAACCATCCCAAAACCTGTCACAATGCCAAAATCCATCCTTACAAGTGGAAGATTGCACATCACTACCTGACTTGGGTGCTGACATTGGGCTGGAGATGGGTTGGGAGGAGAGACCAGATTCTAACAATCAAACAGGGTCTTCTTTCACAGGAAGTCCAAGTGGGGAAATGTCAGCAGACACATTTCCTCTCTCACTGGGTGAGAACATTAAAACTTCTGAACCACGAAGGTCTCAACATACACATAAGAGCCCCACCTATTTAAAAGAATACATTAGATAGGTTGGGGTTTGGTATGGACTGAACCTAGTGGGGAGGAGTGTTATGTAAGTAGGTTTGAATGTCATTGGTTTAGTTTGAATTGTTCTTGTAAAATGTCAAATAGGATTGGTTTAAAAAGTGTGGGAAAACCCTGCACTCTGATTGGCTGGCAACTACGGCTGCTGGCTATAAGTAGCAGCCGTAGCCCAGCCAAGTTGGGTCCATTCGAGCTATAGTCACTAAATAAACTCTTCACTGAAGCTCTTCGCGTCTGACTCTTCATGCAAACTTAACACTAACTAATCGGCATGGAACAAAAGATCTCATGATTTAATCAGAATGTGAGATGCCCAAAAGGCTACAATCCACTAGAGAAATGACTGGGTAGTAAAAGATAGAAGATCTAAGTACATCCTTCACTTACCCCACATTCAAGGGGTAAGAATTTTTCTGAAATGTTCTTCTCTTAATTTTTAATCCTTTTTTCTTTTTTGCATTGAACGGAATGAGAATGGTAAGGAAAAGTAATGAATGAAATGATGACACAATACTGTTTTTTGATATTGTATTATTATTATTATTATTATTATTATTATTATTATTATTATTGTTGTTGTTATTATTATATGCCACCCTATCTCCTGAAGGACTCAGGGCGGCTTACATTAAGAAAAAGAGCAATACAAAAGTTAAAACAGAGCCTTGGTGGCTCAGGCTGTAAATGCCTGCTCTTAAGATCTAGCTGTCTACAATTACTGTAGGCTCGAATCCCACCAGGCTCAAGGTTGACTCAGCCTTCCATCCTCTCGGGTAGGTAAATTGAGGACCCAAGATTTTTGGGGGGCAATTAGCTGACCTTGTAAAAATGCCACTTAGTAATAAGCAGGCATATACAATGGAATGAAGGCTATTGCTGTGCACACTGGGTTGTATCCCAAAATTGTAAGCACCTGAGTCTTCGGAGAAGGGCTGCATATAAATGTAATTTAAAAAAAAAATTAAATAGAAAATCTCACTAAACTAATAAAAGTATAAAACTAACTCCTAAAATCCCATGCATGCACGATCCCTCCATGCCCTGCGTATCTCTGCGCATGTGTGCATGACCCCCAGCGCATGCTGCACATCTCTGCGCATGCGCATGTGTTTCCGCCCCCCTGCCCCTCCACGTATACATGCCAGATATCCGACAATCAGCTGTTGGGCGGCGGCGGCACGCATGCATGTGCAGTGGGGATCTTCCAGGTGAGTTCTCGCATGCTGGGGAAAATGGCTCTGCATGCCACTTCCAGCATGTGTGCCATAGGTTCACCATCACGGGTATAAGGTCTCCTGCTTGAGCAGTATGTGGTTTCTTGAGACTGACCGATGAAACTCTGGAGGGATTGTGAAGTTGGAAGGAATGGATGTTTAATTCAACTCATTAAAAAAACAATGGCTGAAGTTTCATTCCAGGTCAATGTAATGTTAAAATATCTCCTCTGGAGGACATCAAAATGCTATGCAGAGAGTAGAAGCAGTTACTAAAAAAGTTTCCTCTGGGTTGTTGTGCTGTACTTTCTTCTCTTCGTGTTTCATATTTAATTTCTTAAGCAAAGAGATATTTGATCCTCTGACTTTCCCGAGAATCCATTAACCTCTCCTTGCAGTCATGTATAATTCTTATTTTTTTTCCTCAGTTGAGTCATCGTAGCTTGTCATCCTCAAGGAGCAAAGTACCGTCTAGTATTTCTTATAAGGCAGAAATGAAAAATCAGATGCACATAGTTTGAGCATGACTTGTCTTGAATAATTGATAGATAAAAAAGCTCAGTGGGAAGAAACACATTAAAATTAATCTGAGATAGCTTAGAGAAATGCAGCTTTACCTCATGGTGGATACAACCACATACAAAGTTCCCAGCTCAGTGAGAAGATCTGCGTGGGGTATTTTCCCTTCTGGGCTAAGAAGTTGGTTGCTAGGCACCAGTATCCTCAGAGGTTAATGAAGGACATCCATAATAAATTAGATGAAATCAATGCACAGTGCCTTTAAAAAGGAAAATCAATTGAGAGGTTTGAGTTTTCTAACACTTGTTCCTCATCAATTCCTTGTACTGGTATACAGCACTTCCTGGCTTTTCTCCGATCACAAGTCTACCAGATGAAAATGAATGATTGAGGTCTCAAGGAATGCATTTAACCAGTCAAACAGAATCCTGCTTCTCTCCTTGAGTGGTTTCCATCCATGTTTCTTGTCTTGTTTTCTGGTGCTTTGGAAATAACTTGACCCCCTCTTCTGTGTGGCAGCCCCTCAAATACTGGAATAACTGCTATCGTGTCACTCCTGGTCTTCCTTTTTTCTACACTAGCCATAACCCAATTCCTGCAACTGTTCTTCATATGTTTTAGTCTCCAGGCCTTTAATCCCCTAGTTGCCCTTCTCTGCATTTTTCCCCCCAAAGCTTCAACATCTTTTGTGTAATGTGGTGACCAAAACTGGATGCAGTATTCCGGGTGTTGTCTTACTAAGGTTTTATAAAACGGTACTCCTCTATCTCATATATTCATGGATCCTTGCTCATGTTCATCCCAATTAGGCTGGAGCCAGCATGTTGCACTAGGCCAACAAGATAAAAGCAAAATGTACAAGAATCTCCTTCCCTGGCCCCCTTTGCTTCTCCATTTTTATTTTATTTTTCGCTTTTATCAAGCATGAATGGCAAGAAATGTACAAAAGAACAATAGAAGACAAAGGAATTCTCAGATTATTACACTAGGGATAAAAGTGAAATCTTTTTAAGCACTCCCCACATGCTGCACCATTTTTGGATCACACAAAGAACTTAAAGAATAGACCTTGGAATATTGCATCCAGTTTTGATCATCAGGATATAAAAAAGATATTGAGACTCTAGATAGAGTGCAGAAAAGAGCAACAAAGATGATTAGGCAGCTAGAGGCTAAAACATATCAAGAATGGTTGCAGAAATTGAGTGTGTCTAGTTTAAAGAAAAGAAAGATTGGGGATGATATAATAGCAGTGTTCCAATATCTAAGCAGCTGCCATAAAGAAGAAAGGTCAACCTATTTTCAATGCACCTGAAGGCAGGTCAAGAAGCAATGGATGGAAACTAATCAAGGAGAGAAGCAATCTAGAACTAAGGAGAAATTTTCTGACAGTTGAAACTATCAGTGGAACAACTTGCCTCCAGAAGTTGTGGATGTTCCAATGCTGGAGGTTGTTGAGAAGACATTGAACAACTATTTATCTGAAATGGTAAAAGGTTTCTGTTATGTATGCAGGTTTGAATGTCATTCGTTAAGTTTGAACTGTTCTTGTAAAATGTCAGAAATGATTGGTTTAAAAAGTGCGGGAAAACCCTGCACTCTGATTGGCTGGCAACTGCGGCTGCTGGCTATAAGTAGCAGCCACAGACCAGCCAAATGGGGTCTGTTATGAACTGTAGTCACTAATAAACTCTTCACTGAAGCACTTCACGTCTGATTCTTCATGCAAATCTAACACTGGCGATGAAGGTGGGATCTTCCCAAAGAGAAGACAACGCGGAGAAGAAGCCGAGAGAGATGGCTGTGCTGAACACCCCCAGCCCCGTCCCAGAAGACTGGGACTCGTATGCAGATCATTTCCAAATGTATTTGGAGGGAAACGATCTCGCTGACATTTCGGACAAGCGGAAGAGGGCGGTCTTTCTCACCCACTGTGGTCCGGCCATTTTCAAGATGGCGAAGGCATTGGCGGGAGCTGCAGACGTGAAGGTAATGGACTGGCCCGATTTAGAAAAGTTATTAACAGCCCATTACGCGCCACAAGTATCGTGCCTCATTAAGAGACACGAATTCTACTGTCGGGATCAAGGGGAAAGCGTTAATGACTTCATGGCAAGTTTAAGGGACATTGGGGTGCATGTGAATTTATCAACTTAGAAGAGGCCATGCGTGATCGATTTGTTCTAGGCCTAAAAGACAAGGTTTTGCAGAGTAAATTATTAATGAAACCTAAGATCATGCTTAAGGAGGCCATAGAAGAAGCTTCTTCAGCGGAAGCTACCAAGTCCTCAGCAGCAGCCATGAAGAAAATTAACAAGGCCAAGCCATCCTGATGTGGAAAAATCCACAACAACCCATTGCAAGCAATTACATTCTGATTCAGACTGTAGCGAGGTGGAGGAAGGAATTTATAGACTCAGAATGGAGAAGAAAAGGAAAGACCTTGGAAGAAAGAGGCAAGATTTTTATTGCAGAGGTTGTGGGGGCACCCCGCACTGAATGCAAGTTTTTGATACCATCTGTCTCCGTTGTGAAAAAGAGGTCACCTAGCAAGAGTCTGCAAATCATCCAGAACTCCACCAAGCAGAAAGAAGTTTCCTGACAAAGATTTCAAGCCTAACAACTTCAGTGAGAAAATGGGGCAATACAGAAGCAAATGGGAAGAATGAACTCATCAAACAGTCACCATTGGTCATTCTTCACCCTTAAGAAGCAGAAAAGTACATGTGAAGGTACTAATTGAAGGAAGGCCTTGCCAAATGGAAGTGGACTCAGGCTCCTATTTATCTATGGTGTCATGGGACACTATTCACAGGCTACTTCCCAACATTCAGAAGAAGCATTTCCAGAAGCAAGCACTGACTCTTAAAGACTACCAAGGGAACAAGATTCCAGTAGTTGGAACAAGAGAATTCATCGTGAAGTTCAAAGGCCACACCAAACGTTTGCCCCTGACCATCGTGGACAAGGACCGCCCAAGCTTGCTGGGACTTGAGTGGTTCAATCCACTAGGCATCGAGGTGACTGGCATCAATCACGTGAGCAACACTGAATGGGAGGAGGCCCTGAAGTCTGAGTTTCCAGAGGTCTTCAGCGACGGATTGGGCAAGTATATGGGGACCCCTATCACTTTCAACCTAGATCCCAAGGTGCCCCCAATTAAAGCCCAGAAGGGTCCCATTTGCCTTAAAGGAAAAATTGATGCAATTAGATAAACTAATAGCTCAAGGAGTTTTAGAGCCCACTGACCACTCCAGATGGGAGACACCCATAGTCACACCAGTCAAGACTGATGGGTCAGTGAGAATCTGTGGGGACTATAAGGGGACATTGAACCATGCACTTCAACAGAGCATATCCAGTTCCAGTGGTGCATCATTTATTACATTCACTTGGCAGGGGTACAGTCTTTGCCAAATTGGATCTGGCCCAGGCATATCAACAACTAACAGTTGATGATGCCACTGCAGAGGCCCAAACCATTGTGACTCATAGAGGTGCCTTCAAATGTAAAAGGTTACAGTTTGGAGTAAGCGTGGCACCAGGCATCTTCCAAAGCCTTATGGAAAGGATGCTCCAAGGACTGCCAGGGGTAGTGCCTTACTTTGATGATGTGTTAATCTCTGCTGAAAATGACACTCAATTACAAGAGAGACTCAGAGAAGTCCTTACCAGATTCAAGAAAGCGGGGTTAAAAGTCAAGGAAGAAAAATGCACTCTTAGAACTGACAAGGTTGAGTTCTTGGGCTATATGATTGACAAGCATGGCATCCACCCTACAGATGCCAAGGTTCAAGCAATCGAAGAAGCCCCTAGACCAAAATGCAAAACAGATTTGCAAGCCTTCCTTGGACTTATTAACTTTTACCACATGTTCCTACCTCAGAAGGCAACCCTTGCAGAACCATTACACAGATTGCTTGACAAAAAGTCTGTTTGGGTCTGGGGCAGGAAAGAACAATCAGCATTTAACAGTATTAAAAGACTAATCACGTCTGATGCTGTACTTATACAGTTCTCTGAGAATTTACCTGTTGTACTGACTTGTGATGCATCCCCTTTGGAGTGGGGGTTGAGTCACAGGCTTCCCAGCGGGAGGGAAGCCCCTATTGCATTTTACTCTCACACCTTTACCAAAGCAGAGAGGAATTACAGCCAATTGGACAAGGAAGCATTGGCAATTGTTGCAGCTATCAAGAAATTTCATGAATATTTATATGGGAGAACATTTACCATTGTCACAGATCACAAACCTTTGTTAGGCATTGTGGCAGGAGACAAACCTACACCCATTATCCTGTCACCAAGAATGCTGAGGTGGACTGAATTTCTTGCTGCTTATTCATACAACCTTATCCACAAGCCTGGCAAGGACATTGGACATGCTGATGCCTTGAGTCGTTGCCCACTTCCTTGTCACAAGGAGGACTTTGAACCTGAGGCACACACCTTTTTCCTAGAAACTGTTGCCAAGCTTCCAGTACACGCTGCTGAAATTGCCAGAGAGACTGCCAAAGACACTTTATTGGCTCCTGTTATAGGCTGGATTAAGAAAGGTTGGCCTCTTCAAGATCTACCTCACCTTGCCCAACCTTTTAAATCCAGGCAAACTGAATTATCTGTATTAAGAGGATGTATTTTGTGGGGTAACAGGGTGGTTATTCCTGCAAAACTGCAAAGGGAGGTTTTGGAAATGCTACATGAGGGTCATCCTGGTATTGTAAGGATGAAGGGATTGGCCAGGAGTTATGTATGGTGGCCAGGTATTGACAAAATGGTTGAAAACTGGGTTGCATCTTGTCCCAACTGTCAGGTAGTCAGGCCTGCCCCACCTCTCACCCCAAACAGGAATGGGAATGTCCTAGGGGCCCATGGTCTAGGATTCACATTGATTTCGCTGGCCCTACCAGAGGGCACACCTTCCTTATTATAGTAGATGCACCTATTTAAAAGAATACATTAGATAGGTTGGGGTTTGAGTATGGACTGAACCTAGTGGGGAGGGGTGTTATGTATGCAGGTTTGAATGTCATTGGTTAAGTTTGAACTGTTCTTGTAAAATGTCAGAAATGATTGGTTTAAAAAGTGCGGGAAAACCCTGCACTCTGATTGGCTGGCAACTGCAGCTGCTGGCTATAAGTAGCAGCCACAGACCAGCCAAATGGGGTCTGTTATGAGCTGTAGTCACTAATAAACTCTTCACTGAAGCACTTCGCGTCTGACTCTTCATGCAAATCTAACAGTTTCCTACTTGGTTAGTGGGTTGGACTAGAAGACCTCCAAGGTCCTGTCCAGATCTGTTATTCTGTCATTCTGATACCTGGAGATTTCTTTTTCTTTTAGCCCTTTTCAGGACTTGGACCATCTCAAACCATTTAAAGCAAAGCACAACACATATAGGCCACATTAAAGCTGTTGATGAATAGTAATTGTAACCTCCTCTCTCGAATTTCCACCTCTGCTGGGACTGCATTACTTCCTATTTTGTTATTTAGCATTTGTTGTTTACCTTTTCATCCAAGTATGTGTTGCTTAAACTCAGCATGTGGCATTTGGCAAAGGTCTCCCTTTTTATTCAATTTCTAAGCTTGGGTCATTGGAGCATGCAAAGGTCAAGCCAGTGCCTCATTCATAGCCTGTAATATTTTTGTTCTCGCTATTACCTTTATTTGGCAGTTGAATTATGTTCATGGGCACACACACAAAAAAACCCCCAAATAATTATAGTACTAATGAGAGTGCTAATGAGGGATAATGAATGTTGCACAGAGAATTTTATTTAGAATTTCTAATGTAAGCAGAAAAGGGGGGAAAATGTGCCCTAACCTTCAAATTTCAGATCAGGGCTATTCCTACTGAATATTGCTTTAGCACGGACAAAATCTGGCCCCTGACCTCCGTACCTTCTGCCACGACCTGAAGACCTGGTTATTCAACCAAGCTGGGCTGTGATAACCTTCTCAGGGGTGGTGGTTTTTTATTTAATTTTAATATTGATATTGGGCTTGTTTCGGTTTAATTCTTTTTAAACTATTTATTTATTATGAATGTATGTTTTTAGCCGTGAGCCGCCCCGAGTCTTCGGAGATGGGGCGGCATACAAGTCCAATAAATAATAATAATAATAATAATAATAATAATAATAATAATAACAACAACAACAATAAAATACAAACAAAAATACTAGATCTCTCCCTGGCTATGATAAAACTTCCAAAGGAAAAGGTGAAATAGTAGAGGTACAAATCAGAACTTCCGTTGCCAACTAGGCCATTGGGAAATATTTCTGTCAAGTGACATATCACCGATGTCAGGGCAACATAGCATGGAGTCATCAATATCTGCTTTATAGTTAAGACTGAGATCTCAGCAATCACAAATCTTGCTCCCTCCTGCAAGTCTATTTTTTTCTGGGTGGAAAAATACACTTAAAAGACTTGTCAGAGCTTTAGAATGCATCAAACAGTCTTTTTTCCACACCTTTAAAAACCACATTCCCTGACATATATTTCTCAGGCTGGCTACCATTTAAGTGAAAAATGTTATAGAAAAGAAAGCGGGACATTCAGCTATTATTCAATCCTTTTGTTCATTTGAAAACCTATAATGAATCCTGTAGATATGTAGGTTTGAGGGCCTCTCAAAAGGAAATGCCATTCCAAAGGAAGTTGTGTCCATTGTTGATATTTCATCTTCTGCCATCATTTAGTGAAGTATCTTCCCTTTGGAAAGATTGCAAGGGATTCTAGAAAATAGAAGTTTGCACCTAGAATCATCCAAGTTTTAAAGGACAGAAAAATAATTTTCAATGACTCAATGGCAACCAGAGATCCACTGCCTAAAATGCTGTAATTACTAATCCCAGCAAGGCAGCATGCTAACTTTGACCAAATTCAATCAATTACACCTGCCCCCACCCCCACCCCGACCCCAGAGTGAAAGAGTGTCATGCCCCTGTTGGAGTCTGACTCCGAGGGAGAGACGGAATAGCTGACAGGGAGTGGGAGTGTGGCTCCAGTGGTTGTGGACGAAACTGGGGAAGGGCACAGACTGGATGAGCATTCAGAGGAAGACCCAGGCCCATCCTCTCCTCATCCTAGGGCATGCAGAGAGGAGTGGATAAGGGAGAAATATGAGTGGCATAGTCTATGGGGAGGAAGGGGCCCTGATCCCCTTCATGGGCTACAGCTGGGAGGACTGGTTAAAAGGACAAACTGCACATGGCAAAATTGCTGGAAGCAAAGCGTGTGTTATTCTTGTGGGAGCTTATCTGTGTTTTGGCTTCCTCCCAACTGTGGTGGCTGCGTTATCTGGTAGAAGTCTGCAATTAATCATCCTTGCCTGCCGTTGCAATTCCTTCAGTGTGGTTTGTGTTGCGTTTTTTATTTTGAATTGGGTGCGGACTGCATTTACTCCCTCCATAAACTGTTTTCTTTAAGAGTTTGATATCCAGCAAAGGATAATTGGACATTGGGGCCAAGTTGGAGGCATTAAAGGGACTTTATTCTATTTTTGTGACTTGGTTATTTTTGTGTCATGCCCCAGGTCATCACAGAAAGCCATGCTAAATTAGGACAATGATTTCTTGAGACCAGCATTCTTTTTCCCCATAATAGCTACCGTGTTTCCCCGAAAATAAGACCTACCCCGAAAGTAAGACCTAGTACTATTTTCTTAACCTGCCCTAATATAAGACCTACCCCGAAAATAAGACCTAGTGCAAATCTCCAGTTCCAGGAAGACTTTTCAGCGAGCAACCGTGCACCATAAAACACCCCCCTACACACTCACCCTCTATTTGGCACCATAAGCGCCGGTCCCAAGAAGGATCCCGATTTCAGCCTGCAAAGGACACCGTTACGCTGAAGCTGGAATCTGGGCTGTTTAGGGAGGTTTGGAGGGAGGAAGGGGGTGCAGGATCTCAGGGCGCCACTTAGGAAGGACCCGTGTATCCGAAGCGTTTGCAGGAGCAGAGGGAGACGCGCAGGTTCATTTGAAAATAAATGCAACCAAACAAACCTTGGAAGGGAAAAATGTGTCCAGTTCAGAAAAAAACCCCACCCAAATCTGCAATTCAGCCTAAAATCTAAAGCTTAACACCCCCATCTAAAATTTAAAATCCTAAGCTAAAGCTAATAATCTGCATGGCCCTACGCCCGCCCCCCCCCACCCCCGGAGTCCATAACAGCAGCCCACCTGCAAAGGATCGATTTCAGCCTGCAAAGGACACCGTTACGCTGAAGCTGGAATCTGGGCGTTTAGGGAGGTTTGGAGGGAGGAAGGGGTGCAGGATCTCAGGCCACTTAGGGAAGGACCCGTGTATCCAAGCGTTTGCAGGAGCAGAGGGAGAGCGCGGTTCATTTGAGAAATAAATGCAACCCAAACAAACCTTGGAAGGGAAAAATGCGTGTCCAGTTCAGAAAAAAAAACCCACCCAAATCTGCAATTCAGCCTAAAAAATCTAAAGCTTAACACCCCCATCTAAAATTTAAAATCCTAAGCTAAAGCTTAATAATCTGCACGCAAGCCCTAGCGGCCCCCCACCCATGCACGCGGGAGTCCGTAACAGCCAGCCCACCCCTGCTCAAGATCCCCCTTAACTACATACAGCAGGGCAGAGGAAAAAAAAGAAAAGAAAAGAAAAGCATACATAAATTAAAAACCAGAGGACAGTACTCACCGAGTCGTATTCTTTCCCTGTGAAGGCAGCGGGACCCTGAAAGAAAGCATGCGGCAGTGCACACTCGGAGCGCACAAGCCGACACTTTCTTTCTAGTTCCGGCTCCTGTTACAGGCGGAGTGATACTACATGCACTCTGCCTGTCAGAAGCCAGAACTCGGGCTCGCGTCTTCCAAAAGGCAAGGTTATTTTTATTTTTAAAAACCATCACAATTATAAAAAGACATGTGTAAAACTTATATAAAAAACTAAGAAAAATGTGAGGAATCATTGCCCGGCCACATCCATTGAGTGCTGATTTTACACAGATCCACAGATGCTGTACAGTGCACCTGTGGGTTATCTTTTGGTGCACTGTGCTGCATCTGTGGATCAGTGTTAAAGCACCTTAGGTAATACGGTAACCACTTCAAAATGTGCCGTTTTTTATGGTACAGGTATTGTAAGCATATCAAAACAAACGATATACAGTGGTTTTAATATGCTATAGGGTGCTATAGGTTACAAGGTGTAAAAGGATATGGATAAGGGCAGGGGTGGGGAGCCTCTGGCCCTTCAGTGGTGGTGACACTACAAATCCCATGATGCACTGCAATATTCTTATAGCCATGGGAATGACTCCCATAGACAGAAGCATCATGGAATTTGTAGTTTCACCACAGCTGGAGGGCCAGAGGTTCCTCACCCCTGGCTTAGGGGCATAGCTACAAAAAAACCATGCACAGATACCTTAGCACAATACAGTATTTAAGACAGAAGATAACTGCGCTAGGGTCCTATAGTGGTACAGTGGATTTAAACAGAATTATATTTTGACCCCCAGACAAGATGGCTGCAAAAAGAAAGAGCTATTCTGTGGAGTACAAGAAGGGAATTGTAGAGGACTCGTGTGGCAAGAATCTTACAGCTTACTGCAAAGAAAATAAATTGGATCTGCGCTTGGTCCGAAAATGGCGAGCAGATTACGAGAATCTAAATCAAAAGGTGGAAGAGGGAAAGGCTAAGAAGCGCAAGTGTGGATCAGGTCGGCAAACATTATTTCCTGAGCTGGAAAATGTCATCTGCGAATGGATTGCTGATAAGAGAGCAAAGGCTCTGATTGTGCGTAGGGCTGATATTCAAGCATTTGCCCTTGCAATGGCACCAATGTTTGATATATCTACAGAAGACTTTAAAGCATCACAACACTGGCTGGACAACTTCCTTCAGCGGTATGAACTTTCGCTTAGAAGATCGACAACCCTGTTCAAGCTGGAAGACACAGAAGTTGTTAAACGCGCACTTGCATTTAAGTCCTTTATTGATGGCATTGACTTTTCTAAATACCAACTCTCTAACATGATCGCTATGGATGAAACTGCGGTGTTTATGGGCCAAGGATCTCAAACAACAATTAATCGGATGGGTGCCTCGTCAATCTACATTCCCTGCACTGGTTACGAAAGTGCGTTACCTGTATTTTGGCAATTCGTCTGGATGGAAAGAAAGTCAGACCCCTAATTATCTCTAAGGGCAAGAAAGATAAAATTGAACGTGTTTCTGGCATTTATGTCCTTGAAACTGAAAAAGCCTGGTGTACACAAGCCGTTATAAGGAAGTGGATCGATTTAATGTTGCCACTTATTGTGCGAGGTAGCCAAAGAGGTCTGCTAGTCTGGGATTCAGCAAGCACTCACCGCGCTAAAGATATGAAGAACTTCCTTGCAGAGAGAAGGATAGATCAAATAATGATTCCTGCAGGAATGACTGCCTATCTCCAGACTCTTGATGTTGCAATAAACAAGCCGTTCAAGGACCATCTACACCTGCAAATCAATGACTTCATTGAAAATAGAATGGAAAGAAATCAGCGTGGAAACTTTGTGAAACCTGGCCTGCAAGAGGTGGTGACATGGGTGAAGAATTCATGGGAAAAGATTACAGAAAGCTGTGTTGCCAAAGCTCTACAAGCCGGCTATTTGGACAAGAAGTATTCTTTTAAAGAGAGCTATTGCTAGACATGAAAGATTGGGGCCACTGGTTCTAAAGGAAATGGAGCTGCAAGAAAACCAGACCAGAATTCAGGATTTGGAGAGTTATGATGACGTTCCAGAAGAAGATGACATGCTTGTATTTGAATAAACGCACATTCTTATACATGAATACATGTAGACTGTTGCACCTGAATAGGTTTGTTACATTTGTTTGTTCGTGGTTTCGTACATGAATAAATGTACATTGTTCTACATGAATATGGTGTTTTTTTTCATTTAAAAAAAAAAGACTTATTTTCTAAACCTGCCCTAATATAAGACCTACCCCGAAAATAAGACCTAGTGTGTTTTTGGGAGCCAAAAAAAATATAAGACAGTGTCTTATTTTCGGGGAAACACGGTACCCAATGTAGATTGGAAGCCCAATACAAGACAACTTAGGTAATGTGTTATCTAAGGCAGTGTTTCCTATCTTTAACCAGTTTTAAGATGTGAGGACTTCAACGCCCAGAATACCCCAGCCAGCAATGCTGGTTGGGGTATCCTGAGAGTTGAAGTTGACCCATCTTAAAATGGCCAAGGTTGGGAAACACTGACCTAAGGACACAAACTCCCAGATTCACTGTGTGTCAAGAGAGGGGTGGGAAGCTGGGACAGGATCACAACCTAAACAGGCTAAGCCAGTGTTGGGATTCAGCCAGTTCAAACTGGTTGTTATCTTTCTGAACAGTTTGGCGAACTGGTTGTTGGAAGAACTAATTAGGGCGGAGAACCAGTTGTTAAATTATTTGAATCCCACCACTACGCTAAGCTTTTGTTGGCAACATGCAAAATTAACATGCAAGGGCAGGGGTGTCAAACTGGTGGCCCGTGGGATGGATGCATCATGTGCAGGCCACGCCCACCCCTGCTCTGCAAAGGGGGAAAATGTCACAATACGTCATGTGATGGCAACGTGACTTGGCAAGTTTGACACCCGTGTTCCAGGGCAATACCCAATATCCACACTGGCAAGCTGCCCCATCATGAATACCAACCATCATCTCTTTCTTGAGAGCAGGGATGTCTTCTACTCGCTGCTAGTCCTCTAATAATTCAAACCCTCTCCATGTTTCCCTGCTCCAAATTGAAAGTCGTATTTCCCAGCTTGTGCCAGCTCAAGGGTTGCCGTCCAATTTGTCTGTTGTGCTCCGCTTTCTTCCAAGCAAAGCCCTGCAGTTTAATTGGTATCGTACCGAGCAAGAACACCCACTCACCTGGGTCATTGGTCACCACCCCGTTGCCCTCTAATCTCTGCAGCAGTTGCTGTTACCAATAGTGATTCATTGGATAACGGATATAACACTTACTTGACATGCCGACCTTGCTTGTTCAAAGCCCGGCAGAACTGTTGCTGTTTTAATTACTATTTTCCTCTCCCTGCCCTACTTATTTTTCTGCTGGGTTTTTAAAACATCACTCCACCAATGCACCATTTTATCATCACTGACTGGAACAATAGTGGACTGGAAAAGCAGCATCCATTTTGCTCGGTCAAACCATTCATTTAAATTCACCCATCGAGTCTAAGTCCTTGCAACCAGAAATGTGAAATGACTTTGCCAGGAACGCCTCTGGAAGTGGGTTTTCAAAATTTTGACAGCTAAACACTGTCCATAAGCAAAGCGTGGCTGGTCACTATCCTTTTCTCTCTATCTCTCTATAGAAGGGCAATGGTACTTGTATTGCACACAAAGGTGTGTTTTTTTAGTGTATGTGGGATGATTGCACCCTTGGAAGAGGTGAAGGACCAGGTAAGGGACAGATCAACCTGAAGAAAATCTATCCTTGTAATTTCTAAGAGGTGACAATGATGTGATGGCACATAATCAATCAATCAATCATGAGGTGACTGAGAAATTTCTCCCAACTTTGTTTAACTTTGAAAAAGGCTGATATGTTTAGAATAACACCAGAATCTTTGCATAAAGGCATCTTCTATTATCCAGCACTTCTTGGATTTCAATGTGATGGAACCAGTGTCACACAGTGACATTCTTCGTCTGTGCATGAGTGTGTGCATGTATGTTTGTGTATATAGTTATATACATACACACATACTGAACCTAAAAACTGCCCCACCCAAGCAGGAATTAGAACAAAGCTGTTAACTGAAACTTGACTCATTTTTGCGACTTTTTATTTACTTATTTTCTGCTTTTGAGCCAGTTTTTGACTCATGGACACTACCTGGAGAAGTCACTCTTGGTAAGATTTTTCTAAGTATTTTTAAATCATTTATTAAATTATATGCCACCCATCTCCCTATCCGATTTTCTATTGTCTCCTTCCAAAGGCTAAGAGAGAATGACACACCCAAAGTCACCCAGCAGGCTTTGTGCCACAGGTTAGACTTGAATACACAACCCACTACCGTAACCACTCCACCAAACTGGTTCTCCATCAGATATAGTAGAGCGAAAGTCTCTGAGTTCTGCTTTCAGTGATCTCACTGGACTAGCAATATGAGATGTCAACAGAGTAGTATTAAAAAGTCAAGGCAGCAGCTGTGCCTGCTCAATAAAAAGCCTTTATTTCACGCATACTGAATGTGGAACATTGGTGCAAAGTAAGCAATGCTACTGAGCAATGGATCCAAGTCAGCATATAAACACAATTGAAAATATTGTTTTCACTAGCAATGGCAGTCTTCTAGTAGAACAGTCTTCTGCAATCTGGTGTTCTCCAGATAGAGTAACAAACCTAGCAACCTCCAGTCATTGTGTCCCACATACCTGGAAGGCATTGGAATAGGGCTGTCAAACTCCCGTCACGAGCTGGCCATGCCCACGTCCGGTTTAGCAAAGGGGAAAAAGGGCCTTGGTGGTGCAGGCTGCTAAATGCCTAGCACTTAAGTTCCAGCTGCCTGCAATTATTGTAGGCTCGAATCCCACCAGGCCCAAGGTTGACTCAGCCTTCCATCCTCTCAGGGTAGGTAAATTGAGGAGCCAAGATTGTTGGGGGCAATAAGCTGACTTTGTAAAAAATGCCGCTTAGTAATAAGCAGGCATATACAATGGAATGAAGGCTATTGCTGAGCGCATTGGGTTGTATCCCAAAAATGGTAAGCCACCCTGAGTCTTCGGAGAAGGGTGACATATAAATGTAATTAAAAAAAAATAAAATAAAAAGTCCCTATATGTCACATGACACCGCCGTGACAACTTGAGTTTAACACCTCTGCACTAGGAGGAGGAAAATCCAGATTAGAGTGGCTTTTAATAGAGCCATCAGACCTTGTCTGCGACTTGAAGTGCATTTTCCTTCTATTTTTGGTAGCATTCCTCCTCTTTGACCTTGAACACTCTCAAAATCTTTTTCATCATTCTCAATTCCACTCATTGGATGAACACTTAATTAGAATACAAACTATCTCCCTTCTCCTGATGTACATTTTCATTTGGGTTTTAGTGGAACAAGAGCCAGGAGGAATTAGGACTTTTGCATTTCGCTTGCTAATTAGCAGTAACATGGTAAAAGTAGAGTGGTAATGTTTTACTTATTATGTCACAGTGAGTTACTTGCAGAATGTCAAAGCTCCATAATTTAGGGCTGCTACAGTACTTCTTTTTCTTTTGACAGTGCTCATATATGTAACAGGGCATTTGGCAATTTTCCATAGTCACAATTCTTTCCCATTTGTGATCACCTAATGGCATCTACTGTTTACAAATGATAATTACTTCTTAGGCCAATATCTGGTCCCATGCTTCCAATATAAATAACTGCATTGAAAGCATGTAATCTCTCCGCCATTCTCTCTCAGGCATCTCACTCTTAACAATGATGTTCCCCCACTTAATTAGTTTTCATTAATAAAGAACAACAACATGCTTCTTGATTTTTGTCTCCTTGAGACAAAGAGAAGGACTCTTGGCTTTAGGACTCTTGGCTATAACCCCAACAAAAAGTCTGAAGTCTAGAAGATAGATGGATGGATGGGTGGGTGGGTGGGTGGGTGGGTAGGTAGGTAGGTAGGTAGATAGAATTCTTTATTGGCCAAGTATGATTGGACACATAAGGATTTTGTCTTTGGTTCATAAGCGCTCAGTGTACATACAAGCAACAAGTGATAAATCATGATCATAATCATCATAAAAACACAACCCTTATGCGGCCCTCAATGAAATAAAGTTTGACACCCCTGTTCTAGAGCAACTGTCTCCAATTAGCATCCTTCAAGTGTACAGCTCTCATTATTCTCAGCATGTGGGTATGATGTGAATTGTAGTCCAACACAACTGGAAGATGCTAATCTGGGCAGGTTGCCTTAGAGCATTGTTAGATGAACCTATTTTCAAAGCACCTGGCATTATCCATATAAACCAGGCATTTTTTGGACTTGAGGGAAAAAAACCCAAAAATTTGAACTTACTGAAAGAAGCAAATATAACTTATTTTTGCCATTAGCTGAAAAGATGAAGCCGTTTTGTGCAATTGTTTCCCTTTGGAGTCTTTCGTTACTATATGTGATAATAATGAGAACAGCCAGCCAAACTGACAGTTCATCATAGCTTACTGCTCTGTTGGGGCTACCTATCCTTAGGTTTGGCAGCTAAATTAAAAGCTCCTTTTTCTTAGCAGCTATTATTGTCTTCCTCACAGCCCTCATTGCATTACAGAGGTAATTGGTTCTGTTATGTAAACAGTAGGAAAATATGTCCTTCCTTCTTCCAGCACTCTCAAAGGCACTAAACTACATCCCACACTGTGCCCAACTGTTGTGGTTTGGAATTAAATGGTAGGGGGATCAGCATGTCATTGCCCCTGCTTCTGCTGATCATGTTGAGTTCCAGCAAAGAAAAGAGAGCCTGTAAGGCCAAGGTTCCCCAACCTTGGCAACTTTAAGATGTGTGGACTTCAACTCCCAGAATTCCCCAGACAGCATATGGTAATAACTCTGTTATTCTGTGTTCTGCTTTTGTTTTATACTTGCAGTTCTAGAAATGGGAAGATGTATACTACTTTTCTTTCTTCTCTCTTCATATCGCAGAATCTCCATTACTTTATCAGCCCTAGTGTAATCTGTGGAATCAGTACTGGACAACAGGGAGACCATTTTGGGGGAGGGGTTGTTACTCAAAGATTGTGTAAAGCACGTGGATAATTTTGTGCAATTCCTATCTTCAGGATTGGAAGGGCTGCATCCCAGTCGTGTAAACAACTACGTACCCTATGCTACGCAAAATGGAATATTAGGCTGGCTATTTCACTCTCTCGTCTTGAACGATCAACTACTGCAGGCATTTTAGTTGGTTTAGGGGGCTCAAGGGATAACGAAGGCAAAGGAATTCAAACCTAGTAATTGGATCTTAATTGAATGTCAATGGAACTTTTATGTTGGCTTTTAAAGCTATTGATTCTATAAAGGCTAAGCTGGGAGAAGTCTGTTCTTTTCTTTGGTAACCTTGTCTGCTCCTTCTTAGCATTCTGCATTTCAAATGTTAGCTTGTCTGCCTACGTTTAGTGGGTGACTTTCAGATTTTGGCCCATCTGCATTTCATTACTTATGTTATTCATGCATTAATCCATTGGCTTTGGTGCATTGCACTGACCTTTGGTGAACACGTGATTGTCTCTGTTTATAGTAATTTCTTATGACGGATTTGTTCATCCTAGGTCTTTGCACATAATTTTGCTGAGCTTTCTGTCTAAAAGTGTGGTGGACTTTTAATTATTTTGGGTCTTGAATGTTACATTAAAGGAGCAAAAGCCATTTTCAGTTTAGCCTGGCTTGAGAAAAATTATTCTGTTTTCTACAACGCAGTGACACATTTTTCTCCTTTCAATTTATTTCGCCAGTTTATCTCCCTAGATTTTCCCAAACAAATGCCTCCTCTTTCAACCCCAACCGCACATTCTGAAAAAAGAAAATATATTTCAAGAGTGGAACCTTTAATCCCAGAAATCTGGGAATGAAGCAATGGTGGGAAGTGGCCCAGGTGTAGCAACCAGATTAGATTGTTGTGTACAGAGGAGAAAATAGAAACAGGTCCAGTTCTGCTGCCTTCTGATTGATACAAAGAGGAAGAATGTCCAGTGCTACTGGACATAAGGACCAGAAGAAATACTTAATGAGGTTTTATGTTTGAGAGTAAGATTTGTGAAAGAGATTGTGTGAATACTGGTTTTTCACACCCAGTTAATTCTAGTGCAAGTGATCAAAGAAATCATAATTGATTAAATGAGCTACCTGCCACAGATGGGCAAAAATAAAGTTTATGTTATGGGAAAGTCATTACATTGCATCCAGTGGTGGGGTTCAAAGAAATTAACTATCAGTTCTGTAGGCATGGCTTGATGGGCGTGGTAGGGTAAGGATACTGTAAAATCTCCAATCAGAGGTGGTATTTGCCAGTTCTCTGAACTACTCAAAATTTCCGCTACCGATTCTCCAGAACTGGTCAGAACCTGCTGAATAGCACTTCTGATTGCATCCTTGGTGCACTCTGGTTGGTTGTTTTCTTGCAGACATTTCATTACCCAAACTAGGTAACATCATCAATGCTAGTAAGGAATTGGGCTTGCTCTCAGTTTATATTCTAGTGTCTTGTCCTGTCAGTGTTGGTGGGAGTGGTCTTAAAGAGGTTCTTTGGTTGAGCCATTTACTATTGGCTTGTCTGGCAGTTTTTTGATGGGGATATTATTTGATTGTTGGTCTGGTGTTAATGTTGGAGTTAATCTCTGTTCACTCGGGTGCAGATATCATCCTTTATTGGTACTGATTGCATAACTAGCCATCTCCTCCAGGGTGCCAGCTTTTCCAAAAGTCGAAATATGCCAGCAGTACTTAAGGTGGCTAATCAGACTGGCTTTCATAAGAGCCTCTCTCTAAAGGAGATGGATGGTTTTGAACCATGAAATACAAACACACCTCCAAGGCAACACACCGTGTTTTTTTTCCCCTTCCTGATCCCGGTTTTCTTTTGAGACTCCACTGGCTGCTGGATTTTTGTCCCAAGAGCATTTAGTTTTTCATGAAAATTACATCAATGTAATTTATGTGACTACGAATATGTACTCTATTTCTAGTGTATAATACAATATGCATAGGTAAAATATGGCAGGAAAACAATATAAAATTATTCAAAGAATTAATAAACAAGCCAATCCATACCGAAACAGCACAAATATCATTCAGAATAACTCTAACAGAGCCAAAGCTTTACATAGCAATACCAATCAAGCAACATTTAGTAACCTTTCGGCAGATTCAATAGTCCACACAAAAGTTGCCACTATTGAGAAACACTGACAAAAAGAGACTTTTTCATAAATTTCCTCTGACCTGGTAGAGGGAAATTTGCTTGTTTTTCTAAGGTAAGAATTAAGGACCTGTATTATTTTCAGCTCTAGATTAGCTCTTTCTTCCCAGGGAGGTCAAACACTGGAGTGGTTTCTACTCTAATTTATTACTAAATGCATTGTTTTCCATGGCGTTTATCTCCAGGCGAGCAAATAATGGATAGCCTAAACTATTGTGTATTCAATAGATTCAGCTCCTTTGTAAATATGAATGTCACTGAAGCTGCAAGCTGCCTTAATATAAAAGTTACCAAGTAATTTTAAATGTTTTTTTTCTTTCCCCAAACATAAACAATTTTGAACTTTTGAGGGAACTTTTGTTTGTTTGTTTGCTGCCCAAGTACTTTTGGTTACTTTAGAAAAAAACTAAACAACCCCGTGACTCTTGGGTTCCCTTTTGAAAGAAGGTAATATGATCTGATGTGACCAGAATGAACATTAAATTTTAGGCTGACCATTTTTTTTTACCCCAATGCTGAATGGTCCTGTGAAATAGAAAAAAATAATTGTAGTGGCAAATGAACTTCAACAATAGGTCAATATTTACTTATCTAAACAGATAAAACAAAAAGACCATGGGAGGACAAAAATGCAGTGGGAACAGGAGAAACTTCCGATTTCCTGTTGGCTTCTCCACTGAGTTGGCTTGTAAGAAGCTGGCAGGGAGTATCGGAAATTATGATCACATGACTGAACCAACTACACCTTTGTGAACAAAACTGAACATCATGGAAATTTCAGTTCCACAAGAATAATCCATATCAGATTATTTTTACACATCCTTTAAATTAGCAGATTTTTATGTACCTTGATTCAAAAATTATTGCAGTGTAATTCACTGTTCAGGCTAATCTGAGGGTACAAGCAGACAAATAGATAAACACAATGAGAGTTTTAGTAGTATATAGATTATATCACAGGTATTGGAGGAAAAGTGAACCTAGCTTATGGGCTTTCTGCTGATATTTATTTGGCATTGTGAAAAATAGGATGCTGTACAAGATAAGCCTTGTCTGATCTAGCTGAGCTATTCTTATCTTCTAAAATATACAATGCACCGATATCAAATGTAACTTTGGCAGCAGGAAATCTAGTCATTACTTGGTAAGATTTCCTTTAATGAAAATGTGGTTTCTAATGTTTTTCCCTGTGACCTTTTCTTGTTGCTTCAAAAACATTTTTGAAGCAACCACAAAACATTTGCACATCATTGATAGAGAGGCTAAACTAAAAACATATTTCTATTTTGAAAAAAATATCTAAGGGAAAATGCCAAATGCAAGCTCATTTGTAATTCTGAACAAAAGCAAGTTTGATATTGCTTATCTCTCTGTCAGATCTTTTTTGACAACAGACATGATTAGAGTCCTATTTTGACAGATCAGAATTGTTCCTATGAATGCACAAATTTCAGAATTGTAACAGCTGGCCCTGTTGCTAAGAATATATAACCATACTTTAGTTTGATGTAATCAAATTCAGAGTCTGGAATGGAACAGAATATTTAAAACTAACATATATTATTACCATTGTATCAATTATTTATCTTATTTCTGAAGAACCTTTTCCTTTTTAAACAGTAGTCTAATTATAATGCATTGATATTCTGTGAAGGTTTTCGGTCCATTATTAACATCAGGGGTGGGATTCAACCGGTGTTACTACCTGTTCGGTAACAGTGCGTTTTGCGCGTGGGCGCTGCATGCGCATGTACAACATTTGTAAAAAAATATCAGCTATGCTGCCCAGACAGCTGACAAGTGCTGCGCGCAGGTGTGCAGTGCTTGAAAATCTTCTTCTTTCCTGCTTTTTCAACCTCAGCTGTGCCGCGGAAAGCAAGTGAGGTTGAAAAAGCAGGAAATAAAGGACAGCCAAGAGCTCAGACGGGCAGGTGGGCCAAACAGACGACCAAAAGGTTGTCACACCAAACCGGTTTGGTGTCTGCTGCTTTTCAGAGCTACCAGTTCTATAGAACTGGGCTGAACTGGTAGCATCCGAGCCCTGATCAACATTCTCAACTTCTCAGTCATTGATAATCCCATATTAAGATAGTTTGAAGAAGCTTTAAATTGCATTTATTCAGATATAAGAAAAAGTTGAGTTTTATCCATTCCCTTCAATATGAGAAAATAAGAAAATCCTCAACGTACTTCATTTACTCATGTACAGATAGTCCTCGGGTTATTAACAGTCATTTAATGACCGTTTACAGTCAGAACAGCCTTTGTCAAGCACTTCTGGGCTGTTGTCAAATGTCATGCCAGACACCCCTCTGATCACATGACCACATTTTGAGCACTTGATCACCTGTTCACATTTACAAATGGTCAACAAGTGCCCTTTAATCATGTGATCGCCATTTGCAATCTTCTCTATTGGCTTCCCCAGAAAGTCAATGGGGAAGTCGTCAGGAAAGGTTGCAAGCGGACAAAGTATTGGATTTGAGGTCCGTTTCCCCTGCAAACCAAAGGATTTCCCCTCCCCTCCATGCAGAGAAGATAAATTATCTTGCATGTTACAGGATTGGATCTCATATCTGGTAAAAATGCTAGTGAATGCCAGCATCTGAGACTTTCAGAACACTTCTGTTCACTAGAGATTTTTCCTTCAGAAGGGCAGAATTGCTGGGGTCTTCTGGAGGGCAAACTCTACCATTTTCAGCCTTAAAGAACAATGGTGTTTGCAAGCATTTTCACCATCATTCTTGTGATTGTAAATTAGTAAAAAAAAATCATTCTGGTCACTG
The DNA here is from genome assembly GCA_009733165.1 of Naja naja. Taxonomy (NCBI): domain Eukaryota; kingdom Metazoa; phylum Chordata; class Lepidosauria; order Squamata; family Elapidae; genus Naja; species Naja naja. The sequence goes on along the minus strand of CM019149.1, from coordinate 39,507,536 downwards.
TCTTAATGTTTTGAAAACGTTTGAGAGGGAAATTTGATATGGCCTTGTTTCTCATTTTTAGCTCTATAAATCAGAACCCAACACATACCAGAGATTATATGTATAATCTCTATAATTGATTATATCAATTGTAGATAAAATGAAAATAAAATCTAACAGTATTCTATGTATTAACAGGAAAAAGCCATTTATGTTTTTCCTTCTCACGCCAGAAATAGAAAAGAATGATTAGAGCATTTTTGGTACAATAAATAGATACACATTGATTTCTGGGATAAATACAACACCTCAGACAATGGCTTCCATAAACATGAGGGAGAAGGAGAAATATAGATTTACCTATACCTGTGCATAGTGGCTTAATTCAGACTTGGAGATCTCAACTTTGCTTGGTAACAGCTCGTATGTGGCTTACCCTTTATTAATTTATTTATTACATTTATATGCCACCCATCTCATTCTGAAAAGTGACTTTGTCTTTATTCCAAAGTTTTCCACCTCCCAATCAACCATAATCCTGGGGTGGGGTTTTTTGGCACTCTTCCATCTCTTCCATGCTACCAACTCCAATCTCTTTTCCCTTTTTTCTAGACCAGACCAAGTTGGCTCAGTGATGCTTGGGATATCTTTTAAGACAAGATCCATCAGCATGCTTATAGTATTATGAGATTTTTATCCTGCTTTTTGCACAGAAGCTCAAAGCAACATGCCTAAGGCTCTCTCTTCTTCCCTCCATCCCCATAACAGCAACCCTGCTAGCTGCCAAGAAGCTAGAGAGATTCTATATACAGGTAGTCCTCAACTTACAACAGTTCATTTAATGATCAAGGCTACAATGGCATTGGAAAAAAGTGACATAACCATTTTCACACTTACGCCCATTACAGTGCCCCCATGATCATGTGATCAAAATTTGGATGCTTGGCAAATGACTTATATTTATGATAGTTGTAGTGTCCCAGCTTTTGCAACTTCTTACAAGCAAAGTCAATGGGAAAGCCAGATTCACTTAAAACTGTGGTACTAATTTAACAAGTGCAGTAATGTACTGTCGCAAGAAAGATTGTAAAATGGGGCAAAGTTCCCTAACAATTGTCTTGCTTAGCAACAGAAATTTTGGGCTTAATTGTACTCGTAAGTTGAGGGCTATCTGTAATAAGCAGCCCAGTCACAATGAGTCTGAGTTCCAACTTACATATAAATACGTGTTAAAGACAGACTTAGGAAAGAACTCATTGTTAATCCAGGGACTGCCTGTATTATATAAATTCTCAGTCAATGATAGCCTAATGGAAGAATACATAAGTGAATTTTCTTCAGGAAGCTGGGTGACTTTATTCCCACCATTCTTTAGAACTTATTTAGATATGTTTAACTTATAATTGGTTAAGATCCTAATATTTCACTTAATAATTCACTTAACAAATGTTTTGCTTAGCAACAGCAATTTTGGGCTTAACTATGGTAATAAGTCGAGGACTACCTGTATATAGAGAGTACGTATCTAATCTATCTAGTCTATCAATCTATTTTATCAATCTATTTTACCTTATCAATCTTATTTACCTACCTACCTAGCGTATCTATCTATCTATCTATCTATCTATCTATCTATCTATCTATCTATCTATCTATCTATCTATCTATGTGACGGCAAAGAGCAACCTTCCACAACCTGGTGCCCTCTCCCTGGCCTGCAGCTCTAACCAACTCTGCGGGCCTTTCCCCGCACCCAGGGATGCTCGGGAGCCTCGGCTTCGAAGCAGAGGCGCAACTTTCCTCCTCTCCGCTTGTAGGGCATTGTCACCATGGCAGCCCAAACACAAGGCAAGCGGCTCTGCCGGCTTCTCGCGCGTCTCCTGGCGGGACTTGGCGGCACTCGGGCGGCGGATCCCAAAGCCGGGCAGCGGAGCGCAGCCATAGCAGCTCCCAGGCGGGAAGAGGGTTGCCGCGGATTCCTTCCCTCGCCGCTTCCAGGCCTCTTCCAAGCGGCTCCCGCCATTTTGACCCTCGGGCGCAGCGCCCGGGGGTATCTTTGGGGAGCGCGGGCGGATGGGCGCGCACGTCTCCGCCGGACTTTGGTCCTCCTACCTGCGGGGAGGCCTTGAGGCCAACTAGGCTGGTTAAACAAGCTCAAGTTTACCCCGCGGCCTTGGCCTCGTAGCTTCTTCCTTTGCCGCGCGCGCAGGTAAGGCCCTCTGGGTCGCTCTCTTGTCTCTCGTCCTGGGCGCAACTTTGGGCACGCTTACCTGTCCGGCAGCCCTTAAGCACATTCAAATGGGAAGGAGTCGCTGCAATGGAAAAGCAGCGGCTTTTATTTTTTTAATCGTTGGGGATGACCGTGACGTGATGGAGGTAAGATGGATGTAAGAAAGCTCGAAGAAGTTGCTGTTTCTTCGGTCTTCTTGGCGGTCTATCTCGCTGCCGGTGCAGCTTAGAAAACAGACGGGGCGCTTCTCAGGACGAGGCCGGCCCATCTTGACGCGGTGGGGCAATGGAAAGCGCCGAGGAGTCTTTTTAAGATCAAATAATACGCAATAGCCTTATAGACGTATGCACCGAAATGAAGAGACGCCATTGTGTGAAAGCTGGGAGAGTCCCTTTAGAGTGGTCAATGCTTGGAATGCACTACCTGAGTCTGTTGTTACATCCTCTAACCCCCATTCCTTTAACCTCAAACTAACCACTATTGACCTCACCCCATTCCTAAGAGGTCTGTGCCTACTGTCCCTGTCCTATTGTCCCCATTTATTGGTACCTATTTCCTGTATTGTTACTCATGTTTATACTTATATCTATTATCTTGTAAGCGATTGACAAATCAAATAAATAAATAAAATAAAACTCAATGCTAGAACATGATAGGTGCGTTACAAATAAAATGAGCCTGTTGGATTTTTTTAACATGTTGGTTTGCGGCTTTTTAACAGCCCCAAATTGTCCATAACAAGACGAAATGGCCTACTTTGCAACCGATCAAGCCAAATTTAGTACAGTGCTCACAAAGACTAGTAGACCTTAATGAAATAAAAGACAAAAAACCCAAAACCTCTCCCTTGAGAAAAGGCTATTTCAGAAAACACTCTGGAGTGCCAATTTCTCAGCCAAACTAACTGAAGTTGCTGATTATATAGAACTAAATGGCTCTGCTGAAAAAGGATTGGTGATATCTCCCATTACCACCCAAAAAAACCAACCAACCCCCCTAATTTATAGTTCAAAATTAATATTTTGGAGAAATGGTCAGAACCACCAACTGATGAAAATCTACAATCATAAACAGCTAGACTGCAGTGTTTCTCAAACTTGGCAACTTTAAAACTTCTGAACTTCAGCTCCCAGAATTCCCCAGCCAGTAAGCTGGGGAAACAAGGTGTCTAGGAAGTTCTGGGAGTTGAAGTCCACAATTCTTGCCAGGTTTGAGAAACACTGTCCCAAAGGTACTATATTCAAGAAGCAACTGGACTTTGAGGTTTTTTTTAAAGATGTTTCACTTCTCATCATGAAGCTTCTTCAGTTCTGACTGGATGGTGGGGAGCTGAAGAAGCTTCTTGGATGAGAAGTGAAAAGTCTTCAGAGAAAAACCAGAAAGTCCAGTTACCTCTTGAAAAAGCACATTTGGGACAACCATAACGTAGATCAGTGGTTCTTAACCTGGGTGATATCGCCCCCCCAAGGGGCAATTTTGTTTTTCAGGGGGGCAATGGAATGAAAAAGGGGCGACATGGGGGCAAAGGAACGGAAGGGGGGCGATATGGGGGCGATGGAGCAAGATATATTGGGGGAGAGAGAGAGAGAGAGATCTATATTGGTAGGTAGGTAGGTAGGTAGACAAAAAGATAGGTAGGTAGATAGGCAGGAAGGCAGGCAGGCAAACAGACAGACCTTTTGGTTGGATGGATGGGTGGACGGACGGACAGATGGACAGACAGAAAGAATGCGAGAGCGGCAGCACTTTGGAAAAGTGGTGGTGGCGGCTTTTCCCAACATGCTGCCGCATTCGAGGCGCCGGTTCAGGTGTGGGACAACAGTCAATGGGGTGAGCCTGCAGGGCCGGCGCCTTGAACACCCCCTGCTGCCTCTTAGTGTCCCCAAGGGGGCCAGCAGAGGGTCGCTAAGAGGCAACAGAGGGGCATTCAAGGTGCCGGCCAGCCCTGCAGGTTCACCCATTGACTAGCACTGCTCTGGAGCCGGCGCCTCCAATGCAGAAGCAGTGGCACATTACATGCTGCTGCGGCTACGTTCGATGTGCCGCCCCCCTGCCGCATCTTAGCGCCCCTCTGCTGGCCCCTTGGGGCGTTAAAAGCGCAGGGCGTTCAAGGCGCCGGCCCTGCAGGCTCACCCATTGACTGTAGCACAGCTGCAGAGCCGGCGCCAAAATGGGTGAAACTGCAGGGATGGCCGGCGCCTTGAACGCCCCCCTGCCGCCTCTTAGCGCCCCTCTGCTGGGCCCCTTGGCCTTGGGGACACTAAGAGGTGGCAGGGGGGCAGTGCGTCGAATGCGACCGCGGTGGCACATAACACACCACCACTTCCACATTGGAGGCACTGGCTCCAGAGTGTTACTACAGTCAGTGGGTGAACCTGCAGGGCCGGTGCCTCGAACACCCCCTGCCGCCTCTTAGTGGCCCTCTGCTGGCCCCCTTGGGGATGCTAAGAGGTGGCAGGGAGGCAGTTATGTTGGGGAGGGGGCGATGACAACTTCCTCAATGGCTCAAGGGGGCGATTCTTTCAAAAAGGTTAAGAACCACTGACGTAGATGACTGAGAATCTCCACAGACAAAGAGCTAGAAGGGTTTGATGCAGGACAATTTCCTGTGAGTGTCAAGTTGGATTTCTCATTCCAGGACAGTTCCAAGTTTTATTATGCAACTGCTCCCAGTGTGAATTAATCTTCTAAAAGGCAATCATAACTTTTTTTTGCTTTCTTTATTTATAAACTTTTAGCTATTCATGGTTAATAACAGATTAAACACCAACCATTTTTGTACATAGGACATGGTTTCTGTGCCTGTTACCTACTTTTAATTCATCAAAGCCTTCTAATCTTATATGACAGGTAAATTTAATTGGTTTGCCTGATTGAAAAGTCCTTATCAATTATTGATCACTTTGGGATATTGATACTTTGGGAAATACTATTCTGATATAAAGTTTTTTAAAGAATATTTCATTTTTACTTTTATATCTTACTAGAGGTAATTTTATTTCTTAGAAATTTTACATTTTAGTAATTTGGGCTCAGTTAAGAAGGTCTATTTCCAGCAGTGTTCACAGGGATGTGGACTAGCATTAGCCTGTCCTACCTGCCATCTTGAAGAATGAAACCTACAATACAGGAAAATTATATTTAGGGAACCAGGAATATAATCAATAAAAAAGCTTAGTGAAATAAAAAGAATCTGGCAATTTTACTAATGTGGGAATATGGCTTGCTTTATGCACACAATGGTTTACTGATAATAATGGTTTACCTATAACTATCACTAAGTGTTGTATCTTATGATTCTTGATGAATGTATTTTATTTTATTTTTTCTGATTATGTACACTGAGAGTATATGCACCAAAGACAAATTCCTTGTGTGTCCAATCACACTTGGGCAATAAATAATTCTATTCTATTCTATAAATTGAATGCACACACACACACACACACACACACACACAGAGGAACCTTAACATTCCTTCTCTTTGTTGGTCAGGACTAAGTACAAGTAGCCCTCAATTTACAATTTAATTTCAGTGACTGTTCAAAGTTAATAGCGGCACTAAAAAAAGTGACTTATGATTTTTTTTATACTTACAACCATTGCAGTATGCCCATGATCATGTGATCAAAATTCAGACGCTTAGCAACTGACTCATATTTATGACAGTTGCAGTGTCCTAGGGTTATGTGAACACCTTTTGCAATCTTCTAACGAGTTAAGTCAGATTCAGAATACAGATAACACAAAGTGTTTGTAACATAACAACTGCAATGATTCATTGAACAACTGGCAAGAAAGGTCCTAAAATGGGGCAAAATTCACTTCACAACTGTCTCACTTAGCAGAAATTTTGGGCTCAGTTGTAGTCATACATCAAGGACTACCTGTACTATGTTACAGTCTTGCAGATATGATCTAAGGATTCTTTTTTTTAAAGTGATCTTATTCCTAGGTTGCTGACTTCCATGTTTATTGTGTAAAGAGTAATTGCATTTTATGGCACAAGCCATTTGGAGGGAGGGGAGTAAAACTATTATGTTATCAAGACAGATCTTCATCTTCTTCATCTTAGGATAACTTTCACCCTTCCAGGAAGAGCAATATCGATTATTCACACACTGTCAGGGAGGAAAGTCAGCGTAGATTATGTAGAACTATGGGCTGTTCAACATCTTTATTGAAATTGAAGAACTCTTACTGAATGCTTTGTAACCTTCCACCATGACCCAGTGCCTTTTTTACTGGAATTAAGGCTTTCTTGAAGCAAAATGTGCATGACAGCCATGTCACCTGATCTTGCACATTTTATCTTGAAATTAATTGGATTTAATTGAGTTCAATAAGGTTTAGCTTCCAGCAATGTTTCTTATTGACCAGAATGAAAGAAAAACCCTAAAATCTTTACTTTCTCTGACATAGTAGCAATTAAATAAATCAACATTGAAGTTTTTATAAAGACAGAGGGAGAGAAGAACAGTTACCTACCAATATTTGTTGATCAAGCTAATTAATTTTTTAAAAGCACAATCTCAGCCGGTCTTCTAGGGTCTTGAAGATTTGCTCAAACAAACAAGTCGTACTAATTACCCTAAGTAAACCTTAGAATGTACAGCATGGAGCAATTCTAATTTATGGTATAATGTGTTACTTATTTATTCAAACATCTGCTTAGTTGTAGGTGTGCATATAAGTACATTAAGATTGTGCACATTGAATAGATAGAATAGAACAGAACAGAATAGAATTCTTTATTGGCCAAGTGTGATTGGACACACAAGGAATTTGTCTTTGGTGCATATGCTCTCAGTGTAAATAAAAGGAAAAAAAATACATTCATCAAGAATCACAAGATACAACACTTAGTGTTGTATCAAGAGTCAAGAATCATAAGGTACAACACTTAATAATAGTCACAGGTTACTAATAAGCAATCAAATCATACTAGGAAACAATATAAATTGTAAAGATACAAGCAACATGGTTATAGTCATAAGTGGGAAGAGGTAGGTATTAGGAAGGATGAGAGGAATAATAGTAATACAGTCTTAGTAAATGAATTGACAGTGTTGTGGGAATTAGTTGTTTAGCAGAGTGATGGCCTTCGTGAAAAACCTGTCTTTGTGTCTAGTTCTGGTGTGCAGTGCCCTATAGCGTCATTTTGAGGGAAGAAGTTGAAACAATTTATGTCCAGGATGTGAGGGGTCTGTAGATATTTTCACAGCCCTCTTTTTGACTCATGCAGTATACAGGTCCGTTGAAGTCTGTGTCTGTCTTGTTTGGTTGCAGAGCCAAACCAGACAGTTATAGAGGTGCAGATGACAGACTCAATAATTCCTCTGTAGAATTGAATCAGCAGCTCCTTGGCAGTTTGAGCTTTCTGAGTTGGCGCAGAAAAACCATTCTTCGTTGTGCATTTTTGATGACTTTTTGATGTTGTCCATTTTAAGTCTTGACATATTATAGAACCTGGAAACTTGAAGGTCTCTACTGTTGATACTGTGTTGTCTAGTATTGTAAGAGGTGGTAGTATGGGAGGGTTTCTCCTAAAATCTATCATCATTTCTACGGTTTTGAGTGTATTTAGTTCAACATTGTTCTGGTTGCACCGCAAGCTAGTTGTTCAACCTCCCATCTGTATGCAGATGAGACCAATCATCTGCATACAGATAGAGAGCAGGTGGAGGACAAGCCGTGCCGAATCTGACCATGCCCAGCTAAGAGCCTACATTAAGACTTACCTGGTGGTGATGAGGGCAGCGAGATGTGCTTACTTCTCCACTCTCATTGTGTCTGCAGATGATCATCCGGCCGCCCTGTTTAGGGTCGCTCACTGCCTCCTACAACGGGAGGCGAGGGAGGACCCTTTGCAGGGTAGAGCTGTGGGAATTAGTCAACATCTGGTGGATAAGGTCACTCAGATTCGGGCCGGCTTGGACTCAGACTGGCAGGGGTCTGAGGAAGAGGTGGCGAGGAGTCTGGCCGATACCATTTGGGTTGAGTTTGACCCTCTTTCTTCAGATGAAGTGGACAGGATCATGCGGAGGCTGAGTTCCACCACGTGTTTATTGGATCTGTGTCCTTCCTGGTTGGTCTATGCCTCCAGGGAGGTTTCATCTGGCTGGCTCCAGGCAGTTGTCAACACTTCTTTAGGGGAGGGTTCCTTTCCCACCGCCTTGAAAGAGGTGGTGGTGAGGCCCCTCATCAAGAAGCCTGCCTTGGACCCAGCCATTTTAAGCAACTTTTGTCCTGTCTCCAACCTTCGCTTTTTGGCGAAGGTTGTTGAGAGCATGGTGGTTCAGCAGCTTCCAATGTTCCTGGAGGAAGCCGATTACCTAGATCCGTACCAATCAGGTTTCCGGCCTGGGCACAGCACGGAGACGGCATTGGTCGCACTGATGGATGATCTCTGGAGGGCTCGGGATGGGTTTTTCCTCTGTCCTAGTCCTATTAGATCTCTCGGTGGCTTTCGATACCATCGACCATGGTATCTTGTTGCGGTGGCTCGAGGGGCTGGGAGTGGGGGGCACCGTTTTACGGTGTTCTCTACCTCTTGGGCTGCTTGCAATCGGTGTTGGCAGGGGGGGCAGAGGTCGAGCCCGAGGCCCTCACTTGTGGGGTGCCCCAGGGGTCGGTCTTCTCGCCCCTCCTGTTCAACATCTATATGAAGCCGCTGGGTGAGATCATCCAGGGTTTCAGGGTGAGGTATCATCAGTATGCGGATGATACTCAGCTCTTCATCTCCACCCCGACCCATATAAGTGATGCCCTCCCCGTGATGTCCCATTGTCTGGATGCAGTGCGGATCTGGATGGGGAGGAACAGGCTTCGACTCAACCCAGCCAAGACTGAGTGGCTGTACATACCGGCATCTCGGATTATTCAGGATATAACATCGTTGGTCATGGGGGGAGAGGTGTTGCCCCCGATGGACAGGGCGCGCAACCTGGGCGTCCTGCTGGATACACAGCACAGTTTGGAGGAGCAGGTGGGAGCTGTGTCCAGGGAGGCAGTTGCCCAGGTGCGTCTGGTTCGCCAGCTATGCCCATATCTGAGCTGAGATGCCCTACGGACAGTCACTCATGCACTCGTCACTTCTCGAATTGACTACTGCAACGCTCTCTACATGGGACTGCCCTTGTGGACCACCCGGAGGTTGCAGCTGGCGCGGGTTGTGATGGGAGTGCCCCGATACTCCCATGTTACACCCCTCCTGCATGACCTGCATTGGTTGCGGGCCTTCTGGGGAGATTCAAGGTATTAGTGACAACATATAAAGTCCTACATGGCTTGGGTGGGGTACTTGCGGGAACGTCTCCTGCCGGCATCACACTCCGATCGCCCTGTATGCTCCCACAGGCAGGGACTCCTTGTGGTACTGTCGACCAGACATTGTCGGCTGGCGGTGCCCAGGGGTAGGGCGTTCTCTGTGGGAGAACCCACCCTGTGGAATCAGCTCCCCTTGGACCTTTGTTTGGCCCCTGATCTCCGCTCCTTCCGCCGCGACCTGAAGACCTGGTTATTTCAGCAGGCTGGCCTGGACTGAACCAAGGGGGGGGGCTCTTCTTTTTTAAAGTAATTTTAATTGTTTTATATTGGGCTTGTATTGTTTAATTGTTTTTTAGGTAAATTATTGTATTGTATTTTATATTGTGAGCTGCCCTGAGTCCTTAGGGAGAGAGGGTGGCATACAAATTATTATTATTATTATTATTATTATTATTATTATTATTATTATTATTATTATTCACTGTTTTGTCATCTGCAAACTTCAGTACTTTAACAGAGGAATCTTTTGAGATCCAGTCATTGGTATATAGAGTATATATAAATATAGGTATATATAAATACAAATGCATTTGGTATGTATTGAGAAGAAATGCTTCTGGTGTCCCAGTATAGCAACTCTACTATTTATGTAAGCAAGCTTATTTTTTTCAGGCTTCGTGCACAAGGCTTTCGATGATTAAACTGAATATAAATTTAGAAGTAGTAATAACCTTTTCTCAGGTTCAAGAGGAAGCTAGGCCTGTTAAAACAGCAGGGAAGTACTGGCCTTGCATGACCATTTCTACTCAATAATTTCAAAATGTGCACAATTCTAATTCACATACAGTGGATCTTTTCACAGTTAAATTCATCATATAGTGCTATTATACAAATCCTATTTTGTTCTCTTGAACTATTCCCTAGTGAGCAAATAGGTAGATATGTATATAGTATGTGCAGTTATATGAGAGCATGCCTCATAAAATATAGGGGCATGTACAAGTAATAGTATATATGCACTGGATTCATATATTATGCTGTGTCCAAAAGAAACCAACTACAATCAAATAGGCAAAGCCAACATCAAAGTTCAATGACTTTTGTCTTGTCCAACTTTTATAATACATTTATTTTCTGAAAAAGTTGTGTTTACTTCAGTCAAGTTTCCTCTAAGTTACCTAAGTCACCAATCTTAGCTAAAATAACTGCAGAAATTATTCTTTCCCTATTCCCCATTGTGCAATGATGTCTTTATGCAGCTATTTTACATTAAAAAGCAGTGGGACTGCCATATTAAAACCTAGCTCACACACCGCATATTATCTTTCCCGCATTATGACATATTGATGTGCTATAAAATTGCCAACTTCATTTCTACTGTACTATTGCTGTGACATAAAGTTGTCATTGCTTTATTGGATGTAAATGTATAGTGTTAACAGTGAAACTGAACCATAACACTTTCTGCATAACTGCAGTTAAAAGTACTAAAATTTGTTGATCAAATTCAAAGTTGGCTATCTATTGCATTTGATATCCTTATAATTATACATATACTAAATTGACATGTAGCATAGTAAAAAGACCTACACTAAGAAAATTATGGTGTTTGTCAGGAGATACATACATACATACATACACACGCACACACACACACATACATACAATTATTAGCAGCTAATATGTTTATGCTTAATTTAAAAAAAGCATTATTCAATCTTAAGCTTTAAAAGTTAGAAGAAGCAGAGGTAATTGGTGTAATTTCAGTATTACCCTTTTAGTGTGCTTATTACAGATTCATGGTCTTTATAAAAAGTGTGAATGCAAAAGCAAGTTTTATTATTGTAATGTTTTTAAATATTTGCTATAAATTATTAAATAAGAAAAATAGTTGACTTTATTTTCTCAGTGAAAATTTGTAGTTACTGGAGAAGTGCAATAATAGGAACAATAAATGTTATCCTTGTATTATATATCACAGTAATTATGCATACCATATCTGAGTGGCAAAAATCTAGAAGGCCACTATATTGCAGCAATTACTTAGAACTTTCCATAGCATTTTGCTATTATATAGTCTTCATCTGTCATGTAATCTCAAATCTCTCAACCATGCCATCATGCTGAATGGGAGTATCTTTGCTTCCAGCAATAAAGAGGGCTGTTTATAACCTATATCATGTTGGAGAATATATACTTTTTTATTTATTTCTATAGCATAATTAATATACCAAGTACAAAGAAACATATTCTATTTTAAACCTATTAATACCAAGGCTGCAAACTGTTTAAATTTACTTCAGAAATCACTAGCTTTGATTACATTTCAGGAAAAGGTCTTGCTATAAAATTTTAATGTAGGGTGTGTGTTTTTTGCAAGACTAAAGCGTAAGATTTAAGTTTATGTATTTTAAATGAATTATTTAGAAGAAAAGTCATATTAATTTCTAGAGTTCTTTTAGCCCCAAGTAACAAGTAATTTGCTTGTAGCTTGCAAATTAAAAAGTCCTATTTCACTGCATTTATTGCATCCTCCGGGTATCAGCCATTGGCCCTGTTCAGGATGATCTAGCCCCTGCTAGGTGAAGAGAGATTGGTAGAGTATTTTTATGGTACTGTAGCATCCAAGTTACACAGGAGCTTGCTCTTCCTGAGACCATCGTCTGTGAACTGTCCTTAAATATCACATTTTGATTCTTACTATGTCACAGAGCCCCTGATTATGACATCGAACATGTAAACAAGCTAAATTCACTACTAACATGGGCAACATCCTGCCCACACACTTTTATCTTTCTTGGTGACTTCAATCTACCTCATATTAACTGCACCCTAAACAAATGTAAAACTGAACCCATACATGCAACTTCTACAATGCTGTAACAAATCTGGGCTGGAAACAACTAGTAACCAACAATACTAGACTTAACAACTGCCTGATCTCATCTTCTGCAATAGTTTGAATTCAATTTATGGAATACAAATTAAAGAACCCTTTTCCAACAGTGACCACAACATGATTGACTTTTGTCTCAACATATGTCCACACAAAAATCATCACAACGACATGATCCCCAATTATAACTTCAAAAAAGGCAACTATGATCTTATAGACAACAATCTTAGTAATAAGCAGGCATATACAATGGAATGAAGGCTATTTCTGAGCACACTGGGTTGTATCCCAAAAATTGTAAGCTGCCCTGAGTCTTCAGAGAAGGCTGCATATTAAATGTAATTTAAAAACACAAATCTCATCCCTTGATTGGCAATTTCTATTCACTGGATGCAATACTGTTGAAGACCATTACAACATATTTTTACTTGAAGTCAAAAGAGTCATCAAACTATATGTACCAATAATAACTCCCAAAACAGAAAAAACAGATTACACATAACAATAAGGAAGCTTCAATCCAAAAAGATAACCTTTGGCAGAAAACAAATCTGGTCACGTTGCCAACTTCAAAAGTCAATATAAAAATTTATGCCACCAGATAAAGACTGAATGCACCAATTATCACATTAAACAAGAGGAAAACCTTCTACGCACCAATTCCACCGCGCTTTCTACAATTTTGTAAACAACAAACTAAAAGACTCAAGGTCCATCCCCCCCCTGAAAGGACCTAATGGTAAAGACTGCAATGACGACACCATTAAAGCCAACCTCTTTAACACATTCTTTGGCTCAGTATTTGTAAACAGCAATGGCTCATGCCCAGTATTTCCTAGTCAAACCACAGACAACTACAATGATCTAATACATATCGATTTTACAGAAGACAATGTTGAAAAAGCACTACGCAATCTAAAACCATCTCTATCTATTGGACGGGATGGAATATGTGCCTACTTCTTAAAAAAGCTATCCACTGCCATAGCTGAACCTCTAAGCATAATCTTTGAAAAATCTTTCAGGACCAGCTCCTTGCCAAACCTATGGTCACAAGCCACGGTCATCCCCATCTTCAAAAAGGGAGACCCCAGCCTACTGAAAATTACAGACCAATCTCTTTATGCTGCGTCACCTGTAAAGTCATGGAATCAATTATTAACCAATCCATTATCCTCCAACTTAGAGACAAACAACCTACTCTCTAATAAACAATTTGGTTTCAGGAAAAAAATTATCCTGTAACCTGCAACTCTTACACTGCAACAAATATGGACTACACAACTCGATCAGGGAAAAGAATAGACGCACTACATAGACTTCTGTAAAGCCTTTGATTCAGTGGTACACAACAAACTACTACTAAAACTAAAATTTTATGGTATCTCTAGACACCTGCATAACTGGATAGAAGCATTCCTGTCAAACAGACAACAAATGGTCAAAATTGGGAGTGTCCTATCAAATTCTGTACCTGTCAATAGTGGTGTCCCCCAAGGCAGTGTTCTAGGACCAACTCTCTTCATACTCTCTTCATAGCTGTGAGGACTATTTTCAGTTTGTGATGGATAAAATCATTCAGGCTTGCTCTGAGTTGGATTCCAGCTAGGCCAAGTCCTATGGAGATGTCATCCTCTCCTCTGAAGGAGGTGATTGAGGCAGAAGTCTTTGTGTTATCTGGGATATGTTGAAGCCCATCAGTGTGTCAGCATTCTGGGTAACGCACCCGTTGAAAGCAGAACTCCAAGGCAGATAGATTCCTCAAAGAACATGTTTACTGGATACATCATATTGGCACAGCCAGTGAACCAACTCTGAAGGTTTCTGCAGTTTTCACCTAATTAAAAGAGTAAAACTTCCCCCATCCCAGGTGCCATCAGTCACATTGTCCAATAAATACAGCTGGCAGGATCCTCTTTCCCAGGGATGGGATTAAATTTTTTTAACAACCAGTTCTGTGGGCGGGGCTAGGTGGGTGTGGCTAGTGGGCATGGCCATGTGATTGGGTAGGTGTGGCTTTTTCTCTTTTTGCAGCAACCCCCCTACCCATTTTTTTTTGCCTCCTGGGCCACAGGGAAGCCTCTTGGGCAAAGCAGTAAGTCAGTGAGTGGGATCCCAGCATAGCTGACTTTCAGAACAACTGATTGTCGGGAGGAAAAAAAAATACCTTAAGGAGTAACGGTGGGGAAGAACGCAGTCAGTGATGTTGCGCATGCACAATAAGGACTGACTGGGCAGGGAGGGGAGGGGCAGGCAGAGAGGGACGGGGCCAACCAGGGGCACGATTTGCTGGTTCTCTGAATTGCGCAGAATCATAACAACTGGTTCTATAGAACTGGTCCGAACCAGTAGAATCCCACCCCTGCTCTTCCCCTTCATCAGCCATCTGTTATGATGACCTTGGTTCCCACAGGAAAAAACTTATTTTGACTGTTAGCTGGGATATCTAATTCCCCCCTCCCTTCCCTCTCACAGGCTTCGTGGCAACTATAAGGCAGCACAAGATGGCTTCAGCCAGGTTCACTTCAGAGTTGACACAATGCTGAAGAAGCGGACAACATGGTTAGAGCTGTTTGTATGCTAGAACCAGATCCCTCCTGCATGATTGTTAAGATTCCAAGGGAGGGGAAATGTGAGTGGATCTGTGTGGTTGTAAATGCCTCTTTGAGACATAGGCACTGCCGCCAGCTCTGAAAGATGGCCCTGGAGGAAGCACAGTATTTGGACTCCTTTCAGTCAGGATTCAGACTGGCTATAATATAGTACAGGTAGTCCTCGACTTACAACCATTCATTTAGTGACTGGTTTGTGACTGAAAGTTACAATGAGATTGATGGCCATTTTTCACCCTTACAACCATTGCAGCATCCCCATAGCCATGCGATCAAAATTCAGATGCTTGGGAACTGACTCCTATTTATGCGGTTGTAGAGTCCCAGGTTCACATGATCACATCCTGTGACCTTCTGATGAGCAAACTCAATGGGGAAGCCAGATTCACTTAACAACCGTGTTACTAACTTAACAACTTAAGTGATTCACTTAACAACTGTGGCAAGAAAAGTTGTAAAAAGGGGCAAAACTCACTTAACAAATGAACATCAGAAATGTTGGACTCAATTCTGGTCGTAAGTTGAGGACTACCTATACTGAGATAACTTTGGTTGTGCTTGTCAATAATCTTTGGCAGTGCTATATCCATCCTGCCTCTCCTTGGTGGCCTTTGATACCATGAAACATGGTATCTATTTGGCCTGGCAGTGGCTCATGGGCTGGGAATGGGGACATTGTTTTCTTCCTTCTTCTGGGTTAGTTCCAGTCAGGGTTAAGTCTTAGGCCTCTGTTTTTCAGGGAGCCTCAAGGCTTTCCCTCTTCTTTTGTCACATCTATATTTAGCTGCTAGGTGAGCTCAACCATCAGTACAGGATGAAACACCATTAATATACTAAGAATACCCAGTAGTACATTCCAGCCATTGAACTGAAGCTATCAAGAGTCTATCCCAGAGTCTGGAGGTTGTGAGGGACTGGATGACATGCCATGAAAAACGGTCGCAGTTTAGAATTCTGGTTCTGGTTCCTCCATATACACTTCAGCAGGGATTCCCACTTCCGGGCCATGGACCAGTACCAGTCCATGGCCTGTTAGGAACCAGGCTGCCTGCGGCAAGCAAACAAATCTTCATCTGCACATGCACAGGATTTAAGTTGCGTGAAACCATCCCCCCAAGCTATGGAAGACAATTTTTCTTCCCAAATTGGTCCCTGGTGCCAGAAAGTTGGAGATGGCTGCAGTACAGGAATAGTAGTAGCAGATTTGTATACTGCCCCATAGTG
Source organism: Naja naja (assembly GCA_009733165.1). NCBI lineage: Eukaryota > Metazoa > Chordata > Lepidosauria > Squamata > Elapidae > Naja > Naja naja. The sequence goes on along the minus strand of CM019149.1, from coordinate 39,491,326 downwards.
CTTTACAGCATTCTCTGAGCAGTTTACAATGTCAGCATATTGTGCCCCACAACTATCGACCTTGGAAGGATGGAAGGCTGAGTCAACCTTGAGTCTGTCAGACCTAGATTTTTCTCCAGGCATTTGGATCCTAGTGATTAAAATCCCCTTTTAGTTGTTTAGTTGTCATGTTTGGTTGCCATTTTATGTACTGTAGTTTTTTAACATTTGGTTTTTTGTGTATATATGGTTTATAACAGTGTTCCGTGTGCCTTCGGTGTTTAGTCATGCCGGCCACATGACCACGGAGACGTCTTTGGTCAGTGCTGGCTCTTTGGCTTTGTAACGGAGATGAGCACTGCCCCTAGAGCCGGAAATGACTAGCACGTATGTGCGAGGGGAGCCTTTACCTACATGGTTTATTGTCTTTCTGTTGCTTTTTTTGTTGAGCACTGTCAGAATCATATTGTTTTGGGCAGCTCTACAAATCCTATGAATAAATAAACCCATTCCCTCTCAAGTACTTGATTAAAAGTGGTGTTGATTTTTTTTGTTAAAGCATATACATGCTTATATTTATTAGTATATAGTTGTATAAACATGTATACAAAATTGATTTGCAGACTCCCTAACATTTTAGGAGTTTTATTTTTGTAAAAAGTGCTTATGATCCAGAAGAACACGGTGCAGTTATGTCACCTTGAATTTTAAATGCTTCTAGTTTTTAGCATATTTTTCAAATAAATCGGCAGCTTTTGACATCTTTATAGGATGCTATAAAGTAGTTTGCTCATTTTTCAACCAAGGCTGAAAAAAACATACAATTTTATTGCCATAAAAGCATGTACTTTTAATATAGCACATGAGTCTAACTGGGAATATAGAATCTGCCATACTGTAATTAATATAAAATTAACGGGACAGGGTTAAAGCCGTGTCCCACTGAAAGATACTTTAATTTTCTGAAATTCAGATTTCTATTCCCAGATATGATTCATAGTCCAACCTATCTGTATATTAAGTTTTTAATTTATTGATTCTATAATGTTTCTGAAATGGGAAACCAGGTAATATCATCAAATGATTTTTTTTTACTTTTATCATAAGCTGTCATATCACATGCCAAAAGAGAGCCAGTTTGGTCTAGTGGTCAAGGCAAAAGGCTAGAAACCAGAGGACTATGAATTCTAGTCCCCACTTAGGCATGAAAGCCAGCTGGATGACTTTGGACCAGTCACTCACTCTCAAACCAACCCATCTCACAATGTTGTTTGTAGGGAAAATAGGAGGAGAACGGTGTATTAGGTATGCACACCACCTTGAGTTATTTATAAAAATAATAAAGGCAGGATAAAAAAATAAATATTACACCTTTTGTCAAGAAGGCAGTGATAGAAAAATGAGGATGACTATACAGTACTAAAACTTGTTATCATGATGGATGGATGGATGGATGGATGGATGGAAGGACAGACAGACAGACGGACTGTACTGCATTCAGTTTTGGCCACCACATTATAAAAAAGATGTTGAGACTCTAGAAAAAGTGCAGAGAAGAACAACCAGGATGATTAGGGGACTGGAGACTAAAACCTATGAAGAACAGTTACAGGAACTGGGCTTGGCTAGTCCAATGGAGAGAAGGACCAGGGGAGACACAACAGCAGTGTTCCAATATTTGAGGGGCTGCCACAGAGGGGAAGGGGTCAAGCTATTTTCTAAAGTGCCTATAGGCCAGACAAGGAATAATGGATGGAAACTGAACAAAGAGAGATTCAACCTGGAAATAAGGAGAAACTTTCTGACAGTGAGAACAATCAACCAATGGAATAGCTTGCCCTCGGAAGTTGTGGGACCGTCATCACTTGAGACTTTCAAGAAGAGATTGGACTGCCATTTGTCAGAAATGGTATAGGGTCTCCCGCTTGGGCGGGGGGTTGGACTAGATGACCTATAAGGTCCCTTCCCACTCTGATTATCTATTATCTGTTAAGGAGCCCTGGTCATGCTTGAGAATGGGCAGGGATTCTGGAGGGTGCTACTGCTCAGTGTGAAAGGCTGTCATTTGTTCTACATGTATATACTTTCATAACGCTGATGTTCACTGGGTTCCCGTAATTTTCATACATATGATTCTGCCATTTATTGGCTTACAGGTAGATCATAACTTTTGTTTCGTGACTGTTCAATGTTACAATGGCATTGAAAAAAGTGACATGGATGTCTTTCACATTTACGACCATTGAAGCATCCCCGTGATCATGTGATGGCAACTAGCATGTATTTATGATGGTTAGATTGTCTGGGGTCATGTGATCACCTTTTGCAACCTTCTGACAAGCAAAATCAGTGGAGATGGCAGATTCACTTAACAAGCATGTTACTGCAGTTACTTAACAACTGTAGTGATCAACTTAATGATTGTGGCAAGAAAGGTGGTAAAAAGGGGCAAATCCCATAACAACTGTCTTGCTTAGCAATGGACATTTTGAGCTCAATTGTGGTCAAGAACTACCCGTAGTAGACAACCTGCACCCCCTTTAAGTCATCATTTCAGACATATTTCCATACATAAATAGAGAAAAAAAGCATGGGAATGACCTCTGATTTCCTGCCAACTTCCTTATTGAATTTCTTTGTAGAAGCTGACAAGGAGCATCAGAAATTTTCCTTCCTCCCTCCCTCCTGTCCTCCTTCCTTCCTTCCCTCCCTCCCTCCCTCTCCTCCCCTGTCTTCCTTCCTTCCCTCCCTCCCTCCCTCCTTCCTTCCTTCCTTTGCTCATAATAAGAAGTTTTACCACTGTATAGCTAGCTCTCCTCATCTTTTCTGAGTACCTCTCCCAGTCCGTTCCTTCATATTAGAAGGATGACTTGACTATATTAACACTTCAAGTTAATGTGGCCTAGTCCAATCTGAATCTGAATCTAAAATAATTCTAAAACAGAATCATTACAAGATAACTGTTAATTAAAAATTAGTCTTGATTTTTAATGTTTTTTTTCTGCTACCCATGTTTGATAGGTGTAATCTGGGTTTTTGTTTGTTTGTTCCGGTTCTGTTGGTTTTTACATTGAGTATTTCAGTTCAGGCAAGCATTTGTGACCAAAGTTACCATATTTTGGAGACAATGAAAGCTACAATGTAGGTGGAGCTAGACAGAGTGCATGGATGGTATGACTTCAAATATATAATGTGGTTGAGTTTGATTGCAAAAGAAAGAAATACTTATAAAAGATACAGGATTGGCTATGGGGTATGGCTTTTTGTTAGCCTTTCATGGTAAATGTATTCATGCATTCCGGTTATCACCTCAAGCTTCATTTTTATGAATTTATAAGTGTGCATTAATAAATATAAATCAAGTTGTAGCTTTCACATGAATATAATGAATTTTCCTATGTTTAACTTCCAGGCAAAGATTATGATAAGGAGTAGACGGGTTGCATATTGCTCTACATATGCACAAATATTTTATATCTGAAAGTGAAGTGGTGCCTTTAAGGAATTTGTATTCAGGCTTGACCTTCTTCATCCCCAACCCTAGAGAAAGAAAGATAATTTGTTTGGGGATCAAATGAGATTATGTGATAGTCACAAATTATTTGAAGTTCCTTGGCTTCTTCTCTAAATCACCTTGTTTGTAAAGTGAATACTTATGTATTCTGATCCCGAAAGTGTATTTTTCCATAAATAAACAGTGTAGTAAGTAGTACAAAGAAATACTTTTGACTAGAATCAAAGAAGCAGGAACCTATAAAACTATTTCTGTTCAAATGGTCATAACATTCTTTAATAGGATTTAATTAAAGTGATGTAGTACTTTTCAGTCATGTTTTTAATGTATGTTAGAACGTACCATTTACATATACAATACAAACATTACATATATTGCTATTTAACTCATTATAATCTAAATCATTTAGTACTAATATATAGAGTGATAGGAGATGGCTGTATACAAAATCATGTGAACATATTAGCAAAAACAATCAGAATACAGCAGGTTCAATTTTTTTAAAGAAAACATTATTTTACTTTATATTAGAGAATAGTAGTAGTACTAATCAACACTTGAAATATATTCCTTTTTTGTTTTTAGTTAAACCATGCATGAAATCTGATACAATATTGTTTTTCTCCTAACTTTTAGAAGAACCAAATTGCTTGCTGATGCATTGAAATCATTTGATCAGTTGCTAAAATGTTCAAAAATGAATATCAGGTAAGGGAGAAATATTTCTGTTGTTTTGTCCTTCTTTAGAAAGAAATGAAAAAAGATACTAGCATTGTAACAGTATGTAATATTGAGGACAAAATTGCTTAGATATGTAAATATTGTCTATTTGTCTCTTCTTTAAAACTTGAATAGACATCCACAAATTTTTAACTCCTTATAATTGGAGTTTGTCACTGTCAGCCTTTTCTACTTTTCTGATGTGAACTGAAAACTTGAAAAGACAAGATTACAATCAGGAAGTAATTAAATTATGGATGACAACTGCAGATATAAATTTTTTGACAGTGATTCCAGGCAGAATTCCTATTACTTTGCAACTATTTGTTTAATAAAGATTATATGCTTAACACTCTTAGTACACACTGTATATAAACTGCATATTCATAAGACATTATTTCTTCCCCCTTGTCTTAGAAGAATTAAAGATGATGACAATAACTACCATGGGGTAGTGAATAGAATGGTAGATTCAAAATCTACTTGATCACAAAATCCAATGTATGACATTGAGTTGGCGATTTTTGATCAGTGTAATCAATGATATAGGGTTCTTATAAGGATAAAAGAAAGGGTGTCTTTGAAGGTACTATGTTCTGCCTTGCATTTCTTAAAGAAAGAGGAAATAGTGGACTGCTAAATAGCTTTTAGCATACTCAGCAACTGCCACAGAATGAAGAACTGGCAAGTAGATCTGATCTTCATAATTCCTCTGAACAAGAAGAGGATTTGAGATTACCCATAAATATTCCAGATAGTAGCTCCTCACACAAAAACTGTAGGATAGCCATCTCCAGTGGGTGTAGAGTTATGAGAGAAGAGAGAATAGCCATCTTTTATCTCAAACTGTGATTGGTACCTTCAAAAGGACACTGGGTTCACCTACTTCCTTTTCTAATCACTTTTGGAAGTTGCTTGTTAACAGTTTTCTGCTATTAGGAACCTTTGTATTGCCATGTTTTATAGTACTGGATAGGTTTCCTTCAATCTTCAGTGAAAGAAGTTTTAAATACAAATGTAAGGACTTAAAATTATTTTGGAACAAACAGCAAAAGGTTGAATAAAATTTTGATTTTCAAAAACAGACTAAGGGCCCAGATGGATTTGAAATAAGGTTTTGGAATAAATTATAAGAATCATTTCCATGGGAAAATGCTTTTGTTTGAAATCTCCTAAAGAAACAGAATGAGATTTTGAAGATTGAACACTGGAAGAAACTAAAGATAACAATTAAAGGAGACAAATGTTTAAATTTTACTTTACAGAATAGAAGAAAACATTTAACAATCAGCATACAACTGATATTTTTGAATAATAGGTTCAGAAATTAAATGTAAGAGTATCTACCTATATAAATAGTGTTTACAAAATATTATGGAAGAGCAACAAATTTTACTGGGCAAGACTAACTGATCTGAAAGTGGATTTAAAAATGACAGGCTGCAAGAATGACATGAAAAAGATGCAACACTGGATATGCAAAAGAAATCAGCTGATGCCTTAAATTAAAAAAAGGATATACAAATAACAAATCAGGAGAGTTTCCATTTTTTTCTGAATTGTTTTGGTTTTTTTTCACTTTTTTCTGTTTTAGTTTATATTAGTTTTATCTTTGTAATTGCAATTTTTAATAAAATTACTATGAAAAAAACAAATAATATTTTTCCAATTTATTATTCTCTGCTTGAATTATAAAGTTTGTGGATATAGGTTTGGCAACATGTTTTCAGGTTGGATTGTAATATGGTAAAAGCTAATAGAAATATTTTCTGGAGAGTCCAGAAAATGACACATCCGCATATGATAGATAACTGATGTGGCTGGTTAGACATTGGGGATGGCAGTGTGAGAAAATGGGAATTCTTTAATTTGGACTTTAATTTGGGCTTGAGGGATGGACTCAGTGACCTAAATTGTTCCTTCCAACTTTACAGAATATAAACATTTAGGGAACTTATATATTTAACTATCTCTATACCCGTGCTTCACTACGAAACTACGTGATCAGGCTTAGTTTTTGGGGAGGAAAATAAGGGGGAAAATTGTGCCTCTGCCTACCAGCATCCATCAGTATTCATCTGGCTAGCATCCTGTCAGTGTGTGGAGAGTTGAGGGCTGTTTGCTGTGTGAGCAAGAAGGAGATAGCAAGGAGCCTGGGCATGGCTTAGCTCAACTGTTCTGTACTAGGGAGCCATTGGGTTTTTTGTAGATTAGGACGTCCAGGAAGGGAAGTTGGTTGGTTGTTGGAAGTTGGTTGTTGGCTTCTGTTTCCATGGTAAATTGTATTTTGGGGTGAAGGCTGTTGAGATGTGTGAGGAAGTTGTCCAGTTTTTCTTTCCTGTGTGGCCAAATAACAAAAGTAATTTGTACATCTTAAGAAACCCCAAGTTCAAGATCCAGCTAGAAAACCAAGGAGTTTATGAAATACCATGCAAAATTTGTCCAGCCACATACATTGGACAAAACAACAGGAGAATAAATGCATGCATCGCAGAACACAAGAACGCAGTCAGAAAAGAAGAAAAAACTTCCTCCCTTTTCCAGCACCTTAAAGGCACAGGACATAAAATTGATTTTGAGGGAACCAAATTAATCTGCAATACTGAACACTTCAACAAGAGAATAATTAGGGAAACCATCGAAATAGAGAAACACCCCCATAACATGAATAAACGGGATGATACCTTCCGCCTACCAGACATCTGGAAACTAGCCCTAATCAACAAACAAATCCCAGCCACGAAAACCAACACCGGACCCAAAACAACACATGACGCCACCATCAATCTACCTCACCAGACTCAAACCCAAATCTATCCCATAGACGAAAGACAACCACCATCCAGAAACCAGACAATGGTTGCATCACCAGCTGCTACACCCCCCTCCAACCCCCAAACTAAGCAAATTGACACACGCTATGAACACATAGCCAGACCTCAAACTCGAAGCCAAACCAAAGCCCGGAATGTTACATCACAGCCATCCGCTCAGGATATCACATCACGGAACTCAGGAAGTTACAACACAAAACCTCAGGATGTTACAACACAGCCAACGACCCAGGAGATTTCAGCACAAGACCCAGGATGTCACAACAATAGAACTCAGAAGGTCATCACACAGCCCATTACCCAGGTCGTTACAACACAAAAGGCTGAGAGACACACAGCCAGCACCTCAGCCACACAGGGTCTCAGGAAAAAGCCATCCAATCTGCATACATCAACTCCATCAACCAATCAAGAAGTAACAACACAGCCAACTCTGGAGCTTAAAAGGGAAAAACAGCCACGATCACGCACTTCTCCCAGAAGAACGAAGCTGAAGACACCAGCCTGAAGATGACGGATGAGATTTCGTCGAAACGTTGCCAAGGTATTCTCAATCTTACACGGACAAGACCAATACACCAAGACCTACATATATATATATATATATATATATATATATATATATATATATATATATATAACTGGATAAATAAAAACAAACTTTTCCCATATCAAAGGAATTTCTGCAGAAAAGTCCAAAATCTTTAGAGTACCCAGCTTCTTTTGAGGAGACTTTTTGTCCCTTTTGTCACTTTATGTGAGTTTGAAGTTGTTCTAAAATACTTCAATCTCCTACCATATGAATTGCAGGTAAAATCCAATCTGACACTGATAATTGGCAGTGGTTGTGATCTTATTTGTATTTCAGATTGAATCCCATTCCTATATATTAGAGTGGAAGAAATAGCAGGATTGGTTTATCCTAGCTTTTTTATTCAGTGGGATTGATCATAGTTGATAGCCTTCAGATTAGATTATGGTAATGGGTTTACACTGAAGAATATTCAGTTCTTCTAAAAAGCTACAGTTACTGGGACTTGGTGTATAGAACATATTATTCCAAGTTATTTTTTCTCAACGTAAGAAGTTATATAATGATTAAATAATAAGTGCCAAATGTGTTCATTCCCATTTCCCCCACCCCCAAAACTGAATGCAAAGTGTTGGTTTCACAAATTGTTAAACAAAATACCCAATTTTCTACATACAAACAGTTGAAGAATTAATATTAATGTTAAAAACTATATAACCCACTCAGAAATGTAGTATTCTGTAGAATTTTAAAATATTCAATGTGTTCTGGATATGGCATTCTGGACAACACAGTTTATTTCAAGGTTTGAATTATTCCAGGATATCTCCGTTTACTTTACAAATGATTTATATCTGTAAATTGCAGGACCACCTAAGAAGGTCCAGAAGGGGAAAATAATATTTGGGACTTTTCTAGAACAACCTGTTTCCAAATGAACAAGCTTTGCACATCATTATTTATACTTCTATAACAATTTATATTTTAAAAAATTATCCTAACATACAGTTGTCAGTCCCAAATAATGATCAACACCTTTATTCAGATGTACATATAATAACATCCAACAAAACAGCAACAAAAGTCACAAAACCTCCATGCTAAGGTAGCTATTCAATACATACTGTACAGGTCCTCTTATTGCTACTCCCTTTCAAGATAAGCAGTTTCTTGCACAGCATGGAAAATGAGAAGGAAATCGTAAACACACATTTTTTATTTTATTTTATTTTTATTCATATTTATATCCCACCCTTCTCCGGAGACTCAGGGCGGCTTACAGATTTTGGGATACAACCCAATGCACTCAGCAATAGCCTTCCTTCCATTGTATATGCCTGCTTATTACTAAGCGGCATTTTTACAAAGTCAGCTTATTGCCCCCAACAATCTTGGGTCCTCAATTTACCTACCCCGAGAGGATGGAAGGCTGAGTCAACCTTGAGCCTGGTGGGATTCGAGCCTGCACTAATTACAGGCAGCTGGAGCTAAGTGCTAGGCTATTAACAGCCTGCACCACCAAGGCCCTTGAGATAAGAGGAAAGGAAATAGAGCGAAATCTAATTTATACCAACACAATTTGCTTTACTGCTATATGTCTCTATTCTTACCAACCTTCCTTGCTTCTATCACAGCTTCATACACTTTCCTCTTTAAAATGTTCACTTCTTTCTCTTTGAGGATCTCATCAATTGTATCCCACCCTCCACAGGTTTTTTTGATCTCCTTGTTTGAAACTTATCTTTCACATACCAGTTTTTGCAATTTGATGCTCAATCATTTTGTCTGCATGCCTGACCCACGCCAACAAATGTCTTTCATATTGATCACTCGAGTTTATATTCAAATCACATTCATTTATCAGCCACTCTCCACCTTCTTTGTTAACTTAATTTTTAGCTTCATATTCCACGCTGCATACAATCTTTCCAGCATTCGCTGCAAGTTATTGCGGCTCTCATCCAACAATAAAGCATCATTTACATTCACAGCTCCAACAACACATCTCTAATGTCATTACAGTTCCTTAAACATTAAACATAATTATATTAAACAATCAAGTGGCCATCAGAAATCCTCGTCTTATTCCCTACACAAACCCAAGATATTTATTAAGCATGCCATTTATTCCCATAACCACTTCTTATAAAATAATGCTCTTGAAGATTGATTATTTCCTTGTGCTTCGGGCTGGGCATTAGATTAGCCTTTTTTTAAGGGTTTAATTGGGCAGAGTGGCCTGAGTGAGACATTATGCCTTTTTCCTTTCTGTTTTCATCTTTTTTGGTGTATTGAATTGAATGAGAGATTAGTTACCTAAGTCACACTACCAGTTGGGCCCCATATAAATTTGTATTTTTTTTCATTCACTTCTACTTTCTTTTTACATTGAGGAACAATAATGCATTCCTCCAACTGTCAGACTTCATACAAATGTTAAACAAGTCACACTGCTACTCTATAAGCAAATCATATCCATATTTAACATTATATTATCCACCCCGCAGCCTTATTACTTTTCAATATTCTCACGTCTTATGACTTTTGTCTTCTTTTTTCTTGGTTACTAAGATTTACAATATTCATTTCAGTTCCAGTCTTTGATGCATATCAGTGCCATGCTAACCTCTAAAATGTTGCTTCCAACATTCCCTCACTTCAATATCATCACCAGTGATTTCATCATTTTATTTTTTTATTTTGTTCATTCTCTTGGATGCTGCTTGTTCAACCCGTTTCACTCTCCAAACTCTTTATCATTTCCATCAAAATCTGCATTTTCTCAGCCTTCTAAGCATAACCATTCCCCTCAATAAATTATCTGCAGTTGTCTTTTTCTCTTTGCATACATGGTATATCTTTTTCTTTTCCTCATTTTTGCTGTTGCCATTCTGTATACATATTTTTCTCATCTGCAGCCTTTTTCAGTTCATCATTCTACTAAGTGTCTTTTTAATGTTCCGTATTAGCATAATTTCACGTTTCTATGGCACTCTGTAACAATTTTTTCTATTACAAGCAATTTCAGTATCACCTTTCATTACATTAGTGTTGCCATATTATTTTTATTCTTTTTCTTACTTGTCCTGTATGCATTATTTTTTCCTTTCCTTTCCCTTCCTTCCTTCCTTCCTTCCTTCCTTCCTTCCTTCCTTCCTTTTTTCTTTTTCTTTCTCCCTTTTTCTTCCTTCTTTCCTTCCTTCCTTCCTTCCTTCCTTCCTTCCTTCCTCCCTTTCTTTTTATTTCTCCCTTTTTTCTTTTTTCTTTCTCCCTTTCTTTCTTTCTCCCTTTATCTCTCTAACTCTCTGTTTCTTTCTTTTGACAGTTTGACCATTAACACTTTCAAATAATGATCTTCCCCACATTCTGTATTGTCCTTATGTCCCATGTTGCTCAGTCTTTCAATATATTGGCCTTCTTTTCTTTTCCATATCTTTGCCCACTAGGTGGCACTGTTTCACAGAAGGGACTTGGAGCATGGGACACTTAGATCTGGTGGGATGGACCAACATAGTTGAATATTAGGCAGTTCTGCCAATAACCCAGGTCCTGTATCATGCAGCACTTTAGGTTTATAGATTTATGGGTAACCTCAGCACCTTAAAATAATATGTTCTATTTAGAGAGCCCCAATTAATTCAGACTAGGTGAAGTTTTTGGACACTTTCCAGAGGCAACTACATCACAAGGAAAATTATTGCAACATGATGCATTTTCTCCAGAAAAGAGTACATCTACTGTGGTAATATAAACTACTGAAATGTACTTCTAGTTTTTGTTGCCAGTTGAGCATCCAGATGAAATAAGCTTATAATGACACTTCATATTCACTGTAAGAATGAATATGGAATGGGTATCGTTATGAATTAAGTATTACACTTATTGACTTCTTATGACAATGTGACAGATTCTTTCTTTTTTTAATTGCAGGGTGGCCCATTTGTTGAAATCTTCAGTGCTCAAGGCAAGAACACTGGGACCAAATGGAAAATTTCTGGCAACCCTTCAGTAATAGGGAAAGTATGTTTTGGAAAGAAATGGTAAAAGCTTAATTATAAAGTATAGAGCTTTTTTTCCTTAAAAAAACATGAAAGCTTTGAGTAACTATAAAAATATTATCTCTATCATTCCTTTTATCAGAGCAGAATAACTGAGAACAGGAATTTCTACTTGATGCCTACATGCAGATAAAATTTGCTAGTTTTTTGTGTATTTAAGATCCCCAAGTTTTTTGTTTCTGTAAAATATCTCTTGGTGGATGTGTGTGCGTGCATATTTATTTATTTTTATTTGGTAAATTTATACAGCCACCCATGTCATATACAGTATATGACACTGTGCAGCATACAAGATAAAGATATTTGTTTGTGTCTTTATGTTTTCTACATAATAAAACAAACCCTTTTAGTCTAATTAAGTAAATGAACATCCTAGTCAGGAAATATATTTATTAAATAAAACACACAAGTTTGGAGCAAGTTTTCAAGATATCTGGTAATTTCCAGGCTTGTTCATAAAATAAGAGATAACAGAGGAGGGGTGTGGAAGGAAGATGGTTACTGATGTCCTCATGAAGCCTTTATGGTCAGCATCTTAAATAGATTATTCACTCCTAAATATAATTTTAAGTTTTAGTTTCATTTACTTAAACGAATTGCATGAAACTACACTGGCTTTTCTTGATATGGATAAAATGGTGAAGCAAGCAACTGTTTTAATACGGCAGGTTGCTGTCAAGACAGAAAAACCAATAAAATAAATACGGTAAATGTTAGTGAAATGAAGGATGATGTTTTGACATACTAAGCGGAAGATGGTCCTGACATCCTAACTGCAAAGCCATTTTTCACAAGAAAGGGTTATTTTCACTGGATCCAGTGTGCATTTTCAGAGGTATGCTATACTGGGCAGTGAATTTAACATATATTATTTCTTGACATCAGAGTACAGACTTTGCATCCATTCCATTTTAATACTCCCGCTTTCCACTTGTATTAGACTTATAAAATAACATTTAGGCTTGCTGGCAATTCCTGACCTAAACCAAACATCATTCACCTTAACAATTACAAAGTTTGAGTGTGGCTAACCATTTCCGTCATGGGCAAATAGACATTATGAGTAATAAATCTTGCAGATTATGTATTTATTCAGCTGTGTGAGATATTATGATGATGACACGCTTTTTGTTGGTTTGTTAGGAATATGATAAGGAAGTGAAAGGTTTTGTCTTTGTGCTGGAAGGAAGCGGTCAAACCAACAAGATGCAGCTTCCAAAAGAAACTAAGCAAACTCGTAAGTATAAAAGTATTATAAAATGTCACAAAACATATTAGTCTGTATGATGCTTTCAGAGCAAGGGATGCACGAAGTATATTAATGGGAACAAAACATCCCTTTATGAAGTGTCAAAGCAGCCTTGCCCTTCCGAAGACTCATGAGGCTGTTCCCCAGTTGTATGTTTCACTAAATGAATTGACTGTTCAAGCCTAAATGAATTCTTCCTGTTCAAACAGGAAGATAGCTAGAAAGTGCTTTCAAAGCAGCTACACAATCATTCCAAAGGTCATAGTTGTATTAAATGCTTCTTGCAGAGATATTTTGATTACACTAAGGTGTATTCTGAAGCAGCTGTTTCTAGTGCGATGCACAGCCCTAGCTGTTAATGAAGTTAGCATTGGATTAGCTGAATAATAGTTGGCTAGTTATAGTTTTAGCTGTATTTCTTCAACATTAAAGTAAAAAAAAAAATAGAGTGAGACCTTCTAGACCAGGCGTATCAAAACACCTGGCTCGCAGGATGGATGTGTCTCGCGCTGGCCACACCCACGCCTGGTTTAGCCAAGGGGGAAAAAGTCCCGATACGTCACGTGATGACGCCGTGACAGTGTGAGTTTGACACTCCTGTTCTAGACCATGTTGAATCTTCCCTGAATTTTAGAGGTGATTTAGCAATTTCCAGTTTCTCTGGAATGTTTAATTTTTGAATTAGTACATCTCTCATGTGTAACAATTTTATATTGTCAAAGAGTTTTTCTTTTCTTTTTTCTTTTTTGATACCTTTTCAGAGATTGATAAGTTGGTAGATCAAACAATGAACTACTATCATCCCAAAGATATAGCTGAATGTGATGAATATTCTTTCAATTTCATCTAACAATACCTATTGTTTTCATCAACAAGAATCAAAAAATACTTTATACCTACAAGATGACCGCAGATCTCTTCAATTGCAGGAATATTCTAATGCTACATAACTTGCATCCTCCTGTCGCTCTGCAATAACTAAACTCTTTGGAAGCTACCCTTGGTATTTCCATTTGTCATATAATCTATCAAGCATTACCTAACAATTGTTCTTATGTTAAAAGCTCAAACACACTAAAGCCATATACTGTCCTTCCAAATTCTAGAAGAGAAGAAATTTCCATCACAAAACAATAATATAGTTTCTAAGATTTGACATTCAGCAACCATTATGCATAAAGACTTCTCCATAAATTATAAGCATTAGGTCATTCTTAAAAAGGCTATTCTTACCTCACAACTCCCAGAATGTTTTCTGTGGGAACGCATTTGTTTCAGCTCCTGTATCAAATTTAAATTTTACTTCAATCTCCTTTTATACTAAATTAGTAAACCATCAGTAAACCAAAAAGGGAAAGCTGTTTAAGTTACATTATAAATAGATGTAGAATCTAATAATTCCCCATTAAACAAGTTGCTTATATCTAATCACAAATACCATATTGTTTTTCATTACTATGCAGTGACCTGACTTACATGCTTTATGACTTTTTGTGCCCTATTTATGACAAGATTTTCTCAAATCAATTGCAAAACAATTCCAAGGCTAATTTACTATCCCACTACAGAGACACAGACTTATTCAGTTTTGATTACTGCTGCCTTTAGCTTGTAATTTCTCAGATCTAAAAACATTTATAGGAGCCTTTTTCCGTTTCTTTCCAATAATCATTACTGTCTGCCACTTCTTGGTGGATATTAATCTAATTGTACTTATTTTGAAATGGCTTTTGGTTATTTCAACAGCATAGGATATACTAATTTCCCCCCCTACCATTGGATCTTCAAAAGACTTCCTTTATTTTTCTGCCTTTTATATTGATTATAAACCTGTCGTGTCAAAAGGTATTGACTAAAATTCACCGTTGATGACCTTTTGAGTTACATGGTGAATGTTTCCATAATGTCTACCAAAATTTGCATATATTTTCAAAATGAATAATACTGAAACGCAGCATTCCTGCAAGGTGTGCAGTATATTCTAGCCTTTGACAAAAATTCTTCAATGTAATTTGGAACTGCAGTGTCTTAAAAAAAAACTTCAAAAGAATTATATATTGTTAGGGCTTCCTCCCCATGGAGTGTAACAAGAAACATTTCTCGAGAGTACAATTTTTTTAGAGAAATCCACTATCCTACTTGCAGCCAAATGCAAATGAAGCTTCTGTTCCCAGCATTTCCCATTTTGGGATAAATTCGTTTGAATTACAAGTGGAAAATAAGGCCTTGAAGTGTATATACTCATAGGTACTGGTTCACTAATTCTCCATTAGAATCCAGACAAGCTTCTGATACTCTGTAAGTGCTAGCCACTTACTTAAACTCAAATAAGTCCTGGAGCCAAAAAAATAGTTATTACTAGGTTGTACAAAAACAAATACAAGAAAGACTGGAGAGCAAGCAAAAGCAATAGAAGGAAATTTTTAAAAAGCTACTCCACACTCATTGTGTCGAGGTTTTGTTAAAGGCACAATACAGCATACTTACAAAATATCTCTTTGGGCATTCGCAGCAAAATAGCTGTCCTGGGAGGCTTTTGCTTCCTTGCAAGATTAGTTTCATAAGGGGCATGACCGGTCACAAAACATTTGTTTGCTATTAGGACTTTAGTTCCTAATTAGGACTTTAGCTCCCAGGCTTCTTCCTATCAATTTATTTTTGTCTTTCTTAGCTAGTTGTGTACTTTTCTGAACAAAACATTGAGCTGCATTCCCAGTCAAACAGTAAGTTCCTTGCTTTAGAAGAAAAGTGGGGAATTTTTTAAAAGAGTATAATTTAGGCATGCACATGATCTGCGTTTAAGAATGAAATATTCCTTCTATACAGGTAATCCTTGCTTAACGACCATATTTGGGACTGCATGTCAGTTGTTGAGCAAAGCAGACATTAAGCAAGGAGCTTCACTCAACAACTCCAATCCCAGCACTCCCAGTTGCAATCATTAATCAGTCTCCCAGGTTGTTAAACAGAAAGAGCAAAAGACCTATCTGGTAAAGGATTTCAGCTCAGCTTGAAATCCTTGCAGCAGGAAGCTGTTTCAGAGTGAAAGGGCTGCCCACTGGATAGTTTTAGCTCTGTGCAGAGCTAAAGTCTTCCCAGTAAGCATCCCTTATCCTCTCAAACGTTCCTATAGCCCACTGAAGGGTTTCCCCTCTCCTCCTTTGCAGGGAAAGAAAATCTTTCATATGATTGCAGGAATGGAGTTGAAATCCAGATTAATAAGTAAACTGAGAGAATTCTAGGAATTCAGGTGGAAGAAATATTTCTATCTGATAGCCATATCATTGTTTGCTATAATACCACTATTTTTGTTGCAACAGTAAGTCAATATGTAACTTCACATACAATAGTTTCCAGTAAATACATTTTTAAGTACATTCCTGTACTTAATGGTCTTTAAAAATAACCCTAACCCTATGTCAGATTGCATTTTGCAAAGGATCTAGGAAATGGGCCATTTAAATTCATTAAGAAATAATTATATTTCTGCAAACAAAAATTTAGAGAGATATTTAAAACCATGGTCAAGTCCTGCTGCCATTCTTTCAGACAAGAAAGTTCTTAACACTGTTGCTGTCATAAACATACAGATAATCCTTGACTTACAACAGTTCATTTAGTGACTGTTCAAAGTTACAATAGCACTGAAAAAAGTGACTTATGACCATTTTTCACACTCCCGACCATTTGCAGCATTCCCATGATCACAAAAATTCAGATGCTTGGGAACTGACTCATATTTATGACAGTTGCAGTGTCTTGGGGTCATGTGATCACCTTCTTATAAACAAAGTCTATGGATAAACAAGGTTCACTTAACAACTGTGGCAAGATAAGTTGAAAAATGGCAAAATTCACTTAACAAATGTTTCACTGAGCAACAGAAATTTGGGACTCAATTGTATTTGTAAGTTGAGGACTATCTGTAGCCTTAGGTCTCCTCTAAAATGCTTGGCAAAGGATTTAAAGAACAGCTCTTTAAATATAATATACTCAATTTGGATAAACTTTCCATAAATTACTTGATACCTGAACATGGGCTTTGCTCAACGTTTTCTAACATATAATTGTACACAGTTTTGACTCCTTCATTGCAATAGTTTGGAAATTCTTCTGCCACAGAGAATTTGTACAGACTGCAGTATGTGTGTAGAGTTTTACTAAGGAGACATGCATGCAAACTAACAAATTTTATTTGTGTGTGTTGCACAAGTACTGGAATCTTCCTTGGCAATGCCATTTGAGGATATAACTCAGGGGTGTCAAACTCAATATCACTGAGGGCCGCATCAGGGTTCTGTTTGACCTGGGGGGGTTGCGAGGGATGTGGCCAGGGTGGGCATGTCCAGCATGACGTCACTCGTGGTGAGTGTGCTGGCCTGAGCGCTCTGCCAGCAAAAACGGGCTCTTGAGCTCTATTTTTGGCTGCTACAGCCTCCTGCAACCCTCTGCCAGTGAAAATGGAACTCAGGGGCCCCCTCATGGGGTCCTCACGAGCTCCGTTTTTGGCTGGGATGGCCTCCTGCAACACTTTGCCAGGGAAAATGGATCTCTGGAGGGCTGTGCATGGCCCTTGCAACCTCTGATTTCACTGGCAGAGGCACCGTGGGCCAGTCCTTCACTATTTCCAGGGCAGCCCCATGGGCCAGATCTAAGCACTCCGTGGGCCGGATCTACCCCCCGATCCTTGAGTTTGACACGCCTGATATAACTTGTCCTGCCAGAAAATTATATCTCTCTGCTATAATTTGAAGTAACCTAGAAATCAATCACCAGCAAAACTTGTTCACGAAGTGTTCCCTTAAACTGTTCCCGACTTTTCAATAGTAGGACTAAGCAGCCTGGGCTCACTTCTGCTGAAGTGTGACTTTTAGATCATATGCTGCTAATTACTTGCTGTGTTCTGTTTGTGAATTCTCTCTCTCTAAAATAAATTTTAATATTTTTGGAGCCAAGTTTAAACCTTTCAATTTGTCTGGACATTTTAATTACACCCCACTCTAGAAGTATTATATGACTTACGTTTTTTATATAATAATACAGTTTGCTATTTAGAAAAAAATAATGCATCTTTCATGAGAAACGAAGATTTAAATTATTGACACATGTGGGACAACATGCTTAATTTTAATTTGAGAATTCTTATTTACAGTACTTAAGGCTTTATTGTGATGTTTATGTTTGAAGCAATTTAAATTTCAATTATCTTTTTTTTTCTTGATTGAAATGCCTCTTTCTGTTTTGTATTTATTTCCATTTTTATACTGCATGTTTAAAATCAAGGCATTAGAAGAACATTTTTTTAAAATTCATATTTATATCCCGCCCTTCTCCGGAGACTCAGGGCGGCTTACAGATTTTGGGATACAACCCAATGCACTCAGCAATAGCCTTCCTTCCATTGTATATGCCTGCTTATTACTAAGCGGCATTTTTACAAAGTCAGCTTATTGCCCCCAACAATCTTGGGTCCTCAATTTACCTACCCCGAGAGGATGGAAGGCTGAGTCAACCTTGAGCCTGGTGGGATTCGAGCCTGCACTAATTGCAGGCAGCTGGAACTAAGTGCTAGGCATTTAACAGCCTGCACCACCAAGGCTTTGCAGGTTAAAAATTATATAAGGACTAAAACTAGTGAAATCAAAGATTATAAATATATATATAAGCTTATCGCTCTATTCACTGTTCTTGAAAGATGATTTGTGATGTAGATTAAAGAGTTTATAACATTTTTACAGCAACACAGGGAATAAAGGGAAGTTTTCTAAAATGAGATAAACCATGTCTACCTAGCTCAGGATTGATTGACTGACAGTGAT
Organism: Naja naja; assembly: GCA_009733165.1. Lineage (NCBI taxonomy): Eukaryota > Metazoa > Chordata > Lepidosauria > Squamata > Elapidae > Naja > Naja naja. Next base: position 39,472,621 of record CM019149.1, on the reverse strand, counting down.
TCCCCAGAGTTTCTTTCCTGTATCTGGAGATACAAAGAATTAAACCTGGGATGTTCTGCAATCTGCATGTAAAATTTTGAGTACTGCCAGCAGCAATGCCTCCTTTCTGCTTGAATTATGTTTTAAAGTTGCTTATAGCTGCTATAAGTAAGTGTGAAGGAAAAAAACCCAAGCTATAATTCCACCATATATCCAATATAGGTAGACCTCAACTTACAACAGTTCATTTAGTAACCGTTCAAAGTGCAACAGAACTGGGGAAAAAAATAACTTACGATCATTTTTCACACTTACAAGCATTGCAGCATCCCCATGGTCATGTGATCAAAATTTAGACGCTTGCCAACTGAGTCATATTTATGACGGTTGCAGTGTCCTGAAGTCATGTGATCCCCTTTTGCGAATTTCTGACAAGCAAAGTCAATAGGGAAGCCATATTCACTTAACAACCGTGTTAATAACTTAACAACTGGAGTGATTAATTTAACAATTGTGTCGAGAAAAGTTGTAAAATGGAGCAAAACTCACTCAACAAATATTTCACTTAGCAATAGGAATTTTGGGCTCAGTTGTGGTCGTACGTCAAGGACTACCTATAGTTGTTTAACCTGGTGATTAGAACAGATATTTTTTTGTTGCTGTTCTCATGCTAAATATTGTTAATTCAAATTGAATAAATTGAGATTCTATGCTATAGTTCCCTGATTCCCGTGTTTCGCAAAATGCGGTTATTTTTAAAAAGAATTTAGGAAAGGCCCAGTACCATCAGTTTAAGGGTGCAACATTCAGCTTAAAATGAATAGAAAGATCTTTCGGGAGACTTACTAACCCATTGACTAACAAAAGCAGGCAGGCAGACAGACAGGTAAGTATCTAGAGCATCAGTTCCATTAAGGTTCACAATGAGCTGATCTTAGAAAATTAAGAGGATTTTCTCTCAGAATTGGCAGCTTCTATTTAGATTTTATACGAGTGTTAAAGCCGCCTCAAGGGCAATACATTCAGATTTTGTTCAGGCTTTATTCCTGAAAGTCATTTTGGCTTGTAAGTGGGTTTTGATTTTACAAGAACCTTTGCTGTTAAATTTCCAATTTAAATTACCCATTTCATTTCGAACATTCAGATTAAATTAAACCCTTACTTGTCCACAGTTTTCCTAAACTCTGTTCTGCTGGGGCATTAATTGCTTTAAGTGGTTCAACTGAAGTTTATGTTGGTCATTTATAGGTTCAATTATTATGCATTTTTGCAAGAATTTATGTCACAGTGTTAAGACATTAATTAATTTTGTGTCTTTGTAGAATATATTTTGAATAAGCACTCTGTCAACAAAGTGGAAAACTGTAAATAAAAAAAATTAGATTCTACGTTTTGTTCTAGTTCTCGGGCAACAATTTGTTTTTAAGAACAAATTTCAAAAATAATTAATTTTTTTTTTTGCATAGTAGATACATTTTGAGAAATATGAAAGTAATGCATGAATACTCATGTTATTCTTAATTTATTTCTTTTATTTTGCTGTAGTTGGACTGATCCAGCAATTTTTGGTACTTCAAATTTACGTACCACTGGGACAAGATTTCTCAGCTGAGTTACTGTAAGATAATACTGAACTTTATTATCATGTTTGATGCGTTGTAGATACTAAGCAAATGCATTAATACTGGCTGCTGTTAATTATATGTAACAGCTTTTAGGTTAAAGAGTAACACATAATCAAATTGATATAGAATAGTTAAGCTTATTTGGATGATTTTAAGCATTTTAAATCTTTTAGAAGATTTAAGCATATTTGTCATAATGAAAATGCTGTATATTAATAAATCTATTGTTATTATAAATAGTAATCAGGTAACCAGTTCCTGATTTTAGGAACAGACTTCAAATAATTACTTTTGACATGGGTGAAATAAATATTCTTCTTTGTCCTTGATTTATTTATTCATTTGTTTTGGTTTGAAATTGCCTGGAAAATCCAGCACCAACACAATAGCAATAGCACTTGGACTTATATATACCACTTCATAGTGTTTTATAGCCTTCTCTAAGAGGCTTACAGAGTCAACATATTGCCCCCAACAATCTTGAGTCCTTATTTTACCAACCTCAGAAGGATGGAAGGCCGAATCAACCTTAAGCCAGTCAGGATCGAACTGGTGGCAGTCGGCAGAATTAGCCTTGCAATACTGCATTCTAACCACTAAGCCACCATGTTAGTCCTTGACTTACAACTATTCATTTAGTGATCCTTAGGGGTTAGGGCAGCACTGAAAAAAGTGACATGAACATTTTTCACATTTGCAACCATTGCAGCATCCCTATGGTCACATGATCAAAATTTAGACATTTGGAAACTGGCTCATATTTATGACCGTCACAGTGTCTCAGGGCTATGGGACCTTCTGATAAGCAAGTCAATAGGGAAGCCAGATTCACTTAACCATGTTCCTAAGTTGACAACTGCACTGATTCACATAACAACTGTGGCAAGAAAATGGGGCAAAATTCACTCTCACTTAACAACAAAAATTTCGGGCTCAGTTGTTGGCATATTACAGATTACAGGTAATCAGAGTTGGAGGGGACCTTGTAGGTCATCTAGTCCAACCCCCCGCCTAAGTGGGAGACCCTATACCATTTCTGATAAATAGCAGTCCAATCTCTTCTTGAAAGCCTCCAGTGATGACGCTCCCACAACTTCCTAGGGCAAGCTGTTTCATTGGTTGATTGTTCTCACTGTCAGAAAGTTTCTCCTTATTTCCAGGTCAAATCTCTCCTTGTTCAGTTTCCATCTATTTTATTCCTTGTCTGGCCTTCAGGTGCTTTAGAAAATAGTGTGACCCCCCTCCTCTCTGTGGCAGCCCCTCAAATATTGGAAGACTGCTATCGTGTCTCCCCTGGTCCTTCTCTTCACTAGACTAGCCATGCCCAGTTCCTGTAACCGTTCTTCATATGTTTTAGTCTCCAGTCCCCTAATCATCCTGGTTGCTCTTCTCTGTACTTTTTCTAGAGTCTCAACATCTTTTTTATAATATAATGACCAAAACTGGATGCAGTACTCTAGGTGTGGTCTTACTAAGGCTTTATAGAGTGGTATTAGTACCTCACTTGATCTTGTAAATTGAGGATTACCTGTAGATTGTTTATGTCATCCCCACTACGTAAACTAGACCAGAAAATCAACTCCATAGAGAACTAAAACTATTTTTATTGTGATTAGCTATCATAACAGAAGCTTGCAAGTTTGCTTATGCTATACCTCTTCTACCTGCTTCTAATAGTTTAGGAAAATGGGGGCTTAAAAATGCTTCAGCCTTATCCAGCCAGCCAGCCAGCCAGCCGCCCATCTTACCTCAAGATAACTTGTGATCATCTTCTTTACTCTGTACAAGTTGGATGGTGAAAGATTCAAGTAAAATCATGTTCTGATTTTTTTATTGCTATAGAAACCTTGTTTTTAGATTATGAGTTTGACTTTTTATTCATTTTATTAGCCTTGAGCTTTTTCAAGAAAAGGCAGTGAGATGCATTTTAAATAAATATTTTCAACTGCTTCTGTAGAAACTCAGAGACTCTACAGTAGCATTTAATGGGTTATATTTCTCCCTCTTTTTTTCTTTCCTTATGTCTGCTTAGAATACTGAACATAAAACATAAAAATAACCACATATTTCTGCCACCAAGTAAACTGATACTGAAAGGATTTTGCAATATTGAAATAATGCAGTTGTAAAGTGTTGTTATAAAAGAAAAATCCATTATTGATAAAATATTAAAGATTGCATTTGGGTGCTTTTAATCTTGTGCACCAACACTTAAATGTTTTGTGTTCTTAAATCTCATTTATTTCTACGTAATGTAGACTGGTCTGGTCCCAGCATATCATTGCTATAGAGGAAATAACTGGAAAGAATTCACATGTTGTTCCTAGCATTTATCCTGCTTGTTTGGAGGGTCCTGTACTTTGTCCTGTACTTGCTGCAGTTCACATAGAAGTGTGATGCATGCATGAAGCAGTGAAGAGTTTTGCTTCTCAGCAAGCTTCCTGTAAGAAGATACTGGACTGCCATCTGTCAGAAATGGAGTAGGGTCTCCTGACTGGGTGGGAGGGTTGGACTAGATGATCTACAAGCTGCTTTTCAACTCTGTTATTCTGTTCTGTTCTGAACCTGATGATGAATAGAACTGAGAAAGAGTGATTGGCCAAGGTAACCAACTGTTTCCTTGCCTAAAGGAAGATTAGAACCTAAGGCAGCCGTGGGCAAACTACGGCCCAGGGGCCGGATCCGGACCGTTCGGCTGTTCTATCCGGCCCGCGGAGCCAAAAGAACGGAGGGTTCTCTTGCTCTCCCAGAGGGCTACGTGAAGTAATCTAACTTTGAATTTATATTAGTTCACACAAACACTCCATCCATGCTTTTGTTCCGGCCCTCCGGTCCAGTTTAAGAACCCATTGTGGCCCTCGAGTCAAAAAGTTTGCCCACCCCTGACCTAAGGTCATCTTGCTCTGATCCAGCATCTTAACTATTACCCCATAGCAAGTGTCATCATTAAAATAATTTACATCTCCATTGTAAAAAGAGAACGTAAATTCAGTTGTGAGCTTGACTTCATGAACATCTCCAAGGACTCCTATCTACTACAACTTACTTGTTTTTCTATTTTCTGGTTGAAGTGCACCAGAAGGTCCCCTAATTTCATGTTGTTCCAAGGCTTATATATTAAAAACTCTTTAACAAGCAGTCCTTGACTTAAAGCCACAATGGAGACCAGAATTTCTGTTGTTAAGCAAGGCAGTTTTTAAGTGAATTGTGACCAAAGTTATGACCTTCCTTGCTACAGTTGTTCAATGAATCACTGCAGTTGTTAAGTGAATCCTGTGGTCATTAACAGAATCTGATTTCCCCCATTGACTTGTCAGACTCTCCCTAAGAAGGTTGCAAATGACAATCCCAGGAGCCTGGAACCCTGCAACCATCGTAAATACATGTTGGTTGCCAAGGACCAATGTGACAGTGGGGATACTGTAGTAGTCATAAGTGTGAAAACTGGACATAACTCACTTTTTTCAATGCTGTCGTAACTTTGAAAAGTCATTAAACAAATGGTTGTAAGCCGAGGATGACCTGCAAACTAAATCATTTCAAAATAGTAATGACATTTGAATATTCTTGCTGAAGGCTTCGGTGTGTGATAAAATGCAATATTTGTAAATCACTAATTTAGATGTTGGATCATATCATGGAATGGAACGTACTATATCGTGGTGCAATGGTTAGAATGCAGTATTGCAGGCTAACTCTACCGACTGCCAGCAGTTCAGTCCTGACCAGCTCAAGGTTGAGTCAGCCTTCCATCCTTCCAAGATTGGTAAAATGAGGACCCAGATTGTTGGGGGCAATAGGCTGACTCTGTAAACCACTTAGAGAGGGCTGTAAAGCATTATGAAGCAGTATATAAGTCTATGTGCTATTGCTATTTCTATAGTTTTTTTATTTATTTATTGGATTGTTATCCTGCCTTTATTATTTTGTAAGTAACTCAAGGCAGTGCTCATAGGTAATACTCCTTCCTCCTTCTCTTTTCTCCATAATGACAACCCTGTAAGGTGAGTTGGGCTGAGAGAGAACGTCTGGCCCAAAGTCACCCAGTCGTCTTATAAATTGTTCTTTGTATTGAAGATATATTTTTAACTTTATGGTGTAAACTTTCCTACTTCAGAAAACTCTGAACTCTTCCAACTCTATGCTGTATTTCTTTCAAATCTGCTTTGCATTGGGCCTGTCCTTTTTTTAACAACCAGTGACTTTGTTATCTGAGGATTGGCTCCTATAGGTTCCTAGCTAGCCATTTGCTTATTGAACTCTGAACCAAATGTTAATCTCATCTATCGTATTCAATAAGGAAATTCATTGGTAATGATGCCCTAAAAGCATTATAGACATTTTTATAAAGTTCTGCATTGATTTCTTAATGAACTACTTGGCTAAAAGGCATGTTATTGTATCTGAAGAGTTTTGTAGTGTTCCTATAAATAAATAGCATAAGCATTCCCTGAATCCTCAGCCTTTAGGAGTCATTAAAGCATTTTATATTCTATAAAAATCAATGATCTCCATGTCAGTTACCCAGAAACACAATACACTGGAAAATAATGCATTAAACCCTATTTGCAGAAGTAGGTATATTAAGTTACAATTCACAATCAGAATTGGTGAAAATAGTATTTAACATTAATTCCCCCACCCACATAGTATTCAAGAGATTTCTGCACCGTTGTACAAGATTTTGTATAATTTATTTTATAGGAATTAATAGTATTATAAGTCCTGTATAGACAGATTAATATTTGTGATTTTTTTCTCTCAAGGTGTCATTTACATTGTAATGAAGTGACAGATGACAGCTGTGCTTGCTTTTTAGAATTTTTGATGAAGCCTATAATAATAATAATAATACCACCTTAGTGATTATTCATAAGAATCTATCTAAATATAAAATACAAATGAACAATAAGACAGAGATTGACACTCGGTCAACAATCAAGAAGTAAAACAATACCCCATCAAAGAACTAGCATCGCAGACGTACAAGCTAACAGTAAACAATAGCCTAATCAAGGAACCACCAAGACCACGCCCACCAACACTGACAGGGCAAGCCACTAGCATATAAAAATAAAACTCCACTCCCTTGTAGCACTGACGATATTATTTAGTTTGATAATGAAATGTCTGCAAGAAAACAACTAAGCTCAGAGAGCACCAAGGACCCCTCATTTCAGTCCTAAACTACAAATATTATCTTCTATTGATACGATATATATTATGTATAACAAAATATATTTTGTACTGTTTCTTTATCAACCTACAATTCAGCCCAATCAGATGCACATATGCCAGGGCTGTCAAACTCCCGGCCTGTGGGCCAGATGCGTCACGTGCTGGCCATGCCCACACCTGTTTTAGTGTAGGGGGGAAATCCTGATACATCACATGACGCTGCCATGAGAGCGTGTGTTTGACACTCCTGACATATGCAGTTCTCGTTTATACTGTTCTGTTCAGATGAAGGAATGTGCTATATGTAATATTTGGTTTCTGACTGCACATAAAATATGTTTTAATGTATGAATCCCAATATTTATTTATTTATTTATTTTATGCTGCCCCATCTCCGAAGACTCGGGGCAGCTCACAGTTAAAACATACAAATACAATAAATAATTAAAAAAGAAATTAAATCACTATAAGGTCCAATAAAACCGAATTAAAAATTAAAACTATCCCATACCCCCAGTAAGGTAATCACAGCCCGACTTAGTCAAATAGCCAGGTCTTCAAATCGGCGGAAGGTGCGGAGGTCAGGGGCCAGGCGGAGGTCCAGAGGCAGTTGATTCCATAAGTCGGGGCCGCCAGAGTAGGCTCGCCATTGGGGGACCGCCAGCCGACATTGGCTTGCCGACGGGACCCCGAGAAGCCCCTGCCTGTGTGCCCATACAGGGCGGTTGGTCCCCGATATCGGTAGGAGGCGCTCCCTTAAATATTGTGGACCCATGTCGTGTAGGACTTTGAATGTTAAAGCCAAAACCTTGAACCTCACCGAGCGCAACCGGCAACCAATGCAAGCCGCGCAGGAGGGGGGTAATATGGGATAATCGGGTAACTCCCATCACAACCCGCGCGGCAGCATTCTGCACCAGCTGTAACCTCCGGATGGTGTGCAAGGGCAGTCCTAAATAGAGAGCGTTGCAGTAGTCGGGTCGCGAGGTAACAAGGGCATGAGTGACTGTACGCAGGGCATCTCGGTCCAAAAACAGGCGAAGCTGGCGAACCAGCCGGACCTGGGCAAAGGCCCCCCTGGCGACAGCCCCCACCTGCTCCTCCAACTGGAGCCGCGTCCAGGAGGACCCCCAGGTTCCGTGCCCTATCCACAGGGGGCAACACCACTCCCCCTATCGTCAATGATGGACACTCTTGATTGGACCAAGATGCCGGTATGTACAGCCACTCAGTCTTGGCCAGGTTGAGCCGAAGCATGTTTCCGTCCATCCAGATCTGTACCGCATCCAGACAGCGAGTCATCACAGAGAGGGCATCACTGATTTGGTTTGGGGTGGAGATGTATAACTGGGTATCATTAGCATACTGGTGATACCTCACCCCAAAACCACGAATGATCTCACCCAGCGGTTTCATGTAGATATTAAATAAAATAGCCATTTCTCTGATGTATGACCCAAGATATTAGTCTCTCTTATACAGTTGGCATTCAAATAATATATAAGCTATGTCCACAGTGTCTGAATCTCCACAAATAACATTCTCATAAGAAACTTGTTTAAGCCTTTCATATTCCATTGTGTCCTGCTGCTCAAATCTAGTTTCATCATCTCACAAGGTGGTGGAGCATTTCTGTATTTATATATTATAATCCATTTTAGTCGGAGAGCCTTATTGAAGGTAGCTATATTTCGCTGAGTTTGTGCTTTCAGACTTGCAAGATTCTATTAATGTAGCCTTACAATTAAGTAGAATTAGTTCCATTTCCTGTCTGGCTAACACGGAAAGGCTGACATCTTTCATCCATAACATAAAAAATGTTAGCAATCAGCAAAAAAGTAAGGATAGTATAATACGACAAATAAAACAATATAATGATGTAGAATTGGAGAATTCCTAAAACATAAAATGAAGAAAGAGGTAAAATGAAGCAAGAAGCCTCAAAAGCCTAACTTAATAACATTGACTTTAGGTAACACCTGCCCGGGGATAAATGTGCAATTTTTTTTAAAATTACATTTATATGCTGCCCTTCTCCGAAGACTCAGGGCAGCTTACAATTTTTGGGATACAACCCAATGCGCTCAGCAATAGCCTTCATTCCATTGTATATGCCTGCTTATTACTAAGCAGCAATTTTACAAAGTAAGCTTATTGCTCCCAACAATCTTGGGTCCTCAATTTACCTACCCAAAGAGGATGGAAGGCTGAGTCAACCTTGAGCCTGGTGGGATTCGAGCCTGCGGTAATTGCAGGCAGCTGGAACATAAGTGCTAGGCATTTAACAGCCTGCACCACCAAGGCCCATTTTACCCCTTTAATTTGAATGGTATAATCCAGGAGTGGCATCATCATTTCAATGTATGTCTCTCTATTTAAGAAGAGAGATCAACAATTTTCCTTAATACTTATTAATTTATTAGATTTATATTATGCTTTTTCAGTCCCATACTCTAGATTGCCTATTTACCCTACAACAGCCCCCTGGTGGGGTAGATAAATCCTGAGAGAGAGTGACTGGCCCAGAATCACCCAGGTCACAGAGTGTTTCCATGGGTTACGGTGGACTAGAAATTCCTCATACAAGTTCAACACCTTAATTCCTATATCACACTGACTATCTTCTGCTGCTTAGACATACTTCATAGAAATATTCCTTAATATACATTTGTACAGCTGCTGACTGTTTTGGAAAATAATTGAACACTTTAAGTTGCTCAACTTAAGTTGAGATTACATATAGTTTCTCTCTGGGATATAAATCTGCTGAAAAAGACAGTATTTGGTAGGATTGATTAAATTAATTTCTCTATCTTAGCTAGTACCTTCATTGTGATAAATATAGTTCTATATATGAATTGAATAACTACTCTGATGTGTGTGTTCCACCTCCCTCCTTTCATTTGATAAAACTAAAAATCTTCCAAGCTTGTGCTGTATATTGTGCTTTATTATTATGCAAAAACTGTATGGTGCTTTTATATAGCATTTGTTCTTTTTTGCATTTCTTTTCAAATATATATATATGTATGTATGTATGTATGTATGTATGTATGTATATGTAGGTAGGTCTTGGTGTATTCGGGTCTTGTCCCGTGTAAGATTGAGAATACCTTGGCGATGTTTCGACAAGATCCTTCCTGGGTGGAAGGCTGTGATACTACATCATGGAACTCAGGAGATTACAACACAAAACCTCAGGAGGTTGCAACACAGACAATGACCCAGGAGATAACAGCACAAGACCCAGGATGTCACAACAATAAAACTCAGAAGGTCATCACACAGCCCACTACCCAGGTAGCTACAACACAAAAGGCTGAAGGACACAAAGCCACTACCTCAGCCACACAGGCTCTTACGAAAAAGCCAACCAATCAGCAAACATCAACTCCATCAACCAATCAAGAAGCAACAACACAGCTAACAACACAGCCAACCAATCAGCAAACACCAATTCCATCAACCAATCAAGAAGCGACAACACAGCCAACAAAACAGCCAACCAACCCACTTACAGCAGAGCCAGCACACCACACCTCCCCTCCAGTATTTATAGAGAGAAGGCAGCTCAGATCACGCTTTGCTGGCACAAGCACAAAGCCGAAGACACCAGCCTGAAGATGGTGAGTGGGATCTCGTCGAAACGTCGCCAAGGTATTCTCAATCTTACACGGGACAAGACCCGAATACACCAAGACCTACATACCTCTACCCGTGAAAATCTACAAACATTTATGTGTGTGTGTGTGTGTGTGTGTGTGTGTGTGTATATGTCTGTCTGTCTTGGTATTCGGGTCTTGTCCCATGTAAGATTGTGAATACCTTGGCAGCGTTTCGACGAAATCTCATCCGTCATCTTCAGGCTGGTGTCTTCAGCTTTGTTCTTCGTTCTCCCAGAAGAACGAAGCTGAAGACACCACCCTGAAGATGACGGATGAGATTTCAAAACGCTGCCAAGGTATTCTCAATCTTACACGGACAAGACCAATACACCAAGACCTACATATATATATATATATATATATATATATATACATACATATATATATATATATATATATATATATATATACACATACATACATACACACACACACACACACACACACATTCTGTTCCGTGGCAGATTTTGACCAACCAACAAGAAAATCTGCAAAAGCACCTGTAATTCTCATGTCTGAGCTTAAGATACTTTACCATGCAAGAATCCCATCATAAATAAAGAATACAAGTCTTACTTAAATGAGATAATGTATTGATTTGTTATAACAGCAATTACTGCCGAAACAGAAAGGCAGGGCTTGCTTAGTTGCTAGAGTTTGGGAATAATAGCAAAATCATGATATATTATTCATGTACAGAGTTTGCTTTCCTCAAGACCTGCTATACTACCTTATTATGGCAGTGTTCCTAGGAGGGTTTCTTAATTACTAACACACTCTTGAAAACATCAGAATGACACCTGTATACATGAAGATCACCAGATACAGTACACAGAAATCAGGTTGATTGTATTATTGACACAAGGAAGTGGAACAACTCAGTTATAACAGTGACGATGTGGCCAGGGCTGACTATGGAACAGATCACAAACTGCTCATATTCATGTTCCGAGTTAAGATAAGGTGAGAGAAGAAAGACAACCAGACTGTAGAATATGAACTTGAGTACCTTTGGAATCACTTTGAAATCCTCGCCTCATTGATAGGGGACCAGAAGTACGGTACTATGGGATGAAAGAAGTTGTTACGGATGAATGTGAAAAGACACTGCCAAAGATCAAGAAACAGGTAAAGGCAAACTGGGTGTCAGAAGAGTGAAAATTACCAAAAAGAGACAAGAAGACAGAGAAAGACAAAGATCTCACATAGCAACCTAACAAAGAATTTCTGAAAGTTTTTAGAAGAAACAAGAAGCACATTACAGTAACATCTGTAAAGACATTGAACATAAAAGCAGGCATGAAAAAAAAACAGGTCTCTGAATTCAGAAAGAAGTTCTAACCTCAACTTGGTATGCTAAAGGACACCAGAGAACAGATAATAACTGTTTCAAAGAAGATCAAAATAACATTGAAGTAGTACACTGAAATCTGTACAATGGAGATATCAGCATCCAAGATACCATAAAAGGTATTCCCTACTTAGAAGATGCTAGGAAATTGTAGTAATGAAAAATAAGATATGCAATGAAAAATGGGGCTATGATTAAGTGTAAAGCCCAAACTAATGACAACAGGTACTGCAACTAGCCCTCAGGCACTTCTGGCAGAGAAGATGAGGTTCACATAATCATATTTTGGACATAACATGCACAAACTTATCTCTCTGCTGAAATCTAATCCTGGGGTAGATAGAAGGAAAACTATCTAGGACTGCCCTTGCATACCATCCGGAGATTGCAGTTGGTGCAGAATGCGGCCGCGCGGGTGGTGATGGGAGTTACCTGGTTCTCCCATGTTACCCCCCTCCTGCGTGGCCTGCATTGGTTGCCAATTGCTCTCCGGGTGAGATTCAAGGTTTTAGTTTTGACATTCAAAGTCCTACACGACATGGGTCCCCAATATCTGAGGGAGCATCTTCTTCCAATAGCTAGTGCCGGCCGCCCTGTGTGGGCTCATAGGCAAGGACTCCTCGGGGTTCCATCGGCGGTCAATGCCGGTTGGTACTTCCCGACGATGAGCCTTCTCTGTTGCGGCCCCCGACCTCTGGAATCAACTGCCTCTGGAGCTCCGTCTGGCCCCTGATCTCCGCACCTTCTGCCGAATTAAAGACCTGGTTGTTTGACCAACCCGGCTGTGACCCTTCCTTGGGGAGGATGGGTTTTAATGTATTTTATTGTTGTGTTTTATATTTGGGCTTGTTGGTTTAATGTCTTTTTAAATATTTATTGTCCTGTGTTTTTAGTTGTGAGCCGCCCCGAGTCTTCAGAGATGGGGCGGCATACAAGTTCAAATATAAATAAATAAATAAATAAATAAATAAATAAATAAATAAATAAAAAGGAAAACAAGCAGGACAAATATCCTAGAGAAAAATCTATCTGTGGTTGCTAAGAGTAATCACAGGGGTTTGAGTTGTAGCATATAGCTCTCCACAGTTACATAAATGAGTGAAATTTTATTCAGTCATTGTCTGTATGATCTATCATCTATCTGCACACATACCAAATATAAGTATATATGCACCAGATAAACATCAGTAAAAATGTAACATGTCAACTAATTTCAGATTTTCAGAATAAATGTTACTAACCTTTTTAAAACTACAGAACAAATATATTGTTTGAAACATTTTGGTAAAAGAAACACTAACAGCAAATATTGCCATGAATATTGTTAACCTTTTAAAGCTGTACAATAAACATATTGCTTTAGAAATATTTTGATAAAAGATACACCAGCATCAGATATTCCTATGAATTATTTCAGTTACAGGATATGTAATGAAATTGAAACTAAATTCCTGTGGTTGGAGGTTTATGAAAGGATAAATTTAAAGACGGTGATCTAACATCGTTTCATCTGGCAATGTAGAAAGAATAGATATTATGCAGAAAATTTTAATGAGAATCAGAAAAATATACTGTCCCATAAAAGGAAGTGTTCTTTATTTCTATGATTTCCAAATGTATGGAAAAAGACTTTAATGAAAGACTTGAACATCTTTGAAAATGTAGGTAAACACTCCCTACCAAATCATCATTATTTACAAACATACAGTAGTGATACTCTCTAAAGCTTTAAAAGGCTAGAGAGACACATTTAATTTTATGTAAGTCATTTGTTTTTCTTAACAAGACCTATACTTGATAGGCTTATTAAAGATACTTGATAACTTTAATAAGCATTTTCCATGAGCTTATCAGAATAGACTTATTAAATTAATTAGTCTTGATCTTTTCTGGGGTTACTTCTTAGGACTTAATGTTGCATTTGCCACTAGGGAAAAGTTACGTATTTTAATTAAAAAATAAGTAATTCCACATTTTAATTTTTAAGAAGGATTTTTATATGGTATTTCTCAATATTAGTTTGCAGTCCAGATGGGCAATTATTTTACCCATGAAGGAAGCATATATTAAACTTAAAAACTATGCATACACAGTCCTCTTGATTATCCCACCACACACAAACTCCATATCAGTTCCCTCCTAGTAATCTAGAGATTTCTTTTTTTTCTTCTTTTCTCTTATAGTCTATACTCACTATCCTTTTCATGCCAATTTGGCTAAGATTATTTCTGCTCCTTGCAGACCACAAACTTCTGCAAATATGAAATAATCTTCAGAGGTCCTCTTGTGTATCCCAATAACTTCTATGATCTTTTTGGTTAGGTTTAGAGTTGTGGGCTTTGGAGTTGCTGCACCAATTCCTCTTCTTTAATTGCAAGACCTTGTGTAACTAACTGTCTGCCAGAACAGTTTAAATTGAAAGAGCTTTTATATTTTAATAATAAAATAACTTCAGTGGCTGGCATTTCACCATCAGACGAATTTCAAAGTGATAATCCTTCAATATTTCTTGGGTCCCAATAGTTGAAAGAAAATCTAACTCACATGTCAGTCCATCTATGTTTTAATATGTTTTACTGAAACATTTTCCCATATACACCTCACAAACTTCCAAGAGTTGTTTGGATTGTGGTGTGATTTGTTGGATTGCAGTGAGATATACCCAAGAAGGAAAGGAAAGGAAAGGAAAGGAAAGGAAAGGAAAGGAAAGGAAAGGAAAGGAAAGGAAAGGAAAGGAAAGGGGAGGTAAAAGGAAAGGAGAGGAGAGAAGGAAGAGGAAATGGGGAAGAAAGGGAAAGGAAAGGAAAAAGGGAGGAAAGGAGAAAGGGAGGAAAGGGAAGGAAGAACAGTTGAAAAATGTTTCCAGACATTTTAACTTGAGTAGTGTCATAAGTGGCCGAATATTTTCAACTGTTGCCTCCTGTTATTATTACTGTTTTATAAAATGTTTGCTGTATGTATATTGCCATCTAAGAGAGTCTGCTTCATATTCCTCCTACTCGGTAAGATACAGGCAACAATATGTTGGCCTGCAGGGCATTCTCAGATTTAGAGATTCTGGCTTGCATAAAATAACCTGAGCTTAAAATTGGGTTTTGGTTGTGCTTGTGAGGTAAATGGCATGAACATGGAAAAAGAGAAAACATGTGGAAAAAAATCACTGTTAAAATGTAACAATTCAGAGAAAATACAATCATATATTATTAATTTTTTATTGAATGCCATAAGAAATGGAAATAGTTGTGAAGAAATAAGATTTGAAGGCTGCTTTAAACAGTGTGAAAAGATTTATGAAGTATGAAAAAAGATGTCTGTTAGAAAGTTGAAGTGAAAAAGAAATGTGTGATAGAATGTAATCCAGATTCCCAGGAGGAAGGGAATACATTCCGGAGGAGCAAAAGACATTTCATTTCAGATAATTTGTGTGAGTGAAAAAAAGTTTGAAGATGGCGCCTCCCTAATAGTTCCCAGCATATATGTCTTATGCGATTGATAGCATGCTTTAGTTTGGCAAGATTCTGTCTATAGGTGAGGAATAGTAAAGAAACCTGCTTGGAAGAATCACAACATGTCTTTCCTGGTTTTTCTGGAGCCTGACAGAATGAGAAAAAAGAGAATGCTGCAAAAATATGAGAGTGACAAAGGTTATTTGTATAATGTGTATCAAAAGAAAAAAAGTCAAAATAACCGTTGTTGGGGATTGATCAGAATCATTCAAATTCAGAAGCTGAAGAGCTTAGCTAAGAGTCAACCTGCCTCAGTGGAAAAGATATTTAGAGACACAGATGATTCATCTGATCCAGAGCCCATGTTTGGCACAGTATTAATATGTTGTACATCAATATGTTGTAAATTATAAAAGAAAGAGCAAAGAAAGTCCAACCATCCATTTAAAAAAAATAGAAACATGACTTATCAAATTAGTCAAGCTGGTAGACAGGTCTATTAAAAAGATGACTTGCCTGGCTTTTTGTAGCAAACAATATTCTGTCACTTGCCACTTCCAATGACTCTGTCTGTATGCTGTGATGGATAATCTAGATTACAGGTGAAACTCGAAAAATTAGAATATCGTGCAAAAGTTCATTTATTTCAGTAATGCAACTTAAACGGTGAAACTAATATATGAGATAGACTCATTACATGCAAAGCAAGATAGTTCAAGCTGTGATTTGCCATAATTGTGGTGATTATGGCTTACAGCTCATGAAAACCCCAAATCCACAATCTCAGAAAATTAGAATATTGTGAAAAGGTGCAATATTCTAGGCTCAAAGTGTCCCACTCTAATCAGCTAATTAAGCCATAACACCTGCAAAGGGTTCTTGAACCTTTAAGTGGTCTCTCACTCTGGTTCAGTAGGAATCATAATCATGGGAAAGACTGCTGACCTGACAGTTGTGCAGAAAACCATCATTGACACCCCCCATAAGGAGGGAAAGCCTCAAAAGGTAATTGCAAAAGAAGTTGGAAGTTCCCAAAGTGCTGTATCAAAGCACATTAATAGAAAGTTATGTGGAAGGAAAAAATGTGGAAGAAAAAGGTGCACAAGCAGCAGGGATGACCACAGCCTGGAGAGGATTGTCAGAAAAAGGCCATTCAAAACTGCATCAAGAGCCACCACACACAGAGCGATCCTGGACATAGGCTTCAAATGTCATATTCCTCTTGTCAGGCCGCTCCTGAATAACAAACAATGTCAGAAGCGTCTTACCTGGGCTAAAGAAAAACAGACCTGGTCTGTTGCTCAGTGGTCCAAAGTCCTCTTTTCTGATGAGAGGAACTTTTGCATCTCATTTGGAAACCAAGGACCCAGAGTCTGGAGGAAGAATGGAGAGGCACACACTGCAAGATGCTTGAAGTCCAGTGTGAAGTTTCCACAGTCTGTGTTGATTTGGGGAGCCATGTCATGTGCTGGTGTTGGTCTACTGTGCTTCATTAAGTCCAGGGTCAACGCAGCCATCTACCAGGAGATTTTGGAGCACTTCATGCTTCCTTCCGCAGACAAGCCTTATGGGGATGCTGACTTCATTTTCCAGCAGGACTTGGCACCTGCCCACACTGCCCAAAGCACCAAAATCTGGTTCAATGACCTTGGGATTACTGTGCTTGATTGGCCAGCAAACTCGCCCGACCTGAACCCCATAGAGAATCTATGGGGCATTGCCAAGAGAAAGATGAGAGACATGAGACTGAACAATGCAGAAGAACTGAAGGCCACTATTGAAGCCTCCTGATCTTCCATAGCACCCCAGCAGTGCCACAGGCTGATAGCTTCCATGCCACGCCGCATTGAGGCAGTAATTGCTGCAAAAGGGGCCCAAACCAAGTACTGAGTACATATGCATGCTTATACTTTTCAGAGGTCCGATATTGTTCTATGTACAATCCTTGTTTTATTGATTGCATGTAATATTCTAATTTTCTGAGATTGTGGATTTGGGGTTTTCATGAGCTGTAAGCCATAATCATCACAATTATGACAAATCATGGCTTGAACTATCTTGCTATGCATGTAATGAGTCTATCTCATATATTAGTTTCACCTTTTAAGTTGCATAACTGAAATAAATGAACTTTTGCACGATATTCTAATTTTTCGAGTTTCATCTGTACTGGGCTGATTTTAATTTCAAACTAATTATTTTTGGATCCTCCCTGAATTTCTGTCCTGGTTCTTTGAACTTTTGGAAAAGCAAACTTCTATGTCTCCATTTTCTATATAGAAAGATTTAAGTCTACAATATGCTTTCTGTTACTTAAGTTAAAAAATTTATGGCTGCAATAAATACTTTGAATTTGTAGTTGAAACTAGCTGTGTATGTGTAATTGGGAAAACAGAATAATAAGACATAGGTAAGATTAAAAGAAGCAGGGAGAATACAAAAGAGATGAATGAAGGTAGATTGAATACAAAAATAGGTGACCAATATATGACCATGATTTGGTCATATGAATGAATGAAGATAACATTGTAAACTAATATATGAAGAAAGAGTAAAGACTTTGAGAGAAAGAGGCAGAAAGGAAAAAATCTTGGATGGATATTCATAGGATTTTTTAAAAAAAGAATCGGATAATACATTTAAAAGCAAAGATTGTCATTGAAGTAAGATATTTATAGGATGAGAACAAGTACTTCAAATCATGGACAATTATAGGGAGTATACATTTATTAGCAGTCTATTTTCTATTATATCATTAGAAATGGTGGAAAATATATGTAGCTCAGGTGGTACATTTTGGTTTGTTCTCCAAGCTTCTTGTTTAGTTTCTGAATGTTTCTGAACATTTTCTTATATAACCCTAACCCAAGGCAAAGGCAAGTTCCAAGACAAAGACAAATCCACAGGCAAAGGAAACAGCTGAAGAGACACAATCTGAAGTCCAAGGCAAGAAACCAAACACATTGTTCCCAGCATTATCTCCATCTGTCTGCTATGCTAGATAGTCAGCTTCTGATTCAGCCCATCAAGAGGGGTGAAGCTGCTTCCTCACAAGTATAATCTGGCTGACCTTAGCTGCTCATACCTTTTCTCTGCCCTACATGTTCTTGGATCAGGTGCAGAAGGCAGTCCCCCTTCCTTATAGCTGACCTGCTGCAGCTGTGTGCTTTCCCTACCTGAAGCCTCAGGGCTGTCTTGCTGCACCTGTGCTTCAGCCAAATCCCTCTCAGATGGCTGTTTGGAGCCATTGACAAACTTCCCTCCAGATGTGCCAGGAACCGGTTCATTCTCCTCTGAGCTGACATCGGGACAGGTATCTGGGGAAGTAATTACAATATCATGTCTTTAATTTTGGGGACCTGTTTCTTCTTTTCCACAATCTACATAATGTTTCTTTCCATATTGATATGTTGAATATGTGTTTTTTATTTATATTTACTCTTTGTTGTCTTGAAATCTGTCTGAAAACCATTATTTATTTATTTACTTGCAAGATTGATATGGTTGTCTATCTCACAGATGGCTCATAATAATCCATAAAACTTGGTTTACTGTAACTACAAGTTACATATTTATCATCTGTGCATTTGTAACTAGGTATTTAATAACATAACTATTTTATTATTATTTATAATATTTTCTTCATAACCAGCAAGGTTGTAAAATGAAATTGTTGTAAAAAGGATTGCTTTGTCTGCTGGATCATATTACATTACATACACATATCCATTAGAAGCATTTTACTGTGACAAAAAATATTTTTTTTCATGGCAAATGATGGCCACCATTAGTTTAAGTTGCTAATCTCCAAATGAACAGCCAGCTGTCAGGCCTTGAGTATATTTTTTATCAAGCTGGCCAGATGAAAACTTTTAAATAACTATAAAACATCTCATTTTAAATAGGGAATAGACAACATAGTGTTAGAAATAGCATTGCTATTATGTTTGCATTACTTAATGTTTTGTTAAATGTAAGTCAGATCCTAAAAATCCTATTAAATCTTGCTCATAAGGATCTTAAATTATGATAGCACCACAGTGTAAAATCAATCATTTTCTTGATTGTAAGAAAAACATGTAGAAGATTCATGCTAACTGATAGAGTAGGCAAAGAAAGGTTACTTAAGTATTATCTAAAAAAATTTTAATAGCCTCTCAGAGAACTACATTATTTGGTTTAAAATAGTAATGTAAGGTACAATAATCATTTCTACTATTTGTCTAATTAAAGATTTATTGGTGATAAAGATATTTTTGAAAAGAAAAAGTAAAGATAACTTTCAAAACAAGCAAGCAAAAAAGAGATTAAAAAATATATATTTATCCTTTTTCTCATTGAACAAAAATAGTTTCCAAGCTGCTTTTGAGTAAGAAAATGAAAGAAATGTATATTTAAAAAATCAACCAACATACTTTGCTTTTTACTATATATACTTAATTCATGCTCCTTTCATTGTTCCTGTCTTGGCCTATTTAGTGTTCCACTTTTTATTTCCTTTTTTTTAATGCTCTCCATGATGTTTTTCCCCCAAAATAATGCTTGAATAGAAAGATATGTAAAAAAGGTGCCCATTCATCAGGACCCATAGTGACTTTCTAGTTTCTTGATTAAAATGAATTCAGTACTCTCTTTTTCCCACTGTGCTGTGCAAGTAAACCTTGTTTAATGTCTGTGGAGATTCTCAGTCATTCAGGTCAAGGCTGATCTACAGTTTCCCAAAGATGTTTTTTCAAGAGGCAGCTGGACTTTCTTGTTTTTCTTTGAACATGTTTCACTTCTCATCCAAGAAGCTTCTTCAGCTCTGACTGGATGGTGGGAAGCTGAAGAATCTTCTTGGATGAGAAGCGAAACGTCTTCAAAGAAAAATGAGAAAATCCTATTGCCTCTTGAAAAAGCTTTGGGTAGTCCTTGTTTAGCGATTGCCTCAGACACTGACCATTCAGTTATGGTGATGAAAAAGTATATTTGGGGCTAGTGTCCAATTTATGACCTTTGCAGGTGGGTAAAATAAAGGAAAGCTAATGTAAATCATAATTTTAATTAACAACCACTTCACTTAAGTCCAAGTTACTAGTCCCAGTTGTGGTCACTAAACAAGAGCTCCTGTATTAGCTTTTAGCTGGCTGCGTAGTTTTTTAGTTGATCATACTTACCTGGTAGTAAGGAATATTTCAGAGAACAAAATGTTCATATTAAAATAAAACTTTCATGTATGGCAGGCTTTATGGTTTTGTGTGTGTGTGTGTGTGTGTGTGTGTGTGTAATCCTTGAAAGACTAATTTCTTAAAATTAGTGAGGCCTGAAAAAAGCTAAACTAAAAGCTAATTTATTTTGATTTGATTAACATTAAACATAGTTAATGATTATTCATCAGTCACATATTAAATATTAAACATTTATCCTCTGTGTGGTGAAAAATAGAAATATAATAACTTCTGAAAATCTCTGGGGGCTGCATCTAAAGCTTTCAGAGGACATATGCAGTCTTGAGTCTTCAGGTTATGTATTTTTGCATAAACAATAGATTATTTATGGCAGGTGGACTGAAATGGGAAACCTGTTTTAAACACAGTATGTTTCAATTTAGGAGTTAGCCATTTATTTCTAATGTATGATAGAAATCTTGAAGCTTTTTTCATAGTAAAATAGTGACACATACAGGCATAAGAAGTGAAGAGAGCATTAGCATTTTCTATATATGGACTACCAACTATTATTCAGAAGCAAATTACTTCTAGTACTAGAAGTGATACGACCACTACTTGTAGCCACTAATACCTTTACTCTCCATGAATTATTTAATGTTTTAAAGACTTCCTCAAATTTGTGAATATCAACCCATAATTGGGATGGCAAATCTTACCAAGATTAAAAAAAACCACTCTTGTGGATTCCTTTATTTGTTTGGAACCTCCCATCATTGTAAAGTGCCCAGAATCATTTAGGTGAGAAGGATGATATGGAAATGTGATAGATAGATAGACAGACAGACAGACAGACAGACAGACAGATCATTCAACATCATATGGCCAGTTAATCCCATTAAACAGTCTACACTGTTTTAGTGTAATTCATATTTGCAATCTGATAGTGCATTGGCTCAGTACTTTAAGATGTTGGTCTTGTCGACTGGAAAGCTGACAGCCCAGGTTCGAGACCTAAGTGTCACATAACGGGGTGAGCTCCGTCCTCGCCTCAGCTTCTGCCAACCTAGACATTCAAAAGCATGTAAATGCCAGTAGATAAATAGGTACCGCTTCAGTAGGAAGGTAACAGTGCTCCATGAAGTCATGCTGGCCATATGAACGCAGAAATGTCTTCGGACAGAGCTGGCTCAATGGCCTTGAAATGGAGATGAGCACTGCCCCCTATAGTCAGCAATGACATCTGGAGTAAAATCCACAGGGACTCCTTTGACCTTTTTCTGTATTTGCAGTCAGTATTGCAATTGTCAGTATCTTTAATTATGTTACTGGTCATCATATTCCAGTATCCCACCCTCTTCTGGTCAAGAACCCTGAGCTGATGGCTGCCAGTCAAGGATCTTCCTTGCTGTCCATCTGCAGATCCCTTTCCCATTTCACCTGTTTAACAACAACCACAAATCACTATCATTCACACATTAGAAACAAAATAACGTATTAGCTAAAAATCTATCTCATGTACTAGAAACCATATAAAGGTGCTACTAAATAATCTGTCCCACATTTCTGTTCATAAGAAACAAAGCAAAATAACTTAACAGCTGTTTGCTTCTCTTTTCCCTTCCCCATTCACCCAAAACAAATACTTGAAAATTATGGGTAATCAAACTGAATTGAACCCTAAAATAGAAGGAGCAGAAATACAACCAAACTAAATTCCCTGAGAGTAAACCTCTTGGACATGACCAGGAATGGAGAAATGGGTGGGAGATAACTGTTGGGCTACCTATTATTGGCATTATTTGGGCAACCAGCAATTTTTGTGTAAATGGAGCAGGCTGTCTTCATCTTAAAACGGCCTTATTTTCTCTGTCATGCTGCATTTTATTCACCTTTTTTCCAAGTTACAAAGCCACAGATACAGTCATATTTCTTCACAGGGAGTTGTTCAATTTCTATCATCATTTGGGTTATTCCTTTCTGCAGTTTTGCCAAGTGCTTGTGTAATGATAATCTCCTAATTAGTTCATGGAGAGCCTTTTAGATATATATCTGCAGTGGCTTCTATATACTCCACTAATAAGTAGGGCTGAGTTTTGATGCTATTTAACTTCTTTTTAGCACTGTCAGGGTGTGGTACACTTTTCCTGAGATGGGAATGACAGTGTCCTTGTCATGTAACCTTAATATCAAAGTGAGGCAGAAAGTATTAATGTTTGGCTTCCACAAATTGGCTTCTACAAGGGAAAGTCTTGTCTCACTGACCTAGATTTCTTTGTGTCAATAGACGGGTAGATGAGTGCTTTGATAGGTATCATATTCCTGAGTTTTCAAAGAAAACTCTGACAGAATTCTTTACAAAAGGTCTCTCAAACAAACTTAGCAGCCATGAAATAAAGCAACAGGTGAGGTTATGGATTAGTAACTTGCTGAAGAATAAAATGTAGAAAGTAAAGAGTAGGAATAAGTGGAGAGATTGCAACTCAAAATAAAGGTCCCCAGGATCAATGCAGGAAGAGTCCAAAGTTCAGGATGAGCAGTGTGGTGACCACGTTTGCTGTAATGCCAAACTGTTGAGATCAATAAAATGAAAAAGAATTCGTGAAGAACTCCAAAAAAAAATCACTTTTAGCTGAGTGAATGTGTTCCTAAATGTCTAAAGTAGCTCCATAGGTATAAGAAAGTATAATAGTATGCATATTGACACCAAATCAATCAATCAATCCAACATTTACACACATATTTTGGGGAATTGGACTGGCTGTAACTGATGCGTAAAGGGAGAGTAGCATCTGTAATAAGGATCGAACTGCCAACCACTGGCAGTCAGCAGAAGTAGCCTTCAGTACTGCATTTTAACCAATGCAGTGTTATGCCTTGTTATGCTATGCCATAATGCCTTGTTACGAAAAATTAGGAAGAATCTTAGGAAAAAAACATATAGTAACAATTTTATGTAAAATCAATGTGTAAATCACTTAGAGTAGATGCATGGTCCTGGTGATCTCACTTGATGGATTTGGTAGAAAGGAGACAAAACCAGTTAAAGCAACTTCCCAGGGAGGAAAAACTCCAGCTTTTTGTAACTAGAGTAAAAGATGCGAGATATATTGGAGATAGGCACACATATTACAAAAAAATATGACTGCAAAGAACGTTTTGTTCCTCGTGGTACTGAAGTTCAAGATCATCCATTAAAAGCTGATAATTGGAGGTGGTTACTAGACTGATAGCAAATCCCCCCCTCCTCCCTGCTTCCCTGCTCGCCCATCTTTTATTCTCAAGTGCTATATTATCCTTGTTTTTCCCCATTGTTTATTCTATTGTTCTGTTATTTTGCTACAGTTACGTTTACACTTCTTTTCATTTCTCTGCTTTTATTGTTGTAAGGTGCCTAGAGTATCCCCACGGCAAGATAGATGGCAAATAAATGTAACCAATAAATAATTAGAAATTATTTTTCTAATTAGGTTATTTTCTAATAATCTAAAAAATCATTAGAAAGAAATACTTATTTGATTGTTGCTGTGGAATTTGTTGCATCAGATGTGAGAGGAGACCCCAATTTAGATACTTTCAAAAAGGGACTGGGTATATTAATGGCAGTTTGGTCTGTCTACTAATGTTAATTAACTGTATTATTTAACTGTTAACACTAGTTAATTAACTAGTTTTAATTACCGTTCATTGCATCTTGAGTTGGAAGTGGCTTCTGGATAGTTATCCAAGGATTATCAGCACCCTGCTGGTTTTTGGGTACTATGTGGCAGAAATGATAGATTAAGAAGTATTGTTGGCCTGATCCAGGAGAGAGACTCTTAGGTTTTTAAATGGAAATACTAACTTTAGCAAATATCCTGCTTCCCTTATCCTTATGAATTGGCAAAAAATATTCACAAAGTAAGGCTGTAACAAACGATTACTGAGAGTAACTTTGAAATTATTAGAAACTCATTGGTGCCATTTGCTTTTTACTGTTCTCCACTCTGTCATTTTAGTACCCAACTGTTGTGAAAACAAAGCTGCAATCAAGATGATTTGTCAGGATGTTAGTATGTCAGGTTAGAACATGAAAATTTGCAAAAAGAGGGCTTGGAAAAATAATCACAACAAATTATTTTTGCAAATGTGTGAACTCAATTTGGATATGTAATTATACAAAGCAATTGCTGTTTGGAAAGGGTGAAAATTGTAATTACATGCTTAGAAAAATAGCCCATGACCCAAGCCCACTCAGTTTCTAGAAGTTTTCATGTCAAACAAATAGAAAATTCAACTTCTACACTCATTTAAGTATGTGTTTGTTTTTGAATATTAAAAGAAGCTACTGAATATTAAACTGCAAAATGTTTTAATTGACTTTTGAGATGTTCTACACAGCTGCCAGAGGAATAATTGTCCCAAATCAACCAGTGACAATTCATGCCTAATGTAGATGGAGGGGCAGAAGGCTGGGTGACTAATGATTGACATTCAAGTTAACTCATAGTCCAATCAGAAAGGATCCATTTGATTTTACTTCTTTTGAAAGATGCTTCCGGTAGTAACTGGTGGTAACTGGTGAGGAAGAGTAAGATTTGGTGGCACTGTTTTTGTAGTGGTGTTCACTCTTTGGGACAGCTTCCCTCAGAAATGAGTTTTGCCAGCTTAAGAAGATCTCTTAAGAAGCTTCTGAAAACAGAAATTTCCCAGAAACCATTTGCTGAGTGAGAAGGCACAAGTTGTTGATACCGTTTCTATTCTTTTCTCTATATCAGGAGTCCCCAACCTTGTTCACAGCCCATTCAGGCTGCAAAAGTGGTGGGCGAAAGTGGTGCGCACAAAGCTTCATTTGTGAAAAGAGGGCATGCATATGTGATGTGCAAAATCAATCTCTCTCCCCCCCACCCACCACCTCCACCGGAAAAGTTAGGGACTGCTGCTCTATACCATCTTGTAATTAATATCTTATTTTTCTTTTTAATTGATTTTAATTTAGCAACTTAATTGCTTATTAATTTATGTTTACGCTGGCTGTTTTATCTGCTCATTTGTTTACTCAGGGTGGGTGGGTGTTTGTATAGTCTTGGGGGCTGAAGAGGGAAGTAAATGAGCAAAAGGATGAGTTCTCTGGTTCTTTGTTCACTATGAAGTGTGAATGCTTTGTGGTAATATCCAAGCAAAACCAACGAACAGTTAGGCTCTCCTAGGGAGATGTGGGTGGACACTCTTCTTCCTTTATTTTTAAATGTTATTTCCAAGCCACATGAAGTGCCTTTCCATACCTTCTCACTAGAGCCACAAACTGCAGAATTTGTCAGAGGCCTGGCCTTTCATTCCTTTTAACATCTGTCCATCCATCCTCTCCAGTTTGAAGATTTTACTTGTTCACAGCCCCAGAATTAGTTAAGAACATCCCTACCTGAGACTCCCACCTAAAGAAAACTTCAGGAAGAGCATAGAAATCAGGAGAACAGTGGGACTTTAAGGATTGAAGCACAGAGAAAGAATATGGATAGTCCTTGACTTACAACCACAATTAAGCCCAGCATTTATGTTGCTAAGCAAGACATTTAAGTGAGTTTTGCCCCATTTTACAACCTTTCTTGCCACACTTGATAAGTGAATCACTGAAGTTGTTAAGTTAGTAACACAGCTGTTAAGTGAATCTGGTTTCCAATTGACTTTGCTTGTCAGAAGGTCCCCAAAAGTGATCACATGACCCCAGGACACTGCAGCCATCATAAATATGAAGCAGTTGCCGAGCATCTGAATTTTGATCATGTGACTGTGGGGACGTTGTGACAGTCGTTAAGTGTGAAAAATGGTCATAAGTCACTCTTTTCAGTGCCATTGTAAGTCGGAGACTACCTGTATCCAGTGAACAGTGAAAGAATATTCTGTCTGATCCTTTCACTCATTTATTTCTCCACATCCTCCATGACCACCACCACACAAATTTTCCAGCCAAGCAATTCTCACATCCTGCCTGGAGGCTGTGACTGCTCTTTATAAACTTCTTTTGACTAAGTGGTAATGAACCAGAGTGTGGACTGCCTTCTGAGGTGATTTTTTTTCCCCTAGCCTAACTAACTCACTTGATTTCTGGTTTAAACGAAAGAGGCAAACTGAAGCATTACCGGTTCTGGCTTGCAATAGTTTCAGTGGACTAGGAAGAAGTCATAATTAGACCATGGAGGGTAAAAGAAACAGAAGGTAAAGTTTTTTTCCAAGAAAAGAGAGTCATGTATGTCTCTGCCCCAAAGAGATATGCCAGTGTCCTCCCTGCCTTTTAGCTGCAAGGCTTGTCTGAAATTCTCAGAGAATTTTGTGGCACTTAAAAAGAGCTACCGATCTATTTTATATGAGATTTTGAGGATCACATTTGGCTTCATTACTGAGGTATGACAGTATGACAGAAATATGAGGCTTACAACCATTAGTTCAGTGACCATTTGAAGTTACAACAGTAATGAAAAAAATGACATATGTTTGGTTTTCATATTTATGACCATTGCAGCATCCCTATGGTTACATTATCAAAATTTGGGCGGTTGCCAAATGGCATGTATTTTATGTTAGTTTCACTGTCCCGGGGTTACGTAATCACCATTTGTAATCTTTCCAGCAGTCTTCCAACAACCAAAGTCAATGGGTGAAGCAGGATTCGCTTAATGACCGCACAATTCACTTAACAACTGCAGTGATTTGTTTAGCAACTGTGGCAAAAAGGGTCATAAAATGGGGGGAAACTCACTTAACAATGCCTTGCTTACCAATGGAAATTTTAGGCACAATTGTCATAAGTTGAGGACTACCTGTATAGATAAAACATCTACTGCCAAATTAAACTTTCAGTATGTCTAATATATGTCAGTATTCTAAGTATATTTTTGAATACATTTATAAAAGTGTGTTAGTTTACTTGCATGAGTAAATATGACATTCAGTGAAAACTTTATGCCAGTCATACAGTCATGAACAGATTGTTCATCTGCAACAGGTCACCTTATAAACTTAAGAGCAAACTGGAATGGACACCTGCCAAAAATTAAGGAAGACAAGCCAACAAAATTAATTAGAAACATAAATAGTTAAATCTTAGTTATAAATAAGCTGCTCCTGGAAAAGGTTCATTAGTTAAACATTGTGCACATTTATATTCATTACAGGGCTTTATCCATATTGGACAAATTAAATGCTGTTTTGCGGATTATATATTTGGTTCTATATCATCTGGTACAGTTTTCTAAAGCTTGGCTAAACAGATTATCTTTTCATAAAACTGAATGTACAAAATAGTTTAAACTTGGGGAAACTGGCATTGGGATAATCTGTTCAAAAGAGAATTTAAGAAGACTCAAAATATATTTGTTATTCCAGATTGAATATGGAACTGTAAGCTCTCATGAAACCTTAAAGTATTACTAATGTAATCCTGAAATTACTTCTTGGCTAATTTCAGTGTTAAATTTTTATGACATTTTAATTTTAAACAAAATGCAATAAATAGCACTTAGACTTATATACCGCTTCACAGGGCTTTTACAGCCCTCCCTAAGAGGTTTACAGAGTCAACATATTGCCCCCAACAATCTGGGTCCTCATTTTACCCACTTCAGAAGGATGGAAGGCTGAGTCAATCTTGAGCTTGGTGAGATTCAAACTGCCAAATTGCAGTCAGGCAGCAGAAGTAGCCTGCAGTACTGCACTTCAACCACTGCGCCACCAAGCTTTTCTTCCAAATATAACCTTGGATTTTATTTAATATTTATTTGAGAAAATAAAAATATATACAACTGAATTTTGGAGCATTGTTTAAAAATATGCCCACTGTCAGGAAAGAAAAAGTAAGTAGCAGATAACACTGACAGTCACTATCTTGTGGGCCAGAAAAGATAACAGGGAATATTGTTATTGTGTAACTAGCCTAGTCCACAGAGACAGCATTTTGTGAATAGACCTTCAATCTCAGAATGTTAAATATGCTCCTAAAGTTTCTAATGAAATCCAAACTTCCATAGTAATTCTAGTATTTTGAGAGGAAAGAAAGTAAAACAGAAGAAAAAAAGAGAAGAATGAGCAAAGAGCTGTTTTATAAAATAAGCTTGAGTGAGTTAATAGGACAGAACAGCTATTCGCATTTTAAAGGGGAATTGGAAGGTGGAGATCTCAACAAAATTTTAGTTTGAGTGACAAATGTATATTGGGTAACCTGAGGTCTTGGGGGGGGGGGAAGGGAAAAAATCAAAATCTTCAGCTGATCTCAAAATGTTGAATATGCTCAAAAAGTTTCTAATGAAATACAACACTCCAATACTTGAAACGAGATGTCATAGATATTTTGTACCACTGGCATGTAAAAACATTATTCATGTCCTTAAGAAACAAACTAACTAACTAAAAAGATGGCCAGAAACCTGCAGTTATGATCCACCATTTTGTGGGTTTCACTTTGCTTAAAAGAAAATGGGACTTGTCTTTTAATTATATTTTCACTGTCTTGTCCCAAGCAAGATTTATCTTCTCAAATACTTGAGATAAGCAGTTAAACCTGCTCCGAAATCCAAGTGAATGAACTTGATACTGTAGAATGCATCTATCTTAAATAATTCCCC
Source organism: Naja naja (assembly GCA_009733165.1). NCBI lineage: Eukaryota > Metazoa > Chordata > Lepidosauria > Squamata > Elapidae > Naja > Naja naja. The sequence continues at coordinate 39,443,633 of CM019149.1, read as the reverse complement.
TTTTATGACCCTTAATCCCTTAATTTGGGTAGAGACTGGGCAACTGGGATGGAACTGAGTGTTTACTGGCCAGATAATCTTCCTGATGCCACCTGGAGTTTGCAAAATCAATAATGCAGTTGTCTACTATCTTCCACCTAACCAAGCAGAAGATACCAATGTATTAGTCCTGAGAGGCAGGCAAGTTCAGAAAACAGACACTGCAAACATCACAGGAATGCTACTCTATTTATAGAGTGTAATTACAGAATACCTGTCAGAATTTTCCTTTGCCCCTGTTTATACCAAACAGGACAAGGCAAGGTTGTTCTGGGTTTATTTTTCACATTTTCCTGTTTCTAAGGACATTTACATATCTTCATTAAGGTTATCTATCAGTTCCTATACAGATTTAACCTTTCCAGAAGGAAACTGCAGATCTTCCAAAAAAGCATAGAATAGTAGTGATTGGAGGCATACCTGTAATTATTGTCAATTGCTATTGAGAAATAAGCTTTGCCAAACAAATTCCTTCCAGAAATTCTTGTGCTGCTGACAACATTCTCTTCAACGGGTAAAAGAAATTTCAAGAGATTGAGCTGTCATTAACTTGATATTAACCAGTAGGAAAGATTTAGTGAAAAGGCGTAAGGATGAAAATAGCATGTGGTTAAATAATGTTGGGGTTCCTAATTTTCTGAATATATCATATATGAACCTTGCAGTTAAACAAGCAGTTTAATACATTTAGAGCAGTGATATGTAGAGGATACCTGTATAATACATGTTGGTGTGCCCCCACTTTGCATAGTTGCTGTGGTTTTTGTTGTTATTTTGTTTTATTGTAATTCTCTGTTTATTTTACATGGTTGTATTGTTATGAGCTGGTCGCCATATAAATACTTGAAACAAATATCTGCATATATCTCCTTGTTAGTTTCCAGTCTTTTGTGCAAATTGGCAGTGCTTTCTTTTATATTGTTCACAAATTATTGGGTGCATTCCCTCAAGAATTGCATTTGCTGCCTATTTATTTATTTATTTATTTATTTATTTATTTGTATGTCGCCCCATCTCAAGACTCGGGCTCACAATTAAAACCAAAACATAACAATAAATTAATTTAAAACAATATTAAATAGTCACGTCTAATTTAAGTTAAAACCCCAGTATACCATTTAAAATTTAACCCTCCCCCCCAGGAGATCAGCCCGGCCCGGCCTGTTCGAATAGCCAGGTTTTCAGGTCATGGCGGAAGGTGCGAAGGTCAGGGGCCAGGCGGAGTCCCAGGGGTAGTTGATTCCATAGGGTGGGAACCGCCACAGAATAGGCCCGTCCCCGAGACGCCACCAGCAGCTCAGCAGCTGACTAATTGGTATCAAATCAAATTCCTTTATTATGGTCTTTGACCAGCCTTTACAGTAAAAATGAGAAATAGTTTGATGCAACAATCCATTATTGAGAAAAGAGAAAAAAACCCAATAGCATAATAAAACAACATATCTATTGAAAGTTTTGCACTTGAAGATCTTCGGCCATCTGATATATGAGGGTGGGATTAGAATCCCTTAAAAAGTAATACGATTGATTAATGTTGGCACTCATATTTGGAAATAATTGAGGAGATCAAAGAACATCTTGTGCAGTGGTGGGATTCAAATTTTTTTACTACCGTGGGCGTGGCTTGGTGGGCATGGCAGGAGAAGGATACTGTAAAATCTCCAGTCAGAGGGGGTATTTGCCGGATCTCTAAACTACTCAAAATTTCCACTACCGGTTCTCCAGAACTGGTCAAACCTGCTGAATACCACCACTGGTCTTGTGGCATCAAAAAAGGACACCATCTGAGGATATGAGCAAGAGTTTCTACCTCCCTGGATCCACAAGGGCAAAATTTGTGCAAATAAGAACTGCCATGAAATCTTCCTGCCAGTAGAACTGATAAGAGGGCATCAAAAGGAAACTCTAGAAAAGCCCACCTATATTTGCTGTAAAAATGAATTCCTTGCTGGGCTTTTAAATGTTAATTGTAAGATATGTCTTCAACTGTTTACATTCTGTTCTTGTTTTCTATATTTTATGAACCTCACTAGGTATGTACCATAGCAGAATGTAAATATTTATTTATTGGTATCCTGCCTTTATTATTTTTTACAAATAACTCAAGGAGGTGAACATATCCAACAAACCTTCTTCCTGGGCTAAGAGAGAGAATGACTTTTCTTATAAGATCAAATCTCTTTTTAGGTCTCCTGTTAGAAGGTGAAGTACACTCTTTTTCATAAAATAATTGGAATTATTCCATTGATTTGCTCCATTTTGTTTTTTCCCCCCTCAACATTCCATTGCACTGGAGCGTATTTTCATTGGCTCCCACTACTATGTAAAGGATTGTCTATGGAGATTCTCAGTCATGGTTGAATGAGCCATGGTCATGGTTGTCCCAAAGATGTTTTTTTCAAAAGGCAACTGAACTTTCTTTATTTTTCCTTGAAGACATTTCACTTCTCATCCAAGAAGCTTTTTCAGTTCTGACTGAATGGTGGGGAATAGAAGGATTTGTATTCCTTGCAGTCATCTGATTGTTAGCACTCATTCTGAGAGTTGTTGAGGCCACTTGAAGGTTTATTTGTATCCTCAGGATCATCTGAATAGTGCAAATGGATGTGGAACTTTCTTGGAACTGCTGAAAGAGCTATCTTGTAAACAGGAGATAGGTGTGTCATATCCCTTCCCTCCCCTTTTGTTGAGAGAGGGCTGTTCAGTCTTAACATACATGACCTCTTTGACCCCTCTTTCAAACCAGCGGTCTTCTCTGGTTTGCTGTCTTCAAAAGAGTGACCTTTGAAATGCCATGCGTTTAAAGGATTATTTTCCTAACTATTTTTTTCTATTTTCCCCATAAGCTGTCTCAAGAACATTGTTGTTGTTATTAGTTGCGAAGTCATGTCCGACCTATCACAACCCCATGGACAACATTCCTCCAGGCCTTCCTGTCCTCTACCATCTTCTGGAGTCCATTTAGGCTCACGCCTACTGCTTCAGTGACTCCATCCAGCCACCTCATTCTCTGTTGTCCCATTCTTTTATTGCCCTCAATCTTTCCCAGCATTAGGCTCTTCTCCAGTGAGTCCTTCCTTCTCATTAGGTGGCCAAAGTATTTGAGTTTCATCAAGAACATTGCCACCTATCAACTGGTGACATTCAGACTAAGAAACAACCCTTTTTAGCTTGTATATCCAAAATAAAGGAAATAATCTGATTTTGAGGGCTTGTCTAAAATTGAAAGGGAAAAACAAGCAACAGGAATTGCTACCCTGATGGAAAAGGGAACTGAGTAAACTTATAGGTCTAACATTTTACATTCTGATAGAACAAAACTTTTCAGTTATGAAACTAGAAATGTAGCTAGTATGAAAGTTTGGGAAATGGGAAACAGCATATTAGGAGACCAAACTGTTTGTGACTCTAACCTGCTAGTGATGTTCAGATATAGTGTCTCAGGCATCATTGGAGAATAGCTTAAATAGCAGTAAGCATGTGGGTTTGATATTTGGAGATAGGCAATTAGAAGAGGAAAATGGCATGTTAATGTTTATTTTATTTATTTGATTAGTCAATTGCTTACAAGATAATAGGTATAAGTATAAACATAGTTATAAATACATGGATACATATAAGAAAAGAAACAATAGGACAGGGACGGTAGGCACTTTGGTGCGCTTATGCACGCCCCCTACAAACCTCTTAGGAAAGGGGTGAGGTCAATAGTAGACAGTCTAAGATTAAAGTTTTTGGGGTTTGGGGAAGAAACCACAGTCAGGTAGAGTATTCCAGACATTGACCACTCTGTTGCTGAAGTTGTATTTCCTGCAATCAAGTTTGGTGTGGTTAACCATGAGTTTGTATCTATTGTGTGCTCTTTTATTGTTATGGTTGAAGCTGAAGTATTCATTGACAGGTAGGACATTGCAATGTATGATTTTATATACTAAACTTAGATCGGACTGAAGATGGCATAGTTCTAGGTTTTCTAGGTCTAGAACCTCAAGTCTGATGGTATAAGGTATTCTGTAATGAGTAGAGGAGAACTCTTCTTCTGAAATATTTCTGGACTTTCTCTACTGTGTTAATATCAGATACGTAATGTGGGTTCCAGACTGGTGAGCTGTATTCAAGTATTGGTCTAGCAAATGTTTTGTATGCTCTAGTTAGTAGTGTGATAATACCAGAGAAAAAGCTACGTAGGATTAGGTTAAAAACTCTTAATGCCTTTTTGGCTATGTAGTTACGGTGGGCTCTAGCACTTAGATCATTTGAGATGAATACTCCAAGGTCCTTGACAGAGTTTGCATCTATTTTTAAACAAAATGTTTTGTTTAATGATTTTTAAAAAAATGTTTTGCATCTATTTTTAAACAAAGCCCATATGATATTATAGATGCATTTTTAGAAAATGAATACATACAGTGATTTTCCTTTTTAGAGATGTGATAGCATTTCCCAAGATTATACAAGCTGAAGGGAGCTGTGGGGTGGGGATGGGAAGCATGGTTATTGAAGGCTTGTGGTTTCTCAATTCATGTAAATTGAATTCTTTAGTAAGTTTGAAATGCTATGGAAATCAAGTGAAGAGTGTGTAGTGTTGAAATAAAATTAACATGTAAAGTGATTTTATGTATTCAGCTTGAAGCGACTATGAATTTGAGAGAGAAATCTCATTACGTATCTTGTAGAAGGATAATATTTAACTTCTCCATTTGCTGTCCTTGATATAAAGCTTTTACGTGTGAATGATGGTTTTCTGGGGCTGCCCAGAGAGAAAGGTTTTTTAATTGATGGAGATCAATTTCTATCATTTCTGTTCTCACCTTTTTCTCTCTTGCAGGATAACTGATTTAGGAAATATTAAAAGAAGATTGTATTTATCGACGATCCACAAAGAATTGTCTGTAACCCCTCTGCATGCAAAAATCCCTCTCTTTACGATCAAGCGCAAAATTGTAAGTATATTTCCTTCCTTGTTCAAATGATTACTGTCATGTATGATTCTCTTCTACTTTCTATTGCAGTGCTTAAATATTTGGTTATTCCTACCAGCGATCCAGCATATCATGATTACAAGAAATTGTTTTTTCTGGTTAATTTCACGTTTCTTCAAAATTAATTGTACAGCAATGCACACAATGTAGTACAAACTGGATCATCATTAGACATTTCTGCAGCATGAAGATTAAGTAGATTGGTGGAATACGAGATCAATCGTGAATCACACTGACAATTTCCAGGTGTTGTTTGTTCTTCCCATTCCCATTCAGTGGATGAGAACCAAAACACAATTTCATGCCAAGCATTCCGATAATGCTATGTTATTAATTCTATATGCACAGCACCTTAACTGCTTGATTTGAGTAAAAAGATCCAATAGAAATTAAATACAAAACAACAAACATGGTATGCCAAAGATAATAAGAATTAGGATAAATGATCCTATACTATAAGATGATTTGGTTACCTCTGCAATTACATCACTGGCAATTAATTCCAGCTAGAACAGATATCTGTCTGAAATAAAAAAAAATTGTGGTGAGTGGGTAAGGAAAACAATAGAGTTCTTAGATTCATGTATATAGGGAAATAAGCTTCAGATTTAATTTACAAAATTAAGATATCCTAGAAAACCTGCATTTCATTTCATTCATGCAATCTGTAGTAAAAAGAGGTAGTACTTACTTAGTGACTGCAGTTGGGACCAGCAACTTGGTTGCTAAGCAGCACAGTTACTTAGTGAAACATCACGGGACCACAACAGCCTTACAATTTCATTTCCACCGTGGTCAGTTTCTCATGGGTGCATCATGTCATTAATTATCATAACCCTTGTTGATGATGTCCATGTTTTCGGATATCCTTAACTGCAAATCAAATATGAATGTGTTTGTCATATAGTCCCTCAGACTATTTACATATGCAGTATTTTCTTGCAAGGGTAATTTGGGGATACTGTTTTCTTCTTAAAGGAAAAAAAAACATCCAGGAATAAGAATAGCTTTTTGTTTTTTAAAAAATTGAAATTGGTATGTTTTATGCATCCCTTAGAAATGTTATCAAAAAATGTTTAATTTTTTCTACAGTCAGAAGTCAGGAATTAATTTAGCTATGTGGGTTTAATGTTTACTGCAGAACTTGTTCTGAATTAATCCTATCTTCTGGTGTTATATGTTACTATACAGTATAAACATGTCCCCTTCATTTCACTCACAACAGTTTCCTTTTTGTACTCAAAAAGCAAAAGCAAGCACCTTAATCCTTGCCTTTGATATATTTTGGTCCCAGCCAGTGAAATCTGTTGAGATTTAAAGCAACGGCAATAACAAATAATGATCTAGGAAGATGAATTTCCATGCTCATAATAGTTCTGTTTCTGAAAACCAGGGGGAAGGTGAAACGAACAAATAAACAAAATGCTCCAAGAAATGTATTGATTTTTGCTACTGAAAGCTTTTTTGTTTCATTAAACTAATAATGGGGGGGCAAACATCCTCAGTGGAATAAAACATCATGCAGTGTAAATACTGTAAGGTATATTTTTCTTTTCTGAGATACATCGGAATGTACTTCTGAAACACATTGAATTAATTGTTTCAGTTTTGATCCTCGCAGCTTACAACCTATGTCGATTGGCTACAGAAACCAGCTTTTAAAAATATAAAAGCATACTATAAATTGGGGTTTTCAAAATTTGTGGTGCTGTAACTACCTGAAAAGAATACATGTGACCTTCCTATGAATAGAAGAAATGAGCTTCTTGTTGGTCCTAGTGAGCATGCCAGATATCAGTTTAATATCAATGGGTTCCTTATTCATTGCTTTTTGTCTTTATACATGCCATTCCAGGACTCTATCAGAACTAGGACTCACTATTGTTTTGCCCAAACGGAGTAAGACTGAGTTCTGACATTAAACCTGGTTTGTCTATACAAGCTATCAGTTCTCAAAACTCCTTCCTACTCAGTCTGGACAAGCTAGCACCTTACCTCCAGATCATTTACAGAATCCTGGTTTGCACAAATAAAGCTGGATCACCATATGGAGGTGCACAACTGCCATGTCCAACATTCCAATTTGGGAATGTTGCTTAAGTCTCTGGGGAAAACTGTACAATGCCAAAAGATCATATGAAATCTAAATTAGGGCCTTCTAATTCCAATGATGGTCTTCTACTTTAGGTCAAGGGAGGAAGAAGAAAAGTAATCATTGGCTATAAAGAGCACCACATACAGTTTATCCCTGTGCACTTTTAACATTTAACTTTATGGAGACACATTTATGAGAGGTTAAACATAATATCTGATACTGGCCAAGGTATCAATTCATAAACAAGTCAGTACATGTGGGGAGGGTATGGCCAAAAGGCAAAACATCTTTATTATATTAATGCACCCTTCATAAGAGCTGTGATGGTGCAGTGGTTAGAATGCAGTATTGCAGACTCATTCTGCCAGCTGCCAGCAGTTCGATTCTGACTGGCTCAAGGTTGACTCAGCCTTCCATCCTTCCAAGGTCAGTAAAATGAGGACCTTGATTGTTGGTGGCAATATACTGACTTTATAACTGCTTAGAGAGGGATGTAAAACCCTATGAAGTGGTATATAAGTCTAAGTGCTGCTGCTAATGCTATCACAGTGTGAATAATATCTAAAAACTACCTAAAACTAAATATATCTTAAAACAAATAGTTCTCTTCCTTAGAAGCAATGTACAGCTAAATTTTGTGGGTTGGAAACCTCCAGGAAAAAAACCAAACTTGTAGGTGAAACTGAGAAATTAGAAAAAGAAAATCTCAAAACGTAGATATTGATGCGACACTTGTTCATTGGTGTGAAGAAAACTACATATATGTATTCATGAAGTCACCAAGAGTCAGTCTTACCTGGAAGGAGAATTGGTTTTAATTACATCCTGAAGAGTAATGTTACATAGGGAAAAAAAGAGAGACAATACCAGAATTGTATTGTGTTCATGCATACGTTCATATATTTAATTACTGGTTTAACCTTATCATTTTGGCAGAATCTGGAAAGATGCATTCAGACAGTCCCTTTAGCCATTGTAGCCATTGAGAGAGCACTGAGTCAAGGACTAAGATAATTGGAACAACTGATACATCTGTGTATCTGTTGGAAACATTCTGGAGTCACAGCATAAGCGATCACCAAATCCTTTTAGGCCTGGTCAGTTATTTAAAAATGATAGAAAAATTAGCCTCTTCTGTCAAATAAGCAAAGTTTCAGCAAAGCACAATGCACACAGAAGTTTATGTAATTGGGGAATTATTATTAATGAACCCAAATGGTCCCTTAAATCCTCATTGGAGGAATTGGCAAACCAATATTAAAATAACCTTTCACGGATGTGGAGTTTCTGTATTAATATGTAACCTATAGCTTTATATCCACAATTAGCCTTACTTTGCAGAGCAGGACATGTGGCATATTTGGAATAAATGAATTTTAGATATCATAACTGACACATATAACTTGATTGAATTTAGGAACCTGATAGTAAGCCATCTCAGAATGGCCTTGTAGTAAGCAGCTGTAGGAAAATGAGCTCAAATTTCACCAAAAATTCAGTTCCAAAATAATTAGCTTTTAAAAAAATACCTGAGCAGCTGAGACATCAACCTTAAATTAAATTACTTTATTTAATGTAATTACTTAACATGCCAGTGAATTGGGTTTTAGACTGTATAGACAAAAAAAATCACTTTTTGTCTGTACAGTCTAATCTGCACTATTTTGACTTGTCTTTATTAAGCATTTTATATTTGTTATGTAACAACTCATAGCTCATGATTAGATTTGATATTTCCATTTGTAAAGGATTTTTGCACAATATCTATAGAATACTACATCTCTTGTCTGTTTGATCGTTTGTAACCTTCAGTTGGGCAGAACAGTACACTACAGAGCAACATTTTTGAATCAATTTACCACAGATGGAATAATGTTAAAAATGTGGACAAAATCCAGGACCTCTGACTCCTATGGGATTGAAATTTGGCAAAGTTTTGGCCACTTCAATGCCTCTGAACTGCTGCTGTGGTCAGCCACAGTCATGTGATGGTCATTTCCAACACTCGCTTCCAGCTTCCCTCAGGGAAAGTCAATGGGGAAGCCAATAAAAAGCCCCTAGTGCTCCCTCTACTTTTTACCCATGTGGTCTTTCTGTTTATGTACAGAAATATCTCTGAAACAGTGACCCAACAATCATGGATTGTCTATTCTCCATTAAAAATGTCAGCACCGAAGAAGCTAATTTTTTCAAATGTTCTGGAAATGTTGAGAGACAGTTTTCAAAATTTTGACTACTACTACCTCCTCCTCCTCCTCCTCTTCTTCTTCTTTTCTTCTTTTTGCTTGCATGATATCAAACTTGTTATGTACTAACTCTATGCTTTTGGGCTGTCTAGAGGCAGGCGAGGCCCAAGTGGCATATAAGCCAAGCAACAAATACAATTGGTTTTTAATAGTGTATTTTATTGAAAATTAGTTTTTGCAAATATGTCTCTAAAACTTCTTTTCCCTCTCCTTAGTGGTGCAATTTGTGCATTGACCTGGTGGCATTTACCAGTGAGATATTCAAAGGTGCTGTTTTTCAGTCTTTGGATGGCATTATTGTTTCAGCCAACTGTAAACTGCGAAAAATCTTCACGCTGAAGTCAAACCCCCTGAACCCTGCAGATGACGATGGTATGTTAAGCTTGGCTTCCTGGGATTCCAAATGGCTAAGATGTGCTTCCTGATTCCAGACTTATCTTTCTGATCTCTGTGATGCATTATCCATAATATATTTTATTAGGTTACAAAGTAATATAAAATGCAAAATACAAAAGTAAATAAAAGAACAGTGAGAGGGGAGGGGAAAAGGGGGGGAGGAGAAGTGAGGAAAAGTGGGGGTGGGGAAGATAAAGAAACTTTATTTATTTATTTTATTTATTTATTTTATTCACATTTATATGCCGCCCTTCTCCGAAGACTTAGGGCGGCTTACAATTTTTGGGATACAACCCAATGCGCAGCAATAGCCTGTATATGCCTGCTTATTACTAAGTCAGCTTATTGCCCCCAACAATCTTTTTTTTTTAATTACATTTATATGCCGCCCTTCTCCGAAGACTCAGAGCGGCTTACAATTTTTGGGGATACAACCCAGCGTGCTCAGCAATAGCCTTCATTCCATTGTATATGCCTGCTTATTACTAAGTGGCATTTTTACAAAATCTTGGGTCCTCAATTTACCTACCCCGAGAGGATGGAAGGCTGAGTCAACCTTGAGCCTGATGGGAACTTTGACTTCCGACTCTCTCTTTTGCAGTAGAATAGGGCATTAACATCGAATCACAGCTTTTTGTTTTTCCATAATAATATAAACAAGTCATTTCTATTAAGATCTATCAATCTAATCTATAAAACCCCAAGTCCCAGTTACATTCTTTTCCACATCAAGCACAAAATTCAGAAGCAATTTCCATGTGAAAACAACATAATAATCTGCGATGCATTATCTAAAGGGTTTTAGATGGTTTCCTGGCAATTAATGGACACATAAGACATCCTATGCACGTTTCTGACTCGTGGAGAGTAAGTGACCTTTTCTAAATGCTGTTTCAAATGTGGTTCAGCATTTACATTTTTATAAAGCAGCACTTTTATTAAAACTGCATGGAAGATACTGTTTCAACTTTAAATTAGCATACAAACTGCTAATAATCTACCTTCAGGTAAGTGTTTCATTAAACACTTTGAAAGAAAGCTTGTTATTCAATTATCAAAGGTTTTTTTTTTTAAACTGAGATATGTCATTTTCTCAAGGCAGCTTCTAAAATGAAAGTGCAGAGACTTCCCTTGTAAAATCTGGCCATTATGGAAATTGGACTTTTGAGGAAGGAAAAGAGAGTTGATGATAAACTGCACATTAAGTATCTTACTAATAAAGTGTATTCATGAATTCCTATTATTCATCAGCTACATATTTTATTTGAACTGTACACCATTTCCTAGACTAAACAATAAAAAAAACATTTTTTCCATCCTTCAGCACTGCTTATCAAAATCCAGTTGATTCTTTCCCTACTTCATTGTTTTCTACCCAGACTGGAGACTTCAGTCTTCTTCAAATGTGCTCTATAAAAAGAAGTAATAAAAGGTTCTAGGAAACAATAATTAAAAAGCTTCTTTTTGTTGTGTTATATAATACAAAAGTTTTTTCTAGCTTGTGGTTGGCTTTGCTTCTTTCATCCTTTTTTTTAATGTTGTCTTGTGTGGTTCATCCAAAGCTATTTGTGATTACACTACGCTATTTGTGATTGTTTATTACACTATATTTTGGATCACACAAGATCATTTTCAGGGAAAAGTTAGGTCAGTGAGACTATATTTTGGGGCAACTGTTTTGATTAACCCAGCTCTAACTTACTGATCCTGTAACTTTTCCTTCTTGAATGTATCACCCTTATGGATTACTTGTCCTCGAAAGTTTTACAGTCTTTCAACTACTCTACTTCTATTTTTGTTCCTATTGATGGAAATGGAGCATACAAGAGAATGTTAATATGGTAGAGGTTTGAATTGAGGTTGGCAAACTAAACTATTTTTTAAAAAAACCAACCTGGTTTTTTTAGTCCTGCTCTGTAATGGAGATCAACTGTTGTTGATGTAATGATGGAATTTCGAATCTTCCTCCCAATCCCAAATACAGTCTATTTCTGCCTTTCTGTATCAGAACTGGGAGCAGCTATGCCATTATGGAGAAATGAGCAACAGGCAGCCTGTGGTACTTTAGACATTGAAATACGATTCCCAGAATCCTTAAAAAACATAGATTTTAATGAAGGATGTTGGGAGTTGTAGTTCAGCAATATCTGGAATGTTATAGTTTGGTTATCCTGGACAGCATTGGGTAACATGGATGCCTGAAATGCTATTTTCAAGCAGAGAAATGAAGTTCAAGGCATTTGGGAGTTCATAACCATTAGGACACATTCCAGGTTCCATTGAAGAATGTGAGAAGATCCTCCAGCCCTCAGATTTTCCATTTTTTTATCAATCTCTTCCTGGCTGGGTAAAGGGGAAGAAGTTGGTTGAACAGTCAAGATGTCTAGCTGAAATTATTATTTAAGAAAAGAAGAAAATCTTTGCAGGAATATGATGCTTGGTTTAGGATATGGCTAAATGTTAAATCATAAAGTTGGAAGGAGTCCTTTGGTCCATCCCCTCTCTGCTTACTGCAGGAATCCAAATTAAAGCATCCTTGATCACATTTGTTCAATTCCTGTTTGATGACATCCAATAAAATGCAGCCAGCCTCCTGCCTTAATAATTGATTCCATTGATGAAATATTGTTACCATTAGGAAGTTTTTGTTCGCATTCAGTTGAAATTTGTCTTGCTTTAACATAAAGCTTATTTTTTCATATCTGTAGTCTATAGCAATAGAGAATAAACCTTGGCCTCCTCCTGTCAATGTCTCTTCAAATTCAAAAAATCTTTTCTCAAGAGTTTTTTTCTATAAGTAAAGTTGCCCTGTTTTCTCAGGATTTAGTTTCCATTCCACTGTCGTCCTCATTACTCTTTTTGTACAAGTTCCATTTTGGCAAAATCCTTTTTAGAACATTAGATCAGATCTTGGAGAATAGAAAAGAACTTTTACTTCCTTAAATACACAAAAGCGAATTCTATTATTGAAGCCCTAAGGTGCATTTGGATTTTTTTTGTAGGCTTATTGTGCTGCTGACATATAGTCAGCTAATGTTCAACTATCAGGTCCCACAAACCAAGAACAACATGTGGAGTTACTTCTCAGTAGTTTGTTTATTGTTGTTCTCATACAGACAGAATCTTGCCACACTAAAGCAACTATCTGCATAACTATATTCTGTGAATTGTTAAGGTCTTCTTTCTGCCTACCAGACATTTTTAGCTCCCCTGCTTCTTTGCTCTCTGGGAAGCAGCCCCTCCTTTCTGAAATTCCAGACTACATTCTACCACAATCCTCCACTTCAAAACGTTGATGACTTCTGATTGACAGTGAAGAATTCCCCTATGCTAAGAGGAATGGTCTCAGAAAGGAAGGAAGACTTGGAAAACTGTTTTGTGGTTTTGTTAACCTTGATTCACAAATGTTACAGAATATGATTCCACTTAGTCGCGGCTCACATCCTAGATGCACTGCTGTACAGGTAGTCATCAACTTACAATAGCTCATTTAGTGACTGTTGAAGTTACAACATCACTGAAAACAGTGACTTATGACCATTTGCAATCCTTATGATTGTTGCAGCATCCTCCATGGTCACATGATTTACATTTGGATGCTTGATAACTGGTTCCTATTTATGACACTTGTAGTGTCCTGGGGTCATGTGATGATCTTTTTGCGACATTCTGACAAGCAAAGTCAATGGGGAAGCGAGATTCACTTAACAACCGTGTTGCTAATTTAACAACTGCAGTGATTCCTTAGAAATGTGGCAAGAAAAGTCATAAAATGGGGTAAAACTCACTTAAGAAATTTCCCACTTAGCAGCATAAACTCTGGGCTCAATTGTGGTCGTAAATTGAGCACTACCTATAGTTTATCAGAAGAAAGAGATAAAGTTTTAGAAGATTTTATCATGATCTAAACAGAAGATTAATCGTTCTTTTTTTTCGATAAAGGAGAACATTTGAAGCACTGATATTATCTAAGGTTGAAAAAAAAAAACCAAACTCAGGGAACACCAAGGACCCTTACTTGTTTCTCCCCCCGCCTTCCTGGACTAAATTCCTGCACTCTCTGATCCAAATATATCAGTATTGGTTCTTAAAGGAAAATATGTTGCCATGGAGATAGTATTTTAATTGTGCATTTCTTCTCTCTCGGTCTCATTTAAATGTGTATGGTTGTGGTTTTCAAGGATTGGCAAGTTATTTTGCAGAGCTGTAGTCTTTGTGCAGCCCACCTTTGCCAGCCTTTCCTGCTTAATCGGTTATGCGTTAGTCTGGAATACTCTGCGATATTGAAGTGTTTATTGAAGGGTCTGCAAAAGAGTGACAACCAAATAGCAATAGCACTTAGACTTATATACTGCTTCAAAGAGCTTAACAGTCCTCTCTAAGCAGTTTATAGAGTCAGCCTATTGCCCCCAACAACCTGGGACCTCCTTTTACCCACTTTGGAAGGATGGAAGGCTGAGTCAAACTTGAGCCTGGTAAGAGTCGAACTGCCAAATTGCAGGCAGCTGGCAGTCAGCAGAAGTAGCCTGCAGTACTGCATTCTAACTATTGCGCCACCACGGCTCTTCAATGAGATTGAATGAGGTGGCATTGATTTCTAGTCAGCCTGGCTGACGTGGAAGTTGGCATTCCAACCCACATCACGTATCTGATATTAACACAGTTGAGAAAATCCAGAAATATTTCACAAGAAGAGTTCTACACTCCTCTACTCATTGCAGAATACCTTATGCCACCAAACTTGAAATTTTAGACCTAGAAAACCTAGAACTAACACCACCTAACTACCATCTAAGTATAGTATATAAAATTATACATTGCAATGTCCTTCTGGTCAATGAATACTTCAGCTTCAACCAACAATACAAGAGTACACAATAGATACAAACTCAAGGTTAACTGCACCAAACTTGATTGCAGGAAATACGATTTCAGCAACAGAGTGGTCAATGTCTGGAATACTCTACCTGACTCAGTGGTTTCTTTGCCAAACCCCAAAAACTTTAATCTTAGACTGTCTACTATTGACCTCACCCCTTTCCTAAGAGGTCTGTAGGGGGCGTGCATAAGTGCACTAACATGCCTACCATCCCTGTCCTATTGTTTCTTTTATTTTTCTTATATGTATTCATTTCATGTAATCACAACTATGTTTATCCTTATACTTATTATCTTGTAAACGATTGACAAAATAAATAAATAAAATAAATAAATTTCCTTTGTATTTATTTATTTTTATTTATGTATTTAAAACATGTACTGTATATAGCAGCCCATCTTATACCAAACTTTGGGTGGCTCCCATTCATGCAGATGATATGCTATATGGGACATAGAATTATAAATATTTCTTATTGTTAGGTTAAGTAAGGACTGCCTGGAAGATTGGTCACAAACCATTAGAGTTATGAGACTTTCTACCTTTGAGAGTCTTGATACCAGTGAGACATTTTTTGCCTTAGATTTCATTGAAATTCCTTTTTTTGTAATCTTAGCCATGTTACTTCGTAATCAATGTTATGTTAAGACAGTAAGTTAGTCATCTTCCCAGCAGACTTTCATTATTAGGTAGATTACAAACACAATGTATAAAAAATAATGAAGAAGTCATTCCAAGTTCTATGGCCCTTCAAAATGGAAGGGAACAAGGAAGCTGTAATCGAAGTCTAGCTGAGCCACTATTATTTAACTTGGTCTTGCTCTACAGTTGCTGTAGTGATGAACAGTTTAATACATATTTTTGCATAGAGCAGAATTCAGTGTTACACATTGGACTGACCTAATGAACTTGGATTTCCTTATTCACATCAATCACTAATTATCTAAGACTCATTAAAAGATATAGCATGACCTTGTTTTAATATAACACTTCCTGCTTTATTGGGATTTATGGAAGAATGCTTCCTTAGGGTAGCATCTCAGGCAGGGGTGAGATTCAAATTTTTTAACAACCAGTTCTGTGGGTGTGGCTTAGTTGGTGGGCGTGGCTTGGTGGTCATGTTAGTGGCTGGGCATGGACAACTCAACATCACATCAAGACACGCTTCTCCTCGCCTGGCCTCTCATGACTGTGGGGATGCTGCAACAGTCGTAAGTGTGAAAAATGGTCATAAGTCACTTTTTTCAGTGCCATTGTAACTTTGAATGGTCACTCCACACATGCAAAGTACCAGCAAAGGAGGGAAAAAAAACTCCAGAGAAGTTCCAGAGACAGGAAGTCTAGTCCTGCCAAGAATGTAATAAGGGTTAACGGAGAGGCAGTTTCTGTAAGGAACACCAGAATGGTTCCTTCCTGCCTTCCTTACAGGATTAGGCCAGTAATTTCTTCTAACAACTGGTTCTCCGAACTGCTTAGAATGTTAACAACCGATTCTAAGGAATAGGTGCGAACCAGTAGAATCCCACCCCTGATCTCAGGCCCCATTAAGCAAGGCTTGGCATCCATCTGTCCACCTCCACTTTTTCCACCAAATGCGTCCAAATTCCAGAGAACCTTTTTATCTATTTGTTTGGCCATTCTGATTGGCTTCTTATATCTGTCATTGTAAAGAGACGTTATGGGAAGTATGGATGTTCAGCTTCTCTTTTGCATGCTTCCTCTTAAAAGAGCATCTTGACAGCTGTTATTATTTCATCTCAAGTCCATGAGATGTAAGGACTGTGACTGCTTTAGGAGTTGTATTTCTCTTTTATCTTCCAGCACCATTACCTGAGACACTTTATGAAATAGTTTTCAGCTATCTAAGGCAGTATCTCAGTTTTCTTTTCAATACAGTACCATTACTGCCTCTCCCCCAGACCAGGAATTGTGAACTGATACCCATTTTCTCCAGGAAACAAAAATGGTGAAGATATGATTTCATCTTTTTGGATAAACAGGAGAAATATGTACATAAACTAGGGAGGCCTGTCTTAGTTTTATGAGGAAAAAACAGCCCGGTGTGTCTTGAGCATTCATACAGAAGAGGAATTGCAGAAGAAAGCATAATTGTGCCTAGTTATTTTTACAAAAGCAATGAACAGAAATTTGTCTTCTTCATAAAGCAATAGAGGCTAATTATTTCACCTGAAAGTCAGAAACTTTCTACTCATTTTAATCAGTATTACAGCAATGAGGCTGAGCCTTGGGGTGAGACACAGAATTGGAATCTAATGGATAAGTCAATTTCTTACTGTAAAGCTCTTTGAATATTTTTTCTGGAGTCTGAGTTGTATCTTCACGTTTTGTTTAGCTTTTCACTTCTTATTAAACTAGGACATTGATTTGCTTTCTAATACAAAATGATTGGCAAACTCCTTAGGTACTCCTCCTAGAGCCTTCCCCTTTTTCCATTTGGAGGTTGTCTCTGTTTTTTTCCTAATGTAACCCATTGTGTACAATAACATGAACCAATTCTTTGTTCTTTGCAATAATGTCCTTCTCCATTACTGATAATCAGCATTCCTCTGGGCTTGTCAAATACCATGAATGTCTAGCAGAATGGTTTTGCAGGGTCAGGACAAACCCCTATATGCTTAAAAATATTCTTTGTAGAGGAAGCAGATTGCACTGTTTAATTGTGTGGGTTGGATTCAGTGAACAAAGAACAAAGACTTCATATAATTTTAATGCCAAAGGTGTTGGGTTCATTCTGATATTAAAAGGAACTGCAGTGGATGTTTTTCACTTTAATAAATGGAACAATATAGTAGCAACACAGAGCAGATGAAAGCTAGGCCAAAGTATTTGAGTACTCAAATATATTGACCTCTCTGAACTTACTATCCACTGTTGACCTCACCCCATTCTTAAGAGGACTGTAAGGGGCATGCATAAGTGCACAACTGTGCCTACCATCCCTGTCCTATTGTCCCCATTTATTCATACCTATTTCCTGTATTCTTACTCATGTTTATATTTATACCTATTATCTTGTAAGCGATTGACAAATCAAATAAATAAAATAAATAAATGCTTACAAGAGGAGCTTCATGGGTACCATAACTGCTTTAGAAATCACAGAACAATCTGCACAATCTAAATTGTGACACTAGCTAATTGCTGAGTATTTTTAATTGTGAAATTCTACTACCCTGAAATCTAATTAATTCTTATCTGCACACATAAATTATTTTAAGAGTGGGCTAAAAACAATCATGCATGTACAATTAGGATTTCTGGAAAGGACACACAGCTGGTGACTAGTTGTAGGTTTATACACCTGAAAAGATTAAGATCATTTCCTTAACCAACCATTCTAACAAGATAGAAATTAATTATCTGTTCCCATGGTGCACAGTATGTGACTTCATAGCCAATGAATGCAACCTCCCAAAGCCAGGGGCAGTGCCCTCTAAAATGCATTGCTGAACTGTAATTTTAATTCTGTCAAAAAGGGAAAATAGTTTAATGTATCGGTATAATCATATTAACACTTGGAGTGTATGAATTATTGAAGATCAGGTTTGAATTTGCATTTCCATGAGTTGAATTTATTTGAATTTTCAGTTTTAATCGTCAGATAATTTATTTGACTTGATTAAAAAGTGTGTTGGCAGGTATAAAAGTCCATTTAATCTTAACACGGATTCAGAAGAGTCTGATTTGATTTGATGCTCTGTATAAATTGAAAGTTTCAGATTGAAAGGATGATTTGATCAAATTGCCTTGAATTAGAAATTTTGCGTAGTCTTGTTTATTTATGCTCCTACAGCTTGCTCCTCCCAACAGCAGTTTTATCCTGTTTACTCTCTTATAGTTAGCTAAATTAGACAGGTTTTGAAACAGTTACCAAGTGGATCCATTCTATGACTGCCTTGGTCCATCTGGCATCAGTTCTTCTTGCCAGCCTATTTCCATTTCAATTCTTTTACTCTCTTGGACATATTGTATACTTTCGTTTTTTCTCTAAGCCATGTACACGTCTTTCTAACTTGTCTTGTAATGGCAAGCATGTATCCTTCCATGGCTCTTTGTGCCACTCATATCTTTTGTATTGATTGTGAGGTTAGTGTCCATGTTAGAGCAGGCAGTGTACACTGATCGAAACTTTTTCTCTTCAGGCATAGGAGGAGGCTGTTCTGGAAAATTATGCAATCATAATTTCATATGCAATTATGGGATGGATGGATGGATGGACGGACGGACGGACTGACAGACAAATTAGTTCCCTTTAGCCTGAAAGTTTCCTCTCATCCTCATCCCTAACGCATTCATCTCAAAACTTATTTAGTGCATCAGGTTCTTCACATGAACCTCACTGATTTTTTTTAATAACATCAAAATGTTTTTATCGGTAAGAAAGAGGTAAGATGGAGATATAATGGTCTCCATATCCTTTTTGATGTTGGAAGCTGTGGCACATCATTTAACAACTAAACCCTTCTGTTCAGGTAAAGTAAAGATGATGTCTGGTGCTGCTAATTTCTAATCTATAAATAATGAGTCTCATCCAGAAGAAATCATGGTTTCAAAAGGTACTGAAATTGAACAGATGTGTGGACTTTTTTTTCCTTTGCTTTCTGATCCTTGAGACTGATAAAAGGTTCTTCTCATTATATAAATACAGGAACTAAAACAGAGTTCTGATATCTCCACTGTACACTGATGCTGTCATTAGTTTTAATTGTTTGTTCAGATAGTCAGAATGAGAAAGTGAAGTCTTTGCTATAGTTTACTCAGATTTCATTAATCTTCTGTTACAGCTGATGGGCCAAGAGATACGATTCCTCGAGCCTGTCAGTTAAATGCAGATGTGCCGCAAGTCACACAGCTGCTGAACATGAAGAAGCTGCGCCAAACAGAACAAAAATGTAGAGGCCGACCTTTAAATTCACCAGAATTAGGTACTCTTTTGTGATTAATATTTATTTATTATATCTACTTGGGCCAAGGACTTTTGTTCAGGTGACATTGCCTGTATTCACACATATTAAGCCATAACATGTCATGTTCGTTTTCACATAGCTTTTGTAGAAACCCAGATACTGTGAACTATTCAAGAAACAACAACAGTGTTTAACCCATCCATTCTTTCAAGGGAGATGCATATTGTCTGGTCTCAGAGTCTATAATTTTTATTGCTAGTTTTATTAGTAGTTTTAACTTTTATAGTCTGACTTTTTAAAATTTATAGTTGTCTTAAGCGCTCACTACAAGGTAAGTATAAATAAAGCCAATCTAAAGAATAACTTTTGTAAATAACCGAAATGATGTTTTCCCTAAAATGGCCTATTTTCCTCTCTAAAAGTGGAAGTGGATGGATGGACGGACTTAATACACTACCTCCTGTGTAGAACATTGACTCCAAGTGGGCCTATTGGACTATCTCTCTGGAACTAAATGACAGCCATTCACATATGTGAGAAATGAATGGGTTTATAGAAATTAATACAGGTTGTCCTCATTTTGTGACTTCCATTAATTCTGGCAATTCAGTCTTTAACCACATGGTCACTAAATAAGCAGGTGAGTGAGAGAGATATGCTATGAAGATCATTGGTTGTTGCCTTCTCATTCAGATAAAGTTTCCTCATTCTGTGACTGACACAGTTTTTCACCTTTTTTGCCCCCTGGTAGGGTTGAGAGATTTCCTAAACAAGCTCTCTCCTCCTGAGCTGATTTTCTCCAGAGCGCAGCGGTTCTTTAAAAAGCCCAACTGCAAGTTAATAAGCTCAGATCTGTGAGCTTCATTAATTGCTTAGAACCCTTGGGCTGGCTGGCAGCTGCTCCCTAAAACTTACCAGACCTTTCACACTGAAGACTTTTGTTGTCATAAATGCCCACAGAAAATGAATTTTTACTACCATTTATTACTATGGTATTTGTGATCTCTGTCCAAGGCAATCATTAAACAAGGACTACTTTTCATCTTGTCAAATTTACTAGTAGGGTGAATAGGGATATGGAATTATTAGTTATCCCTGTATCTGGCTCCCAAATCACCACAATCTCACTGTGTTGTCTTTCAGTATGAATTTAGAATCCATTTCTTGGATATGGCATAATGTGAAATTTGGAACTGCTTTTGAATAATGAGCTCCACATTAAAATTTGTTTTACTTAAAAACAAAACAAAATCTGAAAAATGTGTGCTCTTCCATCAAGCTACTTTGTTCCAAAAAAAATATCTTTGCCTATGAAACCAAAATATTAATAAGAATTGCAACAAAATTAAAAAGGGAGTTAATTTAATTTAGATTATGAAACTCCTTCAGTATCTAATGTAATTGAGAAAAGGGATAATAGAGTTCATTTGATTTTGAATTAACAGTTAATAGTATAATTATTTTTTAATTTTATTTCATCCTCTATATGATAACCCATTCAACTTTAATTTTATTTTGCAATTTGAATAAAAATTCAGGGTACTGTATTTCTAGGAATTTCAATGCAATTTATTAAAAAGTTCAAGAACAAATGATGCAGGGCATAATGTAGAGAAGAAAGGTAGCCAAGATGATTACAGGTGCATTGGCATGGATTTCTTGAAAACATGTAATACCACTATTAGCATTTTTAATACCACTATTAACATTTTTAATTCTGATGTAAAATTACCTGGTGATTCAATTTAAATGTGCTTCAGTGGATGTACTTTAATACAAAACTATGCAAATATGATAGCAGAGATAAATGTTTATGTAATATCACAAGCAAATAATTGTTTTTAAAAAATACTTGTTTAAATCAAGCATAACTCCTGGTGATCACATGGGCATATCCAAGTAGTTTTCTTGCAAAATTATGGATTTGTTTATATATTTAATTCATTTAAAATATTAAATGTTATGGATATGGTTTGTGTTGCTTTCTTCCAGGTTATTTTCAATACTCCAGTCTTACAGAGTGAGGGGGCCTTTTAGGGCAGTGATGGCGAAACTTTTTGTTGTGGTGTGCCAAAAACGTGCACGTGCACAACAGCACGTGTGCGTGCATGCCGGCACCCACAATGCAATACTTCCAGCCTTCCCTGCGCATGCACACAACACCCCCCCTTCCCCCTTATCTGCACTGCACATGCATGCACTTCCTTGAGGGAAGCCTCTGCAGCCTCGGGAGGCTGAAAAACGGGCCATGCCGGCACTTCCGGTATTTCCAAAAGGCTCATCCAGACATTCACTAGGAGTCAATACTAACTTGACCATGCAAAAAAAAAACAAACACCAGTATATATCTCTGAGATTTTCTCTCCTGATTTTCTCTCCTGAGATTTTGTCTCCTGAGATCCGATCCTGCCTATCTTTTTTGAGATCTCACAAAATTGGTTAGATGCTTCCACCTAGCTAATCTAACCAGCCCTCGTTGCCTCAGCAATAAGTAAAACATGTTTACAAATAGTTTTCAGTGAATGAGGGTAATTGGGACCCAAATTTTCATCACTAAGTGATGCAGTCATAAATGTGACCGCATTGCTTAGCATCAGCAATCCTGCCACTCCCCATTGCTCTGGTTAATCAAATCCAACTGGTTGTTAGGGAAGGACCCACAGAATCCAAGCCATTCTGGCTTGTTGCTTGCCAACCCTGAGCCTCAATAAGGTAAGGGACTGCCCCCTCTTGGACTGCCCCGCCTTTCTATCTCCCTATCCCATCTTTGGTCTTTTAGCTGCCCTGCACAGCAGCACTCCTCAATGGCCATGGCAGTGTAATATTGCTACGTAAATATGATTTAAACATGAGCTATGATCTATCATGGGTTTGGTCATATTTATGCAGAGATATTGAAAATTCAAAAGGGTCCACAAATGTTTAGATATCACTGAATGTTTTTCCATGTATCTTGCTATTTTCAATAGCAATTGTTAATTATAAGGAGAAAGCAATACATTGGCCATCCTACAGCCATAGATTATGGTCATGGTAAGCCTTCTATCTCAATGCATTTTTGTTTCTCCTTTCTTGACTGAAAGTTCCTAATTCATTGCTTACAGCTAATTTCCCTGAATTTCAAATGTAATTTTGTTCTATCAAAGAGCAATTCATTGCTCTGAAAGTTTTCAGCAAAATTAATAAAACCTGCATGTATCCACTTAATCATTATATGTGTAAATTGACTAACATTTTACACTATTAATTTCTTCAATTCCCGAGCCAGATTAAATCCTGACCGTTAGTCAATGTGGGAATGTAGGAAGCTTTTCCCTGCTCCAATAATGGGACCTGGTTTAATTGAACACAGAATCAAGTCTGGTTGCTTAAATTGAAGAGCTCACTTTGCAAATAGCAATATGCAGTGGTCTACCAAACACAAATCAAAATTGGTAATTTATTTAAAAAACAAAACAAAACCCTAACCGTCTTTGCTGAAATGCTTTTGTTTCCACAGGAGCAACATTTTTGCTATTGTGTTATTAAGGACAACTAGGTGTCCTTATGTGTAAACTATCTTGTCTCCCTATGCAAAATACAATATGTATTGATCTCTAAAAATATATCTCAGTTCATTTCTGCCTTAAGAATAAGGTTTTTCTTTTTTCTTTTTTTAAAATAATCCTGCCTTCCTGTTGTCAATTTACTGCAAATCATATCCCTGCTTGCCCAGTTCACTCATTGCACTTGTCCATTCCCTAGGAGGGGATGCTTCCTCACGAGTAAGAAATGATGAACTTATGAGTTTTGAATAAACATGAGACATGAAGAATAGTGGTAAAATAGAAACAGGTTTCCACAGTAAAGTTTGCTCATACAAATATGTCTAATTTGCAGCCTGGCTACAATTTGCCTTAAGTCGATGTTACAAGGGCCACTATGGGCTTCACTTATGGTCCCTATTCTACTAAGAAAGTGTCTCTGAAAAAAAAATCTCTCAAATACCTTACTCACACAAGCCCTTTTCATTGCCCCAAATTGGCATGATCCTGTCCTAGTTCAATTCTGAGTACACTTGTAGCTGTGTTTCGTTAGAGGTGTGAGTATATGTGAATTTGGACAGCAAATGAAGCTGTGGCAAAATTATTTGCAATGAATGTATGATGCCATGAGAAGTATGGGTCAGGAAGTCAGTGTATCAAAGACCGAGGTAGGGGGAAAATGAGTGAATGATGACAAATTATGCATATTTGTCAAAAATAATAATAATCCTGGACCAAGTGGATAAATACCTTGATAGACTATTTATTAAAGGTAGAAAAATGAAGAAATTTTAGAACAATGGCATTTTGGAGGATATATGACCTTTTGTGGGAAATGAATATAAAAATAATAAACATGTTTGTATCTATCAGTGCTTCCATTCATGTGTTATATGGAAGAAGGAATTGACTATATAAGAAAAAGCAATGATATTTATGTATTAACAATTCAAAGTATGAAAGTTACTTAGAAGTAATTAGGGAAGCAGCTTGGATTTCATCAAACGTAGATTTCAATTATGTAGAAATATAAGTTAATCGGCTATAATAAGCTATAAATATATAATTATATTGCAGTACTAATATTTCATGTACTAATTCCATGAAATTGAATGAGGAAAATAGTTAAAATAGTGAGATTATTTTTTAAATTATTTTATTATTTTTCTATTAAAGATAGTAAAAACTAATACAAATTAAAATCCTGGAACAAGTAGAAAAATACCTTGATAGAATTATTAAAGATGAAAAAATGAAGACATTTTAGAACAATGGCATATTGGAGGAAATGAATATATAAACTAGAAGAAGAAACAGAAAAGTTCACAAAATGCAGAAAAAGCAAAGACTTTCATCAAGCCTTTTCCTAAATATGAAATTACTTCCATTTCAGTCTCTTTCCATGAGTATATTGTTTAATTACATGATTTTTTCAAATCTTACAGCAAAAATATTCCAAACTTTTCTGCTCTCCCAAAGTTTAAAACTCTCTTAAATCAAACACCACGTGTTTATTGGACCCGTGCCCTTCCTGGTTGGTGTATGCATCCAGGGAGGTTACGTGCGGCTGGCTCCAGGCAGTTGTTAATGCTTCTTTGAGTGAGGGAGTCTTTCCTGCCGCCTTGAAAGAGGCGGTGGTGAGGCCCCTCCTCAAGAAGCCTGCCTTGGACCCGGCCGTTTTGAACAACTATCGTCCTGTCTCCAACCTTCGCTTTTTAGTGAAGGTTGTTGAGAGCGTGGTGGTTCAGCAGCTTCCCTTGTTCCTGGAGGAAACTGAGTATTTAGATCCGTATCAGTCGGGCTTCAGGGCCGGACACAGCACGGAGACAGCATTGGTCGCACTGATGGATGATCTCTGGAGGGCTCGGGACAGGGGTTTTTCCTCTGTCCTAGTCCTTTAGATCTCTCAGCGGCTTTCGATACCATCGACCATGGTATCCTTCTGCAGCGGCTTAGAGGATTGGGGGTGGGGGAACCGTTTTGCGTTGGTTCTCCTCCTTCCTCTCGGGCCGCCGCAGTCGGTGTTGGCAGGGGGCAGAGGTCGGCCGAGGCCCCTCACTTGTGGGGTGCCTCAGGGTCTGTCCTCTCGCCTCTCCTGTTCAATATCTACATGAAACCGCTGGGTGAGATCATCCGAGGTTTTGGGGTGAGGTATCATCAGTATGCTGATGATACCCAGCTTTACATCTCCACCCCAGACCAGATCAGTGATGCTCTCTCGTGATGTCCCGGTGCCTGGAGGTGGTACGGGTCTGGATGGGTAGTAACAGGCTTCAGCTCAACCCCACCAAGACGGAGTGGCTGTTCTTACCGGCATCTCGGTCTTTATTGGATGTACCATCTTTGGTCATGGGGGAGGTGTTGCCCCGTGGATAGGGCGAGAAACCTGGGTGTCCTCCTGGACTCACAGCTCGGTTTGGAGGAGCATGTGGGAGCTGTGGCCAGGGGGCTTTTGCCCAGGTTCGGCTGGTTCGCCAGCTTCGCCCTTATTTGGACCGAGATGCCCTTCGAACGGTTACTCATGCGCTCGTCACCTCTAGAATTGACTACTGCAACGCTCTCTACATGGGGCTTCCCTTGCGGACGGTCCAGAGGCTTCAGCTGGTGCAGAATGCAGCCGTGTGGGCTGTGATGGGGGTATCCCGATACTCCCATGTTACACCCGTCCTGCGCAGCTTGCATTGGTTGCCGGTTGCCTCCGGGTCGCCTTCAAGGTATTAGTTACAACTTATAAAGCCCTTAATGGCTTGGGTCCAGGGTACTTGCGGGAATGCCTCCTGCCAGCATCACTCTCCGATCGCCCTGTTCGCTATCATAGGAGGGGCCTCCTTGGGGTGCCGTCAGTCAGACATTGTAGGCTGGCGGTCCCCAGGGCTAGGGCCTTCTCTGTGGGAGCACCTGCCCTTTGGAATCAGCTCCCCGTGGATCTTCGTTTGGCCCCTGACCTCCGCTCCTTCCGCCGGGACCTGAAGATTTGGTTGTTTCAACGGGCCGCCTCGAATGACCCGGGGGGGGTTTGGGTTTTATTTTAACTTTATTTGGCTTGTTTAGTTGTTTAATTCTGTTTTATTGTAAATTTGTCTCTGTTTTAATGTTCGCCGCCCTGAGTCCTTAGGGAATAGGGCGGCATACAAGTCGAATAAATAAATAAATAAATAAAATCCTCTCTCCCTCCCTCCCTCCCTCCCTCCCTCCCTCTCTCTCTCTCTCTCTCTCTCTCTCCCTCTTTTTCTCTTTATGCTTTTTCCCAATTTTTTATTATTTTAAATTCTTGAGTATCTATTTAAAATTACTTAAATCTGAAGAAAGTAAAACTCACCAAGTGTTAAATTGAACTCACTGTTCTGAAGGTCTCTGACATAGGGCTTAAATTGAACATTTCCAAAAGTGATTGGATTAAAACAAAAGAGTTCGACTGGCTTAGTGCCCTTTTGGAAGGCTCCATCCCTGCTGAGAACAAAGATGTCATCTCCCTCAGCTCCTGGCACTCAAACCCACAAGAGACCATTGTTTTACAGTCTCCCATGAGAAGCTGCTATTCAGAACACTCTTGGGCAATCTCCTGATCTCACCTTCTCTGGAGAAATTTGAGGGACTGGTCTACTTGCCAGTCTTGCATTCTACATATCAGTTGTCTCATTTGCATCGCCATAGACATTTGCAATCAGTCATGATTCACACCGGAAACCCAAAATATGAGAATGTTAAAGCAAAACAAAAATCCTTTTTTAAATAGCATTTAAATTAGCACAACTTTGGTTGGTAAAGTAGTAAAATAATTAGTGGCTATATCCCTGAGCTCCGTCACTTTTTAAATTCTTGTTAACTAAAGAAAATGAATGCCTTGAGCTTTAGAGTTTAATCTTTATTTTTAATCTAGCAGTATGAATAAGAGATGAATTCTTATGCCTTTCGCTTCCTTTCAGAGACCCCAAACCAGACCTTTCTAGAAATGAGTGCTTTGATAATTTTAAGCTTCAATTTATTTTGAAATGCCATTTTTCATCTTTTCCATTTTAATATTCCAGTTAAAGTCGAGAGTCCACATTTTTAAAGATTTTTTATATATAACTCAAGGTGGCAAACACCTTGAGTTACATATAATACTCCTTCCTCCTATTTTTTCCACAACAACCCTGTGAAATGACTTGGAGTCAGAGTAAGGGGATTGGGACCCACCCAAGGTCATCCAACTCAGTCACCTGGTTTCTAGCCTGATGTCTTAACCATTAAACCAAGCTGGCTCTCATTTATCTTTTTTACCCTTTCTCCCAATTTTTACCTAAATATAGTTGTTGGAAAAGACTTGTGTGTATTGATATTTCCCATTAATAGCCATCTGTATGATAAAGAGTTGGAAAAAAAAACTGGATATTGAGGTAAAGAACAAAAAATGCAGGGAAATGATTATGTCTCATTTTGACTAGATTCAGAATTAAAACAAGTGTGGTTTAATGCAGCCAAATGTCTTCCAAATCTATGCTGCTATAATCATTCTCTAATTCTAGTTCCTGGTGCTTACACAGTCACAGTGGTACTCTTTCATACAATAAAGAATACGAGCAGGGTTGGTAGAAAAAATATTGTGCCAAAACCTGGCTTTCAGCTTCTCACAAATTTCCTTTCCCAGGGAAAGATGCTTCTATTTTTCTACCTTATTTTCAGGGAACTTAGTAATTTCTTTTAAATTTCTCTCTGAATGTAATTATTAGAGAAGATGGAGCTGGCTACTGCTGATTATTCTGAAGCCTTTCTGAATGCCATGTTCTACTCTGAAAATGGAAACTGTTTGTTCCTGAAGTCTTTTCATGGGATTAAATTGAAACCAAAGAAAGTAGAAAGCCTGTAGACCATTAGAAAAATGTTCATACTTAACCTCCTGGGCAGAAATATGGAATATGACTCAAATACATAAATACATGGTGAAAGAAAGGACATTCATGGTTTGGTTACCTTCTGATTAAATAAGTGCAAAAACACCACACTTCACCCTCAAGAATTTCTCTGAAAATCTCCTTTGAAAGAAATGTCAACAGGGAAAAACAGCTCAGGGTCCAGGCAATGCTAGCCAATAGTGGAAAGCATGAGAATAGACTGCTATATTACGAAGACTTACAGCAAAAAGGAGATCCTGCATTACAGCTTGTAATTCCCTTTTATTTTAAAGAAAAATTAGGCAAATGGTTTTGACTAAATAAGACATGATTCTCAGCACAATATAAAGATGTGACATGACAAGTATAATCTTAAAAAATCTTATTTAACCAAAACTAAACAAAATAGAATGTTTTTTAGAAAAAATGCAAAATGAATGATTCAGAAGCCTAATAACTATCAAACTGCATATTTAATAACAAAAAATATAGGAATGTATATCGAGCAATAAAACTGAGACAGTTTTAAATGCATACTACTGTAAAGTTCTCTGTTTCCAGCACCACAAAAAGATCTGGTCTATTACTTCAGCCCCAGCTCTGTTAATGAAATAAAACCACATTGTCAATGAAACATTTTTGTTCCTTCAAATACACTGTGAGTCTACAGTGGGACAAATTTTAGTATTATCTCTTTGTGCAATAAAGAGAATTACCAGAGAAATATGTTCTGAATAGATTAGGTAGATACCTATTCATTAAGCGAGACCACTTTTTCTACTTGGCATAAAAATTGCTGGCTAATAAACTTATCAGTATTTTCTTTGCTATTATATTGAGGCAACATCAATATAAGGATTGCTACCAAATGTAAACTACATGAGAATGATTTCAGGATAGCTACTTGCATATTTATTGTACAAATACATACAGCCATTCATCTTAACAATCAGTTTTGCATATTAGCATTCCACATAAAATAATTTGGCAAACATAGGAATTGTGTAAGCTAGAGATCATTTATACATTTTCTATTTGCATTGTCTAGCTAGAATGAATATTTGTGGTAGTACTTGTGCTTTAATTTGTTAAAAATATATTAACTACTATTTATCATTGAGCAAAGTATCAAAGTTTAAATTAACTATTTTGCTATTTAATAGAACTTCCAACAACCCGAGCATCAGCTACTATACGTAACAGTAAGAGTCAAGATATATCCCACATTGCATTTGGATCTAAAGTCCTTGGGCCACCTCCTCTCTCAGGCCGAAGACTCACAACAAGGGCATCTGGGGAGGTAAGTTTCTTAAGAACAGTGGTTTGGTGGCAATACTGTATGTTTCCCCCACCCCCCAAATTAAGACCCTAAAATACAGTGGTCCTCAACTTACAACCACAATTGAGACCAAAATTTCTGTTGTTAAACAATGCGGTGGTTAATTGAGTCATGCCCAATTTTACAATCTTTTTGCAATGGTTATTAAATGGATAATTGCAGTTGTAAAAGGATTCAGGTGGTTGTTAAGCAATCCAGCTTCCCCCATTGCTTTTGCTTGCCGTAAGGTGGCTAGGATCACATGACCATGGGGATGTTGTTGATCATGTGACCTTGGGGGATACTATTACAGTTGGAAGTTTTTAGGACTTGTTGTAAGTCATTTTTTTCCATTCCATCAATTTCAAATGATCACTAAGTGAATGGTCGTTAACTCAAGAACTACTCATGAAGAGAAAGCCTATGAAAAACAAATTCTTCCCATTCCAACCCTCATTTGCCTTCCTAAACCCGAAAAAAATTCAGAATATATAGGGGATTAATGGTAAGAACGAGAGCGGTTTTCTTCCCATAGGCCTCCCACTACCATTCTTACCCAGAAAAGAAAATTAAAACAGAAAAACAAAATTGATGCACTCTGTCCTCCCTTGGAAAAAGTGTGGCAGGCTGCTTTGTGGTGCATAATCTCTCCAAGGTACCCATTTTTAGTCTGTGATTTGGCCATCTATCATCATTGGTAGTGTAATAAAATTGAGGTCCTCAGTACCGCATCCAAAGATGCTAGTGTGTCCCCAGATGTTGCTTTCTGCATGTATCAGGCTTCATATATCTTTAAAAACATCTGATCAAGAACAATAGAGCTCGCATATTGCAAAACACAACACCAGCACTTCATTTTTTTAAAAAATGCCCCTGATCCCAAATGAGTCCCATCAGTGTTTTTAGAAAATGAGAGTCCTGGGCAGCTGTAATTTAATGCTGTTTGTCATTGGAGCCCCAGAAAGGAGCATTGGATGACCCAGGTAAATCAGGCTGAAGCCTATCGTACTTCAAAATTTTGTTACATTTGTGAATCAGATGCCTCTGGGTGCCTGAAAGCAGGAGTTATAAATATACCTGTCATTTCTGCTAGGTAGACCATCCACTCCCCAGGAAGCCTAAAACTACTTTTATTACAATTGACTATCCTTACAAAATCTTGCCAGTCTGATTGTGTTATATCTCATCCTCCTTCTTATAACTTCACTGAATTAGGAAGCTGGCTCTCTGTTATGGGCTTAAAGTATGCTTTGCCTTGATAACAGAACTTCCATGTTTCCTTCAAGATTTTCCCCCTTACTCACTACACCTGTCTTGTGATAATATCCTTGCAACTGGCATTTGGAGGCATTTGCCCAAATCCTGAGGTAGCATTAAGTGTCCAGATTAATAGCTTTTGGTGGTAAATGAAACTGAAAGGCAAAAAGAAATAGTTGGTTGATTGGCAGCAGCTGACAGGAAAAGGCATGATAGACCTGTATAGAAAAAAATCAGCTGAGGCCTGTATTTCCTCTTAGACCTGCTACTAGAGAATTCTGGGAGTTGAAGTACACGAGTCTTAAGGTTACTAAGTTTGGAGACCCCTGTCTTAGACCATGCTTGGCCTAGAGTCTCTACCTGTCCAATTCAGTCCAGCAGATTGAGCATAGTGCACTGTCAACTGATAGAAAGTAAAAGAAGGCTTTCTTGCCTTGTAGTCCCTGCTTTGTGCAATATTTTTGGAGATTAAAAGAACCCCAACCCTGTTGGCTTTTCACAAAGCTTTAAAAACTTGGCTATATATCTAGGCCTAGACCTTGTAATGTGTGAAGGCTCCTGTTTCTTGGCTTTACTGTCAATTGGTTAACTATGTCAGCTGCTGAATGTATTTATTTCCTGGATGTTTCTATTGTCTTTAATTCTTTTATGGTTTTATATAAGACACTCAGAGTCACTTGGTTGAGATGGGCAGTTGTACAAATAGAATAAATGAATTAAAAAAAAACTTGGACGGTCTTGGATAAGGAATGACCAACAGGGTTGGGTTGTTTTGTCTTTGTTAATTTCTCAGGCATGTTAGACAAATGTGCAAAGAGAGACTGTTTTGCAGTTGCAGAAATTTAGAAGAAAATGGGTTATATTGCAGGATGCTAAAAAATGTGGCAGATATGATATCAGAACTATTCATTATAACCTTGCAAAGGGATTATCTGGAATATCTTTTCACTGCCTTTTGACAACTGTCTTGTGTGTTAAAGTATTGTCCAGTCCATGTATCACAGAGGTGTCAAACGTGGCCCATGGGCCGGATGCATCAAGCGTTGGCCACGGCCACAGCCGGTTTACCAAAGGGGAAAAAAGTCACGATACGTCACATGACGATGCCAATTTGACACCCCTGATGTATTAAGTCAGGATAGTGATGTCACAGGGCTATGCAGTCAATCAGATTTTACTTTCAGGTAACATCACAAAGCTGATCTTCAGTGATCAGCTCCTCCCTTTGCCTTCTATTGTCTTTATGACATTCTGTTACCTTGTCAAATTTTCACAATGAGAATTTACTATGTAAGAAATATTTGGCTCGCTATAGATGTCAACCTTACCAGGTAGACCAGACAGGAAACACGACCAGATAAACTAAATATACTTTATTATAAAGCTACATTAACAGAATCTTGCAGGTGTACAATTCTCACACCATCATCTTTACATCCAAGAACTTAGGGAGAGTCCAGGGGTGGGATTCTACCGGTTCAGACCAGTTCTATAGAACCGCTTGTTATGATTCTGCTCAGTTCAGAGAACCGGCAAATCATGCCCCTGACTGGCCCCGCCTCTCCTCTCCCTGCCCAGTCAGTCCTTATCGCGCATGCACAACATTGCGTGCATGCCCGACATTGTTGATTGCGTTCTTTCCCACCCAGTCACTCCTTAAGGTATTTCTTTTTTACCCCTCCCAACGATCAGCTGTTCCTATGATCAGCTGTGCTGGGATTCCCCTCACTTACTTACTGTTCGCCCAGGAGGCTTCCTTGAGGCCCAGGAAGGCAAAAAATGTCCACCCCCCCATTTTTTTCCTGGGCCCCAGGGAAGCTTCCTGGGAGCAAAAACGCCCCCCAGGAGGCTTTCCTGAGGCCCAGAAGGCCCCAAAACGAAGTGCAGGGAGGTGCTGTGCGGCCCCTCCAAGGCTCCAGTTTTTTTTCTTCCTGAGCCCCAGGGGAGCCTTCTGGGAGCAAAAATGTCCCCCAGGAGGCATCCTTGAGGCCCAGGAGACCCCATGCTCAATTTTTTTCCTTCCTGAGACCCAGGGAAGCCTTCTGGGAGCAAAAACGCCCCCCAGGAGGCTTCCCTGAGGCTCAGAAGGCCCAAAAAACCAGGGAAGGATGCTGCCCCCCCAAAAAAGGTATGGCCAGCTAGTCACATGGCCACACCCACCTAGCCACACCCACCTAGCCACACCCACAGAACCAGTTGTTACAAAATTTGAATCCCACCCCTGGAAGAGTCCTTTTGAAGCCTTTTGCCCTGCCCACTACTCAGCTGTGGGTTATGCTATTTCTTATCTGACCATTCCCAAGGCAGTATCTCTTCACCCTGTCTCCCAAGGTGTTTCCCACATACTACTGTATTACATTTCATGAATATTCTTATTTCTGTGTCTACCTTTCAGCCTCCCAAGCATATCAATTGGTAATTTTGACAGCAGTGAAATGAGAAAAGGAATTCAAACTTTCAATGTTCTTTTTTTCCTGGTCAAATTTGAAATTCAGAGTTCCAATTTCTCATAATATAACAAGTGCAACAGATAGATTGCAGCATTGCTTGTAATGTAATGCTTTCTATTAAGATCCATCAACATTTGGAAAAATTTGAATTTATTGATGGGGTGTTAATAGTGCTAAGCACTAAGCAAAAATGTGTTTGCATATATGAAAACTATTGTATTTAAAGTACAAAGTACTATGTTTTTAATACTAATAAAAGCAGTATTCTGTCCAATTTCATATATTTGTCCTAATAATTATTGAAGCCTGAAAATGTTGCTACATTTTTTGCTAGCTGCATGACAGGGCATCTGTGTATCACTTTTATTGGTTATTGATTTCAGTGAGATGTAAATGTTTTAACATTTTCTGATAGAGGGAGAGTAGAGATTTTCCACTGTTTAAACAGGAAGAATCGGCAGCAGTCAAGAAATTCACAGTCATGAATAGCTATTACAAGTCTTAATACTAAGGATGCTATCTTCACTGAACTACATTGAATAATGGCAGCAAGAGATTTTATCCCCAAACAAGATAATTCTATTACAGAAGCAAGGAAGAGATATTCAACTTTTAAATAACCTGCTCTTTGGGATTAATGGAGAGACACAACAGACCAATACCCAAATATTTCACAATACTATTATTCCAAGTCATAAAAATATAGATCCCTTATGTGTATGTATGCATGTGTTATATATAAATATGCATCATTAAATCAACATAATCTGGAGCAAGAGCAAACTTTTATCGCTTGTCAGTCAGTAGTCAATCAGTCAATCATATCTATGGTAGTTCACCACACTTCAAGTATCTAATCCAAGATAAAGATGAGACAGATTGGGAAAATAGATTCAAACTGTCTTATGGTTGCAAATAGAATCTTCTTTATTGGATTGGTCATCTCCAGAATGGATGCTCTCAGCTATCTGTTCTACCCCTGGGGCTCCGCCTGGCCCCTGACCTCCACACCTTCCACCATGATTTGAAGACCTGGCTGTTCGACCAATCCGGGCTGTGACCCCCCGGGGGGGGGTTAAATTATCTTGAATTTTAGTTCTACTATTCTGGGCTTGTGATCTGTTTAATTCTTTTTTAATTATTTATTGTGGTTGTTTTAGTTGTGAGCCGCCCCGAGTCTTCGGAGATGGGGCGGCATACAAGTCCAAATAATAAATAAATAAATAAATAAATATATACATAGTGCCCTGGGAAGTATAATTGCATCGTAGTTGGTTGTGTATCCATCTGACTTCTCACAGCTCACTTTGTTGAGCACATCACTTCATTACAATGGTCTTCATTGTTAAGGCAAATAGCAATAGCATTTACACTTATATTCAGCCCCATAGTGCTTTATAGCATTCTTGGCATTTTACAAAGTCAGTATATTGCCCCCAACAATATGGGTCCCCATTTTACCAACTTTAGAAGGATGGAAGGCTGAGCCAACCTTCAGCCGGTTAGGATCGAATTCCTGGCAGTGGGCAGAAGAATTAGCCTGTAGTACTGCATTTTCCCTTCCCCCACCTCCTCTCTGTGGTACTATTTCATAGGTAATTGAGATTGTTATTTCCCCTTTGCAAAATATCACTAGGTGGCGAGAAGCTTTAGTTCTCCACGCCAGATATCGCATCACCAATTCACCATGTTCTTCAGAGATGGTATTCAGCAAGTTCTGACCACTTCTGGAGAGCCAGTAGCGAAAATTTTGAGTAGTTCGGAGAACTGGCAAACACCACCTCTGACTGGAGATTTTACAGTATCCTTCTCCTGCCAGGCCCACCAAGCCACGCCCACAGAACTGTAGTAAAAAAAATTGAATCCCACCATTGATGTTCTTTCCTAACCTACCAAACAATTGGTAGAGCAGAAGCATAAGTTCTTGCTCTGACAAGAACCCAAAATGTAAAATTTTAAATCTTATTGCAGAAAGCATCCTGTAGTCCTCAAGTTATGACCACAATTGAGCCCAAAATTTCTGTTGCTAAGTGAAACATTGGTTAAGTAGGTTTTGTCCCCATATTACAACCTTTCTTGCCACACTTGTTAAGGGAATCACTGCAGTTCTTAAGTTAGTAACGTTGTAAGTCAAGGACTACCTGTATTAAGTTGTGTAAGTACTCATGGGGCTAAGGCTATAGTCTGTATAGTAAGACAACACAGTCCCGCCTTGTTCTGCTGATCTTCACATTTTCTTCTTTTTGTTGTATATGATAATGAAATATAATATTTGTAATATTATACACAATATTAATATTAATATTGTGTCTGTTTTTATTGTAAGCCGCTTGAGTCTTGGAGATGGGGCAGCATATAAGTCCCATTAATTAATAAATAAATAAATAAATAAATAAATAAATAAATAAATAAATAAATATAATTTTAAATTTCCTAATTTACTATTTATCTAGCTGGTATTTTTAAAATTATATAAGTACAGTTTGTTTTGAAAAAATATTTACTGAGACTCAATATTATAAACTTATATCTAGATAAGATATCACTTGGATACCACTGTCAAAATTTAGCCTTTTAATTAAACTTCCAACTCAGTTTTTTCTACCTCTTTTTCTTAATGTATTTTATACCGAATTGATGTAACATCAGAAAATATCTTTTTTTTTAAGATAATAAAATCAAGCATCAAGACAAAAAGGTCATGCCAAATGCCAAGTTTGGAAAAGAGAACAGAACCAATACAAGATACAGTAATGACCGAACAGTCTCCATTATCTCTCGATACGGCTTTAAATGAAAAAAATATACAAAATATCCGTAACACAAATCAAGTTTCCCTGGACAAGGGTAAGATGCTGACGCAATAGTTATAAAAACTGACACTGTAACATTTTTAAATTGTTCTTTATTAATTGCTTCAAGGAACTATATAGTAAATTTAATAACACTTTTCTCTGCTTTACTGCTTGGACAACTGAGTTTTCAACAGATGAATGACCTGATTTTAAAATTAGGAAGGCTGTCAAGTGAAACGTTGGAGATAGCAATAAGACATTGCAGTGGAAACAGATACTTGTGGAGAGGAAATTTTCTTTTATTACTAAATTGTTTTCCAATATTTTTGTGAGTCAGGTTGAGTTGACAGAAGCCATATCATGTCAGCCAGTGAGCTTCATGATTTGATTTCAGAATATTTCCAGAGCCAAGAACCGTTCAAAAACTATAATATATTTAGGAATTATTGCAAAAGTCGTAGTCATATTTGTATCCATATCACTTTGGAATTTGGATCCTAGGGTTTACATATGCAGGTATGTAACTTGATTTATTTAAATTCACTGTTGTGTGTTTGATAACAAGCAACTGAATATATGAGCTCATTCTATAAGAAAAAAGTAATGTGGAGTTGAAAAACAGTATCATAGTGAAAATCATATCTGTAAGTACCTAATTATGGTATAATAACCTAATTAAAATTCACCTGTATGGATTAGTCTGGAAGTTGAATTATGGCAACCAGACTTCACTGCAGACTGAAGAAACTAATTGGATAAGCAGCAAAACGTTTCAAATCAAAAAGAAAAAGAAGTCGAGTTGCCATGACTCAACTTGCAGACAACTCTACAAGGATGTCTGAGAATTTTCATCGACGTGTATGGATTAGCTTTTGCCTTTAAAGCTGTCTTGCAAATTTAAAAGCAAATCCTGTTCATTAAAAAAAAACATATTCCTTTCCAATTTAGGATTGCAGACAGCCAATATTATTTTTCTGACTTTCTTTTTCTAGGCAGCCACACCTTCCTATCTGTGCCATTGAGAAAATTTACAACAATGGTCTAGAAAGAGTCAGCAGTGCAGTGTAAATGTTACGTTCTTTAATATCACAGCTCTTTCAGTGGAAGATAATACATCTCTTGTGTTTCAGGAAACATTACAGGGATTATGAAAATCAAAACTTTCAGAATGGAATTTCCTTCTGAGCATTAATCAGGATTTGCAGAATTACACAAAGTGCATATAGATAAAAAATTTCTTGTGCTTTTAGAACAAAGGAGAAAAAACTAAGAAGAAATTGTTCTTTTAAGCCTTTATATATATATAAAAAAAACAGTGAACAGAAGAGTGACACTCTCACAAAACTAATTGCCAATGCCAGTTTTAAATGCTATTGTATTCAATATTTCTGTGGAACATATTATATTTTTAAGTGGTTAGTTTGCTATACAGTTTATGTTCAGTTGCTTAATGAACAGTTGATCTCCTGGACTTCGGTTAAACTTGATACTGGCTAACTAATAGTCATTCTGACCACTCTTGGAATAATCTAACTCAATTAATGGAATAAAAAAATATACTAGAAAAAGCTGTCAGTTGTTCATAACATGGTGAGCAAGAAAGTGAAAAGTGGAGATAACAAGACCACCGTTAGCATATATTTCTCTAGATTTTGTATGCCATCAACAATCTTTATAATCTTCTCTTTTATTGTACATATATGCCACATTTTATTCAGAACGTAAAGGCTGCATCTGTAGCCTTCCCGCTCCTGTTTATTTTTCCTTTGCAACAACCCCATGAAGTAGGTTGAGCTCTCAGAAAGTGTTTAGACACATATTGCCCAGCAAGCATTCATGGCCAAAAGTGCACCTGGATCTTCCTGTTGTCAGATGAAGCCTTTAAGAGCTTCAAGAACCATGGTGCAGTGGTTAGAATGTAGTACTGCAGGCTACTTCTGCTGACTGCCAGCTGCCAACTACTTTTAAAACTAAATTCTTATGGTATCTCCAGACACCTGCATAATTGGATAGCTGCATTCCTGTTAAACAGGCAAATGGTTAAAATAGGGAGCACCCTATCAAATCCTATACCTGTCAACAGCGGTGTCCCCCAAAGCAGCATTTTAGGACCAACTCTCTTTATACTCTACATAAATGACCTTTATGATCATATTAAGAGCAACTGTGTTCTTTTCACTGATGATGTAAAGCTATTCAACACCACTGACAATACCGCTATCCTTCAAAAAGACCTCGACTGTATGTCAGAATGGTCAAACAAGTGGCAACTTCAAATCTCAACAAACAAATGCTCTGCCTTGCATATTGGTTAAAAAAAAATCAGACAATAAAATACAAGCTGAATGGATACAACCTTGTTGATGACCCCCACTATGTCAAGGACCTTGGAGTACTCATCTCAAATGATCTAAGTGCTAGAGCCCACCGTAACTACATAGACAAAAAGGCATTAAGAGTTGTTAACCTAATCCTGCATAGCTTTTTCTCCAGTAATATTACACTACTAACTAGAGCATACAAAACTTTTGCTAGACCAATACTCAAATACAGCTCATCAGTCTGGAACCTGCACTACATATTGGATTTTAATACAGTCGAGAAAGTCCAGAGATATTTCACAAGAGTCCTCCACTCCTCTACTCGTAACAGAATACCTTATGCCACCAGACTTGAAATTTTAGACTTAGGCAACCTAAATCTACTCCGCCTTCGGTCCGACATAAGTGTAGTACATAAAATTATCTATAGCACCCATCAGTGACTACTTCAGTTTCAACCACAACAATACAAGAGCACACAATAGATACAAACTCAAGGTAAACCACACCAAACAGGAAATGTGACTTCAGCAACAGAGTAGTCAATGTCTGGAATACACTACCTGACTCTGTGGTTTCTTCCCCAAACCCCAAAAACTTTAACCTTAGACTGTCTGCTGTTGACCTCATCCCTTTCCTAAGAGGTCTGTAGGGGGCATGCATAAGTGGACCAATGTGCCTGCCGCCTCTCTCCTAATGTTCCTTTTTATTCGTATCCATTTCATGTATTCACAATCATGTTTACACAGTACTTATACCTGTTATTTAATACTTGCTTGATAAATAAATAAATAATTTGGCAGTTCAAATCTCACCAGGCTCAAGGTTGACTCAACCTTCCATCCTTCTGAGGTGGGTAAAACGAGGACCCAGATTATTGGGGGCAATATGCTGACTCTGTAAACCACTTAGAGAGAGCTGTAAAGTGGTATATAAATCTAAGTGCTATTGCTATTACCCACTACACCATATGGAGTTTTTTACTGTTTATTTTACAATATGCAGTATAATCCATTGCCCTCGAACATACTTATTTCATTGGGTGACCAGTATAGTCCAAGTTAGTGAGCACATCATAGTAGTTCAGCTTCAAGATTATAAATGCACCAGCAGAAGTGATTAAATACAACCTTTTAAAAATATTTTCAACTCTTTTGGTGAATAAAACTGAGGAAAGGGATTTCTGGTTTTCAGTTTTTGTAAGTTCCTCTTGGGGCTCCTTGAGGTGGAATCATTACCCTCAACACCATCCCATCCAAAGTCAAAAGAAAACTATCAATTATTCTGTTCCCTCAACAGAGGTTGAATATTGTCATTGCTAAATCTCATTTGTCACTCAAATTAATATGTAGAGTTTATTAACAAAAAATTACACTATCCCATCATAGAAACCAAGCAAACCAGATGGAAAAACAGTGAGGTGAATCACAATTTGATCTTATAAATCAATGCTGAGGTAAATAATAATTTCATAGTCAAAACTGACTGTGACAAATACTGAGTCAAATATACAAAAAAGGAGGAAGTGGGGAAAAGACCAAACAGGTTAGTTCCTTTTTAACTACTTTTGACTCCTTCATGGAGAATGTATGGCATTCTAAAGATTCTAGTCCCAGATAAATGCAGTTGAAATAAATGCTGAAATATTGCAAAAAGGAAAACAAATATCCTTGTGTCTATTAACATGAAATATGTGGAGGGAATTGTGGAGATACAGAGTAATCCAAGGGAAGTGCAGAATATGTATTTGTCTCCGTCGTGAATTGATCTATAATCCAAAGATAATATGCACTGCTTTATGTTAGATTTGTTCCAGTTACGAACAGAAATTCTTTAAACTGGCAGCATAGAAAATGTATACACATATCTTCTCTAGCAGGTGCACAATGTCATTACAAAAGGGAAATTGGTGGCAAAGAAAGAAATAAAACAAATGAATATTGTATATCATTTGTCAGCTTTTTTATGTCGTGTTAAAACCTTCATTAAAATGTGAGGCTGCAATTAGAGGCTCCAGCATAAATCTGACTCTGCAGTGAAAGTAATTAGACATTTAGGTGATCATTCTTGTATTTATCATGTTTGCTGCACTACCATGATTACACAGTAATTTACATATTTTCCTAAGAAGTTACACAGAATTATTCATTACAATTGATATGGAAACATTTGATATCTTCCCTTGACTCCCCATAGAAGAATTTCAGCATTTCTGGTGACTCAGAGCTAATAAGATTTTGTTTGCTCTAGAACACGCGTCTCTTTCATTTGTAAGCAAATATCAATGCTACAATGGTCACAGTTTACATGAATTTTGAACTGTGCAATAATTAGTGTGAAACACAGTTCCTCAATATTATTCACTAGATGTTTTTCCACTTATTTGTATTTCAATCAAATTTAAATTTTTATCTAGTTCTCCAAAAGTATCTAGCTGAACAAAATCTAGCCTCCCCATGCAAACATGGAACCAATCACAAATTCAATTTAGGAAGGGGGTTCTTCACTTTCTATTGAATGGGCAACATCATAAATTGCCAAAGTATTGTTACCACCCTTCCTAAATTGTACTTGTGGTCGATTCAGTTTTTGCCTAGTTCCAATACTCTGCTCAATATCACAAGGCCAAAAAGCTATTTTCTTGCATAGCTAAAATTGGTTTTCTGTAAATTAGAATGAACCCAGAAAGCATATTAAATAGAGTACTCTCGGAATCCCATTCCACAATCCTCTTTTCTCTGGACAAAGAAATAAACACGATCCTACTTGGGAGACAGACTTTGACAAAACTAAAGAAAATATTAAAGAGCACAGATATCACAATGAGAAAGGTACCTATCGTCTGGGCCAAGGTTTTCCAAGATGTGATATATTAACGTGAAAGTGGAACCATCCATCTAAACATGGAAAATTTATGTTGCTAAATGGTGGTGTTAGAAAAGACTGTTGAGAATACTTTGGAAGGCAGAAAGAACAAATTATTCAACATTAGACAAAGTAAAGTCAGAATGCTCACTGGATGCTCAATACTGAAGCTCTAGCTTATATATTTTAGGCACACAAGATGAAGCCAGAATCTTGGGAGAAGACTTTGATACATGGAAAAATAAATGACAATAAAAACGGGACAGAAGATACAATGGCTAGATCACTGATGAATAAAACATAACAAGAATTTACAAAAAATAGTTACTGAAAATGCTACCAAGATGATGACCATCAGATCATGATGAGTCAGAAGCAAAAGAACAAAATTTCAGCCAAAAATTGAAAATAGGTTATATTACATATATATGTGTACATGAGTGGCATGGTAGCTCAGTGTTTAAGATGCTGGGCTTTTCAGCTGAAAGCTGACAGCTCGGGTTCGAGACTTGAGCACCATGTGACAGAGTGAGCTCCCATCCTCATTCCAGCTCCTGCCAACCTAGCAGTTCAAAAGCATGCAAATGCAAGTAGATAAATAGGTACCAGTTTGGTAGCAAGGTAACAGTGCTGCACAATGTCATGCTGGCCACATGACCGCAGAAACATCTTCAGACAATGCTGACACAATGGTCTTGAAATGGAGTGAGCACCGTCCCCTAAAGTTGGCAACAATTAGCAGAATAAAATTCACAGGGACTCCTTTATCTTTTTTGTTTACATATATAGAGATAAAACTTCTATACTTTTCATATTTGTCTGCTGATAATAATGAAATAGACTAAACTTGAGATCTTTTTTTAAGTTGGTGATATTATTGGCTTCTGAAAGTGTTCCAGGTTCTAGCAACCAAGGCATATGGTGTTCACCTTCAATGAAAATAATTGAATGAGGCATATTTGAGCAGACCTTGGTGTTATTTCACATTTCCCTTAAACATGTTATCATTTTCCCTAACATCATTTCAAACAACAAAATATAATTTAATAATGAAAGGGTTAAAAATGCTTCTGGCTGATCTGACAGCCATTATTTAAATCCATATCAGTGGCTTTTTGTTTGTTCAAAAATAAAGAGATTAGTATTGCCTGATCACAAGGGAAGCTGGTAAAATGGATATATTCATGTCCTGTCTCCCCCAGCCCAGAGCTATGGAGTTGAGATTCAAGTATAAATTAAACATGAGCTGAAAATAAAAGATGGAATATTTAAGAAATCCTCTTTGGAGAAGAAGAGTAACATTCTCTTTTAAATAAATGTGATGATAATTATTTCAGTCACATTCCAGCATAACTAAGAAACAGAATACAATGGGGATGTGTAGATGACGGGGTATGATTAATCAGATAGGAACAAGCTTGAATCAT
Organism: Naja naja; assembly: GCA_009733165.1. Classification (NCBI taxonomy): domain Eukaryota; kingdom Metazoa; phylum Chordata; class Lepidosauria; order Squamata; family Elapidae; genus Naja; species Naja naja. The sequence continues at coordinate 39,401,237 of CM019149.1, read as the reverse complement.
TTCTAAGAACGATTTTTTTATATTATTGTAACAATGAATCCCCTAAAATGGATTTAGGGAAGGCTTTACAAGGTACACCTTGTAGAAACTATGTTGCTGTTTGTTGTTTACATTATACTTTATTGATACACACCATAGTATAACCAGGTACATCTTTGTACTTTATCCAGAAGAATGTTTGACATTCTTGTACAATGGAGAACAATATTGCTCATTAGGGATGTTTTTACCAGCACTCCTACACCGGTTAATGTTTCAGTAGTTCTTGTGACCACGTGTTAAAAGGATTTATAACCTAAAGATCCTAGGCCCTTGCAATAAACTGGAAGGCATACTGCCTGTAGAAAATGGAGGAACAAAAGTGGAGGAATGTCATTGGTAGATAACTAATTACAATAAAAGCTTGTACTTCTATAATACTGAAAACACCTGCAACATTGGGATCAACAATCTTGCAATGATCTATCAAAATAAACACCCAAATGCTACATTAAGAGAGGAAGTCATGCCTAACATTTCTCCAAAATCATCTGTATATTGAAATTAAAATATGTGTGTCTAATCTAGCTATAAATAATTTATCCTGAACTCTTTTGAGAAGAGAGGTTAAAAATTATAATACTAAAGACAGGATCAGTAAAGTTGAGAATGCAATAGACTGGTAACATTGTAAGGAAGGATTCCTCATTGATAGGCCCTATGATTTCTTACCATACTATGTACTGAAGTCCCTAGTATGTCCATGTAACCAGGACCTTGTTAAGCAGAACTTCTCCAAATATGTAGTGCAAGACAGACAAATTAAAGGTCTTTGTAAGACTGTTCATTTTGTTCTAACCTGAGACATTAGAATTATTACTTACTTATTTAGTAGATTTATTTCTCTGTTTTTTCCCACCAAAACAACCCTTTTTATATTGTGCTTTTTATGTTTATATGTTGTAGATGTTTAATATTAAATGGTGGGAGTATTCTTGATTTATTTGATTTTATGCTATACTTCAGCCAAAGTCATATTGTTTGAGTTGAGCAATCCTACATGTCTTGTGGGCGGGTGAGCGAATGAATGAATGAATGAATGAATGAATGAATGAATGAATAAAAATGTAACCAGGCCCCAAGATCTCCCACTGGGAATCCATAGCTAATGGTCCCCACTTCTTGTCTAAGACATGAATTACTGCCATTTTTTTAACATTTGTGATTTTTTATCATTTTTACCTATTTATCTATATTGCAGTATGAGTTATTGCTTTTTTCTGAAGAGACATACAGAAATCATTAATACTCATTGTTCAACTTTTCATGTTTGCAGATGAATGGATATTTCCTGACAAAGAAAATTCTCAATTAGAGTCCAGCAGTCCTCTGCCGATAGCCTATGAAACATCCCATGATGTTTCAGGCTCTGCCCCAAGTGACGACCAAACATATGAAAGCAAAGAATCAGCTGAAGTCCCTGAGGATGTTTTCACCTATTCCTCAAAACCTAGATCAGCGCCTCATGGAAAGCCCTTGAGTCTTTCTTCAGAAGATTGTACTTTTTCTCTGGATTTGAAAGAAGAAATTAGCAAGGACTGGCGAGGCGCTCAAATGGAAGATGATTTCTATGGAAATGAGAGCAATGGAGAGGTAACGTGATGGGTTTAAAGGCTTGCTGTTATTTTGCTGTATTCCCACTGGCAATACACCTGGGATTCCTCCTCATGTATGGATATGTGTTAAAAAGTGATGTGTGTGTATGTATGATAGAGCTAGAAAAAAAAGTCTTCAGAAGAAAGTTGAATTGTCAATTAGAAAAGTTATTATTTTGTAGTGGTTAGGGGAGGGGGCTGGGTTCAGGGCAACCAGGGCCCTAGTGCACAGTTAGTTTTGGAAGGTAAACTGGAAAGCTTTGGGCCTGTCACAGTCTCTTAGCCCATCTTACTTCAAAGGGCTGTTCTGTGGAACAAAACCTGAAGAAAGGAGTGTCATCAGGGGTGGGATTCTACCAGTTCTGTCCGGCTCCATAGAACCGGTAGCTCTGAAGAGCAGCAGACACAGAACCGGTTCTGTGTCTGCTGCTGTTTTGGCCTACCTGCCCACCCACCTGTCCTTTATTTCTTGCTTTTTCAACCTCAGCTGCTTTGTGCGGCACAGCTGCGGTTGAAAAAGCAGGAAAAAAGGGCTTTTTCAAACACTGCACACACACGCGCAGCGCTGCTCAGCTGTCTGGGTAGCTCAGCAGTTCGTTAATTGCACGAAGCGCCCATGCGCGCGCGACACATAGCCACCAAACCGGTAGTTACACCGGTTCGGATCCCAACCCTGAGTGTCATATTGGAATTTGAACTTTTGGAAAGAGAAAGCAATCTGGTAGTGGGGGGAACTTAGTCACATATGAGCAATATATATTAAGGAAAGTTGCGTAGGAAGAAGATAAGCATGGTTTTTAAACTGGAGGAAGAAACTGCAACAACCAACCCACTGTGCTGATGATGCTACCCTGATAGCCAAAAATGCGAAGAATCTGCAAGTTCTAATACTGAATGTAAAAAAACACAGTGGGGGGAAAAAGGGACTAAAATTAAATGTAAAGACTACCAAACTAACAACAAGCCAGAAGGATTGGATTATTCAACGTGATGAAAAAAAGTAAAATATATGACATTATATATAGTTTACTAAAAGCTTCCTAGTTTGGTTTCCACTTTCTAAGAAGGAGCTTCCAGCGCAACAAAAGGATTTGTTCATATCAGAGTTTAATCTAAATAATATAATTGGAAATAGAAAAGATTTCTTCCAAGGCTTTTCCTATTCTGAAAATTTTGCTTTTTTAACACCCTTTATTTAGTTAACAAGAAATACTTTTCTTCGTTATTCAGAATGTTTCAGCCTCAGAGCAGTTTTTGTTTTAGCATAACAGCAGTTTTGATTTTGAAATTGTTTTTTTCCAATCAACAATTAAATAATTGTGTAACAATTCCTGCAATAGAAATCAGGCTGGAATGAGATAGAAATAGACCTTCAGATCATCATTGTTTTCAGGCTAGATGTTCATAAAGTAAAAATATTAGTTGTGCTTGCTTTATTTTTCATAAATAGCCTTTTTTCCTCCTTCCAGACAATATCAGTGTAAAAATTACCACTCGGGCAAGAGAAAAATGATTGTAATCTTTTTAATATTCTGGGGAGACTAGAAAACGTATGGTAATGAGCAGCATTTAAAATAATTCATCTTGTCTTGTTTCCCTATTCTAGGATGATAGTTACATGGACCTAATGGAAGAGGCTCAGAATCTTCCAAATAACTGTTTCATACCAGGATTACCTCAGCCAGTAATATCCAAGGAGATTCTTCCCAAAATGGCATCCAAGAGTCCTGAAAGCAGGACATACAACTTCTGTACAAAAAAGACCGAAGAAGAAATACCACTACAGTGTACTGAAGATGCTGTTGTGATAATGGACAAAGCAAATAACATTCAAAGGAGCTTGTTGCCCACTTCTTGTTTATCCCCAATCGGAAACCTATCTGAACCCTGTAAGGAAATATCTAGGATCTCAAAAAGTTTCTCCATCAGTGCATTAAGAAGTTCCATAAGTAGAAAATCCCTAAAAGAAATCCAGCAGGAGGACTCAAATCCCGTAGTCCAAATTTCTGTAAGTATTTTTTATAAATCTTGTTGGAATAAAAAGGATATTTAAGCTTTTGCATTTTTGCATCTGTTAATAACATTAGCATTTTAGAAAGTGTTACCATGGGATAAAGCAAAGATCAATCATATGGAAGAGGAGGAAAGCTGCCAGACTGATCCATGATACAAAGATTAATTAATTATAAATTTAAAAACAGACAAGATACAATCGTGGCAAAATCGGACTACTAATTAGCATCAAGAATAGTTAGCAATGTAAGTACATAGACTCCCAGGCACACTAAATCTGCCTGGAGGATAAATGTAAGTAAATAGACCTTGGATAGAAAATATGTTTTTAATAGTAAAGAGACGCAAATATCAAAACTTTTTTTTAATGAAAATCAAACTTAAACTTATTTATCTACCATGGTTTGTCAGTCTATATGCCAGGATTTGTCAGAAGCTGACAAAGTCTTGTTTGGGATAATGAAACGTTTTCTACACAAACAATTTATATCCAATCTGTCCGATTGTAATTTGGCATTTTTTAAATTAATGAGTGAAAGAAGAGGGCAGAAAAATTAATTAATTCTTATTAACCAGATTTAAATATGGCTGGTATATCTGCAGAAAGTTTCTAATAATGGAGGAAAAGAAGTTTCTTGGAACAATTGCAGACACTGAAGAATTTTGTTCATTTTTACGATGAAAGATGTTTCAACACTTGTATCCTACTTATGGATTTCCTCTAGGTTAATATAATGTAAATGATGGGGAAGGTTGCACTTTAGTGTCATGTAGAGCATTTCTCCTCATACACCTGATCTATTTCGTTTATTTTTCTTTTTAATTGAAATCCTTAGAGATCAACATTTACCTTTAGCACCACTCTAAAGTCTGATGAAACTGGGATATCAGGTCAATAATTACATGCCATAGTAATGTTCCTTTGGAAGAGATTTTGCAAAGCTATTTGCTCTCTGACTGAATTCCACATAAGAAGAATTTTTCCCCAATTGTTGGAATAGTAGTAGGCATGGAATTTGGCAGGTTGATTGTCTCTTTAAAATACCAGATTAGGTTTTTTGTGTTTGTAGCACTTGGGGCTGTCTGCCCTGCAAGCATGATTGCATGTTTTTCAACTAAGCCAGTAGAGACTGGAAATAAGTGACTGTCTGCTACAATGCAAATCTAGCAACCAGATGCTTTAAAAAATAGGCAAGTAATTCAACTGTTGGCTTATAGCATTTATTTTTCTTACAAGACTCTCGGGAATGAATAGCATTTTCCAAGCAACTTCTGCTTGTTAATAATCTATACAAAGAGGTGAGCAAAATACCAGTCCCATAGATGGTTGTCCTTTATGTGAAATGTGTAAACCTTTGTTTGCATGTTTTCTCTTTTGAGCAAAAGAAAGAGGAAAGACCAGAACGAGTGTGCCAAATACGCCCCTTTTGCAGCAGCTTTCACAAGCCTTTCTCTTGTATGTCATGATGGATAGCTGCTTAGACTTCTCAAGTAGGGAAAGCACTTACTGGCATGGATAGTCCCCAAGGTCTGCTTGAGTTTCAGCTCTTTTGTCCTGATTTTTTAAAGTTGGTATTTAATTTCTCTTCCAATCGCTATCAAACTGGATTTCTCGGGGCGGGGGGGGAAGAGAGAGAATTAAGTTTCATTATCAAGCAACGGTTCAAACATCTACAAAGGGTAAAAGGCAAGGTTATTGTAATTTTAAGAGCAAACTGCTGAAGTCGGTACATTACCAAGTCAGTTTAAAGGAAAAGAAAATTGACAGAATTTCAATAGTGATCTGTGGAATGAAGATCATTCCTCCCTGCACTTCAGAACATCGTTGAAGCCCTTCCCCTCCCCGCCAAATAGAAAAGGAAGTGATTGAAGGATAACAGAAAATGTCATAGTCCAAATCCCCAAGCTGTTTGGGTGGGGGATTTTATTCATGTCCATCAATTTGATTCTTATTCTCCTGATTTTATTACCCACCGTATAGTAGCTAAAAAAGCTAATAAAATCCTTGGTTATATAAACAGAGACATAGAATCAAAATCAAGTGAAGTATTAGTACCACTTTATAAATCCTTTAAAAGACCACACCTGGAATACTGCATCTGGTTTTGGTCACCGCATTACCAGAAAAATGTTGAGACTTTGAAAAGTGCACTTTAGAAAGAACAACGAAGCTGATTAGTTTTTGCCTGGAGGCAAAAATATATGAAGAAAAGTTGCAGGAATTGGGTTTGATCAGTCTAGAGAAAAGAAGGACCAGGGTATTTGAATACTGCCACAAAGAAGAGGGGGTCAGCTTATTTTCCAAAGCATCAGAAGGCAAGACAAGAAACAGTGGGTGGAAACTAATCAAGAAGAGAAGCAACCTGGAATTAAGAAGAAATTTCCTAACAGTGAGGACAATTAACCAGTGGAACAGCTTTGCCTTCAGACATTGTAGGTGCTTCATCACTGGAAGTTTTTAGGAAACGACTGGACAACCACCTATCTGAAATGGTATAGGGTCTCCTGTTTGAGCAGGGGACTGGAGTAGAAGACCCTCCCTAAGGTCTCTTCCAGCTCTATTCTGATTCATTGATTCATTCTTATAGCTGCCATGAACACTTACAATAATTCACTATTTTACATTTTTCTTATCTGATATCTAGATTTCCCTTTCTCAAGTGCTAGGTTAATTAGTCTGCAATGACCAGGAACTTTACAGAATTTCTAAATGGTTTGCATTCTGATAATACGAACTATCAGTTTTTTATATTTCCCTGACTTTCCTGTTCCATATGTATCTGGCTATGTCTACATTTCTTCTATATCTTTGGTGCCAAGAAGTCAAGGAACTGAAGTTTTGATTCTATAAACATCCCAAATAGAGGCCTAATTGTATCAGTTGTCTCTGTTTTTCTCTAGATCCATGTTTACTCCTTGTTTTGAGTCTTTAACAGACATTCACCATTGAAGTCTATTTGCATGTGGTAATACTCTTTACAGCTAACAAAGGTTTATTTATATTTATTTTGGAAAATAAACTTGCCTTCCATTCCTTCAGCGATTCTAGGCTATTCCATAAAAATACAAATTTTCAAAAATACAAACTCCTGCCAACATCGGCTTCCCATCGCCCTGTGCACTCCCACAGGCAGGGCCTCCTTGGGTGCCGTCGGCTAGACAGTGTCAGCTGGTGGCCCCCAGGGGTAGGGCCTTCTTTGTGGGAGCACCCACCCTGTGGAATCAGTTGCCCTTGCGGCTCCGGTTGGCCCCTGACCTCCGTTCCTTCCGTCGCGACCTGAAGACGTGGTTTTTCCAGCAGGCTGGCCTGGACTGAGGAGGGGTGGGTTTTTAAATTTGTTTTAATGTCTAATTTTATCTGTTTTAAATTCTGTTTGGCATGGGTTTGATTTTTAGTAATTTTAACTTTTGTATTGTGTAATTTTTTATGATGTGAGCCGCCCTGAGTCCTTCGGGAGATAGGGCGGCATACAAGTCCAAACATTAAATTAAATTAAAATATGGAACAATAAAAATAAACGTAAAAACTGTAAAATAACTTCTGAATAAATAAATGTATTTCTGTATTATCCTAAAGTATAGTAAGGAGGCTTGCTTCAACTTCAGGAAGTTTGTTCCATAATCTGTTTCCAAAGCAGGCATTATCAGACACAACTGCAGTGTTCTTTTTTTTTTCCTTCCATGGACAAACTAATTGACCAGATATGGACCAGTTGTGGGACTAGAATAGCCTCTAGTACCTTTTGGAAGCAATCAGTATCCAAGGAAAACTCCAATGAAGCAGTTGACTCTTCTGGTTAGGAATCTCTTTTGAGAAAGATGGACTGAATTGATCCAAATATATCTTGATCTGTTAAAGTTTCAAATGATTACAATGGACTGGATCAAAGTAGTTTGAGAGCCACATATGTTAAGCCAAAACAAATCCATCTTTTTACCATGAATGTGTTTTGAGACCTCAGAATCCAGTAATGAACCTGTTAGTAATTATTAGTATATTAACATTCTTTTTAAAAAAAGATGGAAAAAAATAGAATTCTTTAATTCATAAAAGTTCCTGCTTTCCTGGATGATTGACCAAACAGTTGCAGTTTACAAGCATTGTTGTATCTCCTCTACTACTCCCTCCTCTTTTAGTACTAGAGGAAAGTGTGAGGAGTATGTATGTGGGGGGAGAGAGAGTGCTATTTCCATTATTGGCTTTTGCATCAAAGCTCATATGCAAGAAGACCTTTAAAAAAAACCCTCCTTCCTAATCCCCTTCTGCATTATTATTTTATTTATTTATTTGTTTTGACTTGTATGCCGCCACTCTCCAGAAAGGACTCGGGGCGGCTCACAGATAAAAACACAGAACAACAAATTAGTTAAAAAGAAATTAAACTAAACAAGCCAAAATACAAGTATAAAACCGAATTAAAATCAAATTTAAAACCCACCCTCTCCCCTAGGAGATCAGTCCAGCCCAGCCTGTAAAAACAACCAGGTTTTAGATCGCACCGAAAGAGGAGAGATCGGGAGCCAGCCAGAGCTCAATGGGTAGCTGGTTCCATAAGGCAGGGGCCGATGCAGAATAGGCCCTTCCCCGGGTCACCGCAAGCCGACATTGTCGTGCGGACGGCAACCCGAGGAGTCCCAACCTATGTGCTCGCAGGGCGACCGGTATTTGATACCGGCAGGAGACGTTCCCGCAAGTACCCTGGACCCATGCCATGAAGGACTTTGAATGTTAATGTCAAAACCTTGAATCTGTTAAAAATGCTCAAACAACTCTAACTTGCTCACTACTTAGTAAAATTTAAGGACTTGTATACTTGCAATGTTTTATTCATGCTTTAATAGAGTCCGCTATTATTAAGTTCAAATATTTTTAATTAAGAAAGAAGTGCAGTCCTCTGGGTAATATTGCAACCAAGTAGATAGCTGGGTAATTAAACTTTCCTGCACATGCAACTAAATTTAAACAAATCTGAATAAATCATTTGAACATGGGAGAATGCAAATGTCATTATGTGCATCTCTAAACTGGAAAAAATATCTTTGATAACAGGTTTTTGTCTATCTGTTGAATGTTTAAGAGCTTAATCAAATGCTTCTCATCATAAAAAAAGAAAGAGAAAATACAAGCTTTTAAATGTCCCATTAAAAATTAAAAAATGATTTCAGTTTAACTATTTGTTTAATTTCCAAATTCTATTTGGCTGTCACAAACAATGCAAATATAAACCAGAAAAATAAAAAAAATGGTCAGAAATTTTGTTTCTAGGTATCATTTCTACGAAATTGTCCATTTCAGAAATTGAAGACATTTCCTTAAAAATATTATTAGATTACAGTCCAAATCTTGGGTTCGGCAAAGTTTCTATACTTCTGGAAAAGAAGTTGCTTTGTTTCTTCTAGCTAAGGCCTCAGCGTTCCATTTCCCTGTTCACACTTTCTCTGTATACTTTCGTACAACCATTAAAAATGTTAAAAGATCTGCCCAAATTCTGTCCTCCAAAACCATATAAATCGCCTTGAGCTGGTTTAAAGTTATTTGAATCCTAGTGATGTATGATGTCTACATCCCCCTGCCATTTTTACTTGATATTATTTATGTTATCCCACAAAATAAAAATAAAAATCTGGGTTTCATAAGAGGGCTCTCAAAGCTATCATTCACAGGGTATCAAGGTAACTTTTAAGACTGAACCAAGGAGCAACCTTTATATTTCCAATGTGTGCGGGTTTTCTTTAAAAAAATCGCTGTCAAATGGAACTTTGTGGATATAACCATATAATTTTCTTAGCAACAGTACAGAATGTTTTTGTAATTTCCCAGGGTAGCCAACAGCCCCAAAATTACCTAATTATCACCTATCCTAGTAGTAACCAAGTCTTAAAGAAATAACAGAATAGAACAACAGAACAAAGGGTTGGGAAGGACTTTAGAAGCTTTCAAGTCCAACCCCGTACTCAGGCAGGAAACCCTATAACATTTCAGACAAATGATTGTCCAGTCTCTTCTTAAAAACTTCCACTGTTGGAGCATCCACAACTTCTGGAGGCAAGTTGTTCCACTGATTAATTGTTGCAACTGTCAGGAAATTTCTCCTTAGTTCTCGGTTGCTTCTCTCCTTGATTAGTTTCCATCCATCATTTCTTGTCTTGTCTTCAAGGGCTTTGGAGAATAGCTTGACTCCCTCTTCTTTATGACAACTCCTTATATATTGGAACACTGCTATTATGTCACCCTTAATCCCTCTTTTCATTAAACAAGACAGACCCAATTCCAGCAACCGTTCTTTATATGTTTTAGCCTCTAGTCCTCTAATCACCTTTCCCTGCCAGTCATGTCCAAACCAAGTGGTGGTGCTCATCTCCATTTCCTAGCCAAGGGAGCCAAAGATACTTCCATGGTCATATGGCCAACATGATTATACGCCGAAGTGCACGGAACACTGTTACCTTCCCACTGAAATGGTATCTATTTATCTACTCGCATTTGCATCGACGGTGGCATTTAAAATTTTCTACTACCGGTTCTGTGGGCATGGCTTGGTGGGCATGGCAGGAGAAGGATACTGTAAAATTTCCATTCCCACCCCACTCCTGGGGAAAGGTTACACAAAATCCCCATTCCCTCCCCAACCCACTAGCCTGCTTTCCAGCTCCATTCTCCTGTGCAGGGCAACAAAAGAAGACCCAGCCAATCAGCTGGGACTCAGGAGTCAGAGAAGAGATGGGGGTGGGGCCAGTCAGAGATGGTATTTACCAGTTCTCCAAACTACTCAAAATTTACGCTACCGGTTCTCCAGAACTGGTCAGAGCCTGCTAAATACCACCTCTGATCTTCATGCTTTTGAACATCTGGGTGGGTAGGAGCTGGCTCAGGTAACGGGAGCTCACCCAAACTCAAACCCAGGCTGTCAGCTTTCCAGTTGACAAGCTCAATGTCTTTAACCACTGAACGATCGTGTCCCCCGCATAACTAAGTCTTAACCCTACATAATTATCTTCATAGTCCAAATACAGATTAGGTCAGCTAGATGCTGCCATCAAAATAAGACAACTGAGAAAAATGTTCACAAAAGGGGGAAAGATCTGGAAACTTTAAAAAATCTTTTACAACTGTATTATTTAAAAAAGGAACAAATACTCATTCAGGAATATGATTTAGCCATAACTACCATTTAACTAAGTAACATAAGGCTGATAATATCACAATTGCTGGAATAATACTTTTTGTGTTTTTAACTTACTTACTTACTTACTTCTTCCTTCCTACTTTCTTCCATATATTCATTATTGATTTTCATATCAAGGCTATGCATTAGCTCAATATAAATTCTCCATCCTTGGACTTAAAAGTGAATTGTTTTGTGTGAAAAGATGAGGTGAAACAGTAAACTGCGCTATATGTGTTTGGTCTCTGTTTGTAATATTCTTAGATCTGAATTACTGCACATATTTGGTAGCAGAAAATAAGTGTAGATTGTTTTCTTCTGTAACATGGGATTAGACTACTTTGAATATCTTTGAGAGTTTAGGAAACAATGATAGATCTCTGTCTATACTCATCTTCATATAGTGTGGAGTGCCTGCCTTAAAATTGTTTCCTATGTCAGGGAAAATGTCAACTTGGAGAGCAGACCTGCCCATGACAAGGCATTAAGCACCCTAGTGCTTAATTTGATTGACAGGTCTTACCTCCCCAACAATATATGAAAGGCCTTGAGTAGAAGGAATATGGTAATATCAGAACTGATGAACCATTACAAATTTAACTAGTCAAAGAATGAGTCCATGTTTTATAGAAACTGACAATCAGAAGTTCAGATTTTGTACAAATGGGTACTTTTCCAGAACACTTGATTCTAAAGACTTTGGGGAGAGGATTCATGCAAATCGTCCCTGTCCTATTGTTTCTTTTATTGTTTCTTTTATTTTTCTTATATGTGTTCATTTCATGTATTCATAACTATGTTTACCCTTATACTTATTATCTTGTAAGCAATTGACAAATCAAATAAATAAATAAAAAATAAATAAATAAACAGAACAGAATTACTGTGATAGAGAAATCTGCAGATCTTTAAAGTCAAATCCATTTGCTTGGCTTTACAAATCCATGACACAATGACTTTTTGGGCATTTCAGATTTCACTAGAGGGAATACCAGCCAACATATAATGGGCACCTTTCTCTATTCTTTCCAATGCATTATTTTTATTGTATTATTTTCAGTTTCAATAATATGATTAAACATGTTGAGTGCACATTGTTATTTATGAACAAAAGGGCTCACCATATGAGCTCACATTTGGTTTCCTAAAGAACAGAGCACAGTTAGGGAATTTCTTAAATTTTTTGCCATCCCCACCCACCCACCCCAATTCATTCAACCTATTCCTTTTTAAAGATATAAAGCAACCCCATTATTGATTCTAAATCTATACAGATCAAACAGTGTTTCTATTCATGTGCAGAATGGCTTGCTTTGTGGTGCTGGAGAGGAAACAAAGAAGGCTTTTATTCAAATAGCTTCTGCAAATGATCTATTTGAATTGCCAAAAGCATGTCACTGAAAACTGAGAATGGCCTAGTACACACCTACTTTTTTTAAAAAAAAAAAGTAAAATGATACTTTTGAAGATAAAATACCATTTTTTAAAAGTTCCAAAACAGCAATTGCTATATTCTCATTTAAATAGCAGTGTAAACAGTACAGAACTTAACTGCTGTTAGTGTGGTACTATTAGATTTGGAAGAAGTTGGGGGTTTCTCTTCATTTGTACAGGTAACTCCTGGCTTTGAAACACAGACCCCACTATGTCTTTCCGACAGATTTGCAAGCTTAAAAAAGGACAGCTTTAAAATAATTGCCAGGCCTTTAACAACAGCGTCCAACCAAGGAAACAACATTTATCCCAAAGTCTCTTTAACCAGGTTTAAAGATGGGAAGAAGGGGTTACATAATAGAATCTTGGTTCCCCCAGGATTCAGATGACCCGCACTCTATTCTTGTTCAGAAGAGCTGTGAAGACTTGGCTCTTCACCCAGCCTTTGGCAAGAGAGAATGAAAGTTCTTTTGGGCTATTCAATATCTTTAAGGAACTGCTCATCTATTGAATGGGTTGAGCATAGTGATTATATTTCATTGTACATCACCAGGCCAGATTGGACCAGTAATTCTGTGAAACTTTGAACGTTTGTTTATAGCCTGAAGGTCATAAATAAAAGTAACCAAGATGGAAATGCCGTTCATCTATTAACTTTAAGCCCAATGTCTCAAAAGTGCTTTTTAAAGGGAACTGGACTTTCTTAGGTTTTTTTTTTCATTAAAAATGTTCCACTTCTCCTCCAAGAAGCTTCTTCGGTTCTGAAACTTCTTGGATGAGAAGCAAAACATTTTCAAGGAAAAACATCCAAGGAAGCTCAGTTGCCTTTTGTAAAACACCTTTGGGATAACCATGGATGATTGAGAATCTCCATAGATATTTAGACCTGTTGATTATTCCAGACAACCCTTGAAGTTGTTGATTTGGAACCCCAGGATCCAACTGAAGCCACAACATCTGTTTAAACAGCAGGTGGAGGCCATAGCCAGGAGGTTTTGTTTAGTACACCATGTTACAGTCCTACTGAGATTTAGAAATCTTGGCATCCCATTGGTGGATCACACCATGCGGTTGTCCTATAGCAAAGGGGCTATCCTTGAAGCAAACCCAGAATCTGCAACAAGTATAGAAGGCAGCAGTTAGACCTATAGAAGCATAGTCTGCCGCACCAACAGGCTGAAGGACAGTTTCTACCCATGGGCTGTCAGACTTCTGAACGGAAAATAACTTCATGTCAACATAGTATGACAGTCTTGCAGGGCCGGTGCGATGTGCAACAAGGTCACATAGGGTAATAAGATTGGGTCTGGGTTAGGGACTTCTGTCCTCGCTGCGAGTTATGTGGGGGGGGCGTGCACAAAGGGAGGCTCAGCCAATCTCATTGTACACATGTTGTACTCTGACAATAAAGGTAATAATAATACCCAGGAAATCTATTTTAAGTGGTATTATGCACATTTTGCAGCCTCTGCACTTTTTGCACCAGTTCTGAGTGCTCGATATTACCTGTAAAATCCCTGTATCACATAGAATTACATCAGAGGCTGCCTAACTAATGTCCCAACCCATTCCATCCCATTCAATCAACAATGGAAGGCTTGCAGAAAGCAGTACACGCAAATGAAGTAAGTGAACAACAGACTTTTCACATAGCCGCCTTTGAACTGTGGAACACTTTACCTCAGGAGAATGCATAGCCCATACACTATAAAATGTTTGAAAGCATTAAAGATCATCCTTTTCCAGCAGGATTTTGATCAAAGATTAAGATTTCAACCAGCAATCTAGTTTGCCATATGCTTATCAAGGTTTTTTTGTTGTTGTTGTTTTTAAGGGCTTTTTCATGCTTTGTGCATTACCCAGAGCCTATAGCCTCTGCAGTGAAGCAGATTAAAATGCTTAATAAATAAATAAATTAGCAGTTTATGAATATTAATAATTTTTGAGTCAAACCATTGGGTCTGGCATCTATAAACCAATAATATCTGCTGTTAGTGGGGGTTTCTTTTATGATCTCTGGTGGAAGCCTTTTCCACCCAGGCATTATGCATTATGCATAAAATATATCTTCTTTATCTAAGCTGTGGGACCTCTCATTGCTATCCCATAGAAATAATAACCATACTGGAATTAGTATGAAGATTATGTAGATCCACCTTGTAACAGATGCTCTAGTTTGGTGGAATTCATTGGATTATAATTACTGATTCTTTCTGTGTTCATAGGATAGCTTACTTAAATTAGCTTTAATTTTCTTCTCCTTTTATATAGTATTAATCACAGTTTTTTAATGCTTTTTTCACTTCCATAAAACTATAGAACAGAAAGCTAAGCTTTTGAAATGCAGTGTTGTACATAACTATACTGTTTGGGGGTTGTTGTTGTTTTGCAGTTTCCTTTCTGTTAAGAGAAAGAGAATTGCTATCCACAGTTTAGAGCAAATGCATCCATTCATACCTTGTCTTTCAAATTATACATGCTCGCCGGCAATCCTCAACTTACAACCACAATCAAGCCCAAAATTTCTGTTCCTAAGCAAGACAGTTATTAAGTGAGTTTTGCCCCATTTTGTGACCTTTCTTGCCACAGTGATTAAGGGAATCATTACAGCAGTTAAATTAATATATGGTTGTTAAGTGAATCTGGCTTCCCCGTTGACTTTGCTTGTCAGAAGGTGGCAAAAGGTGATCACATGACCCCAGGACACTGCAACCATCATAAATATGAGTCAGTTGCCAAAGGCCTGAATTTTGAACATGTGACCATGGAGAGATTGCAACAGTCATAAGAGTCACTTTTTTCCCAGTGGTGGTGTAACTTGAAATGGTCAGTGAACAAACAAGGACTATCTGTATAGAAATATATTTATCTCTGTGTGTGTGTTCTTTTTATTTATTTATTAAACTTGAATGCTGCCCCTCTCGCTGGAAACAGTTCTTCAGATGTATCTGTACAATGTTCATGTTTTATTTCATGTAATCCATAGGAATATAATTGGAAAGACTACCAGCCAAGCAACATGACCATGTCTGAAATGCAGATGTTGGCTAGCATGAAAAGGCAGCAAAATGAAGAATTAGAATATAATGGACCTTCACATGGGTTGAGCGCCTCTCAGATCAACAATTGTAATATTAGCATCAGCACAAGCAGTGATGACACGAATACCTGGAATTCATGTCTCCCAGCAGTAAGTTTGAATTCTACCTTCCTTATTGTGCCCTAGCTAAGCCTCCAGGACTCATTTAAATCAGGGGTCTCCAACCTTGGCAACTTTTAAGACTTGTGGACTTCAACTCCCAGAATTCCTCAGTCAGCTTTGCTGGCTGAGGAATTCTGAGAGTTGAAGTCAACAAGTCTTAAAGTTGCCAAGATTGGAGACCCCTGATTTAAAGGATTGTCATTGTTTGGCATACTTTTTAAAAAACATTACAAGAATTGAAAAGATATATATATCATAATTGCTAAATGATGCACACTTGCAGTAGATTTACATGGATGAACACTCTAGCAAGTGTTAACAAAACAAAACAGTAACATCTAAGATGCTAAGCTTATTTGAAAGTTTAATATGGCCCAAGACAAGACAAGGTTTTCTTTTCCATTCATTTCAATGCACTAGAGTTTTCAGTTTATAGATCATTTTATATTCTATGTCTTTATCTGTCCAGTTTTTTCTCTAGAAATCCATCAAATTTAATAGTCGTCTGTCATTTTCCTACTGTTGCTTGTTTTAAGTCTGAACCACAGATTCCTGTATAAAATTTTTCCAAAAGCCAATCTCAAGGTTTGACACAGACCATGCAGGGCCTCAAATGGGGGTTCAGAGCTGAAATCATAATGTTTCCGAGTACCACAAGTAGCAATAATCTAATAGTCCAACAAAAAGAGAGAAAACCTTCATTTACAATATACAATCAGCAAGTTTACAAAATTACATGCATTAATAAAACAGTGCTCAGTTCATGTTTGCATCATCGTTATCTGCTGTCTTGTTTTCACTGCTCCTACATAGAAATTGGCTACTCTACATGTAATAGAATGTTTCAGGTTGGAAATTATAACTCATCCTTCTGCCTGTGTATTGGTGCAGAAGGACATAGAGATAGATCCCTGTTGAAAGTATTGTGTAACACACTTTATATTTTGTATAAAGTTTTGTATTATTTCAGTCTCCCAGACTCACATGGGCAAGAACACTCAGCTTACATAAATTTAGAATGTCCAATATATGTAAAGAACTCTATCAAAATTCTACGTGATATTTATTTTAGTTCATTTGTTGTTTTCAAACTCAATAGTTGATCATCTGCCAGAACTAAGAGTAATAAACCTCTTAGGAAAACTGGTCTTAAACCAGTAACTTTATCTGCTTCCAAGGCTCACTTGAATGCTAGGCATCCTAATCTTAAGCCTGAATGATATATTAGATATGTCAGAGGCAGAAAGAATGGACTTTAAGAACTTGGTTAGTACTACCTCTCCTTTGTCTAAATTCTCACATGGGCACCATATAACATTTGGAGCCAAAAACTTCAAAGCTACTGCCATTAGTTCTTGTATTTTGGATAAAATAAAAAAGATAAATAAAAGAAGTTCCTACCGTGTTTCCCCGAAAATAAGACCTACCCCAAAAATAAGACCTACCCTGAAAATAAGTCCTAGTGTGTTTTTGGGAGCCAAAAAAAATATAAGACAGTGTCTTATTTTCGGGGAAACACGGTAGTAGCCAGTGAAGATGTTCATGCCAACTGGGTAATATATTCATCATGTGTTTTTCAAATCTTCATGGAATAAAACACTGCTGTAAGATATTTAAAAAGATGGACCTAGTCTATTCTGCCCAGCCCTGCCCTGCCCTACTCTACTCTACTCTACTCTACTTAATGGGTTTTTTTAAATAAATACTTGGATCTTTGATTTTTTTTTTTTTGGAAATTTATAACCAGCTTGTTCTTCTTAAAGTGCAGAATTATAAGTCTTACTGTTTTTCTGAGCACAGTGAGCATATATGAGATGATGTCCGGTTGCATCATACGTGAGCAAAAGTAGGGGAATATTACATCTTACAATTTGGGGAGCATGGAAATCTTGTTTAGCTTTTTTTTAACACGGAGTTAATGTAAAATTTAAACAATATAGGGTCAAAATATATCCTTGCCTCACTTCTCTCTCTATATTTACCATTTCTTAGAGCAGGGGTCCCCAAACTTAGCAACTTTATGACTTGTGGACTTCAACTCCCAGAATTCTCCAGACAGCATAGTTTTGGGAGTTGAAGTCCACAAATCTTAAAGTTGCCAAGTTTGGAGACCCCTGTCTTAGGGCAACCATTCTAGGTTGCATTTCACCTTAAAGGGGCATGGAAGTATAGCTTCTCAATCCGGAAAAGAAGATTCCTATAATGAATGTATTTTTTTAGCTTTTCCCACAATATCATTCTGAATATAAAGCAGGTGTTAAATCAAGGCAAGCCTATGGCAGGCTTCACCTTATGGTTCTGGTTGTTCATTAAGAGGAACAAGAATATCACTAGACACTAAGGCCTCTTTAAATCTCCCTTTTTTTTCCTCCTGTTATACCTTTAAGCCCTAGCTAGTCTTGGAGCCTTCAATTTAAGTGTTTGGCACATCATTTGTTTATTATACTCCAAAGACTGGTAGGTCTATAATTAGTCAGTTCGCTTTCATTATCCCCAATCCTTGACAATAGGTCCTATTGGATTGATGAAGGTTGAACAAAGATGTATCCCTCAAGCTAAGGTCAATTTAATTATTTCAGCTAGGAACAAAAATCACTACCCAATGACTTCAGAAGGAGAAAGTGGTGAGCATCTTTGTTCAGTTTTATGTTGGAATCTGCACATCGAGCTCTGAAACGCTGTTCCCATGCTTGTATAAAAAGCTGATTGTCTGATTCTTTGGGGTTCTACCGAGACCACTGGAGAAAAATCCCTTTCCTTGGATGGCTGAACAAACAACGGTCAAGTTTCCCTATGGGGTTTATTCTTCTCCTCCAGGACAGACTTTTATTGGGTTTTTTTTCTCTAAAATTCAATAATTTTTGGTGTAGAGCCTCTAAGGGGTTCCTTTGAAAGCTATATATTCTTTTGAAGTGTGTGTGTGTGTATGTGTGTGTATACACACATGCATATACATATATACACATGGACATACACATATACATACAGTAAACATACACACACACATGCATACACGCACGTGCACACACACACACATAAAATTTTAAATTTCCTTTTGAGTTATATGCACTTAATTAAACAATTCCTGATGTTTCCTAAACATTTCCTCTTCGATTTGGCTTAAACATTTATTCGGTAATAAACAAATTATATCACCCTATATGCACTTCTTTGGATCCTTCTCTTGGTAATTATGAGCACATTCCTGAAATGAGTAGAGATTCAAATATTCAGAACCAAAACACTTTAGCACTCTTTTCATTCCATCATATCAGGTCAGAATTACAGAACAACAGAGTTGGAAGAGGTCTTGGAAATCTTCTAGTCCAAGTCCCCTGCTCAAGCAGGAGACCATATACCATTCCAGACAAACAGCTGTCCAATCTCTTCTTAAAAACCTCTAGTGATGGAGCACCTTCACAACTTATGAAGGCAAGCTGTCAATAAATTTCTCCTTAATTCTAGAATGGATCTCTCTGATAAGCTTCCATCCGTTACTTTTTGTTTTGCTCTCAGGTGCTTTGGAGAATACGTTGACTCTTCTCTGTGATATCCCTCAAATATTTCAATACTGCTATTAGAAATATTGTGAATGTTGGAAGGGCATTCATTTTGTCCTGTCTGCATCATTGATTTGAGGGGAACATTCTCAGAACTAAAAGGAAGTATTCATTTTCTTTCTTTCTTTTTTTTTGTGACAAGTTTTATTCAATTTTTCCAAAACAACATAAAAACAAGCTCTTTTCAGTGTACAACATAATTCCGGGTCACTCTTTTTACATGCAAATATGACAGTAATTATATATTCACTTTTAAATTCAACATCCTATCTTATCCATTAAGTAATGTTACTTTCCATCTAAATATCTTCTCAATTTGTTTCAATTTATTTCAAATATATTTCTTAAACCTTAGCATTTCTTTTCAACACCTCCTTTTCCAAAATCTTCTTTTCTCATTTTACCTCTCCATTTACATGAGAAAGAACTAACAAGTTAATTCTAATCATTTATTTTCATTCTACACATCTTCTCAATTCATTTCAATTTATTTCAAATGTATTTCTTAAATATTAATATTTCTTTTAAGTATAACCTTTTCCAAATTTTAAATGATGTTACTTTCCATCTAAGCATCTTCTCAATTCCTTTCATTTCAAGTATATTTCTTAGACATTAACATTTCTTTTAAACACATCCTTTTCCAAAATGTTCATTTCTCATTTTACCTCCACTTTTACAAAAAAAAGAACTAACAAATTAATCCTAATCATTAATATTACTTTTATTCTAAACATCTTCTCAATTCATTTCAATTTGTTTCAATTCCTTTTCCAGAATACTCTTTTCTCATTTAAATCACTAATATTTCCCATATCTTCATATTTATTCCCTTTTCATTCTTTTGTCTGTCAAATTGGCAATTCCATCGCATATTCTTTCCATAAGGTCCAAATCAATACAAACTTATAATCATAAGCAAAACATAGATTGCCCCCAGCTCTTTCTAATTTTGGGGGTGTCCCCTCAATGGTTTATATATATCTTCATTCCCTCATCTATAATCCCTAATTAAATGTCCATTTTACTTAATTGTAATAATAATCATTTCCTAGAAAAAATAAACTATTCTATATTGTACTTTCAAATCAGGTTCCGCAATATATTTTCTCCTTTACTTCATAAGGTTTAATTATAATATTAAAAATATTATGTGACCTCAAATTCCTATGCAGCTGCAGAGACGACAATGCAACACCAACCTGCTTCAAATTAACATTTCATCACAGCACAGCAGCTACCAAACGTATCCTGAAAAGAACTGAAATGGCTCTACTCAGGAACGAGCTCCACAGAAAGAGATTCCAACTGGACCAGTTAAACAAAGACCTCCTAAGCCTACACCTGGAATTGAGCAACAAAATCGACCCTCTACTTTGGGACAAGATGAAACAACTCACAACTTGGAGAGCTGAAACTGAAACCACTTACAAAAATGACAAACTCCTGAAGAAACTAAAGAAATTAGAACATGATAAGAAAGCCCACAACAACTCACAACAACACCTGAAACAATTAGTATACAACATTTCCAGTAGAGAACTCACCAAAACAGAAACAGATGTCCTAACTAAAGGATTCAACTATGCTATAGCACCCAAAAATCCCCACAGAATCCATCATATCTGGAGTGGAATCCAGCCTAACTAAATTAAATACAGATGAAGCTGATAGAATAAGACACCAAGTCACTAACATCTTATGCACAAGCAAACCACCCAAAAGCAACTTACACAAAGAGGAACAAAAAGCCCTGCAAGCCCTAAAGAATGACAACAGCATAATCATACTTCCAGCAGATAAAGGTAATGCCACAGTAGTAATGGACAGAAAGGACTACTAAACAAAACTGACAGACCTACTCCAAGACTCCACATACAAACCCATAAACACGGACCCAACCACATATCTGGAAAAAATAACCAAGAAGAAAATCATAACCAGCAACATGAGCAAAGAGATCCAACAGATGATCATCCCAAGAGAAAAATCTTCCAGATGCCCCAACTACGGCCTCCCAAAATACACAAAGAAGGCATACCTCTGAGACCCATAGTCAGCTCCAGAGGAGCACCACTACAAAACCTAGCCAAATACCTAGCAAAGCAGCTACAGCCCCATGCTGAAGCAGCAGCTTCACATGTACAAAACTCATACCACCTCTTAGAAATGATCAAAGATCTACACATGGAACAAAAAGATCTGCTTGTAAGTTTCAACATGGTTTCACTATTCACTCAAGTCTGGATAAAAGAAACCCTGGAAATCATCAAAAACAAATACCAACCACCCAAACACCTCATGGAACTAGCAGAACACTGCTTAACCAACACATATTTCATATACAAAGGACAAAGATACAAGCAAATTGAAGGAGCCCCTATGGGATCACCACTGTCACCTATTATTGCAAACCTGTTCATGGAAGAATTCGAATCCAGAGCCCTGGCAAATGCCACCCACAAACCCAAACTATGGTTAAGATACATCGATGACACATTTGTTATTTGGCCCCATGGAAAGAAAACCTAAACAATTTCCTAACACATCTAAACAGCACACACCCCAAAATCAAATTCACCATGGAAACGGAAACAAACAAACAACTACCATTCCTAGATGTACTAATCTACAAAAAAACAGATGGCACACTAGGACACACCATATACCAAAAGAAAAAACACACCAACTGCTACCTCAACGCCCAATCCCACCACTACCCAGCACAGATAAACTCTGTGGCCAAAACACTAATTGCTAGAACCAAACGCCTGGCAGACAAGACCCACATAAAGACTGAACTATGCACCCTGACTAAAGTACTGACAGCCAGTGGCTTCCACAAAAGCAAAATCACAGTCCTGATCCACAAAAACACACTGAGACATAATAGAGACCTAGAAGATGAACAGACCTATGGAACAGCTGTCCTGCTCTATATAAGAGGTACTACAGACAAAATCAGTAAGATACTACACAAGCATCACATCAAGACTGCCTTCAAAACAGACAGAAAAATAGCAGCCATCCTAAGAAACCCCAAAGATAAATTTTACCTGGAAAACCAAGGCATATATGAAGTCCTCTCTGCATCATGCCCTGCCACATGCATCAAACAGACCAATAGAAGAATAAGTACCCGCCTGGATGAACACAAAAATGCAGTAAAAAAGCTGGAACACACTTCTCACTAGTCCAACACATGAAAGCCACAGGTCATAGCATTAACTTCAATGGCACCAAAACCCTAGCCACTATAGAAAACCCCAGCTACAGAATTACCAGAGAAGCCATAGAGATTGAAAAAAGACCTGAAAGCATGAATAGAAGAGATGACTCCACCAGACTGTCAACTATCTGGAAGCCTGCACTCACAAACAAAAAAGTCTCCACAAGTCAAGGAAACACCTGGGCACAAACAGACGCCCCCCAACACACCCCAACCAGCCACCCAGATGAAACCTAGCTTCCTAATAAATGATAACCAGCCATTCACCTGAAGCCAAGCCACACTAAAAACTCCCAGTACAGGAAACACAACGTTGCCAGCCTATCGAGACAAAAAAAATGCTACAAAACAGACAAAGGACATGAGAAACACCAATCAAACAGAACACAGCAAACTCCAAGACCAATAAACACAGACCAAGACTCCCAACCAATCAGGATGAAGAAAAAACCATTCTAACACAGCACGAGGCTAGCACCAAATTTAAAACTGAAACGGCTGTGAAAGAATACACAAGCCTGATGATGGCAGATGAGATTCTACCGAAACATCGCTAAAACTTTAAAAGCACAACTATAATGATATGGGAATACCCAAACAAAGCTGAATACCATACATATACATATATACATATATATACATGTAGGTCTTGGTGTATTCGGGAAAACAAATATATATACATATATACACATATATATACATACATATATATATGTATACTCACAGCCCATTACCCAGGTCATTACAACACAAAAGGCTGAGAGACACACAGCCAGCACCTCAGCCACACAGGGTCTCAGGAAAAAGCCATCCAATCTGCATACATCAACTCCACAAACCAATCAAGAAGTAACAACACAGCCAATTCTAGAGTTTAAAAGGGAAAAACAGCCACGATCACACACTTCTCCCAGGAGAACGAAGCTGAAGACACCAGCCTAAAGATGGACGGATGAGATTTGTCGAACGTTGCCAAGGTATTCTCAATCTTACGGGACAAGACCCGAATACACCAAGACCTACATACCTTTACCATGAAAATCTAAAACAAATACATACATACATACATACATACATACATACATACATACATACATACATATGTTTTTATATATTTTCACGGGTAAAGGTATGCAGGTCTTGGTGTATTCGGGTCTTATTGTCAGTCTTACACGGGATAAGACCCGAATACACCAAGACCTGCATATATATATATATATGTATATGTACTGTGTGAATTGCTTTCATCTTGTCTGTTGTGGGTGAATTTGACACTAGGAGTCCATAGAATTCCTACTTAGTTACTGTGTGAATGCTGAGTTTGGGGAAGGAGGGGAGATTATTTATTTATTTTATTAAATTTATATGCTGTCCCATCTTACTGTTGATGTTCCGAATTAATAGGATTTAGGAGAAAAATTAGTAAAACAGATAACATGAATGGATGAGTGGAAACTATACAAGAAAGTATAGAGAATTTGAAGACTTGAATCAGTGGCAATGACGATTGTTTGCTTAAAGAAAACTCTGTTGTTTTTCCCCAAAGATATTGTTTAAGCACATCTATTCAAAGGTATATAGGGCAAAGGGATTAATATCAGTCTGAAAGCTTTCATTGCTTATGGTGAGAGATTTAGAGAATTGGTGAAAGATAGAAGGATATTCTGATAGTGTCCAGAGGGGGTCCTTGGCAAAAAAAAATCCGAGCAAAAGTAAAGATAAGAAGTGAGGAAAATTGAGAGGGATGGTAGAATAATTGCAGGAAGAGACAGTATGAGTCATGTATGAAAAAAATGTTAAAAGATATATTAATCCTGCAGCAAAATGAATATAAACTAGATGCGATATACAGAAAGTGCCTGGAACAGAGTAAAATAATTGTGACACAGAGTGCCATAGGGACTGTGTGCAAGTATGCTAATCAGAAGAATGAAAAGAATGCATGGTTGGATTGTAAAGTAAAAGAAATGGAGGGGGGGAACCAAATAAGAGGTTAATTACAAAAAACCAAGACAGGAGAAAGAACAGATTATTACAACTCTCTTTTTCTTCTTCTTCTTCATTCCTGTCCAATTCTCAGTCATTGTCTGGACAAGTCCCTGCAGTATTTTTCACAAGGTTTTTCAGAAGGGGTTTGCCTCCTTCCAGGAGATGAAAAAAGTGATTGGCCCAAGATCACCCATCTGGCTTCATGCCTAAGGCAAAGATAGAACTCATAGTCTCCTGGTTTCTAGCCTGGTGCCTTAACCACTGCACCAAACTGGCTCTCAACTCTTTCAATCATAGCTTTTTTTATATTTGCTATAGAACACGGGTATCAAACTCGCCACATCACGTTGCCCTCACATGACGTATCACGAGGTTTTTTTTTCCCTTCACGGAGCTGGGGTGGGCGTGGCCTGCACGTGATACATCTGGCCCACAGGCCACCAGTTTGACATCCCTGCTATAGAAGCTGCAGCCTAACTAACATATCTCTTTTGTTTATTTATTCTGAAATACAATGAGTTGGTCATTAAAGAGCATTATCAAAAGTAACTGGACAACAACCTTTTCTAGTTGCTTCTCTGTTTGAAAATCTGAACCTATGAAGAAATCTTTGTTCATTAGAATCCCCATTCCTCAGTTTACAGTTTGAAACCAATATTTTTTTTAAAAAATGTTTTTGGACAGTGAATTATTTCTGTTGAGGTAATCACTTAGTAGATTTTGGCTCTGATGCTTATAGTATATTCTTTTGAGGCGTTTTCCTTTAGTTTGGGGGGGGAAGGGAATTATAAGTTCCATGCAATGTTAAGTTGATATTCTTGGCAATTGAAATTCTTGATTTGTTTTCAAGGCTATTGGAAAAAGCACAGCTGAAAGCCAGATTCCCTTAAGCTGTCCTGTCGGTTTGTGTCAGCTGTTTGTCTAGTGAAAAAGTCATCTGCCACAACTAAGAACTTGCTTGTCTCCCTTTATTCTTCTTCAGAATAACTAGGCTAAAATGGTTGTTGTTGCCAATTCATACAATAGGGCTGTTTTCAGAGAATGGTGCTGCTGACTCAGAATTCCTCCAATTATGAGTAGAGGCAGGAAGAAGGCTTTTATTGCAGCACTGACCATATTCACGTTTCTAATTGGATTTTACATGGAGTTTTGGTTATTTCTGTATTTTCTGTGATTGTTGGATCCTCCTGATTATTTTTAAAAAGCCAGTTATGTTTGCTAAGCACAATAGATGGTTCCCCTGGGAGTGTGCATATTATAAATGCCCCAAATACATGAAATTTTGATGGTCAAACCATTGATCCATTTAAAAAATATGTGAGGTTATCATGAAACTTTAAATAACATATTTAAACTGAATATTGTAATACATTACCACTGTCTTCTCTAACGACCAGTTAGAGAGCATGTGGTTATTTATACAGTCCTTCAGAGTGTGATATCTGTTATAAATTCAGAATTCCTTTATGTGTCTGAAGGTCTCTTAAACCAGGTTATGGTATATTTTCTCCTATATGAATATGTATGTCAAGTTCTTCCACTCTGTTATTAGAACTTGAATTTGACATTAAACAAGGCATGTATTCACTTGGTCTGCTTTAGACTTCCAGAAGTATGTTACCATCTACAGCTCCAGGGCTGATAAAAATAAGAACAACATTTCTATAGCAATTGAAACAAAACTGCTATCACCAACTTTATTTCTTCTTTCAATATTCGGCGATGTTAATATTCTAAGTCTTGTATTTTTTTTAAAAAAAACGGATGCTTAATTTTAGTTTCCCTTGCTTTGAGGGAGAAAGGTATATGTTATACATAACATTTCTTGTGAAAAATGATACCATCTAGACTTGTTCCAATTAATCCTACTTTCTTCCAATCTTACTTATTCATCAGAGCTTTGCTAATTTTTGCTTTGTAGATTATAGACAACTGCTCACTAGAAAGCATTGTTTTTGTTCTAGATGTTGGCTGAATTTGAGATAACCTCTTTATCCCTAGGTCTAATCTATGGCAACAGCACCACCAGAAGGCCGTTCTTTGTCTATCATTTATCTTTCCTGTGAGTTTTAAAATGTAGGCTTTGTACATTTTTAATATAAATATTCACATTTTAATTTAAATATTCATATTTATGTTCAGAGTTACTTTGACCTTCTTCCTGTACTTGGCCTGGCTTCAACCATATGCTACTGTGGCATGATTATCCAATGTCCTTCTTGTTTTGTTATAGCTTTAATAAAATTGGATGGAAGAGAGGGATTTTCTCTCAAGCTACAAAGGTTCAGAATTCCTATAGGCAAGCAGGCAGGAACAGATGCTTACATACATTAATAACAACAATGCACTAAAGCTGTACTCTGCAGTCAACGATAGTTTACCAAAAAATGAAATGTAGTAACTAGGTGTGTCAGGAAATATTACTGAAATATAAATTGTTTAGCAGATGCTCCAAAAGATATAATAGCTTTGAGAATTACATATTCTTCTGCTTAGCTGTCAAGTATAATACACTTTTTTAAAGTGACTGTTTTGCATCAAATCCAACTCTGGAATTTGCAAAGAAGGAAGGGAATTGAGGAAAGAAGAGAATGAGGTAATCTCCTTACACGTTCAGGAGCTAATCCATTTATTTCCAGCTGTGGTGCATCTAGAAGCATTTCAAGTCTGATTTTCCAGATACAAAACAGTGATGTTCCAAACACATTGGAGATAAGCCATTTTCTTCAGGGTAGGTTTTTTTTTAGAATGCTTAAATCTTGGTCAAAGACCAGTATAGAATTAAAAAAATAGCAAACTCTTTAAAAGTAAAAGAGGGGGACCAAACATAAAACACAAACTAAAAGAATAATACAAATACACAATATTATTGTCACTATTTTACCATTGGAAACTATGTTTCTTGGACCTCCCTCCCTCTCAAAAAAATGCTGAATATTATTTGTCTGAAATTAAGTCAAAAAGCTAAAAATCTAAGACAGGAGTGGAATATTTAATAGTGTTCAAAAGTTAGGCCAGTTATATTATTTTAAGGGATGAAGATGGGTCAGCTTTAATCTTCGCATACTAGCAGCATAAGAGAATATGGTAACATCCAGGAGCTTAAAGTCCCTTTGATCAGAAAGCAGAATTTATACATAGAAATCAGAGATCAAAATGACAGAGAAAACTAGTTTTACCAGGTATGGGGAAATAAAACAGATTCTAATATTGATATAAGATCCGCAGTACAGTAAAATGCGAGCAAAGGATTCTGGGTGTCAAACTCATGCCATCACATGAGGTATCGCAACCTTTTTTTCCCTTCATGGGGTGGGCGTGGCCTACACATGATGCATCCGGCCCATGGGCTGCCAATTTGATACCCCTGCTGTAGCACAATAGACATAATCAAGCAGCAAATACAATTGTTTTGTATCTGCCTTTCAAAATGGCCAAAAGAAGACCATTAAATCAGGCCAATGTTAAAGCCTTCTCAGCTTGGATACTGTCATGTTTTTTAAGACTAAAACTTATGAAGAATGGTTACAGGAACAGAGCATGGCTAGTCTAATGAAGAGAAGGACCAGGGGAGACATGATAGCAGTGTTCCAATATTTGAGGGGCTGCCACAGAGAGGAAGGGGTCAAGCTATTCTCCAAAGCACCTGAAGGCCAGGCAAGGAATAATGGATGGAAACTGAACAAGGAGAGATTTAACCTGGAAATAAGGAGAAACTTTCTGACAGTGAGAAGAATCAACCAATGGAAAGCTTGCCTTTGGAAGTTGTGGGAGCGTCATCACTTGAGACTTTCAAGAAGAGATTGGACTGCCATTTGTCAGAAATGGTATAGGGCTTCCTGCTTGGGCAAGGGGTTGGACTAGATAACCTACAAGGTCCCTTCCAACTCTGATTATCTGTTATCTGTTAAGTATTTTGCTGGTCTAAACATACAACTGGAAGCTCAGGAGTACATTTCTGGGATATGCTAGGAATTTTCTCCCTGGGACTCTCCTTTCCCATAGAGGTTCAGCCAGAGTGATGCTGAACCTCTATGGGGAAAATGCTATCTTTCACCATTCACTGTTCTGTTAAATTTGGGACATGAAGCATAATGGCATGACATTTAAATCCTTTTAACAAGTGCACTCAGCACTATTATTTATTACAACTCACTAAACAACTAAACAAAGCATAGGAGGTGGTAAGTGCTCTTTGAGTGGTATTTTTATGCTCTCTTGTTGATCAGCTAGATTGTACTAACTGACACATGGAGAATCTCCATATTTCTGAATCAGCTGTATGAAGGACAATTGAGCACTGAACTGGTTTGAAGTATTTCTGAGGCTTTGGAGAGTGAAACCTGTATGCAAGGAGATGCTTACCCATCACAACCTTGTGTCACAGATTCATTCAATATAAAAATATATTATCTTACTGCCTGTGTGAATTTATATTATACAGATGTGCACCTTGCTATCCTTCCATATTTACACCAACCTCTTTGGGGAATTTTTGGAACCAAGAAAGTATTTTTTTTTACTTTTTGTAAGAATTAAATATACACAATATTCTTCATAAACAGTTAATTACAGTTCAGATTTATGTACATTGAAAGAACACAGGCAAAATCATTGTTTGA
The DNA here is from genome assembly GCA_009733165.1 of Naja naja. NCBI lineage: Eukaryota > Metazoa > Chordata > Lepidosauria > Squamata > Elapidae > Naja > Naja naja. The sequence continues at coordinate 39,372,388 of CM019149.1, read as the reverse complement.
TTCCTTATTTCTTGTATCTTTCACAGCCTGTTAATCAAGGAAGTCACTATCAGAAAGAAATGAACCCTCTTTCTCAGTCCAACCCAAGGTAAGTTGCTGTTTACAGCTCAGGCAAAACCAATGTGTTGAGAATACGGGAAGAACCAGTCAGTGTAACTTTTGTTTTGTACTCTTGAATCTTATTGCCAGTTTCTCCAGCTTAAAAAGAAATGTGTATTTCCAGCCTTGACTACACTTATACTCACGCATAAGTAGAAACCTGAGGAATGGAAATGATTGCTGATACGTGGCTCAGCAGTTAAGTGTATTTGGACCAGTGCATTCATTTTTAGCAACCACAAACAACAGCAGTGTCCACAGACTGGAAACAAATAAATTGGAAAGCATTTATCATTGCAAGTCCTGGAATTCAGAAGTGGCTGTGTTGAACCTAGAACAGTGCTTTACTATCTTTTTGTATTCCTATGTCTTGAAAGTAGTTTCAAGAATTCAGTAATGCTCCCCTTAGAAAAGAGGCAAAAATTGAAAAACATTGAATCTTTTCCCAGCTTATTTGAACTGAAGCTGATTTCTTAACTAAAGAGATTGTTTTCAAAAGAAACACGGGCTAAGCAGGGGTGGGATTCTACCAGTTCGCACCTATTTTCTAGAACCGGTTGTTAACATTCTACGCAGTTCAGAGAACCGGTTGTTAGAAGAAATTACTGGCCTAATCCTGTAAGGAAGGCAAGAAGGAAACATTCTGGTGTTGATTACAGAAACTGCCTCTCTGTTAACCCTTATTACATTCTTGGCAGGACTTCCTGTCAGGAACTTCTCTGGAGTTTTTTTTCCCTCCTTTGCTGGTACTTTGCTTGTGTGGAGTGACCATTCAAAGTTACAATGGCACTGAAAAAAGTGACTTATGATCATTTTTCACACTTAAACTGTTGCAGAATCCCCACAGTCATGAGAGGCCAGGTGAGGAGATGCATGCCTCGATGTGAGTGATATTGAGTTGGCCACTCCCAGCCAATAACATGACTACCAAGCCACACCCACCAACTAAACACGCCCACAGAACCAGTTGTTAAAAAATTTGAATCCCACCCCTGGGGCTAAGGTGGAATGTCTGCCTCTGCGGGACACTCTCATAACTCAGGCTTTCTTCCATAGGGCAAGGGTATTGTGTCCCCTTTTCTAGATTGCCTAAGGACAGATTTTCAAATAATCCCTTGACAAAACAATTGCTATGTCTATTAGAACTCTTTTAAAAAGCTAGCTCAAGGAAAATCTGGCTTAGGAACCAAAAGCACTTTGTACAAAGACTTCAGAAATAAGAAAATTCTTATCTATTGTTTATCTTTGCTGCATTGCAGCAAAGCATGAAGAATTTTTCCAAATTTGTGTTAAATTATCCTACGATTTTTGAATTTAATCTGATGAGCACTGGGGAGGATAAGCTTTACAGTGAATTCCTGAAGACAGCAGCATGTTCACTGGGCTTTGGTGCTATCTGGACCTCAGTTTTTGCTGTGTCATAGTATAAAGCTTGTTGGCAGCTGCCCAAAACTAAAATTAGTTCTTTCCATGCATGATTCTCATATCATCTGTTTAGCAATATTATTAAGAAGATAAGAGTGGTCTTATGAGAATTCTGGCAACTGAACTGATTTCTGTATCCCTAGGTAGATGAGGGTAAATACACCTTGATTTTTTAAGAGCCTTCCTGTGATTGACCCAGCTTTCCATGCATAATTAAATAAAAGTTTCTATAGTAGCAATTCAGATATATTCCATCTGTTTTCCACACTCTACATTAGGCAACAAAGTCTGTAAAGTTTATAAAGGTTCTATTTTTCATTTCATTTTATTTCTCCTTGAGGGTCCACTATCTTATCTCCTGTTCCATGATACATTTTTCTTTCCCTGAAGTCTCAAACCCTTTTTTATTCTGTCACGTTCTTAAATCTTTCTAAATTTCCCTACTGCAGAATAGCTTCTAAATCTGCTTATGGACATTCTTACTCATTGGCATTGCTTCTTTTTGATGGTCTTCCTCTTACAGCTCTTGGTACAAAAACCTGCTTTATTTGATTTGATAAACTTTCTTCTTCTCTCACTGAGATGTGGCTACTCATTGTTCCAATCTTCTAGTTTTTTCTTCACGGAACAATAGGGAAGTGATTAATTTCTTCTAGTTTTGTAGTAAGATTCCAAACGTATCAGAACCATTATAGTTCACAACTGAAAAGTTCTTTCTCCAGTGGTCACTTTTGCATTTTTAAGCACTTTTATCACTGACAGATTCTTTCTTAAATTCTAGGATTAGCTAACTGGAAGGTATTGATGTCAAGGAAAACGATTCTCTCTTTAACTCATCTACCAAACTCCAATAAGAAATTCTTGCTTCATCCTTCCCACCATCACCTCCCCAATTTTTCTGCAAATTCAGAAATCTAGATGTGAAGCACTTTACTGACCTTTGGTGTTTGGAAGAATGACAAGAAAAGGGAAGAACTTGATCTTTAGCCACAAGTTGTCTGATTCCTTGCAGATGATCTCTAGAATCATAGATTTGTTGAGGGGAAGGAAAGTAGGGCAAATGGCTCATTAGCCACTCTTCCCTAGAAACCTATATATTCCATCTTCAGTGGTACTAGAGAATGTGATGCATGGCACTTAACTTTTTTGATTCATGTCCAGTGGTCTCCTAGAACAGCGGTCACCAACCAGTGGGCTGTGGCCCACTGGTAGGCCGTGAGAAAATTTTGGTGGGCCTCAGAGAAATCTCACCCCCAGAGCACCCCCCCAAAGCAATTAATCCAGGCTGCACAGAAACACAAGGCTGAGCCGCCCACATGGCCCGTGGGAACCCTCCCCACCCACTCCTTACCCGACAAACTTGCCTGCTAAATTGCTATTTTTCCGACCATCAGGTATTCTGCTGTACCAGGAGATTTAGATTAGCTAGGAAGCAGGAAATGGTTGCATTTCTTGCTTTCTAGATAGTCTTTAGATCTTCAGCTCTGCTTTTAAGCACAGCCGAACCTCCCTTAGGACTGAAGGTTCTATTGAGAGCAGACTCACGGCAAGCAAATTTGAGAGACTGAGCTAGCCGATGGCAGATAGATAGATCACTGAATGATTCTGTGAGAAACTGAATTTGCCTGCCTACTTTGCCTGATTTTGAGTAAAAGTTGCTCTTTTTTTATAAAAAAATTCAATATTTACATACATGGTATGTTGTGAGTTAATTTTGTGAGTTTGCTTGCAAGCAAATTTTATGTGACAGACTGAGGTAGCCGATGGCAGATAGATAGATCACTGAATGAATCTGTGATTCTGTGAGCAACTCAATCTGCCTGCCTGCTATGCCTGATTTTGGGTAAAAGTTGCTCTTTTTATATAAAAATCAATATTTATATAAATATTTATAATATTTACATACAAGCCATGCCCAGCCAGTCACATGACCATCAAGCCACACCCACAAATTGGGCCATGCCCACAGAACTGGTTAGTGGTCCCTGGGATTTGAGGTCCAAAAGGTTGGTGACCCCTGTCCTAGAAGACCACTAGACCTGTGAAAATGTTCCAAAGGTGCTTTTTTTTCCAAGACTTTCTGGTTTTTGGACTTTCTGGTTTACCTTTGAAGACAGAAGGTGAAGAAGCTTCTTGGATGAGAAGTGAAACGTTGTCAAAAAAAAAACCCAGAAAGTCCAGTTGTCTCTTGAAAAAAAGCACCTTTGGGACATCAGTGTATTATGCTATAGGGGCATGGTGACCTAGAGGTTAAGACACTGGGCTTGATGACCAAAAGATTGACAGTTCGAGACTCAAGTACCACATGACAGGAAGAGGTTCCATTCTTTCCCCAGTTCCTGCCCAACCTAGCAGTTCAAAAGCATGCAAATGTGTGTAGATAAATAGGTACCACTTCAGTGGGATGATAACAGTGTTCCATGCGCCTTTGGCGTTATAGCCATGCCAGCCACATGATAATAGAAGCATCTTTGGACAACACTGATTTCCTTGGCTAGGAAACGGAGATGAGCAACGCCTCCAAGTGTCGGACACTACTGGACAGGGGAAATCTTTACCTTTTTACATATATTATGCTATGCATGTATCTGAACCATACAAGAGCAGCCTTACCACAAGGTTTCCAGGAAGCAGGGAAGACAAGGAAATGAGAAGAAAGTAGGTCTTTTGCCAACAAGTATCTTACTTGTTACTTCCTTCTCTCCAACCAGACCTTGCCCTCAAACCCTGCATGAGAAGAGAAAGTTGAGGGTGTTATTTAGCTCTCCCAATGCAAGAAAGCTTCAGTTCCTGATAGATGAGGCAGGACTGGGTGGGGGGTGTAGTAGCATCAAAGAGCCCCTTGCCCTACTTTTCTTTGTGTCTACCCACCCTTTCTTCCTATGGATCAGGTGCTTCACTGCTTCTTCCATGCAGAATTAGAAAGCTTTAAGAAATATGAGCAGCTTTATAGTTACAGTACCTGCTTTATTGGACAAAATACACAACCGGTCCCCTCCAAAATGGGTTGTACATTTTTATTGGTACAGTTCTTATTAATCCATGCAGATTCTACCCAGACAAGCAGGGTTGCATTGCCTATTTTATCACGCAGATGTGCCCACAAATGAACACATGTAGATGAGCTAGCCAAGGTCTACATTTTGACAACTGATATAACCATTTTTCTCTCCATAGGGAGAGCAATTGTTAGTTGATTTTCCTACCAGCAGGGAATCCATCAATCACTTTCCTTAAGTTGTCCCGCTTTATATGTGGGTGGACAGCACCAGTTGTTAACTTATTACTGAAACACAATATGACTTACCAATGCAGGCAGTGTAAAGCATATCAGCACACGTTTCTGCCACATCAGAGGGACTGAAGGAAAGCACATTGACACTGCTATGGGGAAAAACCTCAAAACGCATCTATAGTCATGGCAAGTGTTCCTTATTGTCCAGAAGTACATAAAGCAACCAAAAGAATCTTATCCTTGTCTACTCCCCATTCAGTGTTGATCCATTTATTCTCACGCCTGCTTTGTTTTATTATGTACCTTTCTTAATGCATACAGTGACCAACCTTCAACTTCATACTCCTAAAAATATTTCATAATTCAAGCCAATTAATTGTGTGCTTTATCTACAACGATAAGCATTCTTATATTGTTGGGAAACACTCAGCCAGGCAAGGAAGAGGAATAACAGAATAACCGGGTTGGAAGGGACCTTGAAGTTCTTCTAGTTCAACTTTGCACAGCCACAAGAGGTCCAGGACTGGCCCCCACCCCCAGCTCCAGAGAGCCTTATTAGTCTGCTGCCAAGAAAAAGCAGGCAGTCTGGGGAAATTCCTGTATAATAGGCAGAATATAATAAAGTATACTTAGCTTGAACTCTATAAGAACCTGCATGGATCTGGTTACTTCCACCTGACATATATCCACTTCCATTCATTTTCTTGGGTAACAGTTTCTAATACTTTTTCATATAAGACTCTCCCAGAAGCCATCCTACTTTCATTTCTTTCTTTTTTTTCCTTTCTTTTTTTACTGTGCCTATTTTTTCCTATAATCCATGACCATCTTTCCCAAAATCCATCTTCAAAAATGATCTGTTCCCCCATTGATAACCTTTTATCACTTATATATCCTTCAGAAGCCATTATGGACAAGGGATTGGCCCTCAGTAGCAAGAAGCAATTGATCAAATATTTACTTAGTAGTAACACATTAATTTCAGTTTAATTAGGGGTCTTGGTGGCTCAGGCTGTTAAATGCCTGCATTTAAGTTCCAATTACTGTAGGCTCGAATCCCACCAGGCTCAAGGTTGACTCAGCCTTCCATTCTCTCGGGGTAGGTAAATTGAGGACCCAAAGTTGTTGGGGGCAATAAGCTGACTTTGTAAAAATGCCACTTAGTAATAAGCAGGCATATACAATGGAATGAAGGCTATTGCTGAGCACACTGGGTTGTATCCCAAAAATTGTAAGCCGCCCTGAGTCTTCGGAGAAGGGCGGCATATAAATGTAATTAAAAAAATTAATAGATTCTTGTTTTTTTAAAGAAACGATTATTAAAAATTAAAATTTATCTTAATGAAAATACAAACACCAAGATCCAGGCACTTTAAAGTCTTAATTTCATTTTGAGATGCACAAGTAATCTATAAAATACGTCACTTGCTATTTCCTCAATGAATTCAGCAGCCTGCCAAAAAGATGTTCCTGAGCTATAAATATAGAAAGACATGATTATGAGATCAACCTACATCATTATGAAAAAAAATGGTAGATGTAGCAAGGTGCAATATATAGCCTAAGAAAGATTGGCCCATCTTGTTGACCTTTTAAAAGATCAGCAAATTGTTGGGGAGTAGATAACATGAAGAAATTCTAACAAAAAGTGAAAACAAAACAAAGGTAAAGAAGAAAACATGATTCATTTCTCTAGTCTATGATTTGGAAGCATTCTTTAACATGTAAACTTATCAAATTGCTTCCTTTAAGAAAAAAATCAAAATGTGATTGCTTAATAAATACTATAACTCCTACAAAAATAAAACTAATTCAGAAAAACCAGGTAAGATAGCATTTGGGAATTCAGTATAATTTAAATGAATTAGCAGGAGATATTGAAACATCTCAATCATTATGAACTGTGCCTATTTAGAAAAAGAAGCATAAGAATAGGATTTCCAACTTTGGAAGAGATAACAAAGCCGTAGGTTTTATGCTATCCCCTTCTCTTTCTTAAGAAGGTTCTGTGCAGCTTGGAGTTTGTGAAGAAACTAGGAGGCTTCTGATTGGGAAAATGCTGGAAAGGCTAGAATACAATTGGCTGGAAAGTAATAGGTGACACCACTATGAGTGGTGGGACTCATCTCCAGGTGGGATGAGTCTGCCTACCGAGATGAGGTGGACCGCTTTCGTGGTGTGGAGACAATATCTTGGTCCTCAACACCAATAACACCAAGGAGCTTATAGTGGACTATAGAAGGAACAGATCAGACATCCAGCCCTTGCTTATCAATGAACAGAGAGTAGAGCAAGTGGCCAGTTTTAAGTTTCTGGGTGTTACCATAAAAGAGGACCTGACTTGGGGTGCTCACATTGCAGCCCTGGTCAAAAGGGCCCAGCAGAGATTATACTACCTGAGACTTCTCAGAAAACAACAACTGAATGAAAAACTGCTGGTGACAGTTCTGCTGCTGCACCATAGAGAGTATCTTAACTTACTCCACCTCTGTATGGTTTGCCAGTTGCACAGTGGCAGATGGGAAAGCACTCCAGAGAGTTAACTTCATTGCCCAGAAGATCATTGGTTGCCCTCTGCCCTCTTTGGAAGAGCTTTATAGCTCCCACTGCCTTAAGAAAGTTCAAAACATTCTCAAAGATCCATCTCATCCTGGGCACCCTTTTTTTTGAACTAGTATCATCTGGCAGACAGTACAGAATAATAAAAATAAGCACAAATAGGCTGAAAAACAGCTTCTATCCTGGGGCAGTAGCTCTTTTGAATTCTGCTGTATAGTGCAGTGTTGGTGTGGTGTTGGGGGTTTTCAGTTCAATGTGTGGAGTGTGAAGGGTGTGTGTTTGTGTTTATTTTCATGGTCATGATGTACACTGAAAATGGTGTTTGATTTCGTTGTGTGAGGTGCAATGACAATAAAGTAAACTAAACTATATATTAGGTGAACTCTAGTGACGTCTTAGTGGAAATAGGAAATGAGTCATTGTAAGTGAGGTTGGGCACAGATAAAAGTCAGACCAACTGCATTGCTTTTAGTTTACAAAGCAGCAAGGGTGTTCCTTTAACACAGGAGTGTCAAACTCACACCGTCACATAGCGTATCATGAGTTTTTTCCACTTCGCTAAAATGAGGGTGGGGGTGGCCAGCCCATGATGCATCTGGGCCGTGGGCTGTGAGTTTGACACCCCTGCTTTAACATGAGTTTTTTTTAAGTAATTGTTTTTAAATATACATCAGTATCATTATATGAACAGTGAGGTATCTGGATATCATTCATTTAAGTACAAATAATAATAAAAAAACAAATAATAATAGTAATATTAATATTCGTTACATTAATCATACTTAACATGAGATCTATCCTCTCTATTTTGCAATCCAACAGAGCACATGCTGAACATTATGTGCAGTATAACACATAGGGCTTTTTAAAAATATATCATAAATTATAGGCTTTGTCAGATTATTGAGTATATTGTGACTGTGGATTATGTATAGAATGGAAAGACAAAGCATCTCAGGATGCATAGGAAGCCATGGCAGGAAATTAAATGGCTATTTATTTATTTACTTAATAAAACAAAATGGGAAAATAAATAATAGCTGAAATGAAAAAAAGGAAAGGAAGAATGGACAAACAAAATGAGAGAGAGAAAGAGATTCTCATCCATGAAATAGAGCATCTGAAAAAATAAATCAGTTGCTACTAAAATGGCCTCCAGGCTGTTGACATGTACTAAGTCATGGAAAAAAAATTCAAGGAAACTGCTTCCCAAGGCTCTGTAGGGAAGAGAGGAGACACAACAATTCAGTTTGCTGGTTGGAGGAGCAACAAGTGGGCTGTGAAGAAACTTAGGTCCTGACATCTGTTTAAATCATATAGAAGAGGATGCTTCATTTTAAACACACAGTGAAATGCCCAGCTGGCTGGCTATCATTGCAGGCTGCAACTTATATTTTCTCAAGGAAGGGACAGCATACAACTGTGATATAATTCTCCCTCTTCTCCAGAAAGAGGGGAGAGAGAAAACAAAGAATCTCCCTCTAGATCATATGTCTGAACCCAAATGATTGTTCTAAGATACACTGAATTCTACTAAGCTACAGCAGTAAATTGTAAGTCTCCAGATACTTTACCCTGAATTCAGCTCTCAGTTGAATTTGGTAGCAGATCCCTAGACATTGCCTGGCCAGATTAGAAGTGTAGTCTAGAATGAAGGCAAAACACAGTGGACAATTGTCCATTGCAGAACGAAGGAATCACAGAGATATGGGTCCAGTTTCCAGAATTTAAACTTTAGACTTCTTTTCCTTTATCCTTCCAAATTAACAGACACCTGATGGGTTTGATGGTCTTGGAGGAGACCTAAGTTTTGCATAACATCTCTCTCAGGCTAAACTAATCATTCCCACCTCATCAGCCTCAACGCTTGCAATAAAAATGAAATAGTAAACATATTAATAAAAATCTGAATTAAAAACTTAATTAAAATACCATTAAAAGCACATTGATAAAACAGATCGCACCCAATTGTATTCCAAAGCAGCAGCTAAAATCTGACATTCTAAAATCCTGTCAGAATAATAAAGTATGCTTGCTTCCAGAAGGATAATAATATGAACTTACCAATTTGTAATACTAAAAAAGGCAAGATTTAGTGGAAGCCGTATGGACAATAAAATGAGCCAGAGGAGGTGCTCCAGATTATAAACTATACAGTACACTCTGTCTCTTCATGGCTTCAGAAAGACAAGTGGAATGAAATAGAGACAGTTACTATGGAAGTTCTCTGTCTAACTAAGTTTAAGCAAGATGGATACATGTTACTCAGCATAATACTCTTTCTGTCTTCTGGATTTCTCTTCCAGGAGGAATGTGAATGTGATCATGCCTCAACCTATGTCCTTTTTTTTGATCCTTCTCTTTCTCCACTTTGTCCATTTTGGAGAGTTTCAAACGGGAGATTAAGTTAAGGAGCAAAATGTTTGGAATAAAACTGTCTGGAATAGCATTACATTACTTTTTATGACCAAAAGTCAGTGGTTTTCATTTCTGTGTCTCTTGAGGCTGACAATGTCCAACATGGGTTAGTTTTAAAGAAATAATTCTGACCACTAATGTAGCTTGCTAAAAGAAGCCATGTTAATGTCACATATCATATAGAAGAGCCTATGGGATGGAGTGGGGAATTAAAAAGGCAAATTATTTTCCTTCTTCTTCCGTGCTCTAATTCAATGTTTCTCATCTTTGGCAACTTTTAAGATGCATGGATTTCAACTTTCAGAATTCCCCAGAAGCATGCTGGCTGGGGAATTCTGGGAGTTGAAATCCACACACCTCAGAGTTGCTAAGGTGGAGAAACACTGCTCTAATTGTGCTTAGTGTTCTCAGAGAAATGGTAACCTTGCTTAATCAGAATCACTGTGGCATGAGGCCTTGTACTTGCTGCCCTCCTGCTATCTTGTTAACTGTAAAAAAGATTTCCCAAGTTAAGCATGCTTGCCCTTGAAATAAATTTACCTCAACTTCTATTCACCCTTCTTTAACCTTCTTACCACACACTTGAGCTATGCCATGAAAGTGGAGGATTTTGTTTTGTTTTGTTTTTTTATTCATATTTATATCCCGCCCTTCTCTGGAGACTCAGGGCGGCTTACAATTTTTATTTTTTATTTTGGAGCACAACACAATGCGCTCAGCAATAGCCTTCATTCCACTGTATATGCCTGCTTATTACTAGGGCTTTTTGCCCCCCCCCCCAGCGGCATTTTTACAAAGTCAGCTTATTGCCCCCAACAATCTTGGCTCCTCAATTTACCTACCTCGGGAGGATGGAAGGCTGAGTCAACCTTGAGCCTGGTAGGATTTGAGCCTGCACTAATTGCAGGCAGCTGGAACTAAGTGCTAGGCGTTTAACAGCCTGCACCACCAAGGCTCTAACATTTGACGCAAGCAGTGGCTGTTTCCAAGACCTTCAGGTTGGTTCACAAATATAAGCAGAAGAAGATTCCATAGAGCAGGGGCCGCCACAGAGTAGGCCCTCCCCTGGGTTCCCGCCAAGCAACATTGAGTCGCAGACAGCACCCTGAGGAGACCCCATCTGTGCCCACAGGGCGGTTGGTACTTGATGCTGGGAGGAGTCGTTCTTGTAAATATCCTGGACCCATGCCATGCAGGACTTTGAATGTTAAAACCAGCACCTTGAACCTCACCCGGAGGGCAACCAGAAGCCAATGCAGGCCACACAGGAGGGGTGTGACATGGGAGTATCGGGAGGCTCCCATCACTACCACGCATTCTGCACCAGCTGAAGCCTCCGAGTGATATGCAAGGGCAGCCCTAAATAGAGAGCGTTACAGTAGTCCAATCGGAGACCACGCAGCCTGAGTGATGGTGCGCAGGGCATCCCGGTCCAGATATGGGCGCAACTGGCGAACCAGCCGGACCTGGGCAAAGGCCCCCCTGGCCACGGCTCCCACCTGCTCCTCCAACTTGAGCCGCGAGTCCAGGAGAACCCCCAGGTTCCATGCCCTGTCCACGGGGGGTAACACCTCCTCCCCCATGACCAGAGATGGAACCTCAAAACTGGACTGGGATACCGGTATGCACAACCACTCTGACTTGGCTGGATTGAGTCGAAGCATGTTCCTGTCCATCCAGATCCGCACCGCTTCCAAACAACGGGACATCACGGAGAGAGCGTCACTGATGCGGTTTGGGGTGGAGATGTATAGCTGCGTATCATCAGCATACTGATGGTAACTCACCCCGAAACCACGGATAATCTCACCCAGCGGCTTCACATAAATGTTGAACAAGAGAGGTGAGAGGACAGACCCTCGGTACCCCACAAGTGAGAGACCTCGAGTCGACCTCTGCCCCCCTGCCAACACTGTTTGCGAACATCCCGAAAGGTAGGAGGAGAACCACTGTAAAACAGTGCCCCCCACTCCCAACCCCCCGAGACGCCGCAACAAGATACCATGGTCGATGGTATCAAAAGCCGCTGAGAGGTCTAACAGGACCAGGACTGAGGAAAAACCCCTGTTCCGAGCCCTAGAGAGATCATCAATCAGCGCGACCAATGCTGTCTCCGTGCTGTATCCAGGTCGGAAGCCCGATTGGAACGGATCCAGGTAGTCTGCTTCCTCCAGGAAAAGTGGCAATTGCTGAGCCACCGCAACGAAAGTTGCTCAATGATAGTCGTAGGGTACAATAAGCAATCAAATCATACTAGGAAAAAGTCAATATAAATTGGATACAAATATAAATCGTAAGCAAAGTCAATGGGCAAGCCAGAATCACTTAATAACCGTGTTACTAACTTAACAACTGCAGTGATTGACTTACCATCTATGGCAAGAAAGGACATAAAATGGGACAAAATTCACTTAACAACTGTCTTGCTTAGCAATGGAAATTTTGGACTCCATTATGGTTGTAAGTCGAGGACTACCCATAGTGCTGATTGTTACCAATCATTACCCCTCTTTTATTAAAAGTTGCAGTACATGGGACAGCTGAAGAGAACCCTGCAGTATGTTTGTCAAAACAGTGTAATTTAGAAAAGTGTATTTATAAAACTTGATTCGGTGTATATCTCACCAGATATCCCACAATTAAGTACTATTGTTCCAAGCACGTCCCAAGATATTGACTAACCTTAATATTTCAATGCATATTGTATGTATGTATGTATGCATGCATGCATGTATGTAATGTATTCATCAAATTTATAATTTATGATTTTGATAATTGAATTATAGAAAGAGATGTGTTGTAACCATAGAGTAAGAGGTAAACTTAAAATTGTACTTTTTGTTTACTTGCAATTATTTTTCTTTTTTCTTTCTTGCACTAAGTCTTAAAAAAAACTTTTTCTTTCCTTTTTTCCTACAATACATTAATTTGTATTTGTTTTTTTATTTCCTTTTTAAAAATATTTTACACAAACACACATTTTATTTTTAAAAAGAAAAGAGTGTGTGTGTGTGTATAATTCTATAAGTCCAGTTAAATACAATGAACATAAATAAGCTCACAAGAGGGAAGATATTACATGTAATGCAAGCAGAGGATTTTTTTTATTAGGGGGATCCCCAGGTAACCAAGTTTGAAGGGTTCTCTTGCACAAGGGTTGGAGCTAACCTTCTTTCAGATGGGCTGATGTTCCAGAGGGCAGATGGGCCCAGCAAAAAAGACTCATCTCCAAGGTCCCATCAAAGGGAACTGCCTTTCAAACCCCACTTGCTAGATGTCTCTTTTGCCAGATCTGATGGAATGGGTAGATGTAATCGAGAAGATTTTGTCACTCTGTCAAAGGAGACATTATTCTATTTTAGCAATCTCTTGTTGTGTAAATAATTTTTTACTTACACGAAGAAGACGAAATACAGTTTTATTTATTATTTATTTATTCATTCGTTCACTGATCACAGTTTTACACTGCCCATCTCAACTAAGTGACTCTGGGCAGTTTACAATAAGTTTTTAAATGTATTTGTTAAATGTATATCCTGCTTTTGTTCAACAGTTCAAATTGTTGCATTTCCTTTTATTTAGGAAGTTAGTAAATGATACCTGACCCAGGTATTATGGGAAAGTGCACAATCTGTTTAAATGAGACTAATACACCCTGAATTTCAGCTGAATACAAGTCAAACAAAGGCAAAAACCTGTCATAAAAATATGAAACAGGAACACAAGCTGCCTGATGTGCATTTATGAATCATTGACAAGCATCCATTTTATATTTATGACAAAGAGTCTGTGCCATTTGTTTTTCAATATGATAACCTGTTATAGTTGCAACACTTCCCATTATAAATGCATTAATGGCCTCAAAATAAGGTCAGAATCTGTTTGCTAGAATCATTTTAATTAGGAGGGAGGGGACAGAAAAGGATTTATATATTATGCCAACTTCCATTTGTGCTGGTGTAATTCAATATTGAACTAGAGTAGAAGTTTACAAGAGAGCTCAACAGCAAACATTGCATAACTGAACATTTTCACTGTTTTCCTTGTAGCTGAATTTATTGCCTGCATAGGTGTGGGGCAAAAGCAGATGGTTAGAGGCAAGTAAACATAGCCATGAGTAGTTGACCCTATTACTGTTAATAGGGATATCCAGCTGCCCCTTGGGTTTGTCAGGCAAGTTGTTTGCAGTTGCTTTTTTACAGCTGCACATTAAAAAGCAGCACGACAAAACTTATGAAAAAGCATAGACTTCTTCAGATCTTTACTGCTCAGTTTATTTATGGTACTGCATTAGAACATATCCATCTCATTCCTAAATTATTAAATGAACTGTTGAATATGGCTGAGGAGAATTTATTTTGGATCCGTTGTTTGATGGACTCATCGCTTGACAACATGAGATGTTAGATTATTATACTTAAGAATTTGAGTTCATCTTACTTTTACAGTCGCAAACCCTACACAACCTAGAGCAACACAAAACTATTTATTCAGAGGCTTAAATGATGATAGCATAATTTTTTAGAAAAGGATGCACATATTTAAGGCAGAAGCTATTATTATTCTTCATCCTCATAGGCTTCAGGGCCTCTAAGACTAAAACATACTAAGGAGTCAGTGAATCAGTCCTTTATTATAGTCAACAGCCAGTATTCCACATGCTGAGCAGATCATCAGTTTTCAAAGATAGAGGAAGCCATGTAGACCACTGGCAAACTATAATGGTATATAGGAATGACAGTGGGAGACAGGAGGAAGAGCCACAGACTAGTCAACTGTCATGCATAGGTAACAGAGATTATTAGGGGACTGGAGGCTAAAACATAGGAAGAATGGTTGCAGGAATTGGAGGTCGCCAGCTGACATTGTCTGGCCGGCGGCACCCTGAAGAGACCCTGTCTGTGGGAGTGCACAGGGCGATGGGAAACCATTGCCGGCAGTAGGTGCTCCTGCAAATACCCCGGACCTAAACCATGAAGGGCTTTATAGGTGATTACCAACACCTTGAATCTCACTCGGAGGGCAACCGGCAACCAGTGCAGCTCATGCAGGAGGGGTGTAATACAGGAGTATCGGGATGCTCCCATCACAACCCACGTGGCTGCATTTTGCACCAGTTGAAGCCTCCAAGTGGTCCTCATGTAGAGAGCATTGCAGTAGTCTACACGGGAGGTAACGAGCACATGAGTAACCGTACGCAAGGCATCTCAGTCCAGATAGGGGCGCAACTGGCACACAAGGCGAACCTGCGCAAATACCCCCCTGGTCACAGCTCCTACAT
Organism: Naja naja; assembly: GCA_009733165.1. Taxonomy (NCBI): domain Eukaryota; kingdom Metazoa; phylum Chordata; class Lepidosauria; order Squamata; family Elapidae; genus Naja; species Naja naja. The sequence continues at coordinate 39,357,371 of CM019149.1, read as the reverse complement.
GATCTTCCAAATTGAGCTGTGCGTCCAGGAGGATGCCTAGATTGCGCGCCCTTCCCACGGGGGGTAACACCTCTCCCCCCATGACCAAAGATGGAACATCCTGGACAGTCCAAGATGCTGGTACATACAGCCACTCGGTCTGGCCGGGTTGAGTCAAAGCCTGTTCCTTCCCATCCAGACCCATACTGCTTCCAGGCACCGGGACATCATGTCGAGGGCATCACTGGGTTGGTTTGGGGTGGAGATAAAAATCTGGGTATCATCAGCATACTGATGATACCTCACCCCAAAACCACGGATAATCTCACCCAGCGGCTTCATATAGATGTTGAACAGGAGGGAGGAGAGGACCGACCCCTGAGGCACCCCACAAGTGAGGGGCCTCGAGGTCGACCTCAATCCTGCCAACACTGACTCTGAATGACCCGAGAGGTAGGAGGAGAACCACTGTAAAACAGTGCCTCCCACTCCCAACCCCCCAAGGCATCACAGTAAGATACCATGGTCAATGGTATCAAAAGCCACTGAGAGATCTAATAGGACCAGGATAGAGGAATAACCTCTATCCCGAGCCCGCCAGAGATCATCCACCAGCCGACCAATGCCGTCCCCGTGCTGTACCCGGGCCTGAAACCTGATTGATATGGATCCAGGTAGTCAGCTTCCTCTAGGAACATCAGGAGCTGTTGGGCCACCACGCTCTCAATAACCTTCACCACAAAGCGAAGTTTGGAGACGGGATGAAAGTTTTTCAAGATAGCCGGATCCAAGGCAGGCTTCTTGAGGATGGGCCTCACCATCGCCTCCTTCAAGGCGGAGAGGAAGCAGCCCTCACTCAAAGAAGCATTGACCACTGCCTGGAGCCAGCCTCGTGTAACCTCCTGGGAGGCATAAACCAGCCAGGAGGGACACAGGTCCAATAAACACATGGCGGCACTCAGCTTCCTCATGGTCCCATCCACTTCATCCAGAGTCACAGGATCGAACTCTTCCCAAATGGTATCCCCAAGACCCGTCACTTCTCCCCGTCAGACTCTAACCAATCGGAGTCCAGACTGGTCTGGATCTGAGTGATTTTGTCCAACAGATGTTGACTAAACTCCTTGGCCCGTCCCTGCAAAGGGTCCTCCCCCGTCCTCTGATTGAGGAGGGAACGGGTGACCTGAAACAGGGCGGCTAGGCGATTATCTGCAGACGCAATGAGAGCAGAGAAGTAAGCAAACTTCGCCACTCCCATTGCTGCAAGATAAGATCTAGTAAAAGATCGTAACTGCAATCAATCAGATTCGGACCGACTGGACCTCCAACTGCTCTCTAGGCCCCTCCTCCGGCGCTTCATCTCCCAGAGCTCCTCGGAAAACCAGGGAGCCAAGGGGGATCTGCACCGGGTTAGAGGCCGCAAAGGTACGATGCGGTCGAGAGCCCCGGAGGCAGCACTTTGCCAGGCGTCCACCAGGGCCTCGATCGGGCTGTGGATAAGGGAGGCAGGAATCATCCCAAGCTCCGCCTGAAACCTTTCCAAGTCCATTAGGCACCTGGGGTGGAACCACCTAGTCGGTTCCACCTCCCAGCGACGAGGAGTGGTATATTGGAAGCCCAGCCGGAGGAGATAATAATCGGTCCATGACAGGGGCTGAATAGTTGGTGATCCCCCACCCAGATCACTAAACCACTGTCCAGAGATAAAAACAAGGTCGAGTGTGTGTCCTCCACCATGAGTCAGGCCCTGAATTAATTGTGTCAGGTCCATGGCCGTCATGGTGTCCATGAACTCCCGAGCCATCCCCGACGCCCCACCCAGAGAAGGTAGGTTAAAATCCCCCAGAACCATAAGTCTGGGGAACTCCACCGCCAACCCAGATAGTGCGTCGAGCAGCTCGAGCAGGGCTGTTGTCACGCATCTGGGAGAAAGGTACGTGAGTAACAGGCCCAACTGACTACCTTGAATAAGGCATGTTCAAGAAAGACGTATTTTTATGATTCATTAGAAGAACAAGATCACACAACTTCCCTGATCATACCCAGTTGACAGCACAACATTAAGAAGTATAGAGCTATCTTGCCAGTGCCAAAATAAGTGAGCAACATTCATGATGGCACTTTGATTTTATTTGGATTTATTGACTACTTCACAGAATTCAGTAAATTTCCAAGGGACTTACATTCTACTTAATCAAAATTAGTTCTGTTACACATTATTCATTATTCATCAGCCTTGCTCTTGCATCAAAAGAAAATAAAAGGATAAAGGGATAGTAAATGAGAATCATCTCTAATAATTAGAAGTCACTCTCTCAATAACTTTGAAGTAGAAGGTTTCCATATATGCAATCTTAAATTATTGTAATGATTGAGAGATCCCTCCTCCCAACTTTAGGAATTAAAGAGCTTCTAACTGTAATTAATTTAGAATAAAAATACAGAAGGTAGGATTTTTTAGGTTAGCAGAAGTTCCTTTCTAGCAACTAGAAAGGAATAAACCCTCTCCTTCACTATACCACATAGATCAGATTACCTACTATAGATCAGAAAAAGCAGAATTTATTTATTTGTTTATTGTTTAAAACATTTTTATAGCCATCCACCTTATAACCAACTCTGGGTGGCTCCTAATTAAAAGTTAAAACAACAAAGAAAACCAGATTTGGAATTTGGAGGGTGCCTTGTTGGTGCAATCATAAAATGGCTGACATGAGGTTATGATGGTTATGACAATTGGAGAGTTTCCTACTATCTCTAGCACCCAAGCTTACATTTCTTCCTTCCTTCCTCTCCCCCAGTGATACATTTTAGCTTCAGAGTAGAATTTAATTGATGACGGAGGCAAGTGCTTTGCTTTGCAGCAGATACATGTCTCTTTTATTGTTGCTTTTTAAATTAAAAAGAACATTTGAAACAGAAATTAAAATCCGACGGTGCAGAAAATCTGGGATACCCCAGAGAGTTGTCTGCTGACATATAGTTGTGTGTTGACTCTGGATTCTCTCCTCATAATCTTATACAAAAAATAAGAACGACATGATTTCCATGTTGATATATAAAATTTAATGGAATTCAGCAACATATCTCTGTAACCATCTTTGAGAATTCAGATTCTTCCCCTTCCCCATCTTAACAAGGGCACAGTGATTAGTATGCACAGAAAAACACAGTGATTAGTATGAACAAGGCTTCCTCATTCCCCAAAGGATGTTGAGAAAAAATCAGTTCTAGTGACCCCAGGAGCAAGGTCCAAGTGAATGTCCCCATTTCTTCTATATGGATAGACTTTCTGAATAAAATCCTTCAAAACAGGCTTTGTATGCTCCTTCCTCACCAGTTTGCTATCAGGAAAATATGATGTGGGCAAAAGAAGTACAGATTCAAAATAGGTTTTTAAGCCAATTTTAAATAGAAAACTACCCCCAATCCTTATTCACATTTCCCTGGGAAGTAGGCTCTTCAACAGTTATGTTTCCTGTCCCAACATCCGTTACAAGTTTTCAAATATAATTTGAAAACTTATGTGACACTTATGTGACACAACCAGAAATGGGCCATGCCTCAATCCTCCTCTGTCAGCTTTCAATTGCAGAGTGCACATTCAAAAGTCTTATTTATAAGGCAAGTGTCAACAAAAAGTACCCTAGAATTTCCTGAGAGATTTCTCAGTGAAATGCAGTCAATAGTTTTTGACTCCAAAATATTTGGCAATAATTCTTTGCTACCACCCTCCCATCCCACTGTGCTTGTAAAAGCGAGCAATACACATTTTTTCTTTTTGTTATGTTGTTATAAATCTTCATGCAGTACATTATTCCAGTACAATAATATTTATACAATATACTTAAATTCTTAATGTTCCGTTATTGAGGCACTTTTGGAGGAATGCATACAGAGAAGAAGAAGGAAAAAATAGATATTCCATCAATACTATTTGCAATTTAGGATACTAATGTTACACACATTACGATTATTTGTTTTTTTTCCTCTTCAAAATTAAAATATAAATAAAATTGGAAATGAGGAGATGAAGGAAGAGCATACAGCAATACACACTTTTGAACATCTCAACTCAACATCTCATTTCAACTCTCTGTTGAAAGATGATTCTTTATCTGTTATCCTTACCCGTGAAAGGAAGAAACTTCACCACACTTATTTGCCTATGGCTGTGGAATAAATGAGAACATCATCTTGTACTCCAGAATGTCATGTGCAACACTTGCTTGTCTTCCCCAAAATCACTGGCCTTACTGTATCATTAAAATGAAGAGAACATAGGACAATCCACCTCAAGGCACTATGCAAATTTGGGACTCTATTTTGGCAGCTCCTGGACCCAATTCCGATCTCAGTTGTTTCAAACCAGCAGCATGGGTTTTCCCCATTTTGCAATCAGAAACAGCTGAAATGAGCCCTCAAAGCATGTTATTTGAAAATCTAGAGCCAGCCTGAGTGGCCATGTGATTAGTATGGCAGAATAGCACTTCAAACCAGCATCACTGTACAGTGCTAACATCATCAGAACATTTCCAAATTGCAAAAACCCAAAGAAGGAAAAAAAACACCGCTTGATCTAAACCCTGCACATTTCCATCAATACCCCACCATAAATAGTCCTTAGCCACCCAAAAAGTACTAAGCTCAGTTCTTTACCTCTCTAAAAACTGTCCACTCTGAAGGTAGAGTAACCATGTGGAAGTATGCTAAGTTGTGGTCCATCCCGCTTAGATTTCTTTAACTGTAAATGGACTGAAGATTTACCTGGGTTGTCAAATTTCCTTCCTGATCTCCCTAAATGAAATCCAAGCACAGCTTCAAACTCCCTGAAAGGAATGCCATAAAAGTAGAACTAGCTCCAGCACTTGAAGCCCTAAACAAATGTGAGCTTGAATGCCCATAATTCTGCAAAATATAGGATTTTTTTATTGCATTACTGGACAGCACCTTCCACAGATCTGATTATACCACTCTAAAGATATTGTTATATTGACTCTTGTCCATTGATTTAGTCTGTTTGTGTTCTTTAAAGCCCTTGTTCACTAGTCATCCATTAAGAATAAATGGATGGCAATCTGTAGCACGCAATAAGAGAAAGCTTTCAGCAGCCGTCTGCGAGAGAGAAGGCAAGCATTATTAAATGTGAGACAGCCAGTTATTGGAAGTCAGCTTCAGGTGTTTTATGAATTGCTGAAGCATTAAAACATAATTCCTATAATGAATGGTTTGCTTGTGCTCAGCTTTCATGTTTTTTTTTAAATAAGAAAACAGCTAATTGACACTTGGTTAAATGCATGGGAATATGAAACTGCAGAGAAGCACATCCAAGTCCTGACAGCTCATAACTGATAGGCTTCATTATTGCCTGATGGACTGAGATGAAATGAGAATATGCTGGGATCTTGCCGAGTATCTGCTTTCCCCTGTGAGGGTCTCTTATTGTAATTTGTGTGTAGCTAATAGGCTGATAAACACATGAATCAAAGTTAGCAAAAAGGGCAGTGCAGGATTTTGTGGCTGCTGCTGTTGGTAATAAAACAATATGTTACTTTTCCTCCACTGACACCTTTTATATCGTCATCCAGCCAATGCCGCAGTATGGTTATTGTAAAAGATGTAAGATGGTTGTAGAATTATTATTTTAAAACCTTTCGGATCTTCCATAACAAACATAGGAAGTAAGAGACTCTATACAGAAACATCTGGGAGTCTGCAAGGCATCTTCGTCTTGCATAGCTGGTAGCAAAGCAGTTGCGCTTTAGTCTCACTCTACTGTAACCATCCATAATAACTCAAAGCTCCCACCCTTTTTAAATGTACTTGTGGTGCCTCCTTTCATCCTTCACCACCTGCTACAGAGGTCAATTTGTCAACAACGCACCCCAGTTCTGTGCTTCTGCATATTTAGTACAATCCAGAACTTTTGTGTTGAAATTATATTTACCAACGAAGAAATCATTCAACACAAAAATAGTTTGTTGCGAAAGCGACTGCCTGCAAAGGCTCCTGGATTGGGGCTGAAAGGTGAAAGTGGAAGCAGTATGCTCCATCCCATAATTGGGTAGACCAGGTTGCCCTGATAGATTGATGTCACCAGAAAAAAACACTTGTTCCAGAACTTAGAAAATTGGTGGAAGACCCACCTCTGAGTGCACCTTGTGAGCTGTAGCTCCCACTAAATACATGTGACTTTTAGCCACCATAACAGTAGCCTGTTTAACCTTGAACTGATTGCCTTTGGCTTGGTCATCATTCTTTGTTTTCTTTCATTTTTGTTTCTTAATTTCAAAACAACCATTCTCACCACTGTCCTAGCCTCACTTTGAATCTGCATATGCTCTCTGCAAGAAAATCTGAACCCAGCTGCCAGGCTCTCAAGGTAAAGAAGGATCAGACTGTGATAGTGACCCAGCTCTGGGTGCCTATGTCATTCATGTACAAGTATACGTGGTCTTAATAGAAACCCTGCAAACCACATTCTAAGGCCTTATCTGCCAGACAGGATAAGAATGCTGCTTTGGGTGCATTTGCTACAAGTGCCAGAAGATGATAGCCCAGTTGAATGAGACTAGGAAACCAAAGTTATGAATGCTACTACTACTTTTACCATAAGATTATGGTAGCAGAATTTTGCAAGTCTGAATATGCTTCCCATTCCCTCCCTTTATCTTTATAAAAACCAGAGACGATCACGTCTGAATCGCTTTCTCAAATTACATTTCTGCCCTGGAGTCAGATACCCTTTTTCTGACCATTGATTGCAGCTCTTTCACTCTTGTTCCTCGGGGTTATTCTTTCTGTCAATTACAGAGGTTGGATCTGTGTAAGACTGCTTTCGGGAATAAACTTTAAAAGTGGCAGATTCCATTGTCCACACATGATCTCAGGTCCTTGCATGCTGCACCCTTATCAGCCCAAAAGAAATATCAGCTTTCTAATAGATCGAGTTTATAGTTAAAGAAAACCTCAGATGGCTAAAGGTTCTGTTGCTTCCCTGATTATGGCTCCAATTTCTCTTCTGAATGGCATTCTTCAGCCCTGCCCCCACACATCTCCATGTTGATGGCCATCCAAGATGCTACCACTGTCAGTCCTAATTCCAGTGCTTCCATTCCTCCTGAGGATAGCAGGAAGAGTCTTGGGCCAGCTTCAATGCTATCAAGTTTTTGTTGCATCAAGAAAAAAGAAGAGAGATCTTCTTTCTTATTCCAGTATCCATAACTAATTAACTTTGTTGTAGTGGAGGTATCACAAATACATTTCCACCATTAATTGCATTCTGCATTCCTGGAGCTCAGATACAAGTTATACTTTGTGGAACTCTCTGTCTGCATAGCCAAATATCAACATGTATGATGAAATGCCCTAATTTCTTGTGGAAAAAGATATGCCTATTCCTATCTCATTTGGCAAAGGACAAGAAGTAACTTACTACATCCATTTTTTTTCAAGCTGCTGTGGAACAGGAATTAAATAAGTAGCTTATCAGGCAAGGTATCTTTTGTTGCCCTCCATTGTCATTTCTGACTTTGCTCCACTGAATTGATGCTGAAGTGAGAGTCTTCCCTTTGACAAGGGTGGATTATTCTGCACTAAGTCTGATGACACCCAGATAGGATTCAAAAGCTTCACATGACTGCATAAAAATGGGAGCTGTTGCAACCCTACAAGTGAAACTCGAAAAATTAGAATATCGTGCAAAAGTTCATTTATTTCCATAATGCAACTTAAAAGGTGAAACTAATATATGAGATAGACTCATTACATGCAAAACAAGTTAGTTCAAGCCATGATTTGTCATAATTATGATGATTACGGCTTACAGCTCATGAAAACCCCAAATCCACAATCTCAGAAGATTAGAATATTACATGCAATCAATAAAACAAGGATTGTACATAGAACAATATCAGACCTCTGAAAAGTATAAGCATGCATATGTACTCAGTACTTGGCTTGGGCCCCTTTCGCAACAATAACTGCCTCAGCGCGGCATTGCATGGAAGCTATCAGCCTGTGGCACTGCTGAGGTGTTATAGAAGACCAGGAGGCTTCAATAGCAGCGTTCAGCTCTTCTGCATTGTTCGGTCTCATGTCTCTCATCTTTCTCTTGGCAATGCCCAATAGATTCTCTATGGCAGGCATGTCCAAAGTCCGGCCAGTGGGCCATTTGCGGCCCGGAAGGCGGTTTAATACGGCCCTCTAACAGCCCTCCCTGCTCTGTGTAAATGCGGCCCTCCCATGGCCCTCCCTTCTGATTGAGGGTGGCAAGCAGAAGACTGTCTGCCACAGGAGGGAGGGCGGTGAGAGGGCCGCATCGGAAGCCCGATCCTGACGTCACCGCCCTCTGTCGCTCACAACGCACTGCCCTCCATCTCCAGCTATTTCTTCCGCGGGACTTGCAGTATATATGAGGTGTGAGACGGCCATTTTATGGGCTGGGATGTGGGGAGCTGGACAGGGGTAGGTAGGGCCCTGGCCTAGCAGAATTTGTGAAGTGGTTGAAGTGTGTGAGCTGTTACCAGAGAGTCTGACCTCGTCAAAGCAAATAACACAGCTTCTACCTGCCAAGGTCAAACAAAAGCAGAATCATGCAGAATCATGCTTGCTAAATATGAACAAGGAGCAGCTCTCCAAAATGTGATTCCTGCCATATTACTCTCATAAACATATTTCCACAAGGGCCAGATTTTTACTCTGTCACTGCACCCTCCACCCTCCCCCTTCTGGCCAATTTATAAAATGGCGACTATAAATAAGAAAAGGAAAGTTGACAGTGAGGGCCACCGTTTCCAGGAAAGATGGAAAGTGGATTTTTTTTTTTCACTGAAATACGGAATCACTGTGTTTGTCTGATATGTCAAGAGACTGTGGCCGTTTATAAAGAATTTAATATCAAAAGACACTACCAGACAAAACATAGCACATATGACAAACTAACAGGGCGCGACCGCAGTGAAAAGTTGAAGCAACTTGAAGCAGTTTTAATGTCACAACAGTGATTTTTCACAAGAGCCCATGAGTCAAATGAAAATGCCACAAAGGCAAGCTATGACGTGGCAATGTTAATTGCTAAAAATTGCAAGTCTTTTGCTGAGGGTGATTTTATTAAAGAGTGCGTTATGAAAATGGTTGAAAATATCTGTCCCGAGAAGAAGCAAGAGTTTGCCAACATTTGCCTGGCTCGTAACACTGTAGCACGGAGAGTTGAAGATATTTCATCAGATATTAAGAGACAGTTGACGTCAAAGGACAGGATTTTGACTTCTTTTCAATAGCCTGTGATGAAAGCACAGACCTATCTGACACAGCTCAGTTGCTGATTTTTTGAGAGGGTGGACGATGAAATAAATGTGACTGAAGAGCTACTTGACCTCCAGAGCCTTACGGACCAAACTAGAGGAAAAGATTTATTTGTTGCTGTTAGTTCCACAATAGATGACATGAAACTGCCCTGGAACAAAGTTACTGGGATTATTACTGATGGGGCACCTGCTATGGCTGGTGAACGAAGTGGCTTATCAACCCTAATCTGTAACAAGGTGATTGAAGAAGGAGGCGAAGCTATTAAACTCCATTGTATCATTCATCAACAAGTTCTCTGTGCTAAATATCTCAAATATGATCATGTTATGAAACCAGTTGTAAAGACTATTAATTTTATTCACGCTAAAGCTCTGTGCCACCGCCAGTTTAAACAGTTTCTACTGGACATCCAGGCTGAATATGAAGATGTTTTATATAACAACGATGTAAGATGGCTCAGTCGAGGGTCTGCGCTGCAGCGTTTCTACTCTCTCAGAAAGGAAATCAAAGAATTCTTGGAAACAAAGGGACAACCGATGCGAGAACTATCTGATCCTATTTGGCTGGCTGATTTGGGGTTTCTAGTTGACATAACAAAGCATCTGAATGTACTAAACACGAGTCTTCAGGGAAAAGATGCAGCGGTGAACCAGCTTTATTCACACCTCAAGGCCTTTGGAACAAAGCTGCAACTTTTCCAAAGGCATTTGTCACAAACACAGCCCAATACCATACATTTCCCAGCATTGCAGGAAATAATGAACAGTTTTTCACAGGACAATATCAGTGTGCAAATGAGCAGGTATGCAGCAGACATCGCATCTCTGGCTGGAGAGTTTAAACGGCGCTTTCAAGATTTTGCAGCTATTGAAAAGGAGATCAGCCTTTTCTCCTCTCCATTCTCTGTTGACCCGATGATGCTCCAGATCAGCTGCAGCTTGAGCTCATTGAGCTGCATTGTGACAGCGAGTTACGCAGTCGTCACCAACAGCTCTCTCTTGTGAACTTTTACCGCCAACTGGATAAGGGCAGGTTTCAGGAGATTCGGACATTGGCTAAGAAAATGCTGAGCTTGTTTGGCTCAACATATTTGTGTGAGAAGACATTCTCTGCTATGAACTTTAACAAGAACCGTGTGAGGACAAGACTAAGTGACTCTCATCTGCGTGACATTTTGCACATCAAAACCACTGCCTTTGTACCAGACCGAGCCTATTTGCTGCAGTACAGATCTCAGTTTCACCCTTCACATTAGTGCAGGTAAGTTTTTTTTAATTTATTTAAAATACATTGTGAAAACTCAGCTGTCAGTTGATCTTAATGTTATGAAATGAAAAGTATGCCATTTGCAATTAACTTGGCATAAAATAATTCATTTGCATTTAATTGTAATTGTTCAAAGAATATTCGGAAAAATGTTCGGCCCTCCAGCATGTTCACTTCATCCAATCTGGCCCTCTTTGAAAAAAGTTTGGACACCCTGCTCTATGGGGTTCAGGTCAGGCGAGTTTGCTGGCCAATCAAGCACAGTAATCCCACGGTCATTGAACCAGGGTTTGGTGCTTTTGGCAGTGTGGGCAGGTGCTAAGTCCTGCTGGAAAATGAAGTCAACATCCCCATAAAGCTTGTCTGCGGAAGGAAGCATGAAGTGCTCCAAAATCTCCTGGTAGATGGCTGCATTGACCCTGGACTTAATGAAGCACAGTGGACCAACATGAGCAGATGACATGGCTCCCCAAATCAACACAGACTGTGGAAACTTCACACTGGACTTCAAGCATCTTGCAGTGTGTGCCTCTCCATTCTTCCTCCAGACTCTGGGTCCTTGGTTTCCAAATGAGATGCAAAAGTTCCAAAGAGGACTTTGGACCACTGAGCAACAGACCAGGTCTGTTTTTCTTTAGCCCAGGTAAGATGCTTCTGACGACATTTGAAGCCCATGTCCAGGATCCGTCTGTGTGTGGTGGCTCTTGATGTACTGACTTCAGCCTCAGTCCACTCCTTGTGAAAATCCCCAACACTTTTGAATGGGCTTTTCCTGGCAATCCTCTCCAGGCTGCGGTCATCCCTGCTGCTTGTGCACCTTTTTCTTCCACACTTTCCCCTTCCACATAACTTTCTATTAATGTGCTTTGATACAGCACTTTGGGAGCATCCAGCTTCTTTTGAGGCTTTCCCTCCTTATGGAGGGTGTCAATGATGGTTTCCTGCACAACTGTCAGGTCAGCAGTCTTTCCCATGATTGTGATTCCTACTGAACCAGACTGAGAGACCATTTAAAGGCTCAGGAACCCTTTGCAGGTGTTATGGCTGAATTAGCTGATTAGAGTGGGACATTTGGAGCCTAGAATATTGCACCTTTTCACAATATTCTAATTTTCTGAGATTGTGGATTTGGGGTTTTCATGAGCTATAAGCCATAATCATCACAATTATGACAAATCATGGCTTGACCTATCTTGTTTTGCATGTAATGAATCTATCTCATATATTAGTTTCACCTGTTAAGTTGCATTACGGAAATAAATGAACTTTTGCACGATATTCTAATTTTTTGAGTTTCACCTGTATTTCACCTTTCTTGTCAAGTACTCTCACTTCTCAACAAACAGGTCACTAGTCTTTCAAATAAAAATGTTTACAATTCCTTGTTCCAGGAATTATGGTGGAAATTGGCACCATGATAGGCACTTAACAGAATCAATCTCCAAATTCCAAGTCTTTGGTCTTGATGTTCTCCCTTGCCAGTTTTTTTGGGAGACCATATGGCTCACATTGAAAATTTGTGGGCTTCCATAACAACCTTAGTATTGTAGAAAGTTAGCACCCGCCCTTCTCCTAGTAACATTTTAGGAAATATTTAAAAAGGCAGGATAAAATATTTCCCCTAAAAGAGAAATAAAAATCTTAAGGGAAACAAAAACGCAGTTCCCTGGCCGCAGCAGATATTTTGGTGCACATTAAGAAAGACTGGGCCAGCCTATCTACAAGACAAAAGACCTTCAGCTCCAGGATGATGGGATTATCCTTCAAGGCAAAACCATTCAGCCACAATAGGAATTACCCAACAAGCCCCTTCATTGCATCAGCAAGCTTCAACAAAGCCTAGGACATAGACAGCCTACAAAGTTAGCTATGACCCCTGCATAGGCCCCTGGGAGCCTGACAGTAACCAATAGAATACATTTCTTGCACTAGGACAATATGCTTGATGGTCCTGTTCACCATTAAATCATCTTTCCAATCAGCCTCCATGTTTCCAGTGTCTTTCTCACAATTTGGAACCCCACTTGGAACTGAACCAGGTTATGGATATTGGATATATGGATATTTCTTCCAACAGTATCTTGTCGGTTGTTTTGCAGATGTCCCATAGTATGTTCTAAGCTAAACTATCACATAGTTTCTAAGGCATGTCCAGAGTTATACCAGGAAATGCTCCCCTCTCCTGCAAAAAGGATTGATAGGGTGCTTCTCTGGGAGACTAGAGTCCCATCTTGATTTCTAAGTATTTTATTGTTACTAAGAGGGATACTAGGCTTAGATTTATAAGGAAATATTTGTTGAGATGCTTTCATTCAGGATATCAGTTGCTTCCATCCTTGCAGAAAGGAACACTGCTTGCATCTAGATGTAGGGGCATATTCTTTCCATGTATTATATGTTTATTAGTTATCCTTCCTATGTTTTATAGTAGATAGATCAATTTCCCAAGTTTGTGTGCACAGCCTTGTGAGTTTTTCTAAATAACATGGTAACGTTGGCTGACTTCCTCAGCCTCCAAGATATCATTTTGTCTTTATTTAGAGAACTGGCTTCAGGTTGCACATCCCTGTGCCGGTCCTGCTGCTCCTACAGAAGGAGCCTTCATATCATTTATAAGATATCTTCCTTTTTAGCCCTCCAGATTATTCAACTCACAGCAGATGCTCCCCTGAGTAGCATTTATTCCTGGCTTTCCATGCTCATTTAAGGGAGTTTCTCCAAATAGACAACGGCAAGCATCAATCATGCAATGCCCCATCCAATTTGCTCTCACACCATGAGAACAACAGCAGGATTGGCAGCTCTCCTCTGCCATAATTGCCTGGCAGAGTTGTGCCTGGGAGCCAACGTAATCTCATCCCCCCACTTTCATTCAGCCAGATGAATTGGACTTCTCAGTACAAGCTCTGGAAACTTCTCCCCTTCATCATTTTGTGACAACTCCTCTAGATAGAAGCTTCAAGTATGAATCCCAGAAACAAAAGAAAGAAGCAGTGTTTACTTTGATATCCCTACATGTAGATTCACAAATGATCACTGAAAGTTAAGTGACAGCTAAGTAATTCTCATAGGAGGAAAGCTATTTCAATCTTGGATGGCAGAAGATCAGGAACCTCAGAGCACCTTTTCTGAAGAGCAAATATTATTAATAGGCATAAAGGTAAATGTTTCCACTGTCCAGTCATGTCCAACTCTAGTGAGCAGTTCTCATTTCTGTTTCTTAGCTGAGAGAGCTAGCATTATCCATAGATGTTTCCGTGATCATGTGTCCAGAATGACTATACACACGGAACACTTCCCACCGAAATGATACCTATTTATCTACTTGCATTTGCATGCTTTTGAACTGTTAGATGGGCAGGAGCTGGAGCAAGTAACGGGGCTCACTCCATTGTGTAGTGCTAGGGTCTCGAACCTGGGCTGTCAGCTTTCCAGCTGATAAGCTCTGTCTTTAACCATTGAGCCATCATGCCCCCTTATTAAGAGACATGCACTTTTGTAAGCAGCTCATTTCATCAGATGCACATATTGATATAGGATTTAAATTGGGGTGGGTGTAAGAGGACAGGAGAGGGAGGAAAGGAGAGGAAATTGGTAGGCTGTTCAGATGCAGGTTACATGTGAGACAGATTTCTTGCAAAGATTAGGGAATTTCAGTATAATAAAGAAACTGATTTCATTGTCTTAAGGAATCGCTGTTGGCAATCCCTAACATCATCGAGGCACTTCTCGGAGCTACTGTTTGTCCATCTATAGTGTAGGTGTTGCAGTAAAAAATAAGTACAAGACACTGAGAATTGTATGTGACCATTTTTTAAAAAGGATTGCTTCTTCCATAGACAAATAGGTATACAGATCCTCCTCCTTCCAGCACTGTGCTATGCCTTTATGACCTGAAATATATTTGTTTTCAAGGATAATATAAACAATATTCTTCTGTTGTTAGCACCTACAGAAGAGAAAGACAGAAAATTCTGGTAATAAAATGGCAAAGTCTCATCTGCTCCCCGCTGTCAGCATTAAATCATGGGCAGGTCTCATAAGTCGATCAAAGGGCCTGCAATGTAGTTTAGCAATTGAAGTTTGCCGCAGCAATCTCAGGCATTTCTGCTGCTTACTGGATATTAAAATACCGTGTTGGATGAAGTCACAAGTGAGAGCCCTGCTACATGGTGTTCCATGTTTGGTCTGAGAAAATTTGATTCTCTAATTTATAAAAAGAAAGTCTGACCAGGTCTCATCAGTGTCTGAGGAGGGATGACTTGGAGACTCCATGTATGACAGCTTGAGTTCCATGCATGAAGAAAGAAAGGTGAAATCTAAATGTATGATTTAAACAGTTAATGTGCTACCCTCATTTTTGAATTTTTGAATTCTTCATTCAAAATCAATATTTCATGAGCTGGCTTAAGCTTACACAATACTTTTTCTCTGTTTTCCATAATATGTACTCTACCTACAAAATCTATAACAGAGACTTGAGACTCTGTGGTTTTTTCCCCAAACCCCCAAAACTTTAATCTTAGACTGTCTACTGTTGACCTCACCCCATTCCTAAGAGGTCTGTAAGGGGTGTGCATAAGCACACCAATGTGCCTACCATCCCTGTCCTAATGTCCCCTTTTATTCGTACCTATTTCATGTAATCATAATCACGTTCATGTTCAAATTCTTGACAGTAAATGGGATTTACAAAAGAATGAAATAGCCATTTGCTTTTGGAAACTGAATTGCATAGCAATAGCAATAGCACTTAGACTTACATATTGCTTCACAGTGCTTTTTATAGCCCTCTCTAAGCGGTTTACAGAGCATATTGCCTTCAACAATCTGGGTCTTCATTTTACCAACCTCGGAAGGATGGAATGCTGAGTCAGCCTTGAGCTTGTTGAGATTTGAACTGGCAAATTGCAGGCAGGCAGCAGGCAGCAGAAGTAGCCTGCAGTACTGCATTCTCACCACTGCGCCATCGTGGCTCATAATGTGTGCCATCTAAGATCTTCAAAATCTCAAGTTAGGAACTTGGGGAATAATCACTGAAGTTAACACAATTTCTCATATTGTGGTACCACATTAACTTATTTATTTATTTATTTATTTATTCGACTTATATGCCGCCCCCTCTCCCGAAGGACTCGGGGCGGCTTACAAAGTAAAAACAACACAACAATAAATTAAATAAAACCAGATTAAACAAATCAAGCCAAATTAACACTAAAATCCCAGAATTAAAACTCTAAAAACCACCCCACCCCAGGGTCACACCCCAGGGTCACTTGTAGTGGAACTAAAAGTTGGGGGCTAAACTAAGCTGCCCAGTGAAGGCTTCCCCACTCTGAATGCTGGTACTCAGAAGTCTTGAAAAAGAAAAATATTAATTTTCATTTCCCTATCAGTTTAATTAGCCCCTATGGATTCATCACTTATTGGCTAATGGATGTATTTATATACAATAATTTAAAAGGCTGTTTTTTATTGTGTCGGAGCTGATTTCAGATGATCAGCAAGTCCTGTTCATCTCAGAGCGTTGTGGTTATACATGCAGGTGATCTCTTCAAATTGGGAAAGTCTGGCAGTGTGCATTTAGAGTGGTCCCACAGAGTATTGTTATGCTGCCTCCAGTTATTCAGGCTGCACTTATCAAAGCCCTTCAAAGTGCAAATCAGCCCCATTGTGAATTCTGAAGGATTTTAGAACAAGTGGTTTGGGAATTGTTGTGTAAGTGATTAAAAAAGTGCCACATAAGCAAATCTCAGCTAGGTAACTTTTGAATGTAGTTGTCTAGATATTTGATAAGCTGTGGAAAGTTGCAAGTGTAAGGATTGTGTTGTTGTATTTCCAGGGGAGAAGAGGGAAGGGGAGGGAAGGGAAGGGAGAAAGAGAGAGAAAGAAAAGGAAGGAAGGAAGGAATGGAGGGAGGGAGGGAGAAAGAGGGAAGAGAAAGAAAGAAAGAAAGAAAGAAAGAAAGAAAGAAAGAAAGAAAGAAAGAAAGAAAGAAAGAAAAGCATATATAGTAAATGAGGATATTATGTATTAGGAATGGAAAGAATCTGTCACTTTTGATGGATTGTAAAGCAAGGAACAGATTAACAGATTACTCATAGTCAGAATGCAGTTTACTGTGAAAAATGTGCAGGAAATGATAAGTGTTGGTTTGTGCTGATTTAATGATATTTTAATACTACAATAGCACTACAGAAGAGTAAAGAATAATGTATTGTCATACTTGCATTGCATTTTTAAATCATCAAAGGTCTCCGGTTTTATCTTAAAATAATTTTAAACAATATTTGTTGCTCTCTTCCAAAACATCATACATGTCTGCTGCATTTTAAAACTATAAAGAAAAGAAATCATAGTTTGGTAGTAATACCTTCTTAATTTGTTTATGCAAATTTACTACTCTTGATGCAAATAACTGTGAGATTTTTTTTTCTCATTTTCAACTTTACGGTTGTGCATTAATCATTCATTCCATAACTTGATCCCATTAGTTTTGATCAGGAATTGGATGGAACTACATAATTATCTGGGTTAGAAAGTTATGATCAAACATTCTCTAATTCCACTTCATACCAGTTTAAACATAAGAGAATTTATCATTGTGTACATTCAGTTCTGGATGTTTTGGTTTTATGCAGTCCCAGAAGAAGGCTTGCAGCCTAGTTTATAATAATTACTCTTCTTTCTCTATTTTCAGTATATACATTTCTTTCTCTTAGGGCTAAGGAAATAAGGTTTAAGAGATGTTTTTTTGTGCAACATGAGCTCAGTTTCGATCTTCTCCCTGCCTTCTTTGAAGCTTAATCATCACAAGTGGGAAGACTTAGTTGACCTTGACTGAAATTTAAAAAGCTAAGCAACCTGGTTAATCCCAAGGTTGAAGACTTAGACTGGGAAAGTTAAATAAATAAATAAATCTAGAAGCAGGCAGAAGTACTTAGTTAACTTTATTGTAGTCATTAATTAGCACAACAGTCAACAGAAAGTCGCTAGTGGAATGTTACCAAGAAAAGTACATGGACATATGGTCAGAAGCACTAAAACTCAACCTGTGAAGGTTTTACTTTTCACCTTTAACATATGAAATCATGTCTGCATTGTTAAAAGTATCACTTGCTGTCAGCAATCTAAAATTTAATGAAGTGATCCACAGATTATGTCACAATAATTTTTCACCTTGGAAGTGACATAAGCTTTCTGAATGATGATATATTCATATAGAAAGCTATACTGAATTCTAGAACAAATGGCTTTTTGATCAAAATAATATATACTTGTAATGACCTGGGGCTGAGCACGGAAGCAACACAGCCGGAACAAAGGCCTAACTCCCCTTTATGAGAATAGAATAGAATTCTTTATTGGCCAAGTGTGGTTGGACACACAAGGAATTTGTCTTGGAGCAAATGCTCTCAGTGTACATAAAAGAAAAGATACATTCGTCAAGAGTCGAAAATCATCAGGTACAACACTTAATGATAGTCATAGGGTACAATAAGCAATCAAATCTTACTAGGACACAGTCAATATAAAGTGACAAAGTTACAGTCGTACAGTCACAAGTGGGAGGGGATGGGTGATAAGGAGTGATGAGAAGATTAATAGTAATAGTAGTGCAGACTTTGTAAATAGTTGGACAGTGTTGAGGGAAATATTTGTTTAGCAGAGTGATGGCTTTTGGGGAAAAACTGTCCTTGTGTCTATTGCTTGAACTTTCCCCCAAAAGTCCCACCGTTCACTGCAAGTCCAGGAGCCAACCTCTAAACATGCACCTCCAATAATTCCTGGCTGCTATTAGTCCAGAGGAGCAGTGCAGTTCTGAGAACAGCCATAGTTCAGGGAATTTGATTCCAGGGAGTCCTCATCATAGGAAGAGTTCACTGGGACTGCAGCACAATCTGGAGCAGAATTGTGTTGCTGTGAACTCGCACAGAACCCAGGCCAGGCAAGCAAGGCAAACAGGGCAAGGCACAGCAAAGTATCCAGACGTCAGTAACAGCACGTGAGACTGGGAAAAGGCAATGCTTATTCCCAACAAGTGCCCCTCCCAATGGTGTCTCTTTAAATCTCATTCCTCAGGGTGAGCCTTGTGAAGAGGGGTGGGTGCCCTCCTCCCGAGTTGTCGGGTTGCCCTGCGCTGATTCCATCTCCTCTCCATTCTCCATGCTCGGGGATTGTGGGGGAGGTAATTGCTTGTCACCAGAACTCCATTGCTCCTCTGCTTCACTGCCTGCCCTCTACTTCCCCTCGCTTGGTTGTCCTGCACCCTCTCTCTTTCACTGGCAACCCTTCCCAGGCCCAAGGGAACCGGGACTGCCTCGTCCTGCTTCTCCAGTTGTTCTTCCGTTGGCCCTAGCTCCATCTCGTCCTCCTCAGACCCAGGCTCTGACGGGGCCATGACACTACTAAGTTAGATGCTGCATCAAGGTGGGACTTTTACTGGGGAATTATTAGACCTTATTCAGTCAGATTTTGAGGTCATTCATCTGCATTTTTCCCATGATTTTTTTTATAGAAAAAATATTCCCCAATAATGTGTTAATTCTGATTCTATGCTTAGCTTAATTTGTCAGAGTACTAATATCCCTGAATCTTTCCCCACCATTCATTTCTAATATTAGATTTAGGCATATAGATTGGTAATATATGCAACGTTTGAACATCAATATCCTTCTCCAGAGATGTGAATGAGCCCTAGTGTGCCTATAGAATTTAATTTTACTGATATTTATTTTATTTTGTTTTCATGGTCAGTATGATTTCTGAATGGCAAGGACAATACTGGTTATGTAAAGGAAGACACTGCAACCTCTCTTACACTGAATAGAGAGAACATGCAGGCAGCACAGCTCTTTATAGATCCTGGGGAATTAATACCTCTGGCAATTTGCTGGACTGAAAAAATAAAACTGTAACTGAGCTATATTGATATCATTTCTATTGATTTTTTCCAAGAAATGGATTGCATCTTTAATCCTTGTATTTACAGAAAGTAAGATGGCAAAGATAACTCTGCAAACATTACAGAGGCTGTTAGCAGACACATAAGAAAACTGATTTTTTTAAAAGAAAAAAGCAAATATCAAGCAGTTACATTTGCTTTAAAGTTACTTGTTTTGACCAGCTAGGATCTCCTCTTTTGATTAATACAGCATGCCTATTTAATCAATGTTAATATACGATATTTAGAATATACAAGCAAGTGCTCTGCTTTATAGTCCTTTATCATGTCTGAACAGTTGTATTTAAATGTAGAATATGACATTACGGTTTGGTTATGAATATTAAGCTCATGCGATCAGTGTTTTAGTGAATAATGACTGCTTTCACTATCTATATAACATCCCTCATTCATAACTCTGCAGATTTACCTTATCCTCTGGAGCTGCTTTCATTCTCCTCAAGGTAACAATTTTAGAGAAAAAGGAAGGATAATAAATTGAAAGAGAACTTATAATCTATCAGATATCGGGAGTGGGGGAACACACAACCCAAACCCATTTATTTTGAGGACAGGGATGCACGAGTATTCCCAGACCAAACATTGCCATAACTAACACAGAGGAATTAAAACTAAAAGCAAAAACTATCTTTGGGTATTTTGGTATTTAAATTTAAGATATACACAGTATGATGATTATTCACCAGTCATGCGGTTAAACTATGCTCATCTTGGTTAAGTATATTTCTGAGGGAGTCTTTGACTTCATTAGCAAAGCCTCCATTTCTGAAATACACTTCTGAAGATGTTTTCCTCCTGCAAGAAGCCACCCAGAGTCACCTCGATAGTGAGACAGGTGGCATATAAATTTAATAAATAAATACATAACTTTTGCTCACAACAGGAAGAATTCCTGTTTCTCTGGTTAAGGTTGCTTAAAAGTGTACGTGTGCTTTCACATCAGTATAGGTAACCCTCAACTTACCACTATAATTCAGCCCAGCATTTCTGTTGCTCAGTGAGACATCTCTTAAGCGAATTTTGCCCCATTTACAATCTTTCTTGACATAGTTAAGTGAATCACTGCAGTTGTCGAGTTAGTAGCACTGTGGCTACCCTATTGACTTTCTTGTCAGAAGGTCCTAAATGGTGATAACTTATTTATTTATTTATTGCTTGGACTTGTATGCCGTCCTATCTCCTGAAGGACTCAGGGCGGCTCACATCATAAAACCCCACAATACAAAATTTAAAATTCGTTAAAAGTTATTAAACCCAAGCCAAACAATATCTAAAAACCCACAAAAGACATTAACACTTAAACATCTAAAAAACCACCACCCCTCAGTCCAGGCCGGCTTGTTCGAATAACCACATCTTCAGGCCACAGCAGAAGGAACGGAGGTAAGGGACCAACCGCAGCTCCAGGGGCAACTGATTCCACAGGGTGGGCGCTCCCACAGAGAAGGCCCTACACCTGGGGGCCACCAGTCGACACTGTCTAGCCAACAGGACCCCAAGGAGGTCCTGTCTGTGGGAGTGCACAAGGCAATGGACAGTCGATGCTGGCAAGAGACGTTCCCGCAAGTACCCTGGCCCCATGCTATGTAGGGCTTTATAGGTAAGTACCAGCACATTGAATCTCACCTAGAGGGCAACCGGCAACCAATGCAGTTCACGCAGGAGGGGTGTAATATGGGAGTATCGGGATACTCCCATCACAACCCGCGCGGTCGCATTCTGCACAAGTTGAAGCCGCTGCGTGGTCCGCAAGGGCAGCCCCATATAGAGAGCATTGCAGTAGTCAACTCGGGAGGTAATGAGCGCATGAGTAACCGTGCGTAGTGCATCTCGGTCCAGATAAGGGCGCAATTGGTGCACCAGGCGAACCTGGGCAAATACCCCCCTGGTCACGGCTCCCACCTGCTCCTCCAAACTGAGCCGTGTGTCCAGGAGGACACCCAAGTTGCGCACCCTATCTACGGGGGGCAACACCTTCTCCCCATGCCTAATGATGGAACATCCTGGATCATCCAAGATGCCGGTATGCACGGCCACTCAGTCTTGGCCAGGTTGAGCTGGAGCCTGTTCCTCCCCATCCAGATCCGTACCGCTTCCAGGCAACAAGACATCACGGTGAGGGCATCACTGAGTTGGCTTGGGGTGGAGATAAAAAGCTGGGTATTAATGCAGCTGTCATAAAATATATAAGAAATTTGCCACACTTCTGAATTTTGATCATGTGACCATGGGGATGATGCAATGGCTGTAAGTTTGAAAAGCAGTCATAAGTTTTTTTTTCCCAGTTCTGTTGTAACTTCAAATGCTCACTAAATAAACTGTTGTAAGTTGAGGACTACCAGTATTATCAAGTAGGATTAGCAGGGAGAGGGGTTTTAAGGTAAGGGTTACGTTCTCTGGGAACTGCCTTGTTTTGGTTGGAATCAATGCAGCTAAAGTTTTATGGGATCATCCGTCCTCTGCCTTTTTGACATTTCTTTTTTTTCCCCTGATGTGGTAGTGGAACATGTCAGAAGAAAAGGAGGAGAAATGTCAAAAATTCACCAACCATCCTGTCTCCTTTTCCTTCCCTTTCATGGCAGGCTTGGACAGTTTGCTCTTCAGAGAAGCTTGGATTGATGGTTTGCAGAACACTAAATGGAATTAGGCCAATGTCCCCATGCACCTTAAGGCTTTGGATTGCTTATCCATGCTTTAAGTGGATCGCTTAGTTTTCTCTGTGAGAAAAACAATATATGATTATAGATAATGCCAGTGGTTTAGTAGAGCATGAAAGCACAAAGGCACCGGTTTCAGGAAACCACTTGTCATTTGGATGCCCTGCGGGGTGTGCAGTGGTGCTTAAAAATTTGTGAACCCTTTTGAATGTTCAATATTTTTGCACGAATATGACATATATGTCATCTCTTCTCCATATAAGTCCTAAAACCAAACATATGGACATTACACTTGTTCATTTCTTTATTGGGGAAAATGATCTAAAGCTATATGCGTGTGGCAAAAATAGTAAAATTATGCTGCTGAAAATCAGCAGCAAAATGGTGTTATTCTTCTAGTAAAATTATGCTGCTGAAAATCAGGAAAAATGGTGTTATTCTTGCAGAGTACATGTAGTCCTTGACTTATGGCCAATTGTTTCAGGCGCTTAATTTACAGCCGTTTGCAGCATCCTTGATCACATGACCGTGTTTTATTATGGTTTTACCAAAACCTAGCAACTGCTTCTGTTTTTTGGCAAAAACATGCCTATCACGTTTGGTTCACTTAGTGCCACGGCATTTGTTTAATGATCATGGATTCATTTAATGACCATGGTGATTTGCTTAATAGCTATTGCAAAAAAAAATACCAAAACCGGGTTTGTCAAATGGCCAACCCATTTCACAACCATTACGACTTACAGCCACAATGGGCAGGCTCTACTATGGTCGTAACTCAAGGTCTGCCTATAATGTGCAGATGCTCTAGAGACTCACCAAATAAAACTGGGAGCAGCATGCAACCTATGGGCCTTGGATTGCCTAACCCTGTAGGACAGGAGTGATAGCACTTGCTTAACAGAGCTGCGGTGGCGCAGTGGTTAGAGTGCCGTACTGCAGGCCACTTCTGCTGCCTGCCGGCTGCCTGCAGTTTGGTAGTTCAAATCTCATCAGGTTCAAAGTTGACTCAGCCTTCCATCCTTCTGAGATGAGTAAAATGAGGACCCAGATTGTTGGGGGGAAATGCTGACTGTAAACCGCTTAGAGAAGTGTAAATCACTGTGAAGTGTTATGTAAGTCTAAGTGCTATTGCTATTGCTTACATGTCTTTAAAAGAAGTTAGATAAAATCAGTGTGGGGTGATGAGATGGCATCTCATTGAAACCTGCTGGGGGGGGGAGCAAAAAACAGGAAGAGAACCCTTGATTGTAGGGTTCACTAAATCATCTGGTACAAAAATTTTTACTACTGGTTCTTTGGGCGTGGTTTGGCAGGGGGAGGATACTGTAAAATCTCCATTCTCTCCCCACCCCACTAACCTGCTTTCCAGCTCCGTTCTCCTGTGCAGGGCAGCCAAAGAAGACCCAGCCGATCAATTGAGACTCAGGAGGCAGAGAATAGTTGGGGGCAGGGCCAGTGAGAGGTGGTATTCCGAACTACTCAAAATTTCTGCTACTGGTTCTCAAAACTACTCAAAATTTCCGCTCCAGAACTGGTCAGAACCTGCTGAATACCACCTCTGATCTGGTCCTAGAAAGGACTTGATGGTACTTTCTCTGACTCAGGCTCTCCCATCATTTGGGTTATGGAGTGTGTAACCTGGGCTGCTACATAGAGATTCTGGTAAAGCTTCACTGGGATGTCATTTTTATAATGGCTAGTTATATGGCACTGATCTCCCCTGCGGTATTCCTTTCATTATTAATCCCTCAGTTGCACCTCTGGGTCAGTGTTTCTCAACCTTTGTGACTTTAAGGTGGATGGACTTCAACTCCCAGAATTCCCCAGCCAGCATCCACCCAACCTTAAAGCTACCAAGGTTGAGGAACACTGACCTGCTGGCTGACACTCGTGTTTTGAAACCCATCACTGCAGGGAATACTTGATGGAAATGTTTTCTTCGACATCTCTGTGTGCATGCATTCTTAATTCTCACAGCTGATTGTCAGTAATAGGGGAAGGAAAAGGACACGGTTTGCGTTTATTTTTGCTCTTACGGAACTTATTGGATTTTTCATAAACATTTTTTTCCCAAATTCCACAATGAACTCCACACAGAGGCATTTCCACATCAGTGGCATTATGTAGCAAAGCAGAAAATTAAAGTTGTTTTCCCCTTCCTCTATCTTGGCTGACAAAGAGCAGGTGTTTGTCCCTTGATTCACCCCAGATGGTCTGTGTGGAAGTTTGAACATCCCGTCCATCGGCAGCAGAAGTGCCAAAGGAGAAAAACAAGCCAGAGAAAGTTTTATCTGCCTCAACATTTCTCACGGCATTCCAAGATGGTTTATGGAGAGCAAATCTTATCTTGAATCAGCATGGCTTTTCTGAAAGCAGCCCAAGCATCCTATTTTTCAAAGGACAAACAACTTATGCGTTTTATTTTGATACTACCCAGTAGACCATCTAGGATCTTACTGTCAGTCAACCATAGATGTAACTCTGCATGGCTGGGCTTTAAGCAGAGGTCTTATCCGTAAGACTTATTGATCTCCATGAGCTTTTTTCTCAAGTACAACTTCTATAAATCTTTGTCCCATGGTGAGCACCTATGGTAGCTGCTGTCTTTTGGGTACTGACTTCTGCCACAACCAACAGGTATAAGATGGGGCAATGAGTACACACATTGTAAAAGTGTAATCATTCTTTCAAGTTGAGCTTGATTCGGTATGATTGTATGGATGTGCTTTTTGGCAATTTTATAGAAGTAGCTTACATAGCTTTGGAATCCTTGGTATTCTCTAAGCTTGGTTGTTTTCTTGTGGGTGTTTCATTACCCAGCTAGAGGTAGATGTTACCTAGTAAGGTAATAAATATCTGCAAGAAAACAACTAAGCTCAAAGAGCAGCAAGGATCCCACAGTTCAACCCTGAGCTACAAATACTCTTCTATCGACATTATCTAGCTTTTTTCTGGGTTTGGTTTTGGAGTCTGTCAACAAACATTTCAAAATAAATATATTGTGTCTCATTGAAGTTAAATTTCCCTATTCCACAATACATTGACTGGCCCATTGTGTACCATCAATTCAGTGCTGACTTTTACCAACATAATTTTGTCAATCTCTGAAATGCCGCATGAATGTGGTTTTAATATTTTTTTTCAAACATTTATTCAAAACCTTTTGCATACAGGTTTCAAAAAGTTGATCAGATTGAATAAGGTAATAAGTAGGCAGTATGAAGAATCATGGATTAGCCAACCCAAATTCCCTTCTTAATTATAGAATTCCCCAACAAATTGTGTTATTTACTGGAGCAAAACGCTTCCTCTATTTCCTAGAGGAGGCATTATCCATGGTGTTCTGTAATTTTCTCTGTGCAGTCATGAAAATGATGCTGGATTACTTTATTCCTGCGGTGGTGACAAGAGGTTTAAGCCAAATTCTGCTAACATTATTGGAGATTGGGGGGTAACCTAAAATCCAAGTTATCATCTTCTTTTGAATACTTAATTGTGTGGAGAAGGATTGGATGAGAATTCATTAAACCTTCCATATGTTTTGTTTTCATCATCTATATTGCCTGTCTGAAATGCTTTACTCTTCTTATTCCACTCGTGGGACCGTTAAAGCTTAAAGGCACCCAATCTGAATATGGGAAATGATGGAGAAAGAAGATTAAGGTGCTCACACTGGACACACATCAAAGAATGCAGCCTCAGAAGCTTTTGTTTGTTTGTTTGTTTTAAAGAAGGGAAATTTTGCGATAAGTGTGTGTAGTTTGATTTTATTATAAGAAAAACAGGAATATATCTTGATTTGGTTTCCGATATCCCAGTTTCAATGTCTATTTCAAAGCAATTTGCAGCCATTTTGGCCATGAATGGAAGTCACTTTGGGTGGTGAGATTGGTGGCATATAAATTTAATAAATAAATGTAAATAAATTCTGGCGAAGAGAATTGGCAAGAACCTCCTCCCACCCCACATCATCCGTTAAAACAATTCTTAATAATTCTTGAACACTGTCTCAGCTGAGCTCCCTCCATTCAATTTAACTTAGTACTATTGATCACTTGTCATTATCCTCAGCACTGAGGAAAGGAGAACTCAGCATGAGAAGACTTCCTCTTCCTAACAACCTGAAATTGCCTTCAGATTTATTCCCAATCCATGCTTTTCTCTCACTGCTAAGCACTCATATTTTTAACAGATTAACAGAGTTGGAAGGGACCTTGTAGGTCATCTAGTCCAACCCCCCGCCCAGCAGGAGACCCATTTCTGACAAATGGCAGTCCAATCTCTTCTAGAAAGTCTCAAATGATGACGCTCCCATAACTTCCGAGGGCAAAGCTGTTCCATTGGTTGATTCTTCTCACTGTCAGGAAGTTTCTCCTTATTTCCAGGTTAAATCTCTCCTTATTCAGTTTCCATCCATTATTCCTTGTCTGGCCTTTGGGTGCTTTAGAAAATAGTTTGGCCCTTTCCTCTCTGTGGCAGCCTCTCAAATATTGGAAGACTGCTATCATATCTCCCCTGATCCTTCTCTTCACTAGACTAGCCAAGCCCAGTTCCTGTAACTGTTCTTCATATGTTTTAGTCTCCAGTCCCCTATTTCATCCTGGTTGCTCTTCTCTGCACTTTTTCTAGAACCTCAACATCTTTTTATAGTGTGGTGACCAAAACTGGATGCAGCACTCTAGGTGTGGTCTTACTAA
This sequence comes from Naja naja, assembly GCA_009733165.1. Taxonomy (NCBI): domain Eukaryota; kingdom Metazoa; phylum Chordata; class Lepidosauria; order Squamata; family Elapidae; genus Naja; species Naja naja. Next base: position 39,330,495 of record CM019149.1, on the reverse strand, counting down.
GGCTTTATAGAGTAGTATTAGTACCACACTTGATCTTGATTGTATTCCTCTGTTAATGTTAATGCAATTTAGGATTGCATTGGCTTTTTGGCTGCTGCTGCACACTGCTGGCTCATATTTAGCTAGTTGTCCACTAAGACTCCAAGATTCCTCTCACAGTTACTGCTATTAAGCCTGGTTTCACCCAATCTATATGTGTACTTTAGGTTTTTCTTTAATCCCATTCATGGTGTGGCATTGTGTTATGGGATGGAACATTATCTCAGTCACATGGTAGAGCAGACCATTTCTGGCCTTTTTGTGCTTGGAGGCATATCTGGAACCTTGAGGGTTTGTGGACACAAATAGAAATATAAATGGGGGATTGCCTACTCACAAAATGGCAGCTATGGGAGGAATATAAACAGAACTAAAGTATTAATTTATCACAGTAGTGCTGTTTTAGGGCTCCTTCATACTTGATGCTTATTATTTAGATTTGTTATTTTTGTTAGCAGTTTCAGAAAGCACTTGCTTGTGACCCCCATTGTTGTTGTTATTTCATAAAGTAAAGTATTTCATAAAATAAAGAAGTTGGAGAGATGGGAAACATCTCTTGATGCTTTTTTCTTTCCAAGGTTGGCAAAAAAGGCCTGTATGTATTTTTATGATTAAGAATCTGATTTTCCTACAGGAAAGGTGACCGTTTTTTCAAACAGCCACTTTCTTCAAGTTGTCTTTCTAGATTGATCAGGTCAGACACTGCCCCAAAGTGCTGAGAATATGTTGTAATGCTGTTTTTATTGATGGACTGATCCATTAGTAGGGATTCCTAATTCCTTCCAATGCCACCATCATGCAGTGAACTGGCAATTGTTTTACAGGGAGAGGAGAATGACTTAGGTTTCATTTGATAAAAATGCTTGCAAGCTCTCTCTCCCTGTGCTTTTACAGGTTTTTGTGTTTGTGTGTGTTCCAATCAATCATTGGACATCTTTAGAGAAGGCAGGACTGCCATAGCGCCTTATCTCTTTCTGCTGTTAATACAGGTTCAGGTTTTTAGAATAAAAAGAATTTGGACTCCACTTATACATCAAAGCTGGTATGTTGCATCCCCAGTGATGTCAGAAGAGCCTGATTGTACCCCTTCCAAGGAATGAATTGGATTAAAAGACATCAGCTAGCACAGCTATCCTCTTCTAATATCTAGGAGTAAATGACTACAAGATAAAGATACCTCATACAGTAGAACCTCTGGTCACGAGCATAATTTGTGACCCGAAGCTAACTTTGGAAAATTGGCACTTACAAAAAAAATGCCACAGAAGGGGAAATCAGCCATGGGGGGGGTGTTAATTTTTTGGTCGGAACCTGATTTGGTCGTGGTCAGAAGTGTTCATGACTAGAGGTTTTACTGTACTTGTGGTTATGTTTTTCTTTATTGGTTGTAAAACAATTCCTTCTTTATTTGCAGTCTTCTCCCAGTGTGTACAAATGTTCTGTCTTACTATATAACATTTATGTGACCTGATTCTTGTTCATGCCAATGGCATGATGAACTTGCTAGCTTTGGAGTAATAAAACGATCATTTGAATCTGCTCTGGCTTGATGGTTTTCTTGATAAATGGTTTTTTATCACAACTTTAGATAGTATTCTTCCAGAAATATCAAGGTTTGGATCATCTCAGTTGGATTTCCTCCTTTGACACCTGAACCCTTACTGTCACATTTTTATTCAGTATCTATCATTGTACCTTAGTTTCTATCATTCTTCTTTCATCCTTTTCATAATGAGTTAGAAACAAATGATAGAAGACACTTTATAGTGTTGTATGCTTTAGCATCATATTGTAATTCCTTCCATATGACTTGTATGAATTGAGCTGTTACGTCAACTTTTGACTTTTTATATATCACTCTTGGTGTTAATTTGAATTCATGTGTACACATATGCATAAAGGTCTTAGGTGTTTACAGATATTTTTAAATATGCTCTGCTAAGAACATTTTTATGGACTGCTCATAAGTTTCATAAATGTATATTTATGCTTCTCATCCTAAGACACTGCCATCCTTCCATACATTGCAACAGGTAATGCAGTGTGTGTAATAAAATTTATTGATTATGAAGTATTTCACAGTACAGGATTATAAATTGCTAGTCTGCCAAATATAAAGCAGATTTACAGCGGGCCACCCTTGCCTGCCCATGATGAGAAAACTTTTATATGTAAATATATATAAATTTTGGTAGAAGAGAAGAAGGAGAGAAGGACCTGTTATGTTGTGCCAACTTGCATTGAATAATTTATAAACTAATCTGTGTTTTCCTCAGAAATATGATGGCTTAAATTGTGTTTTTCAGGGATTGGCTACAAGTCTTCAGCCCTCCTATCATTCCTCCTAGCCAACAGGTGGCAGAATATACCAAAGCTTCAGCAAACATAAGTGCCCAAGGTGAGAATGAGTGGGAAATGAGTGGAAAAATTGCTATTGAATTGAAGTGAGAGCAAAAGGATACTAGAAACTGCAACAACATGCCATTAAGTCCTCCACATACCATGTAGTGTACAAATTGTGGAGTCCTTGATGCTCTCTGAACTTGGCTATTTTTGTGCAGACATTTCATTACCCAGCTAGGTGACATCTTCAGTGTTAAAAGGGAGAGGACTTTGCTCTCTGTTTATATATAGGAGCTTTTCCTGTTGGTGTTGATAGGCGTGATGTTTTATCCTTGATAGTTCCTTAATAGGACTGTTGTTTATTGCTTGTCTGGTGTTAATCCAGGTATAAATCTCTGCTTGCCTGAGTGTTGATTGCTGGCCAGAGAGGTTCTAGCCTTTTTCCTTTTTAACTTTTCTATTATCTCTTTTGAATAAATGTTACATAATTGTTCTTTATTTCTATGTGCCTGTTGTTGGCTGAGTGCCAGGCTTCCAAGAATTCCAGGCATTTTTGGATTTAGCTTAATCTAGGATGCTCATATTTCCCAGTTGAAACTATGGTTAAACCTGAGCCTGTATTTATTTATTTATTTATTTTATTTTATTTTATTTTATTTTATTTTATTTATCAATCGCTTACAAGATAACAGGTATAAGTATAAACATAGTTATGAATACATGAAATGGATACATATAAGAAAAATAAAAAGAAACAATAGGACAGGGACGGTAGGCACATTGGTCCACTTATGCACGCCCCCTACAGACCACTTAGGAAAGGGGTGAGGTCAATAGTAGACAGTTTAAGGTTAAAGTTTTTGGGGTTTGGGAAAGAAACAGAGTCAGGTAGAGTATTCCAGACATTGACCACTCTGTTGCTGAAGTCGTATTTCCTGCAATCAAGTTTGGTGCGGTTTACCTTGAGTTTGTATCTATTGTGTGCTCTTGTATTGCTGTGGTTGAAGCTGCAGTATTCATTGACAGGTAGGACATTGCAATGTATGGTTTTATGTACTATACTTAGATTGGACCGAAGGCGGCGTAGTTCTAGGTTGTCTAGGTCTAATTTCAAGTCTGGTGGCATAAGGTATTCTGCAACGGGTAGAGGAGTGGAGAACTCTTCTTGTGAAATATTTCTGGACTTTCTCAACTGTATTAATATCAGATATGTAATGCGTGTTCCAGACTAATGAGCTGTATTTGAGTATTGGTCTAGCAAATGTTTTGTATGCTCTAGTTAGTAGTGTGATATTGCCAGAGAAAAAGCTATGTAGGATTAGGTTAACAACTCTTAATGCCCTTTTGGCTATGTAGTTACAGTGGGCTCTAGCACTTAGATCATTAGAGATGAGTACTCCAAGGTCCTTGACAGAGTTTGGATCATCAACAAGGTCTCTATTATTCAGCTTGTATTTTATTTTCTGATTTTGTTTGCCAATATGTAAGACAGAGCATTTATTTGTTGAGATTTGAAGTTGCCATTTGTTTGACCATTCTGATACATAGTCGAGGTATTATGACATTAAGGAAATCCCATTCCTTATCGCACTGATGATGTTACCTAGTTGGGTAATGAAACACCTACAGGAAAAAGACCTAAGCTAAGGAGCATGAAGGACTCCATAGTTCATCCCTGAGTTACATATCTTGTCTTCTATTTGTATATAATTTGTGCCTTCCCAAATACCTCACATAATCCTTCTTTTAGCATTCCTACACAGGAACCCACCAATACCACATTGTTCTGTTCTTGCTTATTATACCTAATGAGAAAGAAAACTCTGCTGCCTGTTTCTTAGAAAAGAATGAAGCAATTCTGCCATGAATGAAATCTTAAACTGTTAGCATTTGCCTAAGAATTCCACTTCTGTTCTCCTTTCTCACCTTTTCTACCCTACAATCCACCAAGGATTCCTATCATTTTCACAGTTCCCTATGAGAACTTACTGTGTATTAACAAGCAGCAAATATGTGGAGGAAGAGCTGTCCGTTAAATCTAATTGTCCATTAAACCCAATTTATATAATTCACAAAATTAATGTAATTTACATGCAATTAATATATTATTTATGAAAAACATGCATGTTTTGTTATTTATGTGAATTGTCCATATTACTTTGCCATAAAACAGACTCTTCATATTTGCGGGGTAAAGTCTGAAGTCAGTTTTTTCCATTAAATCAGATATTTGCTGAAGGGACTCCATAAAATCAAGATTTGACTGTACTTTAGTTATTGTAGGAGTGAAGGAAATTTAGTAAAGGTTTCCTTAACACAAATCATGCCATATAAAACAGGGAGCTTTTTCAGAAAGATGTAAATATACAGTATGTTATGACAGCAGAATAACTATCAAGATCAGGCATTACTTTTAGAAGTCTAACTGTACATAATGTTAAAGATGCTAAACATGCCACTTTAATTATCATTGTAATTTTGTATTCAAACACCTAGTAAATAATTATTTCAAATGCGGAACTGAGAAAACCTTTAATATCAATTTAATGAAAATTCCATTTCCTCTGAAGCTCTGCTGCAGTTCTCAGAAATCTTAAAAGCCAAGAAAATTGCATGGAAGATCCTATTCAACTATTCCATATTAAAAAGTGATTTGCAGTTCTATCCAGAGGCGTTTCCTGAATTTATTAATTGATTAGAGTTCTGCTCTGCCATAGTCTTAAAATGACTCTTGGTGGCTTCCATATTGTATAGCGGTTCTTTTTTAAAAAAAATGCCAGCACTACAAGTTAGTATCATAAAACCCAAAAAAAAAGAATAACAACAAATGAAAAAATAAAAATAAAGGCATACAAGAAATAAATCAGCAGGAATTTCTGAGTCAACTGACTTTCTTCCACCCTGAATAATGCAGCAGAGATACAACAACTTACTACTGCAATTGAGCCCAAAATTTCTGGAGCTAAACAAGAAAGTTGTTAAGTGAATTGTGCCTCATTTTATGACATGTTTGCCATCATTGTTAAGCAAACGACTGCAGTTGTTAAGTGAAACACCTGGATTCCCCCCCCCCACTTGAATTTGCATGTCGGAAGCCAGCTGGGAAGGTTACAAATAGTGATCATATGATATGATTTTTGACACTGCAACTGTCATAAATACATGCCAGTTGTCAAGTGCCCGAATTTTGATCATGTGACTGTAGAGATGCTACAATGGTTGTAAGCAGGGGTGGGTTGCTACCAGTTCTCCCCAGTTCAGACGAACCTGTAGTTAACAGATAGCTAATTTTATGGCTGGCTCGGTGAACTGGTAAATCCCACCCCGGCTGACCCCACCCACCCCGGCCCGCCCCTTCCAGGAATCTCCACACAGCCCATTTTGGATCCCAGGTAAGTGCAGGGCTCGCATGGAGGCTCTGGGAGGGTGAAAAACAGGCCTCCCAGAGGCTCCGGGAGACCAGAAACGGACCTCCATAGCCCGGGAAGGCCGTTTTCGCCCACCTGGAGGCTTGAGGAAAGCCTTCAGAGCCCAGGGAAGGCGAAAAATGGGTCTCCCGGAAGTTCAGGAAGGCCAGAAACAGGCCTGTTTCTGGCCTCCAGAGGGCCTTTGGTGCCCAGGGAGGGCAAAAACGCCCCCCCCACTATGGTACAGGAGGCCAACTAGACCACACCCACCATGGCCACGCCCACCCAGCAACTAGGGCAGAACTGGTTGCTAAAATTTTTGAAGCCACCCCTGGTCATAAGTGTGAAAACCAGTCATAAGCCTGAAAAGTGCCATTGTAACTTGGAACGGTCACTAAACAAATGGTTGTAACTCAAGGACTACTTGTATATATATGAGGGGTAGGGAGCAAAGAGCAGATTTTTTATATGAAACGTTGTGATCTTTTAGTCCAAAGCAATCCTGGGTCTCCTAACAAAATCACATTTTTACTTGGATCAGTAATGCTTTCCAGGAATTATTGGGGATTGTAGCCATAGGAGAAACAGTGCTTCAAAAAACAGTTGCTACTTGAAAGTGTGGTACTTCCTGCATCACAGAAAGACAAGTTTGAAAATAACAAAATCAGCCATAAAAACCCATGATTATTTACTACTGGACAGAATATCCCTGTCGATTTTTATACGCTACTCTAATGAAATCTTAAAACAACCAGTTTTGTTTATTGCTAGTAAAAGAATTCTGTGGTTATCTTTTATTTGAGACATAATTCATTGTGAATATACAAAAGACCTAGAGTTTTTTTCTCTCTCTCTTTTATAGTTTCTTGACTGTGAAGTATTTGGTTTTTTTTCCTAAATAGATCTTTTAGGCCTTGAAGGAATGCAGTCATGGGAGAAGGAATGAATAACGTTCTTTTTAAAAACCAATTCCCTTTTCAAATATGTGCCATGTTCTTTTAGTTTTATTTCATAGCAAGGAGCCGTCTTTCTCAAACAGAATCCCAAATCCAGGTAGTCAGGTTTATTCCCAAAGCAAAGGCCACTTTAATATTTCTGAGCTTGCATGAATGGAACAAGTAGTGATTTCCTTATCCTGCCATTTGCTCTTGTAATGCAGTAGCCAAATGCAGCCTGGCTTTGTAAGATAATTTTGTTTTATTCCTTAGGCTGCAGTTCCCTCAATCCTTTCCTGAATGTATGTTGAATTAGAATTCTCTGTATCAAATGGCATTGTTAGATGGTTGGTACCATTTTCTGATTCAGTGTTTCCTAACACCTAGTGAGGATGACTTGATTCTGTAAATCCTTTGCACCCTTTCAATTATCCCCCAAGCAAAAGTAATGGTAGTCTGTCAGTTGCCTTTATTATACAGTGTAACACAACAGTGGCTTAGTGGATTCATGCTAGGTTGGTTGCCTTTAGTTTAATAGGTGATAGATTTTTCAGACATTGATCAACATGTGAAGGAAAGTAGCCTTGGATCAACTCCCGTACTTAATTCAGTAATATGCATTAGGGGAGTGTGAGAGGAGGGGTTGTACCATCTCTGAAAAGTCAGTTTTATGTGTTGTCATCTACTTATAAGGAGAAGGAGGGAGAGCACGATGATGACAATTTGGCCCCTAATATCATCCAATTATCAAAGCAATAAAATTACATATAATTTGTGTTACAGAGAGTTTAGCATTCAGACATCCAATTTAAAAATAAGTAAAATATTTATTTAGCAATTAGAGTTTACATGCAAACCCCAGAACAATGACATCAGTTTGAGCTTTCAAAAGGCATTTCAGATTGATACATAATTTTGACAAATGCTCCATTTTTCTCTAATAAATGAATTAAAATAAGCCCCACCCCCCCAAAAAAAATTGAGAAAAGAAGATAGCCCTTAATGTATCACGGCTGGCAATTGAGTATCTCCAGATGGTTGAAATTATAGTTCTAATAATCTCTTGCCATTGGCCGCATGACAGGGGCAGATTGGAACTGATGTTCACAGCATCTGGAGAATGTTAGATCACTTGCCTTTCTTATATAGCGTTTTAATGTGCAAAGTTCCCTAACAACACTCCCATAATAAGGCATTTCTCTTTAAGAAACAAAGCTGTGTTAACAAGTTAATCATAGAGAAGGAAGTGCTCTAGCACTCTCCCAAAGTCATATAGGCCCAAGCTGTAGGCTTTAAGTAGCTCCATCATGATCAGCACTTTCTATCTCACAAAGAAATAAATTGGTACTTAGAATAGCCATACCCAGGGGTGGGATTCAGCCGGTATGGACTGATTCGGGTGAACCAATAGTTCCAGCGATGAGTTGGCCCCTACTGATCCGCCCCTGTGCTAGTCTGTCCTGTATTTGTTTGAAGCCCAGCCGATAGGCACGGCAGAGCGGATTGCCGCGCTTCAGCTGTTTTACTCACTGGGGCTGTAGCAAAAGGTCAGTTTTAGAGCTGTTTTCAAATGCACCCCCCCGTGCGCGCAGCACTCACCAAACCGGTTGTTACACCGTTTGAATCCCACCACTGGCCATACCCCAAATAAGAATGTTGTTTGGGAGCCAATCAAGCTTGAGCTGCCTTGCTACAATAGAATAACGGAGTTGGAAGGAGCCTTGGAGGTCTTCTAGTCAAACTCCAGCAGGGAGACCCTATACTATTTCAGGCAAATGGTTGTCTGATCTCTTCTTAAAAACTCATAGACATCTATATGGACCATCTGTAGCCAGGGGTGGGATCCGACAGGGTTAACTACCGGTTCGTGGTGATTTACAATGTTTTACGATGTTTTGTGATTTGTGATGTGCTTCTCTGCATGCTGCAGGGGCACCTGTAAATCTTCGTCAGCGGCGTTTGAAACAACACATTTTTTCCTGCTTTTCCACTGCAGCTGTGCCTCGCATGGCAGCTGAAGTTAAAAAAGCAGGAAATAAAGATCAGGTAAGAGCCTGGGCAGGCAGGTCAGCCAAAACAGCAGCAGACATAGAACCGGGATCTATGTCTGCTGCTCTTCAGAACTACTGGTTCTACTGAGCCGGACAGAACCGGTAGAAACCAACCCCTGCCTACAGCCCCCAAATATCTTACAAGTCTCCTTTGAGCAGTTTTTTGCATTTAATCTTCCCAACAGGTGGCTGGTTTTTGCTGCAAAAAGGGCAGTGATCTAAGAACCTCATCAATCTTCCTCTTTACTCATAGAGCTTGGCTCACAGAGCCACTTAACACAAAATGCATGGGCTAAAATCCATATTAGTTCTGGTGGCATGGGTTGTAAAAAAAAAACCACTAGATGAGCAGAAAAGTTATGGTCACCTGCCACTTTACAATGCCGTCTTAGAGTCTTTATGTCCCAACGATATATAGTGGAGTGTCTTTTGGCAGTTCAGCCACTGAAATTGTTTCAATCTCCTTTTTAAAAATATGGAGATGGTACGAAAGGTATGTTATGAAACAAAGCATAGCCCCTTAAAGGACCAGAGGGAAGGAACAATGGAGTGTTTAGTGTAGGGTTACCTATGCACCATCTGCATTCTTCATCTAACATCACCCAGAGTTTTTAGGATCCCAGCTAATAATGCATTTCAAACATTGTAAAACACATTGCTGTTAGCATAACAGACCATTTATTTGAAGAAGCTTAGCGTACAATATTGTTACTGTGTATTCACCAAAAGAAAAAGATGAAATGTAGAAAACTATTCACGTGCAACCGTGAATCATGTCTGGTATCATTCACATTATTTTTTAGCTTTTATAAAAAGACTCTTGTCAAGTAACCCCATAGCTCTTTGCCATCGCTTTAACAAATTTTTTCCATTAGAAAATGCCGAGAACCACTAGACACAAAGTGAGTGAAGAATTTCTTAGTCAAGTTTCTCTACGTGCCTTGATGATGCAACACAGAATAGATGTTAGAGAAGAGTGGTGAAAACATTATCACCCACCATATACTCTGTGTGTGTGTGTGTGTGTGTGTGTGTGTGTGTGTACCTCGCATTTCTTTACTCTTGATATTTGGATCAGTGCTAGAGATTAGAATTCAGCAGGGAGCTGTTGCTAGACAATATGCTGTTGAATGCAAGCAGAGTGCAGAAAGAGTATGGAGTAATTTAATAGCAAAGCAACACACGTTTTTAAAAAGATTGCGAATGTCCTTGAAAAGTATAGATAAGTCCACCAAAAGTCTTTAACCATGATAGCTTAATGAAATCACCACCTGCAATACCAATATACTAGTGAACACCCTACTAATGGGGATAAAAGCACATGCGAGCACATAGGCAAGGATTCCTCGGGGTCCTGTCGGCAAGCCACTGTCGGCTGGAGGTCCCCCGGCGACGAGCCTATTCTGTCACGGCCCCTGACCTCTGGAACCAACTCCCCCTGGGGCTCCGCCTGGCCCCTGACCTCCGCACCTTCTGCCATGATCTGAAGACCTGGTTGTTTGACCAATCCGGGCTGTGACCCTTCCCTGGGGGGGATGGGTTTTTAAATTATTTTAATTATTGTAAATTTTAGTTTTGTACTAGTGGGCTTGTGAATTGGTTTGATCTCTTTTTAATTATTTGTTGTCTTTGTTTTTAGTTGTGAGCCGCCCCGAGTCTTCGGAGATGGGGCGGCATACAAGTCCAAAAAATGAATGAATGAATGAATGAATGAATGAATGAATGAATGAATGAATGAATGCAAGAGGGTTGTCACCTTGTAAATTTTTGGAAACATCTGGCTGGCTGCAGATGGGAACTGAATAATGGAACGGATAGATCTTGTCCAAGGACGAAGGCTTGTCATCTTCTCTACTAAGGCTCTTTTTCTTCCCTTTTTTATCCACTTTCTGTTCATCCAGTGGCTAGCATTGCCACGTTGCTGCTCTCATTTTAATATTTTCATAACTGCACATGCATGTTTTGGGACACTGTATATATATATATAATATTGCAGTGAAGAGAACAGTGAAGAAATGGGACTAAAATTAAATATAAATAGCAATGGCTTAGACTTACATACCGCTTCACAGTGTTTTAAGCCTTCTCTAAGCAGTTTACAGAATCAGCCTGTTGCCCCCAACAATCTGGATCCTCATTTTACCCACCTCGGAAAGATGGAAGGTTGAGTCAACCTTGAGTCTAGAGAGATTCGAACTGCCAAACTGCTGGCAGCCGGCAGTCAGCAGAAGTAGCCTGCAGTATTGCACTCTAGCCACTGCGCTTAAAGAAGACCAAACTCATTACAAAAGGTAGAAGAAACCATCTTAGAATTGACAATGAAGATATTGAACTTCTGCCTTTTAGGATCATCTATCAACAGTAAAGGAACAAACAGTCAAAACAAGACACCACAGACTAACACTCAGTAAAACAGCCATGAAGACCTTGGAAAATGCCATGATGTACCTACAGAGATCCGAATCATGCAAACCATGGTGTTTCTGTGATGTTCTGTGTCGGTGGTGAGCAATTAAGGGGCCATATGATAAATTGGGACTGTTGTGGAGTACAACTGCTGCCCTGCCCCCAATGCTGCTGCCACCCTGCTCCCAACACTGCTGTTGCATACCCTCCACCCAAAATGCCTTGCCCCCTCTGCCAATGCTTCACTGACCTCCCACGACTGCTGCCCACCCTGACACTGCCAACACCCTGCCCTCCCCCCCCCATTACCAGTGCAGCAGGCAGGAGTGGGACTGCCCATAAACCAAATGTGTCCCAAGGACTGTAAAATGTGTCCCAAGGACTGTAAAATGTCCCTGGTCCTCTATGGACATGAAAGTTGGATTTTTAAAGAAGCAGATTAGGGACATTATTGATTTCCTTGAACTTTGTCATTGGAGAAGATTCCTGAAGGTACTGAGAAAACAAACCAATGGATTATTGAACAAATCAATCCAGTGTTCTCATCTGAGGCGCAAATGGCCAGGTTCTAAGTGTCCTACTTTGGACACATCATATAAAGATCCAGCTGTTTGGAAAAGGCTCTAATGCTGGGGAAGTGTCAACTGTCCCGTTGGTAAATGCAGCAAAAGAAACTCCTGGGACATTATTTTACCAAGAGTATAGCTTTACTGATAATTCCACATAGGACCAGAAGTAGCAGAGGCAGTTCTTAAGTTTTTGCGCAAAAACAAGCATAAGTAAAATCCCCTTTTCCCCCTGGACCTCCCTACAATTCATTGTCCACCAATCAATTGTATTCATTTTGTTTTGGGAACATTCTGAGCAGCTCAGAGTGTTCCCAGTGTTTGACCTGAATTCTAATACTTTCCCTCCTCCCACTCCCTGTTTCTGTTGTCTGGTTGCGAGCAGGGGTACGTGGCAAGTCAGCCACTATAGAAAGATGGAAGGAAAGAAGAGGACAATCAGCAGCAAAATGGACAGACTCGGTTCCAATGTCTAAGAACAGGCTCATTATAGAGAATTATGTGGTTACTGGGAATTGAAGATGACTTAATGGCGATGGGATTCAGTCAGTTCGCACTGGTTCAGGAGAACCAGTTGTTAAATTACACACACACACACCACTATCAAAGTGGATTCTGGGGGCTGCGCTGTAGGAGCGGCCAGTGTGAGAGAAATAAAAGGCCACTTTCCCTCTTCTCCCTGTTCCTCCTCCTTCCCTCATGCCAGCTGCTCCGTTTTCCATTTTTCCATTGCAGCACAGCACCCAGGATCCACTTTGATAGTAGGTGGGGTGGTAATTTACATGGCTTGGGGCCAGGGTACTTGCGGGAACGTCTCTTGCCAGCATCGACTGCCCATCGCCCTGTGCGCTCCCACAGACAGGGCCTCCTTGGGGTGCCGTCGGCCAGACAGTGTCGGCTGGCAGCCCCCAGGGGTAGGGCCTTCTCAGTGGGAGCACCCACCCTGTGGAATCAGTTGCCCCTGGAGCTGCGGTTGGCCCCTGATCTCCGTTCCTTCCGCCACGGCCTGAAGACATGGTTATTCAAACAAGCCAATCTGGACTGAAGGGGGTTTAGATATTTTTAATGTTAATGTCTTTTGTGGGTTTTTAGATATTGTTTGGCTTGGGTTTAATAACTTTTAATGAATTTTAAATTTTGTATTGTGGGGTTTTATGATGCGCTGAGTCCTTCGGGAGATAGGGCGGCATACAAGTCCAAGCAATAAATAAATAAATTTAACAACCAGTTTGCCCAGGGTCAGGTTGGTCATCGCAGGAGGCTCATCCCATATATGCAGCAGAGCTGGAAGACAGGGATGGGCCACACCTCCCTTGATGTCCAACCTGACCCTGGGCGAACCAGTTGTTAAATTATTTGAATCCCACCGCCGCTTAATGTCAATATATACAAATAGGATGGTGCTCCAATATGCATACACAGTTTACATAGCAAAGCAGCCTCTGTGCTGGAGTTATACACGTGTTGTAATATCCAATTTTATGCTCCCAATTTTAATCCCCAGCCCACCTGTCAATTGCTTCCCTTTGACTGTTGATGATGATCAAGAAGAGTAGATGGGGGATGATAGTGGCTCCAAAGCCTGATCAGCCAATAAAAATTGGGTGGTGGGTTTTTGGACAATTCCACTTATAATGTTGCTCTTCTTCCTTGTACATTTGGAGGAGGCATGACTTTCCAATTTATGAGGTATCGGAAAGATGCTTACATTAGCCTTTACCGCCTGTTTATGCTTAGAATTGTTCATTACTTGACTGACTTTTCAGCTCTGGAAACCATCTCAAGCTTTCAAGATTAATTGGGGTTTAAAATCCAATCCAAATAAATTAAAGCAGGAACTAGAGCATGGTTGGAACTCTCTGATATGAAAAATACCTGACAGCATTGGTTTATCTTAGTTTTTTAAGGGATTTTTTTTTTGAAGGTGTCTTTTTAAGTAAAGAAAGTATAAACGTGAGGGACGGCAGAACAAAAAGCCAGTGCTCTTTTACCAAATGGCACCACCCTTGAGAACAGTTTGGCTTAGTGGGCTAAAGTCCCAGATAGAAATAAGGAGACCATGAGTTCTAGTCCTGCCTTAGGCACAGAAGCCAGCTGGGTGACTTTGAGCCAGTCATTCTTTCTCGGCCCAGTTTACCTCAGGTAGCTATCTAATCTTTGTTTAAACTCTTCCAATGAAGCGAAACATACCATTTCATGAAGAATAATTTCACTGGCTGACATTTCTTGTAGTCAGGAAATCTCTTCTAATATTTCAATTTCCTAGGAGCTTGCTTGTAAGTTTCCCAGAGCATCTGCTCTGACCCTTCTAAGAGAAAAACTGCTGCATTCAGCAGACCTTTGGTGTAGAGTACAGGCAGTCCTCGACTTAAAACCATCATGGAGCCTGTCATCAAGCCAATGCCACAGTCATTAAGCAAGCATGTTGTTCGCTCTGGGCTGGTTTTGCTGAAAAGCAGAAGTAAATGCCAGTTTTCAAGCAAAACTGTCATAAAAGCCCTTCATGGCATTGGACCGGGGTAGTTGCAGGAAACCCTGCTGCCGATAACGATTTCCCGACGCCCAGTGCGCTCCCACAGGCAGGGCCTCCTGGTGGTGCCGTCAGCTAGGCAGTGTTGGCTGGCGGCCCCCAGGAATAGGGCCTTCTCTGTGGGGGCGCCCGCCCTCTGGAATCAGCTGCCCCTGGAGCTCCGGGTGGCCCCGGACCTCTTATCCTTCCACCGTGGCCTAAAAACTTGGCTATTTCAACTGGCCTACCCAGACTGATGGGGGGGAGGGTTTTTAATTGGGTGTTAAATGTGTTGGTTTTATGATTATGAAATTTTCTTGAGTTTAATTTATTTTTAACTTTTGTATTATATGTTTTTTAGTATTGTAAGCCACCCTGAGTCCTTAGGGAGATAGGGCGGCATATAAATCTCATAATTAAATTAAATTAAAATGCAGTCACATGACCACTGGACGCTGCCAACAGCCAGAAATGCCGGGCAGCTCCCAAGTGCCCAACATTCAGGCACATGACTGTGAATAGGGCAGCCATCGGAGCTTCAGACCCAAGTTGTAAATGCCTACAGGGAGATCCGTTGTAACTTGGAATGTTTGTTAAGCAACCAATCATAAGTCAAGGACAACCTGTACAGCTGTGAGTCATTTCCTACAGCATATTGTCTCACTTTAAAACATTCTAGTTGAGTTTCCCTTCCTTCCTTCCTTCCTTCCTTCCTTCCTTCCTTCCTTCCTTCCTTCCTTCCTTCCTTCCCTCCCTCCCTCCCTCCTTTCCTTCCTTTCTTTCCTTCCTTCCTTCCTTTCTTTTTCTTTCTTGTTGCAGATAAAGCAAATCTTTCATATATCATCTGTTGTTTTGCCTTCCCCTTTAGGTGAAGGTGAAGGGAGAGAAGAAGATGAAGTTCTGACTCTCTTGTACGACCCATGCCTAAACTGCTACTTTGATCCCGAGACTGGAAAATATTACGAGTTGGCATAGATATGTGAAGAGATATGGAGCACCACAAAGAACACAAACTCTGGCAGCACTTGAGAGCCTTGGCAAATGCTATTCTCCCTGCTCCAAAGGCAAACAGAGAAACACTTGAAAAAACCATTTAATACTTTGTCTCTTTTTTCCATTTCTGCTATTTTTATCAGAGTGCATAGAAAGCTTTTCTGACTTTCGTACCCGTTTAGTTTGTTCATATTACTTGTAATATGAAAGATTCCTTACATGTGAACTGAATTACACCAAATCAAAGCTATGTCCTGGATTTAATCTGTGAATGCTTGCATAATTTTTTTTCACTTACTCCTTTTTTTTAATCCCCTGTCTTTTAAAGAAATATATTGCATCTTTGTACTTTAAAAATACAGTGTTCAGAAAGAAGTACCTCCATCAATTGTCGTTTCTTTTTTCTTCCTGCTATTTGTTAAAACATTTTTTTAAAAAATAGCAGGATAACAAACACCTTAGAGGATAATGTCAAGATTCAAAGGGATTTTGACAAAATAGAACAATAGGAAGAATACAGGACAATGAATTTCAACAGAAACAAATACAGCGTCCTGCTTTGAGTAGGAAAAGTCAAAGCTATGAGCACTAGTAACCCTTGATGTAAGACCAGTCACTTAGCAACCATTCAGACAGTGGTGTATTAACCATTAAGCAGACTAAGCACATGCTTACGGGCACCAGGCCCAAAGGGGACACCACAAAGTTGAGAATATGGCTTCATTTGTACAGCACATACAAAGGAGAGGGGCACCAAGATTTGTCAGTGCTTAAGGCACTAGTGCATTCAGAGCTACAACCCAGATTCAAAAATTTCAACAGCCAAGCCTCCCTCCACTCCCTCTCTGCTTGCAGTCACATGACCACAGTTATGGCACTTATTTCCAGAAACCAGTTTACTTCCATTTTTCATTTTTCTGGCAAAATATGCACATGTGCAGATAATTGAATCACTTAACCATAATGGTGATTCACTTAAGAGCTGCCATAAAAAGATTGTAAAGTCGGTCAAGGTGACTCACTTAACAACCAGCACAACTTATGACTGGAATTCCAGTCTCAGATATGGTCATAAGTGGTAGACTACCTGTACATAACACTAAGGGGACCTATTAGGTGATTTGGGTGTTTTAGTGGATGCCAAGTTGAAATTGGTCAGCAGAGAGATGCAACTGCAAAAAAAACCCCAAATGTAATTTAGGTTGCTTCAAGAGAAGTATAGTGTTTGGATCAAGAGAAGTCATTCTTGTTCCTTTCTCTTGTTTTTGGCTAATTCACACCCAGAATACTGTATTCAGGTCTCTGTGCAGCACTTTAGGAAAAGTTTTTTTTTAATTACATTTATATGCCGCCCTTCTCCGAAGACTCAGGGCAGCTTACAATTTTGGGGATACAACCCAATGCGCTCAGCAATAGCCTTCATTCCATTGTATATGCCTGCTTATTACTAAGCGGCATGTTTACAAAGTCAGCTTATTGCCCCCAACAACCTTGGGTCCTCAATTTACCTACCCCGAGAGGATGGAAGGCTGAGTCAACCTTGAGCCTGGTGGGATTCGAGCCTTCACTAATTGCAGGCAGCTGGAACTTAAGTGCTAGGCATTTAACAGCCTGCACCACCAAGGTTCTTAATGACAACTAACAGCATGTTCAGAAGAGATAAAAGGCCTTGGGGGCAAAAAGTCTAAAAAGTTGGAGTGTGGACATATTTAGCCTGGGAAGGAAAAAACATTGGGAGAGCATCTGAATGGCTATTGTGTAGAAGAGAGACCAGATCTTTTAGACTTAAAGTCTGTGAGATTCTTAGTCATCCCATGGTTGTCCAAAGGTATTTTTTCAGGAGGCAAATAGACTTTTCTTGTTTTTCTTGAAGACATTTCACTTCTCATCCAAGAAGCTTCCTCAGCTCTGACTGGATGGTGGGGAATGGAAGCGTTTTGGATGAGAAGCGAAATGTCTTCAAAGAAAGAACAAGAAAAGTCCAGATGTCTCCTGAAACAGCACCTTTGGAACAACCATGACCTGGATGACTGAGAATCTCTGTAGACTTTTAGCTATGCACTTTGGGATGAAGCCTTGGTGGTGCAGGCTGTTAAATGCCTAGCACTTAGTTCCAGCTGCCTGCAATTATTGCAGATTTCTCAACAAGGCAAATGCAGCATTGCTGCCGAACACGGGATCTCATTTGACAAACTCAAACTTGTGACAGTTTCCCTTACAGGATGTCACACCAGCTGCGACTGGATACTGGGCTCCATGGCTCACTTGGCATATGGCATCTGAAAAATGACAAGGGAGAGAGTTTGATGTTGTTCTTTGTGTCTGCAAACCTTCTGGAACTGCTGGTTTGTAACAATGAGCATGAGAAGTCGCTCTGGCGATTGCTTCTCTTGGGGGAACCTTTTTAAAACGCAATGAAATGAAATGCAAATATATCATGGAAGAGCTTTTTTCTCTGAGAATAACAGGATCGTGGCTAACAGAAAAGGGAGAAAACAAAAAAAAGTACTGTGCTAATCTTTTTAAAAGATACAGACGAATATTTGAAGGACTGAATTAAATGTTTTGGAAGGAGAAGGAAGCAGGAAGAGCAGAAGTGTAATAAAATAGAGATTTATTTTTCATTTTTATTTATTTATTTTGTCAATCGCTTACAAGATAATAAGTATAAGGATAAACATAGTTGTGAATACATGAAATGGATACATACAAGAAAAATAAAAAGAAACAATAGGACAGGGATGGTAGGCACGTTGGTGCGCTTATGCACGCCCCCTACAGACCTCTTAGGAAAGGGGTGAGGTCAACAGTAGACAGTCTAAGGTTAAAGTTTTTGGGGTTTGGGGAAGAAACCACAGAGTCAGGTAGAGTATTCCAGACATTGACCACTCTGTTGCTGAAGTTGTATTTCCTGCAATCAAGTTTGGTGCGGTTAACCTTGAGTTTGTATCTATTGTGTGCTCTTGTATTGTTATGGTTGAAGCTGAAGTATTCATTGACCGGTCGGACATTGCAATGTATGATTTATATACTATATTATTTAGATCAGACTGAAGGCGGCGTAGTTCTAGGTTGTCTAGGTCTAGAATTTCAAGTCTGGTGGCATAAGGTATTCTGCAACGAGTAGAGGAGTGTAGAACTCTTCTTGTGAAATATTTCTGGACTTTCTCAACTGTGTTAATATCAGATACGTAATGTGGGTTCCAGACTGATGAGCTGTATTCGAGTGTTGGTCTAGCAAATGTTTTGTATGCCCTAGTTAGTAGTATGATATTACCAGAGAAAAAGCTACGTAAGATTAGGTTAACAACTCTTAATGCCCTTTTGGCTATGTAGTTACAGTGGGCTTCTAGCCCTTAGATCATTAGAGATGAGTATTCCAAGGTCCTTGATGGAGTTTGGATCATCAACAATGTCTTGACTATTCAGCTTGTATTTTATTTTCTGATTTTTTTTTGCCAATATGTAAGACAGAGCATTTATTTGTTGAGATTTGAAGTTGCCATTTGTTTGACTATTCTGATACATAGTCGAGGTCTTTTTGAAGGGTAGCAGTATTGTCTGTGGGGTTGAATAGCTTTACATCATCAGCGAAGAGAACACAGTTGCTCTTAATATGATCACAGAGGTCATTTATGTAGAGTATGATGAGAGTTGGTCCTAGAATGCTGCCTTGGGGGACACCACTGTGACAGGTACAGAATTTGATAAGACGCTCCCAATTTTGACCATTTGTTGTCTGTTTGACAGGAATGCTTCTATCCAGTTATGCAGTTGTCCAGAGATACCATAAGATTTTAGTTTTAGTAGTAGTTTGTCATGTACCACTGAATCAAAGGCTTTACAGAAGTCTATGTAGATTGCGTCTATTGCTTTGCCCTGATACCTTGAAGAAATGGCTGAATTTTCCAGCTGGCCCTTTTTTTTCATTTTTTAAAATAAATACCAACATGATACTAATAGATCTCACTGTTGTATTTTGTTAGGTTCATTTTGAAATCAAAGGATGGCTCTAAAACAGGAAAAAACATGAACTCTTGTTTCCTGCAAATGGGAATAAATGGCAGATGGGTTAACTTTACATTACTGTCCATTTTGTAATTGCTTTTTTCCTTAAACAGCTGTGCTTTTTGATTAGTTATTCAAACTGGGTTGTTGAGGTTTTGTTTTTTTTAATGGTAGTAACCATCTTCCCTCTGGGTGATATTTTTGAAGCTTTATAACAAAGAATCCCACTTTCCCAAATGTAACACATTCATTTAGATTGCAGTCTCAAATCAGCAAGGAACCAGCAGAGTTACTCCAAATGGGAAAACAGTCCATACCTCTGAAACCAGACGAGGAGTAAAATACCAGGATCTACCAGCCACACTATCTGCTAAAAGGGCATTTGAGAGGCTTTGTGTTATGTCCATGTTAACATAATGTAAGAAAGAGTCATGTTCATTTATAGTCAAATTTCCTATTAAGCACCATAACTATTACTAGCTTGAGTGCCCAGCAACTGGTCTGTAACAGTTCTTCCCTTATGGCCAGAAGTCACAAATCTTGTAAACCATGCTATGTTTTTTCAAAGATGTCCTGCTGCATGATCTGAGCATGATTTTAGCAGACCCAAAACCAGTTCACCTCCATCCAAACTTCGTTAGAGAGAAAAAGGAGCTCCCTCCTTTTTGCTACAGCATATCAAATGAAATTCCCTTGGCCAGCTGAAATAAGAGATAACAGATAATCAGAGTTGGAAGGGACCTTGTAGGTCATCTAGTCCAACCCCCCGCCCAAGCAGGAGACCCTACACCATTTCTGACAAATGGCGGTCCAATCTCTTCTTGAAAGTCTCAAGTGGTGAAGCTCCCACAACTTCCGAGGGCAAAGTGTTCCATTGGTTGATTGTTCTCACTGTCAGAAAGTTTCTCCTTATTTCCAGGTTAAATCTCTCCTTGTTCAGTTTCCATCCATTATTCCTTGTCTGGCTTACAGGTGTTTTAGAAAATATGCTTTCTCCTTCATTGGTGCTACCAATAGGCTGCTACAGGACAGAGAAGGAAACATGAGATACCACCAATGACTATAAGTCATTATAAGTCAATTTTGGTGGATCTAGGGCTACAAAAATTATATTTAATCACAATTGATGAAGCATCTTATTTATTTATTTATTTATTTGACTTGTATGCCGCCCCTCTCCCGAACGGACTCAGGGCAGCTCACAATTAAAACCAACACAATAAATAATTACCTAAAATAGAAATTAAACCCAACAAGCCAAATTACTAAAACAAATTATAAAACAAACCCCCTCCCCACCAAGAGGAGTCAGCACGGCGCAGTCTGCTCAAATAGCCAAGTTTTCAGGTCGTGGCGGAAGGTGCGGAGGTCAGCCAGGCAGAGTCCCAGAGGTAGTTGATTCCATAGGGCGGGAGCCGCCACAGAGTAGGCCCTCCCCCGCGTCACCGCCAAGCGACATTGAGTCGCAGACGGCATGCCGAGAGTCCCTGCCTGTGTGCTCGTACAGGGCGGTTGGTATTCAATGCCGGCAGTAGACGTTCCCGTAGATAGCCCGGACCCATGTCTTGAAGGACTTTGAATGTCAATACCAAAACCTTGAATCTCATTTGGAGGGCAACCTGCAACCAATGCAGGCCACGCAGGAGGGCGTAACATGGGAGAACCGGAAACTCCCATCACAACCCGCGCAGCATTTTGCACCAGTTGAAGCCTCGGATGGTATGCAAGGGCAGTCCTAGATAGAGAGCATTGCAGTAGTCGAGTCGCGAGGTGACAAGTGCCTGAGTGACCGTGCACAGGGCATCTCGGTCCAGATATGGGTGTAACTGGCGAACCACCCAGACCTGGGCAAAGGCCCCCCCTGCTCCCACCTGCTCCTCCAACCTGAGCCGTGAGTCCAGGAGGACCCCCAGATTCCGTGCCCTGTCCACGGGGGGCAACACCTCTCCCCCCATGACCAAAGATGGAATCTCCTGACTAGCTCGAGATGTCTATGCACAGCCACTCTGTCTTAGCCAGATTGAGCCGAAGCATGTTACTGTCCATCCAGATCCCTACCACATCCAAACAGCGGGACATCACAGAGAGGGCATCACTGATGTGGCCTGGGGTGGAGATGTATAACTGCGTATCATCAGCGTACTGATGATACTTCACCCCAAAGCCACAGATGATCTCACCCAGCGGTTTCATATAGATGTTGAACAGAAGGGGCGAGAGGACAGACCCCTGAGGGACCCCACAAGTGAGAGCCCTTGGAGTTGACCTCTGCCCCCCTGCCAACACCGATTGTGAGCGTCCCGAGAGGAAGGAGGCGAACCACTGCAGCACAGTGCCTCCCACTCCCAACCCCCCGAGACGCTGCAATAAGATACCATGGTCGATGGTATCGAAAGCCGCTGAGAGATCTAACAGGACCAGGACAGAGGAAAACCCCTGTCCCGAGCCCTCAGGAGATCATCCATCAGTGCGACCAATGCCGTCTCCATGCTATACCCGGGTCGAAAGCCCGATTGGTACGGATCCAGGTAGTCCGCTTCCTCCAGGAAAAGCGGGAATTGCTGAGCCACCACACTCTCGACAACCTTCGCTAGGAAGCAAAGGTTGGAGACCGGACGAAAGTTGTTCAATTCGGCTGGGTCCAGGGCAGGCTTCTTCAGGAGAGGCCTCACCACCGCCTCCAAGGCAGCGGGAAAGGTGCCCTCCCTCAGAGAAGCATTGACCACTGCCCGGAGCCAGCCGCATGTCACCTCCCTGGAGGCATAGACCAACCAGGAAGGGCATGGGTCCAACAAACATGTGGTGGAACTCAGTCGTCGCATAATCCTGTCCACTTCATCCTCAGAAACAGGATCGAACTCAGTCCAGATTACATTAGCTAGACCACTTGCACCCTCGACATCAGACCACGGCAAATTGGAGTTCAGCCCCCCCCCCGAATCCAAGCGATCTTATCCTGCAGGAACTGACCAAATTCCTCAGCTCGACCCCACAGGGGATCCGCCACAGCCCCTGGATGGAGGAGGGAGCGGGCAACCCCAAACAGGGCGGCTGGGCGGTTTCCTGCAGATGCTATGAGAGCGGAGAAATAAACCCTTCTCGCCGCTCTCACAGCTACCAGATAGGTCCTGATATAGGCTCTCCACTGGGCTCGGTCAGACTCGGAGCGGGTTGACCTCCACCTGCTCTCTAGACCCCTTTTCCGTCGCTTCATCTCCCGGAGCTCCTCAGTATACCAGGGAGCCACACGGGATCTGCGACGGGTAAGGGGATGCATGGGGACAACTTTGTCAAGAGCCCCCGAGGCCGCCCGTTGCCAAGCGGCCACCAGGGTCTCGGCAGAGCTGTGGACCAGGGATGTAGGAAAAACCCCCAGCTCTGCCTGGAACCTTTCCAGGTCCATCAGGCGCCTGGGGCGGAACCACCTAAGAGGCTCCTCATCCCAGCAGTGTGGGGCAGCTTGTTGAAAAAGCAGCCATAGGAGATAATGATCTGACCATGGAACGGGGTGGATAATAAGATCACCACTCCCCAGATCATTACGCCACTGCTCCGAGACAAAAACCAGGTCGAGCATGTTGCCCCCCTCGTGAGTCGGGCCATCAATCACCTGAGTCAGATCCATGGCCACCATGGAGGCCATGAATTCCTGGGCCAAAGCCGACGCCGCCCGAGAGAAGGCAAGTTGAAGTCACCCAGGACAATAAGTCCTGGGAACTCCACCGCCAAACCTGAGATGGCGTCAAGCAGCCCAGGCAGGGCAGCTGCCACACAGCTGGGGGAAATGTATGTGAGCAGCAAGCCCATCGAACTCTCAGGCCCGCATCTCAAAAGGAGGGCTTCACACCCGCCTATCTCCGGAACAGAGACCTCCCTTGGAATCAGGGCTTCTCGAATAACAACAGCCACACACCCCCACCCCTTCCCTGGGCTCATGGCCAGTGCAACACCCGAAAACCTGGGGGGCATAGATTGACTAGAGGGACTCCCCCCTCTGGGCCCACCCAGGTCTCAGTGATACGGGCCAGATCCGCGGCCTCCTCGATTACCTCACGGAGGAGGGTTGCCTTATTAGCCAATTCTTGAATGAGAATTGAAACTTCTTCCCCAAAAAACAGTCCAGTTGTTTTTTTAGGGGGGGAGGACTTTGAGACAACTATGACCTGGATGACTAAGAATCTCCATAGACAAAAGTTGTACTGGTTCCACCCTTACAATCTAAAAGGACACGATACAGAAAACAAAAGGGGTTGAAGAATACATGCCTCAGTACACACCAAAGAAGATAAGATTTTGGAGAAAGCAAATGCCACGGACTCCTGCTTTTCCCCAGCAGATCAACAAGTGCTGAAAATGACCCTTCCTGTATGGGGAAGGAAGGAAGGAAGGAAGGAAGGAAGGAAGGAAGGAAGGAAGGAAGGAAGGAAGGAAGGAAGGAAGGAAGGAAGGAAGGAAGGAGAAGAAAGAAAAAGAAAGGAAGAAGAAAGAAAGAAAGAAAAGTCATGTTCTCATTCATGACTGCTGCTCTTGTTTTTCCTTAGCCAGTGTCTTTAATCCCCATATGCTGTCTATCATAAAGTAAATTTAAAGATGAGGAAATTTAAGTCGAACCAGCATTACATCAGCCCTGCAGATCTTGGGAAGTGGCTATAATTATGTAAATGTCCTAGCTTTAAAACATGGTTCTTGAGGATCAGGTCAAAATAGCAAAGGTCTCTTCATCAATAGAAGTCTAATCCAAAGACAAAGTCCATTTTGATCTCCAGCTCTGAGAAAAGCCACACGGACAATATCAAAGCACCAAAATGAAACTGAAAGAAAGATTCTAAGAACAATCCTTGTATCTTTCAAAAGAAGCAAGCTCTGAGTCAACTCGTGCTGAAAGTTAAGCTAAAGGTAAGATGCAGCTGATGATATTGCAAATGTTATCTAGAGATCCATAAACAGGGCTTAGCAGCCAGATCATGCGAAGGTATTGGCCTGCTCTGTACTGCCTTGACAACATCCCAGTCAGAGATCTGGGCATTACAGTTCGGAAAACCAATGGAGTAACTTCAGAGGAGGTTTACCAAGATGGTGAGGAGACTGGTCCAGTGAGGAGTGGCTAAAGGAACTAAGTTTGGGTGCTCCAAGACTGGAGGTGTTAAAGAAGAGATTGGACAACCATTTGTTTAAAATGGTATAGGCTTCGCTGCTTGAACAGGGGGTTGGACTAAAGACCTCAAAGATCCTTTCCAACTCTGTTATTCTGTAGGAGGAAAGATTGAGTGGAGAGCTGCCAGTGGCCTTCAAATATGTACAGTAAGGATTTCTTATAGAGAGGACAGAGAACAGGATTAGAAGCAATGGCTTGAAACCATAGGAAAGTGGATTCAGGTTAGATATTAGAAGGAATTTCCTTAAAATGTCTGCAAAATTTGGAAGCTTCATAATAATCTCATTAACTTGCATAAACAAGAATATTCTATCTATTGCAGTAAAATTCCTTTGAATGGTACCTCTAGAGGCATCCATGGGGAAGCAGGAATTGGAAGAGGTCAATAATGAATCAACAGCACAACACAAACTTTGTCCCATTTGTCCCTTTATTGTGATGCCAAATGAACACTCACACAAGGCAGAGCTGGCATTGCGCCCTGGCTGTCATCATTTTGACAAAAAGCATCAGCTTCTGCAGATATTTCTGGCCTTTCTGACTTTAGGGGAAAAATGCTCCAGAGTCATGTTCACCCAAAGCCCACATCTTCTGAAATATTGATCTCCACATTGAGATTAGGATTCCTCTTCATAGTTGTTCTTTGTGTTAACTGTAGTATACTTCATTGCAATACCTAATGTGATAAAGCATGGGCTGTGTAATGGTTAGGAGAATAAGCTACAAGGATCAGTCAAGGTTTAGTCAAGTCTAAACCTCAACTTCTATTGAGGAAAGAGCATCAAATAGCACCTGCCTTCGATCCCAAGCACTGCAATTTGAAGACACTCAAAAGGAGGCCATAAATCGAACTCTACTGGAGCCAACCCCAATTTATGGGTGATCTTTGACCCACCATCTCAAATCCAGCAGCAAGATATAGGCCGATGTAGCCCTTCCTCAACATTGATTCCATCCTGAAAGAACTCTAGTTGCTGATGAGCTGCCTGGGTTTAATGTGCTGCATAAAGATTAAGCACATTTAGTGCCCTCTGTGGTCTAATGAACCTATCAGAAGACAAGGCCTAGCTTTTTCAAGAAGTCACTCCATAATCACGCTGGCATTTAGAAAATGCCATCCATTTTGATCAGGCCTCATTAATGTGCGGTGTTTGCACTATGGAGCAGCAGAGTTACAATAAGCTTGGGAAAGAGCTGGGAGAGTCGGCAGGTCTTGACGGAAGGTCATCAATCAAATCTTGGGCACCTGTCTACATATTCTGTAGATGTCAGGAGAGAGAGACTTCTTGGCGCATTTCACATTGCACCAGACCTTCAAAGGCCTCCATTGTCCCCTTACATGTGTGTAGCCCTCACACACGCAATACCCACATGCATGCAAACCAAAATTTTGTGATGTTTCTCTTTTGTCATGTTATACTGTGGTATCTTCATTTTTTCCATCATGTAAGCCATTCCCGTAATTGCAGTTGTTGAGTTTTGAGCATTTCATTTTATGATGTGTTAGGACAGCATCAAATAGGGGAGGAATTGCTTACTTTCACAAATCACTAAGGTTGGCTGATGCCATCTTTACGGGAATCTTTTCCTGCATTTTCCATAACAACTTTAATCAGCTCAGATTTCCTAAAAAGGAAGGAAAAAACAAGTGAAGTTGTATTGACAGAGGGATTGAGGCTCAAGGGAGATGAGGGTTAGGTCTTCATCCCCCAGAAGTCTCCATGTCAAGTGTTTTCCCAAATTTTGACTGTGGTGTAAAACTTGATTTCAAAATGAATAACAACTACAAAATATAGGGATCTTTCTCACCTAACATATTTTCTGTTAATGTGCAAGAAAGTATCATTGCAAAATCAATTAATCCAAGTTTCTTTTTACTTTACAAAGCATCTCCTTTTACAGACCAAAAATTTACCCTGACCTTAGTCTTCTTTGAAGTTTGGCTTCTGTATGTATGTAGTATAGGCACACAGAGCTAGCCATAGGTATTCTCCAAGACTGGTTTTAACTGAAGGTATCACATCCTCGTCTGACAAGATGAAAAGGCTGGGGACTGAATGAGATTGTTGCTTCGGTGTGCAATTGTTGTTGTTTGGGGGAGGGGGTTGGAGATAATTTTAAATTTAGGGTTATCTTATTTGAAGTAAATATGATAGTACTAGGCTATTAGAGAAGATAGCCCTTACAAAACCAGGCAGGCAAACCATATTATTTCTCATTTAATTGGAGAGAAAACGTATCTCCTTTCTCGACAACTGGTGGTAATCTTGTCGTGCATTTTCCTCCTATGTGACAGCTAATTCTTCTCCATTCAAGGATATAATATGAAAATTTTCCCCTCTCCAAAGGACACTGAACCATTCCCAGTGCCTGCTGCTCCTGGAAAGCAGCCAACTTTTACTGATCAGCATCTGATCTCCCTCTGCATTCAAACAATACAATTCTTCCCCACCGTCCTCCCCTTATAAGGGTATTCAAACTCATTAAGAGCTGGAGGTAGAGGGAAAGGCCACACTGATTGTTTCAAACAGTATGGAAATCATCTGCTGTGAAATAATAGTCTCTGCCCCCAAGATTACTTCCTCCCCCAAAATACAGCCCCCACCTTGCAACAATTCCAAAAGAAAACAAACTGGTATCAATATACTTCCAATTCCTGCTTACTGCTCAGTTGATGGTGGACAGCTCTCTGTGGGTTTTAACTCTGAATTCTATGCTTATTTTTGGTTTTGAGATTGTTCTGATTTTAGCTATGTATTACCACCATGTTTTTGTCTTTTGTTGTTGTTGTTGGAGCTCATACATCTCCCAGAGGCCTTGGAGATCAAGATGGGTTCTAAATATTGTAAAATAAATAAGCAAATGAATACAGGTGATCCTCCACTTAAGGCTGTAAGTGGAATCAGAATTTTTGTTGCTAAGCAAGGCATGTTAGGGTTCCAGCAGTTACTCCAATTAAATCATGAGCCTTGAGCCACACTCCCAAAACTAAAGAGGATTTATTTGAAGGTAACACTCTACGTCCAGCACTAATCTGGGCACAGCCAACTCTGAGATACGCAATTCACTGTCACCTTGATCCTGCTTTTCCCCCCACCCCTCTGTGTGTATCATCCAAGGAAAAACGTCCATAGCCAAGAGTCATCAATCATGCTCTCCAATTAGACTTTTTCATGGCAGAAGCTTCAGCCATCTAATCAGTCTTTGAAGAAAATATGAATGGAATGTACTTTCGATTTCATACTGTTGCCTGCTCTTTGAAACTCCATCCCCCCTTCTTTCTGTTGTCAACTATAAAACATGTATACAAAATGTTTTATGGGTTGACAAGGTGGTTATTAACAGAGTTGAAACTGATTTTATAACCTTTTTTTGCCATAGTTCTTAACTGAATGATGACAGTTATTAAGTGAATTGTGTGGTTGTTTAGGGAATCTGGTCCGTCCTCTTCCCCCCTCCCCAATTGACTTTGCCTGTTGCAAACTCACTGGAAAGGTTACAGATGACAATGACGTGACACTGGGATGCTGTAGCTGTTGAATACAAGCAAGTTGCCAAGGGGATGCCACAAAGAGGAGGGGGCCAAACTATTTTCCAAAGCACCATAAGGCAAGACAAAAGGGACAGATGGAAACTACTCAAGGAGAGAAGCAACCTGAATTAAGGAGAAACTTCCTAACAGTGAGAACAATCAACCAGTGGAACAGCTTGCCTTCAGAAGTTGTGGGTGCTCCATCATTGGAGGCTTTCAAGAAGAGACTGGATGCCATTTGTCTGGAATGGTACAGGGTCTCCTGCTTGAGCAGGGGATTGGATGAAATGTCCACTTTTTTATTCTATGCTATTCTTTGCCCAGATTTAGATTACGTGATCGGGGAGGTGATGCAACAATCATAACTGCAATGACCAGTCATAAGTCACTTTCTTCAGTGCCTTTGTAAATTTGAACAGTTGTTGCTAAATGAATGGCTCTAAATTAAAAATTATCTGTAAATAAATAAAATGTCTTTGAAAGCCAGTATAGTAGAATGATGGTTAAAATGCTAGACTGGCATTGGAGAGATCACACTCAACCACAGAAATACTGGGTGACATGGGACTAATCCTCCTCCCAAGATTGTTGGTCAGGGTTAGGGTTAGGTTAGGAGATTGGACCTTTCAGTAAACAACATTGATCTCTTGACTGAAAGGCAGGCCAGAAAGCTAGTAAATAGGCAACCATAGCAACTTTGGATCAAATTTCAGAAAAACAGGAAATATTTTAGAAAACAGGAAATGCTGAAAATGAAACTAATGGCCTACAACCAGCCTACGGACCCCCTCCGAATCCAATCCACCGCACAGCCAACCAAAGACAGCACCAACTCTCAACCAACCCATGCAACCCCCATACACACCAGCAGTTCACCTCCCAATGACCCTCCCTTCATGTAACCTCCCTATCACAAGACCCATCATAAGACTGTCACTTGACACACCCACACCTGAAACCAGTGGTGGGATTCAAAAAATTTTACAACCGGTTCTATGGGCATGGCTTCGTGGGTGTGGCATGGTTTGGTGGGTGTGGCTTGGTAGGCATGGCAGGGGAAGTCTACTGTAAAATCTCCATTCCCTCCCCACCCCACTAATCTGCTTTCCAGCTCCATCCTCCTGTGCAGGGCAACAAAAGAAGACCCAGCCAATCAGCTGGGACTCAGGAGCCAGAGAATAGATGGGGGTGGGGCCAGTCAGAGGTGGTATTTGCTGGTTCTCTGAAGTACTCAAAATTTCCGCTACCAGTTCTCCAGAACTGGTCAGAACCTGCTGAATACCACCTCTGCCTGAAACCATTATGAACAGAAGGACACCGACACATCCAGAGATGGGCTGCACTTACATTAACAACCGGTTCACTGGTTGTGAGCACGCGCTTTGCGTGCGCCTCTTTGGGGCTGAAACAGAGCTTCAAACATGCAGATAATCTACTTCAGGCAGCTCTTGTGAGTACAGCAGGGATTGCGCAGATCTCAGCTGGGCAGCATGGGCAGGGGGAACAAGCCAGAAAGTTAATTATATATGGAAAGGATAGCGCAGGGGTGAGTAGGTGGGCCCAGCCAGTGATCAAAACTACTAGTTCGCCCGAACTGGTACGACCAGGCAGCAGCCTACCACTGCTCACATCCCCTAAACTCCACTGAAGACGTTACCTAGCCTGGTAATGAAACGTTTGGAAACCAACCCACAAGCTTGGAGAACAAACCTTCACCCTCATCCTACAACCGAGCTACAGATATTCACCACTATTGCAAACTATTGAGTTATGTCTCCACTGGGAGGGGGAGTCTTGCACACAACTCACACTTGGTGCCAGTAGAATCTCTGCACAACTAATCATTTTTTTTCACTTCTTAAGTAGGGCAAACAGAAAGTCAATGAAAGACCAGAAAATAAAAAGAGCAAACCAATAATAAAAAAATAAGCAAGAACTGGAATCAGGGTGATGAACGATTTATGAGTACAGTACAGAGTGTACTTGCATTAATGTTCTTAAGAAAAAAAATTATACATACCTGAAATCATCTTCCTGCTCAGAAAGGCTTGATGAAGGAATGGATCTATTAGGAAATCTAGTTAAAACTAGATTAAGCAAACCATGGCAGAGGGTGTCAGTTTTACCCAACTGTCTGCTAACTGAAATTATGTTATTAGCACAATAATATGACTTTTGACATAAATAAATGAGGCTACTGCACATGATTTGTCTAAAGCACTTAGAATAGATCTTGTCTGCTAGTTTGAAGCAATGCCGAAATGCAAACTTTGTCCATCATACTCAAAATCTGTTATGCTAGGGCTTCGCAACCTTGGCAACTTTAAGACATGTGGACCTCAACTCCCAGAATTCCCTAGCCAGTCTGCCTCTTAAAGTTGCCAAGTTTGGAAAATCCTGCCCTTGGGGCATGTCTGTTAATTGAGGTTCCATTGTCCTTTCATTGTGTGTTAGAGTGAGGGGAATGATCAGGGGTGGGATTCTACCAGTTCGGACCAGTTCTATAGAACCGGTTGTTATGATTCTGTGCAATTCGAAAAACCGGCAAATCACATCACTGGCTGGCCCCCCCCTCCTCACCCACCTCACCCAGGAGGCTTCCCTGAGGCCCAGTCAGGGGTGGTATTCAGGGGGTTGCGGGGGGGGAGAAGTGGCCTGAGAGCAGAGCTGAACCTTCCTTAGGATTGAAGCTTCTATTTTTCAGGGCAGACTCAGGCAGCAGATTGCAGAAAGGTAGATCTGGCAGTGAAGCTGTGATTCTGCAAGCAGCCCAATCTGCCTGCCTGCTTTGCCTGATTTTGGGGAAAGTTGCTCTTTTTTTAAATAAAAAATTCAATCTTTACATATATATTTACAATATTTACATACAAGCCATGCCCAGCCAGTCACATGACCACCAAGCCACACCCACAAATTAGGCCATGCCCATAGAACCTGTTGTTAAGAAATTTGAATCCCACCCCTGGGAATGATGAATGCAGCATTACAATATCACAATGCAAACCTCGCCCCTTTCTGCATACATCACAGTATTGCAAACATGCCCCATAGGGTTGGCTCTTGTTCGTCTGTTCTGATGAATGAAGCAACAACAGCCAAAGATGCAGGTTAATTTAAACCCCCCCCCCCCAAAAATTGACAGACATCAAGTCTGGCTCTATTTATCTGCCTATCTTTTGGGGCTGGTATGGCAAACTGGTAACTTTGTCTCCAAAATGTATACATAAAATAAGGATTAGAGGAGAAAGCTGTTGATTCATAGAATTTGATTTATATTTTGGAACTTAGGGCACATTCGTGCATTGTATTTACTTATGTTCTTAGGATCAATTGTTTTCTTCTAGCAACAACATTGCCTTCTTAAAAAGGCATGCTTTGTGGTCATAATGTTATGGTTTAATATTATATCAAATTATAGCAGCCATTTGAAACAAGTTTTGTAAGGCATTTCATATGGCCACAAACTCATTAAGCTCAATGGAATTCACTTTTCAGAAAAAATCCAATTATTATCTGCTAGATGCAACCCAGGTTGGAAATGTCTCTTAGAACTACTGGAATGAGGAAACACAGACTAATCTCCAGCTCTGGAGATTAAGTTGCTAGGTATTGAACTTTGCGATGCTACAAAAATACAAAAATTGTTCATATCTACCTCCAGTTCTATGTGTTTAAATATTGGAAAGAAAACCTCATAACTGCTGGGGAAATTTATACCTTTAACAATAAAACCCACTTATTCCCTGTCATTGCTGTTTTCTTCTCCTTTAATAACCTTCCTTTTCTTTCACTATATAGCCAATAATAACATTCTTTACCATTTTTTAAAAATGTAGGTTTAAATGCACGTAAACCTTCACCCGTTCTGGCTTCCTTTTTTTCTCCGGTCATCCTGATAATTATTTTTATGCACTGTGTAAACCAAAGTAATGTGTGTGGAAAGCTGAGGGCCTTTAGTGCTCTAAATAGCTCACATGGTCAGTCTCTTCGGTGCAACAACCCATAGCAGCATTTTAAGAGCCTCATTCAAAAGGGAATACTGGCAACTCTCAGGGATGAGAAGAGCGCTTTAAAACACTTTCACAAGCGAGTGTGTAAATCCCTCTTAATTCATGCTTTATTAACCATCATTGTTTTAGATAAATGTTTTGCCCCCCATTCATCTTCCTCAGGCACTAAGCCATCTGCTGCAAATGCTTCCTATAAACATTTCATAAACGTAAGAAGGAGGAGGAAGAGGGCTTTTTCTCAGCTGCATTAAAAAGTTAGCTTACAATAAAAGAATGCTTTTCAAATTTTCTGTTATGAAGAGACATGATTGATTTACCATGATAAGATGCATCAAGAAGAAATATATATACCATTTCTTCCCAGCCTAATGTTTTCCTCATGCTATGAAACTCTCGCATCAAGAAAAGGTGGTGAAGATTACAGCTGTCTCCAAATAAATAAATAAAAATAAGCAAACAAAGAAATAAATAAGATAACAGAGAGTTTAGCCTATGTGGTTTAGAAACTTGCCATCTTAAATCAATAAAATGATTTGAGAAGCTTGGAATCTGCGACATCGCATCTCCTGAGAAGGCATCTCAGTCCTCCCAAAGTTCCAGCGTTCTGAAAACAGAAAATGAAACTGCGAAGAGAAAGCATATCTTAGGATCTGCAGGTTTATTAAGAAAGCTTTTCCTGGTGCTTTATAGAGCAGGGGTATCAAACTCAAGGCCCGGGAGCCAGATCTGGCCCACTGCCCTGGAAACAGCAAAGGACTGGCTTGAGGTGCCTCTGCCAGTGAAAATGGAGCTCCGGAGGACCACAAGTGGCCCTCCTGAGCTCTGTTTTTGCTGGCAGAGGGTTGCAGGAAGCCGTCGCAGCCGAAAACGGAGCTCAGGAGCCCATTTTCTCTGGCAGAGCACTCGGGCCACCACAGGGCCCCCCGACATGAGTAACATCAAGCTGGCCACATCCACCATGGCCATGCCCCACCAGCCCCGAGGTCAAACACAACCCTGATGTGGCCATCATTGAAATCGAGTTTGACACCCCTGTTCTAGAGGAATGGGACTTTATTTTATTTATTTGATTTGTCAATTGCTTACAAGATAATAGGTATAAGTATAAACATGGGTAAGAATACAGGAAATAGGTATGAATAAATGGGGACAATAGGACAGGGATGGTAGGCACAATTAATTTAATTTAATTTAATGGTGGGATTTCTATGCCGCCCTATCTCCCGAAGGACTCAGGGTGGCTCACAGAAATAAAAACAGAAATACAAAATTTAAAAAGCAATTAAACAAGAAACCCCAATTACATTAAAAATTACAACAAATCTAAAAACAATTAAAAACACCTTCAGTCCAGGTTGGCCAATTGAAAAAGCCAAGTCTTTAGGTTGTGATGGAAGGAACGAAGTTCAGGAGCCACCCGAAGCTCCACGGGTAGTTGGTTCCAAAGGGCAGGCACACCCACAGAGAAGGCCCTCCCCCTGGGAGTCGCCAGCCGACATTGTCTGGCTGATGGCACCCTAAGGAGACCCTGCCTGTGGGAGCGCACAGGACAATGGGAAACCGTTGCTGGCACTAGGTGCTCCCGCAAATGGTGCTCTTATGCACGCCCCTTACAGACCTCTTAGGAATGGGGTGAGGTCAATAGTGGATAGTTTGAGGTTAAAGGAGTAGGGGTTAGAGGATGTAACAACAGAGTCAGGTAGTGCATTCCAGGCATTGACCACTCTGTTGCTGAAGTCATACTTTCTGCAATCAAGTTTGGAGCGGTTTACATTGAGTTTGTATCTGTTGTGTGCTCTTGTATTGTTGTGGTTGAAGCTGAAGTAGTCATTGACTGATAGGACATTGTAGCAGATAATTTTGTGTGCTACGCTTAAGTCCAACCATAGGCATAGTTCAAGGTTGTCCAAGCCCAAAATCTCAAGCCTGGTGATATAGGGTATTCTGTTGTGAGCAGAGGAGTGTAGTACTCTTCTCGTGAAATACTCCTGGACTCGCTCAATTGTATTAATGTCTGATATGCAGTGCGGATTCCAGACTGATGAGCTGTATTCAAGTATTGGTCTGGCAAAAGTTTTGTATGCTCTAGTTAGCAATTTGATATTTCTGGAGGAGAAGCTTTGTAAGACTAGATTTACAACTCTTAATGCCTTTTTGGCAATGCTGTTACAGTGAGCTCTGACGCTTAGGTCATTTGATATGAGAACTCCAAGGTCCTTGACTGAGTGAGGATCATCAGCGAGGTCATATCCTCCTAGTTTGTATTTGGTATACTGATTTTTTTTTACCAATGTGTAGGACAGAGCATTTGTTCATCAAGATTTGGAG
Source organism: Naja naja (assembly GCA_009733165.1). NCBI lineage: Eukaryota > Metazoa > Chordata > Lepidosauria > Squamata > Elapidae > Naja > Naja naja. The sequence continues at coordinate 39,296,213 of CM019149.1, read as the reverse complement.
TTCCAGATATTTGACCATTCAGACACATAATCAAGGTCACTTTGAAGGATAGTAGCATTGTCAGTGGTGCTGAATAGTTTTACATCATCTGCAAAGAGGATGCAGTTGCTTATAAGGTGATTGCAAAGGTCATTTATATAGAGTATAAAGAGTGTGGGTCCTAGAACGCTGCCTTGGGGGACACTGCTGGTAACTGGAGCAGGGTTTGATATAGCACTTCAGTTCCCATCATTCCATTCTATGGTATAACACTGAATGGAGATCATAGGAGATGAGTATAGGTAGACTTCAATTTATGACCAGTCACTTAGCAACCATTCAAAATTACATCACAGTACTGCAAAGTTCAATACTTAGCAACCATTCATAGTTACTATAGACCTAAAAGCATAGGTAAACATTTCTCCTGTGCAGTTGTGTATGACTCGGGGAGGGGGGCATGCTGATCTCTGTTTCTTAGCTGAAGGACCAGAGTTATCCAAAGACATTTCCATGGTAACATGGCCATCATGACTATACACCGAAGTGCATGGAATGCCGTGTCCTTCCCACCGAAGTGGTACCTATTTATCTACCTGCATCTGCATGCTTTCGAACTGCTAGGTGGGCAGGAGCTGGAGCAAGTAATGGGAGGTCACCTCATTACACAGCACTTGAGTCGTGAACCTGGGCTATCTGCTTTCCAGCTGACAAACTTAAGCATCTTTAACCACTGAGCCATTGTGCCCCCTACAACAGACATGTCTTCGGGCTGCTTATGAATGAAATTTGAAGTTCCGATGGTCAGGAGCCCTCCACAGTCATATGATTGAATTTTGGGCACTGCATTTACAGCCACTTACAGCCACTGGTCCAAGGTCACCCAGCTACCTTTGTGCCTAAGGTGGCACTAGAATTCACAGTCTCGTCTTGTAGCCTGACACCTTAACCACTATACCAAACTGGGTCTCACAATAGTATTAGGCCTTCCTATGCTAGATAAACCCCATTACTGATTTTCATTGATTTTACTAAAAGGGACTGGTAGGAGTTTATGGGTTTTCTACTTGCAGTCTTTAGCATCATCCATTTCCCCAAGCATTTTGAGAAGTAAAAAGCCCAATGTCTGGACTGCATCACCATTTGCCTGGGGTCAAATACAATTGTCTCCCACACAGCAACATTTCCATACTGAACTGGATGCACAGATTCTCTTTTATACTTCCTGAAAAACATTCCCTCTGGTGTGTGTCATAGGCACGTGGATTTCTTCTTCCTCCAGCTGAGATTTCATCCACAGATCTGCACACAGGTATATATGTGTATGCACATCCCTACATGCACAAATACCCCTGTGTCAAAAAGAATAGTGCTAGTGTAGGGATACAGGAACAAAGCTCTGGATTGGGAAGCAAATAATGACTTCATTGAAATGTACTATTCAAACTTCTAGCAATGGGTCATTAATTTTAGCAGGGTGAAAATGGTGCTGCTATTACTTTCAGCTTAATTAGAGCACCAGGTGCTACACTATTAGTGCAGAACCCTACACATTTCAGGAATAGAAACACCTAATCCCCTTGTGTCAGCTTCCACTGCACACTAAAGATTTTCACTAGCTATACTGCACTATGGACGGAGCAGTGGTAGCCTTTGGAGTTGATTCATCTTCATCCAAAATTAATTGGACTGAAAATGTCATCTTTCTATTCCATCTGCGTCAATGACGTTTGGCCCTTTAGTACACAGCTGGGGACAGACTGACATCCCCAGTGTTACTGAATGACAGCTTTCACCAGTCCAAGCTATCAGGGCTGACAGTAAAAAGGGGATGGAACTGTAGTTCAAAAGCATCTGAGGTTAAGGTAAGTCTTCACTCCCCAAATTAAAGATTCATTAAGGGCCTGCAAGGCATTAAATATGCTTATTCTTTAAATGGATATAGGCTGCTTCACAAAGGAAAAGAAAATGAAGATGTTTGAGGCTTAGCTTAGCTGTGACACTCTTTTGAAACATAGATCTAAGAGCAGTCAAATCAGGCTGCCTAGGTTTAATTTTGTGTTTGAGAAATGAAGGCAAGGTAATTCCCAGGAAAGAAACTCAAGAAGATGGAAGTAAACAGCTCTGGGGGAAGCAGAGTCACCAAGACCACAAAACCAGTGAAGAGGCTATTGAATCATTTATATATCTATATGCTTCACTGCATAGCCAAGATCTTCAGGCAACAAGAAGACATTCATTGAACAAGCAATGAAAATCAGTGGTACCTGCAATATCCGGTACACAATATGATTTGGAAATGCTTCAGAAATCAAAGATAGCCTAGGCTGTTGAGGAAATTCCAGGATCGGATGATATTAAGCTTTCACTGGTTTGCATTCATTTCCAGGCTCACTCCAAATATTTGTGTTGACTTTCATGGTCCTTCACAGCTGAAGTTCATGCTGCTCTTTCCTCGTGTAACTTACCAAGGGACCTTGAGATTACTTTCACAGACTCTTCCATAGATATCCCTATCAAGAGAGCTCAAAATAATAATAAAAAAGGTACTATCTACAAGAATCAGAGCACTAAAGAAATCAGATCTCGCTCTAACTCAGATATCCCAAAGGACTTCAAGATGTAGGAGAATTCCCTCTTTGCTCAACAGATAAAGATTCAGGAGCAAAAAAAGAAAACCCCAATTCTGGAAGCTTTGATGAAGCAGGATGTCCTGCCCCAATGCACCTCCAACATCAGATATCTGGCAGCTGAAAAGGAGGGGGGGAGCCATCTAGGGGGAGGCCAAGGCACATGGGAGAAATCCTCTTTATCTTATAGGGGTGTCTGGTGGCATAAGGTATTCTGCAACGAGTAGAGAACTCTTCTTGTGAAATATTTCTGGACTTTCTCAACTGTGTTAATATCAGATATGTGATGTAAGTTCCAGACTGATGAGCTGTATTCAAGTATTGGTCTAGCAAATGTTTTGTATGCCCTAGTTAGTAGTGTGATATTAGCAGAGAAAAAGCTGTGTAGGATTAGGTTAACAACTCTTAGTGCCTTTTTGGCTATGTAGTTACAGTGGGCTCTAGCCTTCACCATCCTTTTCAGACTGATCTAGTCCAGCAGCAGTATGTGGATTTGTGCTAAACCCTGTATCCTTTCAGTGGTATAACAAGGCAGAAATCTGTAAATGGCACCAAGCTAAGTGCAGAATAAACCAAGAGGAGCTGGTGAAGAGCAAACCAGGGAGAACAGGCACTAGAAAAGCAACTGAAATCTATATAAGTGAGAGATACATCATAAAGAAAAAAGGTTTAATTAGTGGTACAGAACATTGTCAAGGAAACTATTGAGAGTACTTTGCTAAAAATATCCCTTCAATTCATAAGAATCTCAATTTTTTAAAAAAAGATGAAAAAGCTTGGTTTAATCCAAAGCAGGAAAAGAATGTTGGGAGGAGGAAAGGTGATTTTTGTCACATTCATATTGTGACACATCTATTGTGAATCATTGCTAAACACTGTGAAATATGTTAATCAGCCACCCCTTCCTACAGTTGTTAGAATTGGATCAGACACCAGGATAACAAAAAAAATGAGGATAATTTTTGACTGCTGGTTCATTCATGTTTCATTGCTGGCTGAGTAATGAAACATCTGCAAGAAAACAACCAAGGACTTCACAATGAGGATCATTTTAATAATTTTATGTATACTTTTTAAAATCACAGAAATATAGAACAAAACAAAATGAAATGGCCCATTGCTTAAGGAATGGACAGTTTAGGTGGCTGTAGAATGAGAATAAGTTTAGCTGATCTGAAACTATGACACGTTACAGGTAGTCCTCAACTTTTGATCACGATTGGGACCAGAAAATTCATCATTGAAGTGGTACAGAAAGCATCTTGTGGTTATGATTTATAACATTCCCCACTGATTTTGCTTGTCAAAATTCAACTGGAAAGGTTGAAAATGGTGAACAGGTAACCCCAGGATGCTTCAACTGACATAAATCAACAATGGATGGAAACTGATCAAGGAGAGATTCAACCTGGAAATAAGGAGAAATTTCATGACAGTGAGAACCAATCAACCAATGGAACAGCTTGCCTTCAAAAGTTGTGGGAACTTCATCACTGGAGGCTTTCAAGAAGAGACTGGACTGCCATCTGTCAGAAATGGTGTAGGGTCTCCTGCTTGAGCAGGTGGTTGGACTTGATGACCTACAAGATCCCTTCCAATTCTGTTACTCATATATATATATATGCCAGTTACCAAGCGCCTGCATTGCAATTATATGACTATGTGAATAACGCAATGGTCATAAGTACAAGGACTGTTTGCAGGTCACTTTTTTCAGTGCCATCATAGCTATGAACAATTCTTAAGCAAATGATCATAAGTCAAGGACTAGATCTAATGTCCTCTTCCTCTGAGTTATGGAAGGGTGAGGGAAGAAGATATTCTCCCCTCTCAATCAGCTTTTTCCCTAAAAGCAGCAGGAATTCTTGAATGGCAGGTTAATCTCACAGATTAATACATAACACGGGGTGAAGCTTCCCAGGATCCCATAAGCTGTATAGGTAGTCCTCGAATTACGACCACAATTTGAGCCCAAGATTTATGTTGCTAAGTGAAGCAGTTGTTAAGCGAGTTTTCACCATTTTACTCCTTTTCTTGCCATAGTTCATTGAATCACTGCAGTTGTTGCTAACACGCTGGTTAAATCAACCTGGCTTGCCCATTGGCTTTGCTTGTCAGAAGGCTGCAAAAGGTGATCACATGACCCTGGGATATTGCAACCATCCTAAATACATGCCAGTTGCCAACCACCTGAATTTAGCTCATATGACTGTAGGGATGCTGCAATGATCATATGAAAAACTGTCATTTTTTTAGTGCCATTGTACCTTTCAACAGTCACTAAATGAACTGTTGTACCTATGATATTTTATTTAATTTTCATTCCCCTCCTTTTTAATCATAATATAATAATCTCATTACACTTCATAGATAAAATTTGGTTAAATGGAAACAAAGAGGAAATATGAAATGGTTATATGAATATCTCTGGAATAAATATAAGATTTATTGTAGATTAGGGGAAATACCACGTGGAACCTGAATATATTAGTTCTATTTTATTTTTATTTATTTTTTGTTTGTTTATTATACATTGGCTTTGAGAAAGTTAAGGAAGATACTAATGTAAAATAAAATAGATGGTAAGCTGGAAATGAAAATAATAGGGGATAAAGAGTGGAAAATATATGTGAGGATGAAATGCTTTTGATATTGGATTAGTGAATTGAAAATATGAAGTGAGAGCTTATTCAAAGGTCAGTGGAATAGATAATGATTTGATATGAAATTAGATAAGAAAGTTGGAAATGTAATTATGACTATGTATGAATGTTGTAACCTGGAACCACGTTGCTCACTTGAAGAGATGTGTAAAATAAAAAAATAAAAAAATTATTAAAAAAATAAATAAATGAACTGTTGTAAGTTGAGGACTATCTATACTTATTTGTGGCCAAGGTCATATGCAACCCATGGATAACCAGGATCCTAGTCTTCGTGCTGCAAGCAAAAAAAAAAAGCCATACCTGATCTTGCATCTTCATTCCCACCAATTTGTACTGAAACTTTCTGGATTCTTCAGATTGGGCAGCTGCTGCAAAACTTTGCTGGATATATTAGCAGCAGAAGAAAAATATATATATAGCACACACGTTGTAGTTCAAACTAAAAAGTGTGATTTGCAGAGTTGAGGAGGGGTCAACAAAAGGCCTCAAGCTCCTGAGACACCCGTGACCTCTGGCTGGAACAATCTAGGGAAGGACACCAGGTCCAGTTAACTGACTTCTTTCTTGCCCTAGAGTTAAGTGAAGAGATGCTGACCTCTTGCAACAGACTGGCTGGCTTGTTCATTTGCAGCTCTGGCAAATTGCTGGTCTCGTTAATTGTCTCGAGGGGTATGTGACACAGACAGAAGCATCATGAATTATTAGGATTAAAGCAAAAGGGCCAGAGCAAGAGCATTAAAAGACTGGCTTACCTTCTAGCTAGGAAAGGGAAGGGAGAGTGGAAACACACATTATTTTCTTGGTAGTGCTATCCAGATTGAGGGAGGCATTTCATTAAAGACGCTACACATTGTGGGTTTTGGCACTAGGCAGGTGGTTCACCTCAATGGCCTAAATGCCCTCTTTCAACTCTTTGATTCTTTCTTCCCAAACAATTGTGAGATTGTACTAGAGAAGACCATGAGCAACGCATAACGCACCTTTTAAAAATTGGAGAAGTTTCATATTGAGAAGTGGATCAATTTTATCTGGAAGACTTTTCACGGTTCTAGAAATAGGAGTCGCGGGCTTGGCAGCACAAGGAAACAACAGCCAACAACTTAATTGCCAGCCATCAACACCCCAATCAACCATTAAAAAGCCACACACAACCATGCACCACATAAATCCTACACATAGAATAGCCCAAGCTTACAATTATATTTATATTTATTTATTTATATTTATATATATTTATATTTAGTGGTACACAACAAACTACTACTAAAACTAAAATCTTATGGTATCTCTAGACAACTGCATAACTGGTTAGAAGCATTCCTGTCAAACAGACAACAAATGGTCAAAATCAGGAGTGTCTTATCAAATTCTGTACCTGTCAAACAGTGGTGTCCCCCAAGGCAGCATTCTAGGACCAACTCTCTTCATACTCTACATAAATGACCTCTGTGATCATATTAAGAGCAATTGCGTTCTTTTCACTGACGATGTAAAGCTATTCAACCCCACAGACAATACTGCTACCCTTCAAAAAGACCTCGACTATGTTTCAGAATGGTCAAACAAATGGCAACTTCAAATCTCAACAAATAAATGCTCTGTCTTACATATTGGCAAAAAAAATCAGAAAATAAATTACAAGCTGAATAGTCAAGACCTTGTTGATGATCCAAACTCCATCAAGGACCTTGGAATACTCATCTCTAATGATCTAAGGGCTAGAGCCCACTGTAACTACATAGCCAAAAAGGCATTAAGAGTTGTTAACCTAATCCTACGTAGCTTTTTCTCTGGTAATATCATACTACTAACTAGGGCATACAAAACATTTGCCAGACCAATACTCAAATACAGCTCATCAGTCTGGAACCCACATCACGTATCTGATATCAACACAGTTGAGAAAGTTCAGAAATATTTCACAAGAAGATTTCTCCGCTCCTCTACTCATTGCATAATACCTTATGCCACCAGACTTGAAATTCTAGACCTAGAAAACCTAGAACTATGCCGCCTTCGGTCTGATCTAAGTATAGTATGTAAAATCATACATTGCAATGTCCTACCTGTCAATGAATACTTCAGCTTCAACCATAACAATACAAGAGCACACAATAAATACAACTCAAGGTAAACCGCCCCAAACTTGATTGCAGGAAATACGACTTCAGCAACAGAATGGTCAATGTCTGGAATACTCTACCTGACTCAGTGGTTTCTTCCCCAAACCCCAAAAATTTTAACCTTAGACTGTCTACTATTGACCTCAACCCTTTCCTAAGAGGTCTGTAGGTGGCGTGCATAAATGCACCAACATGCCTACCGTCCCTGTCCTATTGTTTCTTTTATTTCTCTTATATGTATTTATTTCTTGTATTCACAACTATGTTTATCCTTATACCTATTATCTTATAAGCGATTGACAAATCAAATAAATCAAATAAATAAATAAATTCCAGTAGACAGAAGCTCCTTTAAAGCTCAAAAGACTAAATCTCTGGTCCCAGTGACTGACCCAGATTGGATCCTGCAATATTATCCTGGGACACATATATTCGTGAGTTATATATTTGTTACTTACTGTTGGGAAAGTCTGGGGTATCCATTTGTACTGGTGCAGTCCAAAGTGTTAAGTTTGCATGAAGAGACAGACGCGGAGTGCTTCAAGCTCTTTGTTTATTAGTGACTACAGCTCAGAACGGACCCACTTTGGCTGGGCTGCGGCTGCTACTTATAGCCAGCAGCCGCAGTTGCCAGCCAATCAGAGTGCAGGGTTTTCCCGCACTTTTTAAACCAATCATTTCTTACATTTTACAAGAACAGTTCAAACTAAACCAATGACTTTAAACCTGCATACATAACACAAAGTACAGAGCCATGGTGGCGCAGTGGTTAGAATGCAACATTTCAAGCTAATTTGGCTGACTGCTGACTGCCAGCAGTTCAGCTGTTCAATTCTCACCTGCTCAAGGTTGACTCAGCCTTCCATCCTTCTGAAGTCGATAAAATGAGGTCCCAGATTGTTGGGGGCAATATGCTGTCTCTTTAAACTACTTGGAAAGGGTTGTAAAGCACTGTGAAGTGGTACATAAATAAATGCTATTGATATTTCAATTTCTCTTGGGAGACTAGCTCCTGCCTGAATCCTTACAACAGGTATGTAGGACCTGAGAACTCCAGGCTCTCCCCAGCATGGTCACCAAATTGTAATACAGGGAGGGTAATCATCTAACCGAATCTCAATTAGTATGCACATTGAATTATTTGGTTCTAGGCCTGCCCTCATGAAGCTCCTGAAATGCCATCAAAAGCCAAATGGAGAGAGATACATTGACAGATTTTCTAAACACAGTATTTTAAATGCTGAGTATGTTGGGATCAATGCAACTGTCAAATGTTGAGCATGAGGTCAGTCTTGTACCAGCTGATTAAATTAGCCAGGAAGGGCAATGGCCAATTAAGCAAGTGGAAGTCATCAGTTCTGTGAAAAGGAAGAGGACATTTGGTGCTAACTGCCTGGATCCTTTCTATAGTCCACAGCAGTTTTTCTCAACCTTGGCAACTTAAAGATGTGTGGATTTCAACTCCCAGCGATGTTCTCTTCCCCATGTATTTATTCATCCCTCCTCCCCCTTTGTCATTATAAGTTGCAATTCAGGACAGAGAAGAGCTAAGAACCTTGCCTAAGTTTTTTTGGAGAGGATATTTATGGTCCTGGATATTCTGATTGCATATCTCTATGCCAAAATATAGGACTATTTTTTGTCTGAAGCAACTTGTTCTTCAATGCACACAGCAATAACATGTCCTACCTTCGATGACAGCTAGCTAATATTTTATTTTGCCCCCAATTCAATGGATGAGTGGAAAAACTTCAACCAGTCTAAAGATCGTTAATGGTTGAAGTTACTATTAATAAATTAATTGAAATAACGGAGTTGAATATGCCCAAATTTGCTGACAAACTGGGTGAGATACTGGAAGAAACCGAACAAGGAAATGATATTGCTAATGATTTTCATTACCCACATTATTATCGACTATAAGCCACCAAAGATCCTCAACATCAAGTTAATAATCCACACTGCCCATTAATTTATATCAAGGAAGCAGCTACGGTGTCTGCTTTGGAGAATTACTTTTCCATTCCATGAAGGCAACTTGGCTCAGCTTTGTAATATATAGCAGGCTGGATGCAGAAAATCATCAGCATCAAATTCCATCATTCATCAGCCATCGTTAACTCAATGAATATTGTCAGGATGCATATAAAGATACATGGGCAGGCGGACAGTATAGCAATCTCATCCTGTCCTTGGACACAATGATGGGCTGAATTTATTACTTCCTCCACTTAAATTTCTTGCTGCTTAAGTGTTAAGTTATAATACTGCAGCCATTAGATACTTATGACTCTTTGTAAATGGTACCTCCAGAATTTGGGGCAAGAGATTTGTGCAATTCATAGCCAGATTCTGAACAACTGCAAAACAACGTTGCTTCGACAACAGCTCACACAGGGGCTCTGAACAAAGGACATCACACAAAGTGGCTGCTGAATGGCTGCAGAGAAGGCTATCACAATTTTCCCAATGAGATGTGTCTTACAAATAGGTTATTGACAACCGGCATACTCAATACTCATTAGAAGACACTATGATATTAAAATAAGGGAATGTGCACAACTAACACAATTAGGTAATTGTGACATGAACTCCATCCAATTGCATCATGTGCATGCTGATATCTGCATCAGATATTTTTAGAATCGACACTAATTAACTGTGATTGTTTTTCAGTGACTCAAAAAAGCTTCTTATAGGAGAAAAAGTTCCTAAAGCTTTACTGTTTAACATGAGACAGTGAGTGTTCTCCATGAACGTGATCTGACCTCGAAGTGTGTTAAAAAAAAGATGAAATCTAGAAGTTACGTTCATCTGGATAGATATGTAAATACACATTGGATCATCGAGAGAACTAACCCATCTCAGCTTTTAAAAAGCTAAGCAAGGTCTTACCCCAGTTAGGACTTGAATGATGTTTGCCACTGATGTCCAGGGCTATAAATGGACTACAAATTTCATAGTATATCTCAAAAGAGAACAGTGATTGGCTATTTTTCTTTTTGCTTTAAGTAAAAGTATAAAAAAAAGAATAATTTTAATTGCTTTAATTATGTGTTGTTTACTATTTCTTGTTGTTTTTTTAATTATGGGAGTGGCTCAGAGTCACAATATGAGATGGGTGGCTGTACAAATTGGATGTTCATTCATCCAATGAATGAATGAATTATGAATGAATAGGTTTCCTAAGAAAACTACCTGAAACATCAATAAAATCACACAGTCACACTAAACCTGAAATCGGAAGGAATCTGATAGCATCTTTTCAAAGTAACAACTCTTAAAAAAAAGATATAAACTTTCGTAAGTTACAAGTCACTTCACCAGATGCACTGGAGTAGCTAGCCCAGTGTTTCTCAACCTTAGCATCTTGAACAAGGGTCTTCAAATTTGATAGCTTTAAGACTTGTGGACTTCAACTCCCAGAATTCCTGAGCTAACATGACTGGAGGAGGAATTCTGGGAGTTGAAGTCCACAAGTCTTAAAGCTATCAAATTTGAAGACCCCTGATCTTGGAGATGTGTGGATTTCAACTTCCAGAATTCCTCAGCCAGCATTCTGGGAGTTGAAGTCCACGTATTTTTGGATGCCAAGGTTAAAAAACATTGAACTCCACATATTTTCAGATACCAAGGTTAAAAAACATTGAGCTAAACTGGAATGAGCCAATGGTGGAGAGCAGGAGGAGGGATTAGATTGATTCAGGTTACATGTGACAGATTACAAGCTTCTCATCCATTAACAACTGTAATGTGTTAAAAATTTATTATGTTCAGAGATAGCAGGAAACTTTTCAATGGATTGCTGAATTCTGCCGGCAATATTTTTTTTCCCAAGATGGCTATTTTGAAGTGTATAATAGTGGAAAGGTTGAAAAGTTTGATATTATTTATTATTATTCCTTTGATTCCCTTAATTCTGTGGTACAAATTCTGTCCTGTTTGTCCTTTGAAAAATTTAAAGGAGCATCACTGGCAGATGATGGCATTAGAGGAAAAGCTCGTGGGCGTACTTTTTTGAACCTTTCATAGAATTTAGAATTAATTATTTCACTAACTAAATAATTAATTGTATAAAACTAAAATGATTATATCTTCATGAGAAATGTTTATAAATTACTACAAACTCTAAACTCTAATTAATGTCACTACTGTTTATCATTATCTAAAATAAATGCCCATTGTTATGTATGCAGGTTTAAAGTCATTGGTTTAGTTTGAACTGTTCTTGTAAAATGTAAGAAATGATTGGTTTAAAAAGTGCGGGAAAACCCTGCACTCTGATTGGCTGGCAACTGCAGCTGCTGGCTATAAGTAGCAGCCGCAGCCCAGCCAAAGTGGGTTCGTTCTGAGCTGTAGTCACTAATAAACAAAGAACTTGAAGCACTCCGCGTCTGTCTCTTCATGCAAACTTAACACCCATGATGTTATAAAAGGGAAAAAAATACGATCAGTAAAAGTAATATTAATCAGTAAAAGTGATGTTATGTTTTAAATTACTTTATATTGTATTACACTGGTAATTAGATCAAATTATTTATCAATATTCAAATCGCTTCTGGTTACTATCTCTACCTTTTTTTAAAAATCATTATTTTCAAGTATTTAGGTTGGTGTTGTTTCATGTTCTGTATTATATAGGGATCTCAGCATATATGTGAATACATTGTGATAATTTCTATTTCTTTTTTCTGGAAAGATTCCTAGTAGGGAAAAAAACTGAGGTTTCAATTTAAGTTTCACTTTTTAAATGTTTTGTGCATTTATTTTCAGTACATCTGATTTTTTTTTTTTGCACATCCATTACATATGCTAAAATGTAAGATAAGATAGAGAGAAAGATGAAGAGAGAGCGATGTGCGTGTGTGTGTGTGTGTGGAGAGAGGGGTGTGTGTGTGTGTGGAGAGAGAGACAGAGACAGAGACAGACAGACAGACAGATCTGTGCATCTTATATGGCTTAATTGATTCTGTATACATGTTTTGTCAAATTTTGTCATTTGATTTAAAAACTCTCTTTCATGAGGTCACTTTATTTTTTTATTTTTAATTTCCTTGTATTTTTACTTACAACAATATAGGGGAAATTTCAGCTGTCAAATAATTTTTGCTGTGACTTTGATCTATTTCTAAAAACCGGATGCACCATATCTACATATGTAATTACACTTTTCTTACAGCGATTGTCTCCAAAATAAAAAGCATTTGAGGGTGAAGCTAAAGATGAAATTGCTGGACTTACTATTGTTTTTGTGGAATTCCATGTTCTCATGAAACTGTCTTATAATATGGCCTTTTAAACATTTATCTTATTTTGTATTCTTATACGATAAATATCTGTGAAGTTTGTTGGCTGAACTTCTAATATTGACTTTCTGCTGTTTGGGGAGATTTTCCATTTGACTACTCGTGACAAACAGCTTGCACAGTAATATAATTTAAAATTGGGAGTTTTAATTTATGTTTCATTTATCTAAAAATTATTTTACCCTAGGTTATCGTTTCCTTTCAAAATAATTTTTTAAAACTATTCTTTGTCAATTTCCAATTTTGGGTGGATTAAAATTGGTCAACCTTGTTTATGCATTTGTTAGGCCCCATGATGGTGCTTTGGGTATAAATATAAATGTGAATTGATAAAGTACTTGAAATCTGTGCAGCATGTAATCTACATCTACATATCCACCCTGCCTTTTTCCCCTGTCTCATGCCAACATCCCCTATATCGGTCAATCGATCCATTGCATTTAATGAAAAGGGATATAGCGCATGAAAAATAATTTTATGAAAACTATTTCATACCAACTCATTTTTTATCTACCACAGATTAAGAAGGCTCTTCTCTTACAAATTCAACCTACAGGAGATATTAACTTTTCACCCTCAAAGAGTTCACTGCAAGTGGTAGCATTTAATCAACCTTGGTAGACCCTGAACAAAGCTAAAAAAGATTGAATTAAGTATTACTTGGGCGGGTAACTACCAGGAACTCCAAGAAATTTGAAATAGATTACATTTAAAAAAATCAAATCCCAGGGTGAAACAATGGTAAAACACTTGTTTTTTTTAATGCCAAGAGAACTGCATGGAAGTCTTTATATAAATCAATATGAGTCAAGTTCATTTCAAAACTGTCTTTATTATGAAATTCCCATATGGCTCCCAATGATTTTCTTTGAAGGAAACTGAACTATGGGCTAGTGCTGGAAATTTTTCCCAAAATGGGAGATTATTTAAATGGGTCATTATTTAGTATGTCTAAATAAACATAATAGGTGTAAACTAGAGAATAATATTGCAGGTCTCCAGACACATACATCTTAGTTCAGTTCTTGGCTGGATGTAACAGACAATTTTCAGACATAACTTCCTTGAAGGCAAGAAGTCCCTGTACATGCCTCTATAATATACATGTATGCATTATATTGGGAAGTAAGGGGCAGGCCAAATAAAAAAAAGAAGTGTGTCTGGAGAACTGTGCACCAACACAATTTTTTTCTGCATGTTTAAACAGTTTGAAAAAGATTGAAAAAGCAAGGTTGATAAATTTACAAAAAAAAAGATAATTGATAAAGAAGGCCATCCCTAGGACTAATGGATTCCTGGTGATTTACAATGGGGCTGCCTACCCTCATCCCTGGCCACCCTGCCTCACAAAAAATATCAGAAAAAAAATGCATTAGTGGTCTATTATCAATTGAGCCATGTTCAGGATTTTGCATGTGACATATAAGGTTGGAAAAAGAGCTGCAGTGGCATAATGGTTAGAATGCAGTACTGCAGGCTACTTCTGCTGACTGTCATCTGCCTGCAATTTGGCAAATCAATTTTCACCGGCTCACTGTTGACTCAGCCTTCCATCTTCCTGAGGTCAGTAAAATGTGGATCCAGATTGTTGGGGGCAATATGCTGACTCTGTAAACCACTTAGAGAGGGCTGTGAAGTGGTATATAAATCAAAGTGTTTATTGCTATTGCAAAACCTAAGGCCAAAGATACCTTTCAGAATATTCTCAGTCATACTCCTGCTATATGTAAAGAAAGCAACTGAATCAGCAGTGGAATCCCACCTGTTCCACTACCAGTTCGGTGATCGCACGCGCACCTAACATGCACATGCAGCTTTCTACACACCAGCTGAGGCCTGTAGCGCCAATCAGCTGAGAGGATAAAGAAGAGAAAAGAGCAAGGGCGGGTGGAAGGGCCGATCCTGCCTTTTTCTCTTCTTTCTTCTCTCAGCTGAGTGGCTTTTTTTCCTCCTCTCAGCTGATTGTCAGAGGCTTTTTTTTTTACTACTGGTTCGTGTGAACCGGTCCGAACCGGTAGCATACCACCACTGAAGTGAGTCCATCCAGTAGATGCTCCAGGCAGGCCTTCTCTGTGGCGGTCCAGTAGTCTGAAATCAGAGAAACACCTAGAGTACTACAATACTTTTAGGCCCTTGTTAAAAATTCACTCCTTCACTCAGACCTTCTATAGAAGAAGAGCAACTAAGATGATTAAAGGCCTGGAGACTAAAACATATGAAGAATAGTTGCAGGATTTGGGTATGGCTAGTTTACAGAAAAGAAGGAGCTGGCGGGGTGGGCACATGATAGAAGCATTCCAGTATTTGAGAGGTTGCCACAAAGAGGAGGGGAGCAGTTTATTTTCCAAAGCGCCAGAAGGCAAGACAAAAAAACAATGGATGGAAACTAATCAAGTAGAGACGCAACCTAGAATTAAGGAGAAACTTCCTAACAGTGAGGACAATTAACTAGTGGGACAGCTTGTCTTTAGAAGTTGTAGAAGTTGTAGGTGCTTCATCACTGGAAGTTTTTAAGAAGAGACTGGACAGCTGCTGATCTGAAATGATATAGGGTCTCCTGCTTGAGCCAGGAGCTGGACGGTCCCTTCCAGCTCTATTCTGATTGATTGATTGGTTGATTGATATATATAAATGCTAGAAGAATGTTGTAGTAATTGTGTTTGCACCCCACCCTATAAGATTTGAGATGCTTCACTAAAACAAATAAAGATTGAGACAGAGGGAGGGGAGAATGGGATGGGATGAGAAGTTGAGATTCTGTGGGACATTTATTCGCAAAAGCTGGGGAAATTATTCATGGGATTTCCCAAATGATTACATTGGGAATATAAATGCACATTGTTTTCTACTCAGTATGCAATTATGTTTGTTATGGGGATAGTGTTCAAAATATCAAATTATTTAATAAATCATCTCCGTTCTGTGCAATGGCTTAAACCTTTAATAATCGTTCCTCTTCTATTCCTTCTGGACCTGCTGCTGTTTTGTCTGAAAACACTGATTCATTTGGGAGATTTATCCACAGCTGAAAAAAATGTTTGTTTTCCCCAGCTCATAAAAATATACTTCATGGATATCTGTGGCATTTTTCCCCTCCTACTAGTTAAGAGGAACAGCCTACCTAATACTTCTATTTGTACGTTTCAGCTGCCCCCCCAAAAGTTATAGGTAAAATATTTTGCAGAAATAGTCAGATCCCCATCTTGAGTTACTCACAATGTGTGGTGCATTGCCCTCTAAAAGGATAGTGGAATATGTCAACAAATACCTATATGAAAAGACAAAGGTCTTCTTTGACCTTAAATGTTAAATCCATCTCTGAATCACTGAAGATCGAAAGAAGTTGTCACTTCCAATAATTTGGACACATTTTCCACCCCAATAACACAACTTCAGACTGGGAAGTGAAGTTGTAAAGACTCAGATGCATTTGTATAAATTATACAACATGACTCGATTGCAAAATTTCCCATAATTTTTCCATGAATCTTGGTAAAAGACAGCAATGGTATGTTTCACCAAATGCTATTAATTTTTGTTTTCCAGGTCTTTTAATTCCTTCATTGATATACATTTTCAGATCACTAATTGTAATGTATAGTTTCACTAATTTATAATACGACAAACAAAACGAATACAAAAGCAAATATTAGGGAAATTAGGAAAGAAAAAAGGGAAGTGGATAGTGGGAGAAAGCAAGGGAAAAAGAAAAAAAGACTTTAAAAAAAGGCATTGACTTCCAATCCTTTGGTGCAGTAAAATAAGGCATTAAAATCTACCCTCAACTTTTTACTTTTTCATAATAGGATCTAGCCATTTCTATAACAACAAATCTATTAATCAATAAAACCCGAAATCAAAGTTTCATTTTTATCATCTCAAGCCCAAAGTTCAGAAGTGGTTTCCAAGTAGAAATGAAAGTATTTGTATTTCTTTTCTTTTATTAAATGAGTCAATTTAGCCATCTCTGCTGACTCCATATAAATTTTCACAACACTGATTCATATTTGTTAAGTTTGCATGAAGAGACAGACGCAGAGTGCTTCAAGCTCTTTAGTTTATTAGTGACTACAGCTCAGAACAGACCCGACTGGCTTTGCTGCGGCTGCTACTTATAGCCGGCAGCCGCAGCTGACAGCCAATCAGAGTGCAGGGTTTTCCCGCACTTTCTAAACCAATCATTTCCAACACTTTACAAGAACAACTCAAACTTAACCAATGATTTCAAACCTGCATACATAACACCCCTCCCCACTAGGTTCAGTCCATACTCAAACCCCAATCTATCTAATGTATTCTTTTAAATAGGTGGGGCTCTTACGTGTACGTTGAGACCAACGTGGTTCAGATGTTTTTAGGTTCTCACCTTGTGAGAGAGGAAATGTGTCTGCTGACATTTCCTTACTTGGACTTTTAGTAATGGTAGAACCTGTTTGGTTACTACAACCTGGTCTCTCCTCCCAATCCATCTCCAACCCAATGTCAGCACCTAAGTCAGGTAATGATGTGCAATCTTCCATTTGTGAAAATGGTTGTTGGTACTGTGACAGGTTTTGGGATGGTTCCTGTCGTGTTAGCTCATTACACATGGGGTTGATTCTTGCTTGCTGATTACTCTCATATCCTCCCCTTCCCCCCTAGAAGCGGCAGTAGATATGGGAACCAGAGAGGGGCAAGGGTGATGCTCCTGAGGTAATCTGGAACTTAACTGATCAATGTGCCTGCTCCAGAGGACACCATCCTCCATTTGTACCCTGTAAGACCTGGGGCCTGTGATTTGGGTTATCTCAGCAGGAATCCATAATGGTTCACCCATAAGGTTCTTAGCATAAATAGAATCACCCACAGTGAATGTGCGAATTTTGCTAGTGGAATCTAGTGGTGCGTTGGGTACGTAAGTGGGATGAAGGCGATCAAGGGGAGACCTGAGTTTCCTACCCATCAACAATTCCGCTGGGGACAAATTAGTTGAGGGGTTGGGAGTGATATGCTGAACACTGAGAAGTTTTTCAACTCTCTCAGTGATATCCCCTGGAGCCAATTGCTGAAGTTTTTCCTTGGTAAATCATACCATACGTTCAGCCCGGCCGTTAGCCGAAGGATGCCCAGGGGCAGTCTGATACCCTGTTGTGCTGGATAGGATTCAAAAAGGTTGGATGTAAATTGAGGGCCATTGTCAGAAACAAGCACATCAGGTAACCCGTGAGTTACAAAAAGCTTTTTAAGCTGTTTGATGACAGCTTCAGTTGTGGTGGATGCCATAGGGATAACCTCTAGCCATTTGGAATATGCATCTACTATAATAAGAAAGGTGTGCCCTCTGGTAGGGCCAGCAAAATCAATGTGAATCCTGGACCATGGGCCCCTAGGACATTCCCATTCCTGTTTGGGGGTGAGAGGTGGGGCAGGCCTGACTACCTGACAGTTGGGACAAGATGCAACCCAGTTTTCAACCATTTTGTCAATACCTGGCCACCATACATAACTCCTGGCCAATCCCTTCATTCTGACAATTCCCGGATGACCCTCATGTAACATTTCCAAAACCTCCTTTTGTAGTTTTGCAGGAATAACCACCCTGTTACCCCACAAAATACATCCTCTTAATACAGATAATTCAGTTTGCCTGGTTTTAAGAGGTTGGGCAAGTTGAGGTAGATCTTGAAGTGGCCAACCTTTCTTAATCCAGCCTATAACAGGAGCCAATAAAGTGTCTTTGGCAGTCTCTCTGGCAATTTCAGCAGCATGTACTGGAAGCTTGGCAACAGTTTCTAGAAAAAAGGTGTGAGTCTCAGGAACAGGCTCCTCAATGTGTGAAGGAAGTGGGCAGCGACTCAAAGCATCTGCATGCCCAATGTCTTTACCAGGTCTGTGGATCAGTTTGTATGAATAAGCAGCAAGAAATTTGGTCCATCTCAGTATTCTTGGTGACAGGATCGTGTGCGTTGGTTTGTCCCCTGCCACAATGCCTAAAAGAGGTTTGTGATCTGTGACAACAGTAAATGTTCTACCATATAAATACTCATGGAATTTCTTGACAGCTGCTACAATTGCCAAGGCTTCCTTGTCCAGTTGGCTGTAGTTCCTCTCTGCTTTAGTCAAGGTGCGAGAGTAAAATGCAATAGGGGCTTCCCTCCCACTGGGAAGCATGTGGCTCAACACCCCCCCCTACTCCAAAAGGGAGGCATCACAAGTCAGAACAACAGGCAAGTTCTCAGAGAACTGTATCAGTACAGAATCAGAAGTGATTTGTCTCTTGATATTGTTAAATGCAGCTTGTTCCTTCCTGCCCCAGACCCATGTAGATTTCTTGTCTAGCAACCTATGTAGGGGTTATGCAATAGCTGCCTTCTGAGGTAGAAACATATGATAGAAGTTAATAAGTCCCAAGAATGCTTGTAAATCTGTTTTGTATTTTGGCCTGGGGGCTTCTTTGATTGCCTGAACTTTGGCCTCTGTGGGGTGGATGCTATGTTTATCGATCATGTAACCCAAGAATTCCACTTTATCTGTTCTAAGTGTGCATTTTTCTTCTTTGACTTTTAACCCCGCTTTTTTGAATCTGATCAAGACTTCTCTGAGTCTCTCTTGTAACTGAGTGTCATTTTCAGCAGAAATTAAAACGTCATCAAAATAGGGCACCACTCCTGGCAACCCTTGTAACATTCTTTCCATAAGGCTTTGGAAGATGCCAGGTGCTACGCTTACTCCAAATTGCAACCTTTTGCATTTGAAAGCACCTCTATGGGTCACAATGGTTTGGGCTTCTGCAGTGGCATCATCAACTGTTAACTGTTGATATGCCTGGGCCAGGTCCAATTTGGCAAAAACTCCTCCAAGACAATGTAATAAATGATGCACTACTGGAACTGGATATGCACTCTGTTGTAGCACATGGTTCAATGTCCCCTTGTAGTCTCTGCAGATTCTTACAGACCCATCAGCCTTGACTGGTGTGACTATGGGTGTCTCCCACCTGGAGTGGTCAGTGGGCTCTAAAACCCTTTGGGCTATTAGTTTATCTAATTGTGCATCAATTTTTTCCTTTAATGCAAATGGAACCCTTCTGGGTTTTAAATGGATTGGTTGTACCTTGGGATCTATGTTAAAGGATATGGGGGTCCCCAAGTACTTGCCTAATCCATTGCTGAAGACCTCTGGAAACTCAGACTTCAAGGCCTCTTCCCATTCAGTGTTGCTCATGTGATTGATGCCAGTCACCTCGATGCCCAGCGGGTTGAACCATTCAAGGCCCAGCAGACTTGGGCGGTCCTTGTCCACGATGGTCAGTGGTAGGCACTTGGTGTGGCCCTTGAATTTCACATTGAATTCTCTTGTTCCAACTATTGGAATCTTGTTCCCTTGGTAGTCTTTAAGAGTCAATGCTTGCTTTTTTTTTTTTTTAAAAATTTTATTCATATTGAACAATTTTTAAAACAGCTCTTTTCAGTAGACAGCATGTTCCCGAGTCATCACTTTTACATGCAAATGTGACAGTAGATCTATATTCCTTTTAAACATTTGACTTCACTTCTATTCCATTTTAGCGGACAAAGGGTCAAAAAAATTAATCCTAATCTCAAATCTTAATCTCATTTGTATGCCCCCAGTTCATTTTGAGTTAATTGCAAATATACATATATATTTTAAAAACTTCATGTATAAATCTTACAAATAACAATATATTTGCCCATCATATTAAAGATAAAGTTCATCCATGTCTAACCTTTAATTATCTTCACATGTTAATACTCTTTTATCATTTACAGAATTCTTTTGTCCGTAGATTTGCCCTTTCATCACATATTCTCACCATAATTCTAAATCCATACCCATGTTAACACTAAAAAGAATGAAAAAGAAACCTAGACTTGCACCCTTTTACTACTTTGAAAGTGACACCTCAGTGGTTAATATAGTAACATAATCATAGTCATTCCCTTCAAAACTAAGATAGAGAAAAAAGAAAAGAAAATGGAAAAAGCTCTTTACAATATATCTCTAATCGGTGGGTTCTGCAACACATATCCCCTAAAATTTATTTATGGTTCCAAAATAATAATAAAATAACTAATCTTGGTTATTGACAAATCCCATTTTTAAGCACTTTCTAAAATCATTTCAATTAATTCAATTCATCTAATCATCATTTAGCTTTCTTTGTGGATAAGAATGAAAAATGTGACCTTTACCAGTAAAATTGTCAGTAACCCCTATTGTTTTACACTTTTATAATTACAATAGATCTTATACATTTCTTCATGCAGAACCCCCATGAAGTCGTTTATGCTTCGTTCCACCTGATTCGAATGGTAAAATTCGTGTCTCTTAATGAAATTTGCATACTGTGGCGCTAATGGGCTCTTAACAGCCTTTCCAGATCAGGCCAAGCCATTACCTTCTTCATGCTGCTGCTCACGAGGGCCTGCCATCTTGAAAACTGCCGGACCGCAGTACGTGAAGACCGCCCTCTTCCACTGCTCGGAAATGGCGGCAAGATCGTTCCTCCAAATACATTTGAACGATCTGCATCGACTCCCAGCCTGCGTCGGATTGACGGGGCTGGGGGTGTTCAGCACAGCCATCTCTCTTCTTCTGTTCAGCGTTGCCTTCTCTTCAGGGGAATCCTCCTTCATCGCCAGTGTTAAGTTTGCATGAAGAGACAGACACGGAGTGCTTCAAGCTCTTTAGTTTATTAGTGACTACAGCTCAGAACGGACCCGACTGGCTTTGCTGCGGCTGCTACTTATAGCCGGCAGCCGCAGCTGACAGCCAATCAGAGTGCAGGGTTTTCCCACACTTTCTAAACCAATCATTTCCAACACTTTACAAAAACAATTCAAACTTAACCAATGATTTCAAACCTGCATACATAACAATATTCATGGTTCGTTTGAGAGTCAGTTTGGGCTAAGGCATGAGGCTGGAAACTGGGAGACTGTGAGTTCTAGTCGGCTGGGTGACTTTGGGCCAAATGCTCTCTCTCAACCAGATTCACCTTGCTGGGTTTTTGTTGTGAGGAAAATAAAAGGAGAAAGGAGTATTAGGAATATTCACTGCCTTTAGTTATTTATAAATATTAAGGCAGGATTTAATAATATAAATACTTCAAGTGTGTATTGGCCTTGGTGGTGCAGGCTGTTAATAGCCTAGCACTTAGTTCCAGCTGCCTGTAATTATTGCAGGCTCGAATCCCACCAGGCTCAAGGTTGACTCAGCCTTCCATCCTCTCGGGGTAGGTAAACTGAGGACCCAAGATTGTTGGGGGCAATAAGCTGACTTTGTAAAAAATGCCGCTTAGTAATAAGCAGGCATATACAATGGAAGGAAGGCTATTGCTGAGTGCATTGGGTTGTATCCCAAAAATTGTAAGCCGCCCTGAGTCTCCGGAGAAGGGCGGGATATAAATATGAATTTTTGTTTTAAATTTTTTTTAATGTTATCCAGAGTTCTTGTTGATCAAGTTCATTCCATTTTCTTCAGCTACAAAATGATTTGTTATGTCCAATAAGCTGAGCCTAAGCTGAACCAAAATCTTGTAAGGGTATAAACATAGACAAAATATTTGGGAAGCCATTTATGTATTGGTTTATGCAGGATTTGGCCACTTTCCACCAACTCTTGGTAGTTTCCAGTCATATAAAATCAATCCAATACTAAATGCTAATAATACTAACAATAAATACTAAACCACAACAAAAATGTGTGGCCATCTAGATTAGAATGCTATAGAAATACCAACATTTCATTGTGTAACCTGTCATAAGCATTAGGGCCCAAATATTTTGGGGAAGAATTGTTCCTCGAGAATTTTTCAAAGGATGTGAAGATTTGTGCAAGACAAACATCTGGGGGAGTTAAAAGTCTGTAGAGATTCACAGTCATCCAGGTCATGGTTGTCAAGTTTTTAAGAAAAGATTGGATAACCATTTGTCTGAAGTGGTGTAGGATTTCCTGTCTAAGCAGGGGGTTGGATTAGAAGACCTCCAAGGTCCCTTCCAACTCTGTTATTCTATTCTATTCTAAAGGTGCTTTTTTAGGAGGCAACTGGACTTTCTTGTTTTTTCTTTGAAGAAGTTTTATATTCCTTGCAGAAGCTGGTCATTTGCATCCTTTTAGAGCAGGGCTATCTAACTTGTACCCCAAGAGCCAGGTGTGTCACGCACTGGCCATGACCATGGTTTAGCAAAGGGGAGAAAGTCGTAATACATCACATGATGCCGCCGTGACAATGTGAGCTTGACACCCCTGTTTTAGAGGGTTGTTGAAGTACTTGGAGGTTTATCTGTGTCCTCAGGGTCACCTGAGTAGTGCTTCTGGTTCCTACAGTCTGCAATTTTTTTCCTCTGGAAATCCATTCCTACTCTCACACCATTCAAAGGGTGTTCATCCCAAACTGTGTAGCTAAAAGTCTGTACAGATTCTCAGCCATCCAGTTCATGGTTGCCCCAAAGGTGCTTTTTCAGGAGGCAGCTGGACTTTCTTGTTTTTTCTTTTGAAGACGTTTCACTTCTCATGCAAGAAGCTTCTTCAGCTCTGGCAGGATAGTGGGGAATGGTAGGTAGGACCCAGAGAAGATAATTCTGAGAGTGCCTGAGCACCAAAACCTGTAGAGATTTAAATATGAAACTCTGCAATTTGAATTATACTTGGGAGCCTTTTGAAAAGCATCACAGAGCCATTCACATTGGAGTTGTGTGGCTATAGTGGCTCTTACCGTCAGCATGCATTTTGCATCAAATGCAATTTCCAAGTAGTCTTCAAGGGCAGCCCTAGATGAAACACATTATAGTGGTCCATACCAGTAATACCAAGGCCATGTTACTATGATTTAGATCTCCTGTTTCAGGTAGGATCACAATTGGCTCATCAGGTGAAGCTGTGTGAAAGTTCTCCTTCTATTTTAGGGGGAAGGTTACCCCATCCAGAATTAAAATCAGAGTTGACAGAGAACCAGATAATTTCTGAACAAACAACAACTCCTTGCTGGGATACAGTCTCTGTCTTTTTTGTCAGTCTGTATAAGACTTTCAGACTTCCACAGTCTATCTTTTGAATCTTTCAATAGTGCACTCATCACCACTGTAACTGAGGCCATCCACTTTGCTCTGGTATTCTCTTCTTTTCTTTGCTTCCACTTTTCCCTGCATTTTGTTAAGACCCAGTTCTCCTGAAAAGGCTTTGCTTATGTCTATAACTTATAAATAGAACATCTCCTTTTAAAAGCCTGCTTCAGTAATTGCTCAGATCAGATTCCTGCTCTTAGAAATGCTCATGAACGCCCAAAATGTTTTGATCTTCAGCAGTATTTAAAGGTCTACTAGCAGCACACTTCCCCAATCGAGACCTGCTAAGGTCTCCCCACAAAGCAAACCATGTCATTTCCATCTCAACTCCATATCTGAAACCTGATTGAAAAAGATCCAGATAGTCTGTTTTCTCCAGGAATACTCTGTGACTGAAATCCCACCTCTTCTCAATAACCAACCTCAAAAAGGAGGTTGGAAGCAACACATCAGTTGTCCCGAAACAGCTGTATCAGGCAAATCTTCTGAAGAAGGGACAATACCACCATGCAGATGTCTCCATCCCTCAGCAAGACATGAATTAGCTGTTGCTCACCCCATGAGGTTCCTGAGGGAGTGTGACATGGATCCAATACCCAGGTGTCAGAGAGTACCTGTTCCACTTCATTACAGTCCACAGGTGAAATGAATCCCAAATCATAGAGCAAGCTATCATCTTTCTACCCTGCTTGTACAGTGTCAGATGATCTGAGCAACTTGATCAACAAAATATTGTACAGGTACATCCCCTGGCCTGAGGCAGCCCTTCCTGCTCACCTTCTCCTAAAAGGAGGTGGGTCATGTTTAACAGGACTGCTGGCAAAAAAAAACACCAATGCAATAAGAGCAGAGGAGTACAGAACAGATACCCTTCCCATCATGACATAGATTCCAATGTGGATTCTTCTGGGTGCCCAGCTTGATTCAACATTTTTCTCCTCTCTCCCTTCTGCCCTTGGCCATGCCACATTTCTCTTCTGTGCTGCAAGGTGCTTAAACATCAAGGCCCATCAATGATCAATAAGCAGAAAGAAGCTACTTGGGAACCATAAGTCACTCAGATTGCCTTTTAACTGGGACAAAAACAAATCATCATAATATATCAATCATACCTACCATTTGGCCACCTCCAGATTTCAACTCCAATGAGGTGTTGAATGGAAGTGCCTGGCAGATCAGTGAGATCCTTTCACCTTTAGAAAGATCTTTGGAAAGATAGTGGTGGGATTCAAAACTTTTTACTACCTGTTCTGTGGGCGTGGCTTGGTGGATGTGGCGTGGCTTGATAGGCATGGCAGGGGAAGGATACTGCAAAATCTCCATTCCCATCCTGTGGGGATTCAGTAACCAGTCATTTGAGTGTCCAAAGATGTCTGACTGCCTGGGCAGTGTTTATTCTTTTTATACCATTTTTACAAGCAGAAAAGAGCAGCATAGATACAGCACTGGGATTGGAGAATAGATCCACATGGGTGAAACATTGGCATAACCCCTCAACTAATCCTTGAAGTTAGTGGTGATGTTAGTAAATGAGATCACCTATATACCTGGAAAATCAGGGACGTTCCATCCCAACAGATAAGAGGATGAATAGAAGATGAGCTCATGGGATAGCAAAAGAGGCCCCCTCCACCAGGCTGCAGTGTGCTGCCAGCTTCTAGTGTCATCCAGAGAAACTCAGTGGCTACCACACCATCCCACTCCAGATGGAAGGTTACTGCAAAATCCCATTCCCTCCTCACCCCACTAATCTGCTTTCCAGCTCTGTTCTCCTGTGCAGGGCAACAAAAGAAGACCCAGCCGATTAGCTGCGACTCAGGAGGCAGAGAATAGATGGGGGCGGGGCCAGTCAGAGGTGGTATTTGCCGGTTCTCTGAACTACTCAAAATGTCCGCTACCAGTTCTCCAGAACTGGTCAGAACCTGCTGAATTCCACCTCTGTGGAAAGACCTCGGCAATCACAAAAGTGGAATTTCTGTTGGGGGAAAAAAGGACAAGAAGAAAAAAAGCATGTGGAATGGCTTGTCCTGTGACATTTCACTGTCAGTTCTTGATTTTAATAGACTCCCTAAGCTGCATTTACTTTTCTGACTGACATAAGCCTCCTTCACCTCATTTCTCTTTGTTCAAGGAGTTCTGCCTTTTTCTGAACTCTTCTTTAAACGTATTTCACAAAGTACAGCTCTATTTTTCTGCTTAAAAACTGTGGCATTGTTTAATACCTTTATCTGTAAATCTCTGCATAGGCTATAATGGACTTGTCTCCTAGGGAAATGTCAAAATTCAACCTCAGATTCACTGAGGTATAAAATTCCCCTTCTTACTCCATAAATCTTCAGCAAATACCTCTTGTTCTTTAACCCTTGACACTCTGAAGATACTATAGGAATTTAATGCTCACCAATGAACTCCACAAAGTAATCTATACTGTGTCACAAGCGAGTCTCAAAATCCTCCATTTTAATATGGATTACTACTTGCAGTTCTCAGGTGATCAATCCAGCTGGATTATCAATGAAATCAATTATATAGGATCACAGTGCAGTAAATTTAAAAGTCAAGCAAAAATAACATTCTCAGGTTCAAAAGGCTTAAAACAGTAAAGGAACAATCCAGCCATAACTAAATATTTTAACTCCCATTGATCTCAACAGGAGTTTTAAGCACATTCTCGATTACAAGAATGTCTGAATAAGCAGAGTGATTCCAATGAACTGAGGAGTTGATAGGCTTTATTTGATCTTTAAGTACAACAGTGGAAATAGGTTTTTAAATAAATGTCATGTCAGGATAGTTGAATGCTGAACAAAAACATCCCATTTCATTATCTAGAGGCAAACTATCCATGGTAGATTTTAGTAACATCTGACGTGACACAAAACCACAAGTCAAATATCAAACTTCCTTGACTCAACCTGGTTGCTAGGCAATATGCATGCTAAACAGTTAATTAGATTTGCATTTTGTGTGAGCCTCAGTATTGTACATATTACCACCCTCATATAACCCTCATTAACCACAGGATGCCCTATCACCACTAGCTCCAGAAGAAAGGTTGTAAGGATGACCACAGATGTCAAAATGGCATCCACAATGGTGCAACTGATGTTTGCCCAGTTTTTATGTGCATTTCACCATTGCAGCTGAACAGTGGGATATAAATCTAACCAATCAATTATAATAAAATAATGCCTCAGCACGCATTGCCTTTGGCTGATCTTGAAAAGCAAACAAAAAAATGGACCTCATTAGTATTCCAATGGGGACCATGTGGTAGGCTAAACAGGAAGTTGAAACAGGAAGGCAATAGCTAGCTGTTGTCCTCCATGTCCTCCTGATACAGCCTTCATCCCATCTTTAGTCCATTCATTTTTAGAAGATGCAACTAAAATATGTTCTATTTGTAAAGTAGTGTTTTTCCTGTTTTCCCAATAGACACTGGATCTGCTCACTGGTCATTTTTAGCCACTGTTCCCCCTGGTCATTTGGGCAATGTTTTCTATCTGCTATTATGGCTTGGGTTCAGAAGTGGTATTCAGCAGGTTCTGACCAGTTCTGGAGAACCGATAGCAGAAATTTTGAGTAGTTCGGAGAACCAGCAAATACCACCTCTGACTGGTCATCTATTCTCTGCCTCCCATCTATTCTCTGCCTCCCCAGTCCCAGCTGATCGGCTGGGTCTTCTTTTGTTGCCCACCACAGGAGAACGGAGCTGGAAAGCAGGTTAATGGGGTGGAGAGGAAATGGAGATTTTACAGTATCCTTCCCCTGCCATGCCCATCAAGCCACGCCCATCAAGCCATGCCCACAGAACCGGTAGTAAAAATTTTTTTGCTTGGGCTGCTGGAGAGACCAGATGCTTGGCTTTTGCAGAGGCATCTGTCTCTGGTGGCTCCTAGTGTATTGTCCTCTAATACAGGTAGTCCTCAACTTACAACAGTGACTGTTCAAAGCTACTGTGGCATGGATGTATGACCCTTTTTCACACTTACGACTGTTGCGGCATCCCCATGGTCACATGATCAACATTCAGGCACTTGGAACCGGTTCATATTTATGACGGTTGCAGTATCCCAGGATTGTGTGATCACCGTTTGCGACTTTCTGACAAGCAAAGTCAATAGGGTAGCCAGATTCACTTAACAACTCTGTTACTAACTTAACAAATGCAGTGCCCCAAAGGTGCTTTTTCAGGAGGCAACTGGACTTTCTTGTTTTTTTTCTTTTGAAGACATTTATTTAGCTATACAAGTTGGGATGAACACCGTTTGAATCAGTGGTGGTATTCGACCAGTTCTTCCCGGTTCTGGATAGCCGGTAGCAGCGATGAGCAGCAGAGACCAAACGGTTCTCTCCGCTGCTCTGTGTTTGGCCCACCAGCCGCCCAGGCTCCCATACTTACATTTATGGCCACAATTCGAAGCGCAGCTGCTTTGGCGCAGAATAGCACCGCACGGCAGTTGCTGCAGCGATCAGCACTGTGCAGGCTTGCAGGAGGCGAGTTAGAATGCCTCTGCACCTGCGCAAATGCCTCTGCACCTGCACAAAGGGCGCCCACCAAGCCACACCCACCGAACCGGTGACAACTTTATTTGAATACCACCACTGGTTTGAATAGTGTGGGAGTAGGAATGGATTTCCAAAGCAAAAAAAATTGCAGACTACAGGAACCAGAAGGTCACAGATAAATCTCCAAGTGCTTCAATGACCCTCTAAAAGGATGCAAATGACCAACTGTCTGCAAGGAATATAAATCCTTCCATTCCCCATTATCCTGTCTGGATGAGAAGTGAAACATCTTCAAAAGAAAAAAAAACAAGAAAAGTCCCAGTTGCCTCCTGGAAAATAAAGTACTTTTGGGACAACCATGGATGACAGAGAATCTCTACAGACTTTTAACAAATGGAGTGATTCACTTAACAACTGTGGCAAGAAAGGTTGTACAATGGAGCATTGCACTTAACAGATGTCTCACTTAGTAGCGGAAATGTGGTGCTCCATTGTGGTCGTAAATCAAGTTCTACCTTGACTTACGTGTATTTTTCCGGATGACCATTTAGCAGTCCTTTGCAATGGAAGCCACCAATCACTGCTCTCAAATTATTCTGCTTTGAGGGAAGGACTACTGGCAGCTTTCAATAGATTAGAGTACATCTGCCAGGGTACCACAAATTATGCTAGTTCGAGGCCTGAAGAAAGCACTTTAAGGAATCTGTGAGGAAGAGTCACATGCGGTCTCAATTTTAGGCAAAGTTCATGCTATATTTCTAGGCATAAACAAGGAGGAAAGACAAGACAAAGAAAAGATCAGCATGGCATTCTTCAAAGTTCAGTAAGGGTAAGGCTAGGGGCCTAGCTACGTTCTGACAGAACGGTTAGAGTAGTCCACATTGGGCATAATTAGCCAGGTTTGTGGCAAGGCCCAATGGCACCTGGAATAAACCCCTTGGACTTCATTTGCATCACTTGTCATGACTTGAAAAAGGATACCTTCCAAAATAGGGAGGTTTTTGGGTGTTCAGGCAGGCTTTCATCTCTAGAGAGTTTGTCAGTTTCATGTAATTTTTTTTCTGCGAGTGAGTGTGCTTTTTAAAACTTTTAATTAGAACCACAAAGTTAATTCATGTAGGTGACATTTCTGAAGTCCCACCAGAGGCAGAGACCGTATTCAGCCTAGGCACAGGAATTGTAACAGCTTCTCAGCCAGCGATACTGAAAGGAAGCCATAAAAGCTGTGTCACCCAGCGAGTCTCACAGCAGAGAGTAGATGTTAACCTGGGTTTCCCAAGTCACCACATCACACCAGCTCTTTTCCAGACAATAGCCTGAAAGTTTAATATTGATGATCATTTACAATTCCCTTTCATTTTCTGTCAAATCACCGAGGAAGCTAATCTTAAAAGAGGTTGATTATAGTAACCTCAGTGAGAATATTTCCTTTCTCTAATCATAAATGAACTTCAAGGGGGTCAGTATTTCAAATGGACTGGGAGAAAGTATCATCCGCACATTAACTGATACAAATTTTCTGTGGGTTTATATATGTATATATTTATAAACCAGGGAAAGAAATACTAACTGAAATCTGGAATAGCAATGCATACATAATATGAATACCTGTATCTGCGAGTATCTCCTAGCTGGTTGAATGTAGACAAAAATGTGTTGGCTTGCAAGATAGATCTAGATTGGAGAATGTGCCCATGCTTGGAATAAAATTGGACTGTGATTGCCCTTGTAGCACTCTGGTAAAATGTGCCAAGAGTAATTAGTACTGTTCTTAACTTATGTGACATAGAAACAATTAAAGCTGGTAATTTAGTCTACCATTCCTCCCCTGCCTCCCTCCCTCATATATACATATATGTCTTGGTGTATTCGGGTCTTGTCCCGTGTAAGATTGAGAATACCTTGGCGATATTTTGATGAGATCCACTCGCCATCTTCAGGCTGGTGTCTTCGGCTTTGTGCTTGTGCCAGCAAAGCGTGATCTGAGCTGCCTTCTCTCTATAAATACTCGAGGGGAGGTGTGGTGTGCTGGCTCTGCTGTAAGCGAGTTGGTTGGCTGTGTTGTTGGCTGTGTTGTTGCTTCTTGATTGGTTGATGGAATTGGTGTTTGCTGATTGGTTGGCTGTGTTGTTGGCTGTGTTGTTGCTTCTTGATTGGTTGATGGAATTGGTGTTTGCTGATTGGTTGGCTTTTTCGTAAGAGCCTGTGTGGCTGAGGTAGTGGCTGTGTGTCCTTCAGCCTTTTGTGTTGTAGCTACCTGGGTAGTGGGCTGTGTGATGACCTTCTGAGTTTTATTGTTGTGACATCCTGGGTCTTGTGCTGTTATCTCCTGGGTCGTTGTCTGTGTTGCAACCTCCTGAGGTTTTGTGTTGTAATCTCCTGAATTCCATGATGTAGTATCACAGCCTTCCACCCAGGATACTACATCGTGGAACTCAGGAGAAACCACAGAGTCAGGTAGAGTATTCCAGACATTGACCACTCTGTTGCTGAAGTTGTATTTCAATTCAATTCAATTCAGAGCCTGCAGATATAGGTTAATGATGGGAATCCTGTGAATGCAGATTATAGAACTCCTGAAGAATAAAGTACCACATTATATAGAAAATACTTTAATGAATCATACTGAATCATAAAGCAGATGTATGAAGGAAAAGGAAAGTTTGGAGGAAAAGGAAGAAATAGCCAGTGGACATACTGTAGTTACATTTCTTTTTATCTCTGTCTCTTATTTCATGCCTTTAAATCATTTTGTTTACTATTTCTTCATCCTTTTATGCAGCGTGCAGAATTTTGCTTAACCTGAGAGGGAAGAGCATGATAAGTCTGCATGTCTGCATGCATACCTCTAGAGTTCGTATTACAAATTATCTATAAAGGTTAAATAGTTAAGTATTCCGCATTAGACACACATTCACACCCACAACTCTACACTTTAAACCAGGGGTCTTCAAACTTGACAGCTTTAAGACTTGTGAACTTCAACTCCCAGAATTCCTCTTCCAGTCATGTTAGCTTAGGAATTCTGGCTGTTGAAGGCCACAAGTTTTAAACTTGCCGAGTTTGAAGACCCTTGCTTTAAACTAAAGTGGAGTATATGGTGGGAGAAAGTCCTTCCTTAATCTTCTCAATTAGGAAAATGTAAATAAAGTGCTATGTTAAAAATGATTACCATTGATCTTCTTAATTAAGCAATGCAACTAATAAAGAAACATGAACAGTCCTTAGCAATTTTTTGCAACCAGCTTCCAGGCCTTTTTGGTGCCATGGCTAAACTGAATTCTACCCATCTTCGCTGCATCATTTATTGGGTCTTTATACCTCCTCACACTGAGAGATATTTTGTCCTTGGGATTTTCAGCTTATTCTTGCTCTACGCAACTGCCCATTGCTTTATCTTTTCCGCCTTTGCAGAAGCAATCTCTGAGGCCTCCCTTCTGCTTAATTGCCCCAAATAGCATGCAATTTCCTTTTGTCCTAATGATGCTTTCCACGGTCTCACTTGGTCTTAAATGATAGAAGAAACCAGCACACAGAACAATGAGCAGGCTCATTTTGACATCTCTTCTCTCTGCCGCTGTTCGCTGCACTAAATCCCATCTCTCCCAAAATGGCACTAAGGCAAACAGGACTGGCTTTAAGACTAAGATGTTCCTGAAGACTACAAAGGGGAGGAGAAGATCTCATTTCCTTTTGTGCTTTCTGCCACTGCATTTCTTGTTCATCTCCACCCAGGAATATCACCTGCGTTTTCAGATACCCGGAAGATAGTTAGGCTACAACACTTAAAAATTACACGTAGGTGACTTTTAGGAACAAACGTCTCTTTTCTAGAACTTTCTAGAATAGAATTTTCTAGAATGGAATTTTCTAGAATGGAATTTTCTAGAATAGAATTTTCTAGAATAGAACAGAATAGAATAGAATAGTATAGAATAGAATAGCTTTATTGTCACTTCGAATGTACACTAATCAACATACATTAAAATGAAATTTCATGGCATACAGCCCTCAGAGAGTCACCACCTCCAATATACACTATATAACTAGGACAGAATAAATAAATAAATAAATAAATAAATAAATAAATAAATACAAAATTATGCATATACCCATATATATTATATGACACAGAGAAACACACAGTCTAGTTTGGATGTATAAAGAACAGCTTAGCTCTGGCATTTGTAAAGTCCTAATAAATGTAAAAATTGGCTACCCAATTCATTTATTATATTATTATTTATTTATATTATTTACAAATCCATATGCCACCCATCTCACTATCAGGTGACTCTGGGAAGCTTAAATGGCATAAATAAAACAATTAAAAGGTTAAAAAATTAAAACATTGGCCACTGAAAGTTACAACATTCACATTAACGACAAAGCAGACAAACAGGACCAATGAGTAATAGGGGTGGAAGTGAGATCTTCTCCTAATCTAGTAGCAACCTCTAAAATAGGATGCCCAAATGAGGCTCATTTTCTTAAAACATATACATAAAGTGTTTAGGGGTGCAGTCCTAGGATCCTGAGAACAATATCTCAAGAGATCTATGTTTGTCCTGATTCCCTGCCTTCATCACAGTCAGAAAAAGTTTTCCAGTACTAGAGAAGATGGTGTAATCATAGGCCTTCTCCTACAACCCAAGCTATGAAGAACCAGCATTGAAAGTTGGAAAAAAGATTTCTTTTCCAGCTTTCAAGGTTGGTGGTTCATCCACTTAGGTTGTTCCATGGGAAGCATGGAAGGAGATTGGTGAACTGAGCAAAAGAAATGTTAGATCAAAATGCATTGCATTATGCCTAGATGCTACAATTTCCAAAGTTGCTTCACAAAACAATAGGACCCTCTGCCAAAATTCTTGGTGCTTACCACCAAGAAAGCCATATTGTTACTATGGGGTTTTTTTAGCCAAAAAAAAGTGGGGGAACGGGAAAAGTGAGGTAGATAGTTTGCAGAAACCTGGCTACTAAATCCATCCATCCCATTTAATTCTAAAGTTGTCCAGAGCAGGGATTCCTTGATTTTTTTTTCTAACCACTTGTCGGTAAAGTGGTTAGAATACAAAAGCTCAGAAGATAAAACCTCTAGTCCTGGTGACCGACTCAGATTGGATCCTGCAAAATTCAGCCTGTTATAGATTTGGATTTGGGATCATCTTCAACGGAGGATAACTAAAAAAAAAACATGAAATGGAGAGAGACTCTGTTAACCTCTAAGCTTTTTTGTTAATGACAATCCACTAACATCCATAATGAGCATACTCCATTTAAGCAAGAAAAACCACATGCACGGATATAGAATAGGTGGTACCTGGCTCAACAGCAGGAACTGCAAGAGGGATCTTGGAGTCCTAGTGGACAATCACTTCAATATGCCGCAGCTGCCAAAAAAGCCAACACAGTCCTAGGCTGCATTAATAGAGTGACAGAATCAATATTACATTTTATAATGCCTTGGTAAGACCACACTTGAAATATTTGATCCAGTTTTGGTTGCCACCATATAAAAAAGATGTTGAGACTTTAGAAAGAAGATCAACAAAAATGTTTAGCAGACTGAAGGCTACAATGTATGAAGAACAGTTACAGGAACTGGGTAAAAGAAAATGAAAAGAAGAACAAGGGGTGACATGATGGCATGTTCCAATATTTGAAAGGCTGCCACAGAGAAGAGGGGGGTTGTTATATGTGAAAATTTGCATGTTACACCTAAGAATGTATAAACCAGAGAGACTCCATATTTGTTCTTAATCTGACCTTCTTGATATCAGAACATTTATATAACTTGTTATTTTGCTAAAGTTCTGCAAAGTTACAAAATATTGTGTCCTTGGCTTAATTTGAGATTTCATACTAGGTCACCCTGACATTAGGGAAAGTTTATTAATGATCTATTGTATAATCTTTTAAGTGAAAAACAGGAAATCTGATGGGGTGCAGGAGGAGGAGAGTTAGGGGATTTCCATGGAAGGAGTCTGGGAGAAGTTATGGAAAAACACCCAGGACTACCCATTTCTTTATTATGAAAGTCCCTATGTGTGAAAAACAAGAAGTATTATGTAATCTTTTAAATGTGAAAACCTATATAAGTCTGTAATTACTTTAAGGGGGTGTCTCCTTCTCCTAATCTGCTATTGGGAGTTGGGGTCCGGTATTTGCAAATATCTTACAATAAAGCCTTCTACAGATCTTGGTTGTCACAGTCTGTTATTCTTATTTTTAGTAAATTCTCACAGGGGTCAACCTATTTTCCAAAGCACCTGAAGGCAAGACAAGAATCAATAGATGGAAACTAAAAATGGAGAGAAGCAACATAGAACTAAGAAGAAATTTTCTGATGGTGAGAACAATTAATCAGTGGAATGGCTTACCTCCAGAAGTAATGTAGGTGCTCTAACAATGGAGTTTTAAAAGAAGAAATTGGACAACCATTTGTCTGAAATGACATAGATTTCCTGCTTGAGCAGCGGGTTGGACTAGAAGACCTCCAAGGTATCTTCCAACCAGTGGTAGGATTCAAATTTTTTTACTACCGGTTCTGTAGGCATGGCTTGGTGGGTGTGGCAGGGGAAGGATACTTAAACTCTCCAGTCAGAGGTGGTATTTGCCGGTTGTCCAAACTACTCAAAATTTCCTACTGGTTCTCCAGAACTGGTCAGAACCTGCTGAATACCACCTCTGCTTCCAACTCTGTTACTCTGTTAATACACAATAGGGAATGTTGAGAATGTTAGAAAGACACAACACAGAAGTCTCTGTGCAGCCATCTATTTTATCTTATACCAGCTGTCGATCACTTCTACTATCATTTCTTTCATGTTCACTGGTTGGAAGGTGTCTTTCCCCTTAGGTTCTTGGTAGTTTCTTCCACGTTATCATTCCTTTGAGGCTATTTTTGGTTTTGCTTTCATCTTGCTTGTTCCTATGCACAGAACTATTTTCTCAGGATTTATTCTCAGATTCTTCTCATTTCTGCTTCTTTTAAGACAGCCTCACTTTCATTCTGGAACAACATAATTTCCACCAGGCTCCTGGCATCACTGCATTGAAGCTAATCAAAGTGGCCGATTATCACTCCCTATTATAAGATCAGAGTCAGTGAACCTCACCTTGAGGTGAACTCAAAGATCATGTCAGCCATCTAAAGTGGAAGAGGTCCATCCCACAAGGCATAAGTGATGGCCTAAAGCTATCTTTTCTCCCAATTTAATTAATAGTACTGCAGATGCTCGGTTTCTTCTGAGTGCGTCGTTTTCTCATTTAAACTGGGCTATTTTTCTCTTTCTCTCTCTCTCTCTCTTGCCATTTAACCTACCATCTCAAAATACCAAGAATGCAGGCCTGCAGTCATGCCCTTTGAAATGTAGCCCTGAGGAAGGAACCTGAAGACCAATTTACCACCCATTTCTAACTTCAGTCCTTGCTGTAAGTCAGAGAAATGCAGCGTTGTTTACTTACCTTCACGATTTCTATTAAAACCACGGTCAGGCCAGGTCTTCAACAAAAACAAATGCCATGCACCAAGGCTAGAAACCTCTTGGGGGCATTAATCAACCCCAACATCCGCATATTTTTCATACTTCTGATTCAGCTCCTTGCCAAGAAAGGATTCAGTTCGGTCTTATTATTCGCATATAGGTGGGATGTCTGGCATAGCTTCCAAAGTGATGGATAATTTTTAGCTTAGGAGAGCCTCTGGGATGCAGGAAAAGGACTGAAGGCAAAACAGAGCAGAACATTTTGCTTTACTACAAAGGAAATATTGGGCTGGGCCTTGTAAATGAGAAGCAGGAATGTGATTTATAAAACCATTTCATGCCCAAGTGGCCAAATCAGGCAGCCAAAGCCAGAGATGTTTGTTTCTTCCAAAGGAAAAAATCAGGATTTTTGAAAAATGAAATAACATGCACTCTTGAAGCTATCCATCGTTCACAAAACCCTACATTACCACCTATGCAGGAAACTGACAACCTCTGGCTGTAGTGCCCAATGCAGTCCTAAACCTAATTTCAAATTCTTCTTTAAGTCATCAATTCAAATCATTGCCAAGAGAACATCTAGCAGCAATTCACTAGAGATAGAAAAAGGAATGAGAGAGAAACAGAAGAAGAAAAGGTAAAAGGAAAGCTGCTGGTAAAAAAAAATATATATTTCTTTAAAAAATTTTAATTTTGTTTTTTAAAAAATGTGGGAAAGTCCGGTCTCTGGCCTAACCATCCAGACCGATGAATTATTCCCTGGTGGAAAGAAGACATTTGTGGATGGAGGAAAAAGTGTTTAGTACCTGTTTAGGATGAGGCTATTGCACACAATGAGATCTTTACATTTTCTTAGATTCTGTGTTTAAAAGAGACTCTATAATGACAACAGTATATTCAAATTGGTTGTTTGTGTCATGTAAAAGCTTATATTTTTAAAAAGAGGGGTTGTTTGCTTGTTTCTAAGTGGGAACTGTTATTGTTATGTATGTAGGTTTGAATGTTATTGGTTTATTTGAACTGTTCTTGTAAAATGTCAAATGGGATTGGTTTAAATAGTGCGGGAAGAAACCCTGCACTCCCATTGGCTGGCAACCACGGCTGCAGGCTATAAGAGGCAGCTGTAGCCTAGCCAACTCGGGTCCATTCGAGCTGTAGTCACTGAATAAACTCTTCACTGAAGCTCTTC
This sequence comes from Naja naja, assembly GCA_009733165.1. NCBI lineage: Eukaryota > Metazoa > Chordata > Lepidosauria > Squamata > Elapidae > Naja > Naja naja. The sequence continues at coordinate 39,259,258 of CM019149.1, read as the reverse complement.
GCGTCTGACTCTTCATGCAAACTTAACACTGGTGACAAAGGTGGGATTGCCCTGAAGAGAAGGACATGAAGACAAGTAGAAGAGTGAGATGGCTGCGCTGAACACCCCAGCCCGTTCGATCCAGGCGGCGGAAGACTGGGACTGTATGGATCGCTTCCAGATGTACCTGGAAGGAACGACCTCACCGACATTCCGAGACGGGAAGAGGATTTCTCACACTGCAGTCCGGCAGTCTTCAAGATGGCGAAGGCATTGCGGAGCTGCAGAACTGAAGGTAATGGAATGGCCTGATTTGGAGAAGCTTTAAGAGCCCATTACACAAGTATCGTGCCTCATTAAGAGACACTAATTTTACCGTCGGGATCAAGAGGAAAGCGAAAATGTTAATGACTTCATGGCAAGTTTAAGGGACATTGGGGGCTTGTGACTTTACCAACTTAGAAGAGGCCATGCGTGATCGGTTTGTTTTAGGCCTCAAAGATAAGGTTTTACAAAGCAAACTGTTAATGAAACCTAAGATCATGTTTAAAGAGGCCATTGAAGAAGCTATTTCAGCGGAAGCCACCAAGTCCTCAGCAGCGGCCATGAAAAAGATTAACAAGGCCTCAAGCCAGGCCTCAAGCCATTCTGATGTGGAAAAATCCACAACAACCCATTGCGAGCAAATAGATTCTGATTCAGACTGTAGTGAGGTGGAGGAAGGGATTTATAGACTCAGAATGGAGAAAAGGAAAGACCTTGGAAGAAAGAGGCAAGACTTTTATTGCAGAGGTTGTGGGGGCACCCCGCACTGAATGCAAGTTTTTGATACCATCTGTCTCTGTTGTGAAAAAGAGGTCACCTAGCAAGAGTCTGCAAATCATCCAGAACTCCACCAAGCAGAAAGAAGTTTCCTGACAAAGATTTCAAGCCTAACAACTCAGTGAGAAAATGGGGCACAACACAGAAGCAAATGGGAAGAATGGAACTCATCAAACAGTCACCATTGGTCATTCTTCACCCTTAAAAGCAGAAAAGTACATGTGAAGGTACTAATTGAAGGAAGGCCTTGCCAAATGGAAGTGGACTCAGGCTCCTATTTATCTATGGTGTCATGGGACACTATTCACAGGCTACTTCCCAACATTCAGAAGAAGCATTTCCAGAAGCAAGCACTGACTCTTAAAGACTACCAAGGAACAAGATTCCAGTAGTTGGAACAAGAGAATTCATTGTGAAGTTCAAAGGCCACACCAAGCGTTTGCCCCTGACCATCGTGGACAAGGACGCCCAAGCTTGCTGGGACTTGAGTGGTTCAATCCACTAGGCATCGAGGTGACTGGCATCAATCACGTGAGCAACACTGAATGGGAGGAGGCCCTGAAGTCTGAGTTTCCAGAGGTCTTCAGCGAGGATTGGGCAAGTATATGGGGACCCCTATCACTTTCAACCTAGATTCCAAGGTGCCCCAATTAAACCCAAAGCCCATTTGCCTTAAAGGAAAAATTAATGCACAATTAGATAAACTAATAGCTCAAGGAGTTTTAGAGCCCACTGACCACTCCAGATGGGAGACACCCATAGTCACACCAGTCAAGACTGATGGGTCAGTGAGAATCTGTGGGGACTATAAGGGGACATTGAACCATGCACTTCAACAGAGCGCATATCCAGTTCCAGTGGTGCATCATTTATTACATTCACTTGGCAGGGGTACAGTCTTTGCCAAATTGGATCTGGCCCAGGCATATCAACAACTAACAGTTGATGATGCCACTGCAGAGGCCCAAACCATTGGACTCTAGAGGTGCCTTCAAATGTAAAGGTTACAGTTTGGAGTAAGCGTGGCACCAGGCATCTTCCAAAGCCTTATGGAAAGGATGCTCCAAGGACTGCCAGGGTAGTGCCTTACTTTGATGATGTGTTAATCTCTGCTGAAAATGACACTCAATTACAAGAGACTCAGAGAGTCCTTACCAGATTCAAGAAAGCGGGTTAAAAGTCAAGGAAGAAAAATGCACTCTTAGAACTGACAAGGTTGAGTTCTTGGGCTATATGATTGACAAGCATGGCATCCACCCACAGATGCCAAGGTTCAACAATCAAAGAAA